>NW_004624733.1:7547021-7615704 GCF_000247695.1 Heterocephalus glaber | reverse complement strand
CTACATTACATAACACTATGTGTAATTATATACTTATAATAATTATAATGAAGAATAATTCTACATTATATAAGAACACATAATTATGATAATTCACATATAAATTATTATATAGAAGTTGTTATGCTATATTATTGTTCCCTGGCTGGCAGCATATAATTATTTCTTGAAATTTACTCAGGATTGATTGACTAAATTTATATACTGTAGATATAAATCATAGTGATAGCTTAAATTCTTATCTTTTATCAACTCTGTTCCATAATCCCTGTGCTATACTTCTCGGAGAGTCTTATTTCCTACATAAACATGTTATTCTAACATTTTGGTTATGTTCTCTTTACCATTCTCATGGGAAATTTTTAAAAATTAGAGCTGAAAGTGACATTGGAGGGCACTACTTTAACGCTGAGGCTCAGAGATATTAAATGAGGTATCAGTCATGCCATTCCATTTTGTTATCATTCTTTTTTTCTTTCCTGTATACCCTCAAAATACCCAGATCTTGGTGTAAAATAATGAGACTCAAGAGATATCCTTAGAAATATCCCTGTTTCCATCCAGAGACTGGTTTCCTTGCCAAGAATAAGGAAGACAAAGTAGATTAATGGTGACTTTCACAAGCAACAATACATTTTAGGTTGGAAAGCAGCTAAGCACACCAGCCACCTTCTGTAGTCCATCTCCCCTCATGTTCTTCTCTGAGTACCAAGGGCTTCCATTCTCTCCATTGCTGTGTCCATCCTGAGTCCCCTGCAGGGAGTTTCTTAAGGTGTCCCTGCAATGCCCCATGAAGAGAGAGCAAGAAACGTTATAGGTGCACCTTCATGCATTGCAGACCCAGCTTTCATTGCTGTCCTTATATCATCAGTTGCGTGTTTGCTTTAGCACAGTGGAAATTCACTCTAGAAATGAACTTTCTCATACATAGCAATACACAACGTGGCCTAAAGCTCAGAGAGATTCAAAATGACTTATAACCATAGTTGTTTTAAAGCTGAGGTGAACTGCTAGGAAGAAAGTCACTATTTTATATAAAAATTCTATGCTTTTGCGATGGTTATTATAAATAAATCTTTATACATTCAGGTAAAAGTCAGACTTGACTTGTATCCAGGGTAAGAAAAATGTACTATAACACAATTCCTCCTTGCTTCTAAATCAAGCACTATAAAATATGTTTTGCAATGTTCTTTCATCATACCAAAATGCCAGAATTTTTCTTTAATTAAAATAAATTTGAACCAAACGTACTTCATACAATCATTCTTTGTCTCATTTTTTAATGTCTTTGTGTTCTAATTGGGACATATATAATCTGTTTTTAGAAATGTTCCATCATCCTCCCAATTGTTAGTCAAGGGAAGGAATCAAGTGTTTCCTTTGAAATAGAACTTGGAGACTTCAATCCATCCTGTTTCCTTTTCTTGAAGCTCATGGGAATTGTGGATAAAATGTTCCTCCATTAATATTCAATGGTCTTATTCTTGAATAGAAGTTTTAACACATAAATAGAAATACATCTCCTTTCCCCCCATACCCTCAAACCTGAATAAGTAACCATAAGGGAGGAAAAAGATTCAAGTGTAATCACAAGTCTTGGGCAAACTTCATAGGATGAAATCAGGTAATGCTGTTTTATTTTCTGTCTACATTCTTTAAACATGTCCTGTCCTTCCTTGGACCTGGATGATAAACCAGGAAAACCCTGGATCTTTTCTCAGGACTATTGCATATAAGATCAGTTAAGTGTTAAACATAATTCAGTCCAATTGAAATAGAAAATTAAAAAGTATTTATCCAATCTCAAGCTTCTTCCTCTCCAGCAAATGTGACGCAGTTTGGGAATGATGGGGTGCACAGGCTGTCCCTCTCTCTCCTGGTGGTGTAGCTTCTTCATTCAAAAGAAAGCCTGTGTTTGGAGTTAGTGACCATTCTGTTTCTCAACTCTCTTAGCTGGCAAGTATTCTCTGTTGTAGAAAGAATTTAAATACTAGCTTTTAGTGATACTTACCAAATAGGGTACCCTGTTCACAAAGTCCCTCACATTACCAAGTCCCTAATAGGATCACATAGGCTCTACCCTCTTCAGTTCCTTCTCTTCCAGGTTTTGCATATGTATACTTGGAAAGGTTCTTTCAGTGTGCCATAATCTAGATTCCTTCTTTATCATTGAGTTGATTGCTGGGAAACTCTTGCTTTTCCAAACTATGCATAGAAGTACAATTTCCCCCATTTCTGTCCCATATCTGATATAAAGGATTTGCTCTGATCACTTTACCAGCTCCATCTTCTCCAAGAACTCCAGGGATACCTGAAGCTCTGCCAAGAACTTTATTACTCTTGTTTTTTTTCTAGTAGCAGCATGAAGCCAGCTGTCATGTCCCACAGCCTGGGTGTGATGGTGCAGAGTGTGGAGTCAGTGAAGAACACTTCTCTTCTAGAGAACAACTGGGACCCCGTTCTCTTGCCTTGGTGGCAGGGAACTGAAAGCACTGGAAGGAATAGTAAAATTCCCTTGTTCTCAACTGTGAAACTTCCTTCGTGAAGCTTCCTCTCTGTAATGGATCTCTTGTGCCTTCTTACATTAGCTCTTAGTAATGGTCACTGGACATTTTTCAGAAGCTTGTAAAGATGTATTCAATTTATCTCTTCAGAATTTTCAAACACTATCATGTAGTTCCCTATCATAGAAGTTTTAAATAACATCCTAAGACAGTAGAAAGTTTCATTCCATATCCTATCCTATTAAAAACTCACAGCTAAACAGCAAACAACTTGAAGTCTTTGTTTCAATTTCACATTTCTTGGCTGTATTTCAAAATTCTTTTATTTACAGAACCCACTGTAGTAAGAGTTCCTTTACCAGAGAATGACAAAATGTTTGACTTGCAGAGGCTTTGAAATACTTTTAGACCAATCGTTTTGCTTATCAGTTAATATAAATGGAAACCAGAGATGTTAAGTAGCTTAATTGAAGTAGGTAATGTGTTAGTGGGTTTTTTAAAAAAGCGCTTGATGTTGTTTTTAATGGTCTTTCAACTGAAAACCAGGATTTTCCTTAATGTATTTTCCACATTCTACTTATAGTAGAAGCCAAATTTTCAGAACCCAACATTGACCTATATCTCATGTAGTCATATCCATTTATTTTACAAATGAAGACACCAATTACAGTTTGAAGATTATAAACCTTTTAATTTTTACTATACTTTTTATTGGACTTGGAATTAAAGTCCATGCTTATACATGCTTCCAAGGCAAAAAAGAGCAGAGTATTTTTAAAGATGTTGCAGCTAAGCATAAGGACATGTTTGAGAGTGGGGAGACTGGTCTGCAAGGCACCTTATGATCTTAACTTCCTCTCCTTCTCCTCTTTCTCCTTTTTCTTCTCCCCTTCCACCCCCCACAGCCCTTTTGCACTTTTCCACACCTGACTCCGCAGCTGGCCACTGTAACCCAATGTTGTAAATTCTTATATATTTGCAAATCTTGCATTAAATCTGTTTCTCTAGTAAACACTGGATGACACACAGGCAATATGGGTGGCCTCCAAAACATGGAAAATACAAGAAAAAGGATTCTCCTTTAAGGCTTCTAGAAAGGTACAGCTTGATTTTAGGCCAGTGAAACTTAAATTGGACTTCTAACCTATAAAACTGTACTGTAAAAAAGTACATTTGTTTCAAGCCATTAAATTTGTGATAATTTGGTATGGCAGCGGTAGACACTAATACAGATTTTGTACCTGGAAGTGGGACGCTATTCTAACAAACACATGAAATGTGCAAGTGGCCTTGGAGTTGGGCAGTGAGAAGAAGTTAGACAATTTTTGAGGAGCATGATAGAAAAAGCCTAGGTTTCATTCAACAGGTTAGTAGAAATATGGGTGTTAATAGCTCTTCTGGTGAGAGTTCAGAAGTAAGTGAGGTACAGGATTGGGACAACATAAATCTCTTTAAAAAAAATATAAATCATTGCAAACAGACTTGTTAATAAAAATATGTCTCTTAAAGTCACCATTGGTAAGAACTCAAATAGAAATGAAAAATTTGTTTTTACAAACTCAGAGAAAGGGGTCCTTGTGATATACAGTGACAGAAAACTTAGCAGAATTGAGGGCTACTACTACACAGAAAGCAGCTTTTGTAAAGGATGAAATTGGTTGAATATGCATGGAGATTTCTAAATAAGTGTTGCAGAAACAGCCTGGTTTCTTCTTGCTACTTAGAGTAAAATGCAAGAAAAAAGAAATAAGGAAAGCAAAAGGAAATAGGATGTGATGGTTCCAGAGAATCTTGGGGTTAAATGTACAGCCTGTTATTTTCTTTCTACTTACAATAAAATGGAAAGGGATATTAATGGAGGGACTAAAAAAAAAAAAAAAAAGGATGTGATGATGTGGGAAATTTTCAGCTTGTCCAGATCATAAAAGACACTAAAATTAAGAGATCTACCATCTGAGAAGCATACTCCAGAGGAAAAGCTGAGGATATGACTGTACAACCTTTTGCTAATACTTTGGGAAATATCCACAATAAGATTATTCAGTCACACAAAATCCTCTTTAGAAAATTGAGAGTGACTTGCAGATACTCTCAACTACACCAAGAGCATCTAGGAAGCTTAAGGGTCTTCTCCCATAGCCATCTCAGCAAAAGCCAAGAACAGATGGGATTATCTAGGAAAAGCCTAGGGAAAAGCTTCTTATCTGATTGTGAGACACACATCACCCTCCTCTGGCCATCTGGTGGATTCCCTTGTCCTTCTAAGGAGACACAGGAACCTGGGCTCATGTGACCTTGTCAGGGGTGGGTAGTGTATGTGTAGACAATTTCTTCTGATTCCTAAAGTCTGTGTTGGTTTTAGCAGTACTGCAGACATCAAGTATTGTCAATACTTCCAGTGAAAAGTTCTGAGGGTTACATATATGCACATGTGCACGTGTATGTGTGTGTGTGTAGAAAGACTGGGGAGAAAAAAGATTTGGGAGAAAGAAGGGAGGGAGATTGAGACAGACTAAGGAGGGTGAGAATACTTTGGAGAAATAATTAATTATCCTTAGGTCCTAATCTGGACCAAAAATTGTGAGTCTACTTTTACACAGAGGCCACAGATGTTCCAAGTAGAGGAAACAACCGAGAGAAAAGTAGCAAAACACTGAAAGAGGCAACTGTAATCTGGAACAGTGAGGAGAATATGGTAGCTGGACCAATCTCAGAGAAGAATTATAGGAGACAGAGTATCTGCCAGGTTACAAAGGTAGAAGGGTGCAGACTTCGTTCTGTACCAGCAAGAGGTCTCAGAGGTTCACGCACAGGGCTTCTACAGAGGGCACTGTGGCCAGCTGGGCTGATGGCCTTATATGTTAAATGGTGGGCACATGTAGAAAACTGGGCTTCTCTACAAATTCTGTGAAGCCCACAAAAGACTATACCTTGCCACACCATGATGGTTAGGATTATATACTATTACAGATCCTGATACAAGTTCAGCTTTCTCCATATATCTGGTTGCCTTCATAGACTTCTGACCATATTATAGGATTAATGCAAATAAAGGAGTTTTATGAAAGAGCTTCCATTTTAAAAGAAATCAAAGGGTTTTTCCAATGTGCTGTGTATTCCAAGTGTTTAGTCTTGTTTTACTTTTACTCCATGAAAATATGGTAAGCAGTTTTATGGGATAACAAAATGGTATTCTGTTGGCAACAGTAGATTCGGATTTGGAACATAGAGAAAATGCTGTTTAGAGGAAATGATGTCCTTCCTTTTCTCCACCCATCTCTTCCTACCACATTATTTAAAAAATGGGCACATTAAAGGGGCCAAGAGCAAATTACCCCCCACATATAAAACTAGAAGTGAGACAGGATGAAATGACAAAAATGTCACATTTTTTCTGATCCCAACTGAAAATATTTAGTTTTGATGCTGTGAGAAGTAAACAAATGACCCCAGGATTTACTCTACAATATAAATTATGAATAGTCAATTGAAACAAAGTCTTGGTGAGTATTTAAATCTTCACTGGTTTTAGCTGGGTGTGATGGCCCACCCCTGTAATCCCAGCACTCAAAAGGCTGAGGCAGAGTATCCCCATGAGTTCAAGGCCAGCCTGAACTACAAAGTGAGTTCAAAGCTAGCCTGAACTACAAAGCGAGACCCTGTCTCAAAAACAAAACAAAACAAAACAAAAAACCAACTGAAAAACCCGAATCATTGGTTTTGACCTCTCCATCTGCCTCTCTTGAAATAGAAAATTAAAATTCAGTTTTATTCAGATGAGTTTATGCAGATGCTGAGTGCCTTGGCTTCCCAAGACCAAGCTGCTGGTCACTTGACATTCAAATAAACACTTTGGTGCAGTGTTTTGTTTAAATATTAACATAGGTACCATAATTACATCATCTTAAAGCAGAGACAAAAATTACAAGTCATCATGCAGCCACTCTGAGTTGATTTTAACTGAGGAATAAATTGCTGGAAAAAAATTGCATAGGACACAAAAGTTTAGAATTATGTAAATTAGTAAAGTCCAGATCAAAGCAAATTTGGAGAATTAAGTAGATAATTTTCTGATATCGGTGTAAAGTTGATCATCATTACCATTTGAAGTATTTCTATCTGTGCTTTCTCTTTTGGTGCTGTATCCTCTTTTAGACCAAACATGATATTGAACTTAGGCTAAGACATCTTTGCTATTCACTTCCAAATAGAGTATTCAGCTAGTCCAACTTAGCAGATCAAAGAGATATATGAAAAAACAGTAAGGACATGGCAATCTGTTAATAGTCATAATTTAATTGCTTTTTGGCAATACTACTACCTGAGTCAGCAAATTTATTTGCTTGATTTTTGGCTCTGCTTTCACCAAAAAACCTATAGTTATTACAAATTGAAAAGGAAAATGGCCTTTTATATAGATATAGATCCAGAAGATGTTGGGCACATTAATCAATGTGATATATTTTATCAAGGCACATCCTGATTGCTGTGGGAATTCTTAGAACCTTTTATTCTATAATGTTGTCAATTTAATAGTCAATTTGTGGGTGGCTTTTGGTCATTTGATGAGTCTTTGGTCTAACCACAGTCCTAATCATATAGTATGCTATTACCACAATTTATATCTTGAGGATATGCACACTTGAGCTGAATCATTCATAAGGCTACTCTGGGTCATCGTAGGTGGGCCCCTTAATGGATATCATCAGTCATACTCCAGAGTCTGGGACTGTTTCTACAGCAGAGCACATATGATGGGTTAAGAAATGGATTTAACTGAGAACAGGAGAAACTGATGAAGCCATGAAGTAGTGCAAAAAAGAAGGAATGTCCCCTGCCCTGCCCTCTTTCCATCTTCTTATCCTAGGATGCTTTGCTAAGCATGCAGGACATTTTATTTTCCTGGTCCTTTTCCACTTTCATTTTTGGAAAGGAGGGAGTGTAAGTATAAATTTTCCAATGCAGGACAGGGAAGAGACAGAGACCTTGATGGCAAGCAGTCTGCTTAAGTGACAGCTGTTTACAAGTATGATTTGGGACATCTTGGGGCTGATGGGCACTGCAGCCCCCTCTGTAAGGAAGAAGCTACTTTTCCAGTAGGAAGTTGAGCTTTGGAGAAGTCCTTCTTTTAGGGAGAAACTCCATTTCCTCAGTTCATCTCAGCTAAATTTCTGCTAAGCAACTTCAAATGAAAACCAGGGGTCACCTTCATATACTTCTGACCATTGCGTCTCACACTGCCAGCCATAGAATAGCAAAAGCCAAAAAAGATTCATCAAAGTTTCCTTCAGATGGCCAAAAAGAAGTGTGTATTTCTACCCTGTGTAATCCCTAATTGTGTCCCTACAGCCCTGTTCTCAGTTCATGCCTATCTTCATCCTTTACTCAGAATGTTTCAATGCCCTCCAAATACTCATTGCATCTGTATCTCCTTCTCTGTATTACAAGCTAAATGTTCTTGCTGTGGCCTAAATTTTCCCCAATGAAGTTCTCTTCTGCATGGATGTAAATGGCATCATCCTCAAATAACCTTAGCACAATATACCTGATGCCACAACTCCTGGCCCCCTGCCAAGTCCAGGACTCTCAAGAATTTGGAAAACCCAATTCCCTTACATGTGTTCTTCTCTCTTAGCCTCTGCCTACTACAGTAACTCTTTTCTGTCAGGCATGTTGGGTCCCTGATGCTGTCTTGTTCAACTCTTAGGGTGACATCTCTCTCCTACTGCTCTTCTATGTAGTCTTTCTCTGAAGGCCACAACTGTGAACTTCCATGTGAATACCACGCTGTTCTCAGGTTTTCAACAGAGGAAGGGCATTGTTTCTCTCCCTTTGGGGCCTGCTGTCATAGATACCAAAGCTCCAGTATGTTCACAGTATTTTAAAATAATCCATTCAGTTAATTTGTTCTGCTCATTCTATTATGATTTTTCCCTTTATCTAGTAGCCTGGAATAGAAATGAATTTCAATATGAGATATAGTGCTAGTATTGCACTCGAAATTCTCTCCACTTAAGAAATTTTAGCAAAATAGTTCTGTTTTAGCCAGTACCTGAGATGAGTTCTGTCCTAAGGTATTCCTTATCAACAACCCCATCATTCATACACGAACACCACTAATGAAATACTCCATATTTTTTTCATTTATACCCTAGGCTCTTTGTGAACCTAGCAATGCATAGGTTTAATTTAGAAATTCAATACATTTTAAAAATTTACATTGTGTGAACCTCCTAAAAGACTTTACATTGTATAAAATATGACATTCAGAGCTGTTAGAATGGAACCTAGGATCCTATGCAAAATCCTTTTTTTGCCTCATTTCCTGCCACCCTTAAATATTCTCTCTAGATGGCAGTCTAATGTTTGCCTTTGTCAACATGTTATGCTTCTCTTACCTCCAACTCTCTACAAAAGCTGTCCCTTTTCCTAGAGCAGGCTGCTCTGAATTTATTTGATGAAATCTCAGCCAACCATCATGTGCAGTTCAAAACCCACTTCTTTGCAGAAGGTTCTTTGACAGCTGTGGTTACTTCCTCCTCTGGCTCTTGTGGGCATTGGAGGACTTGCTGCTCATGTGGTAATTATCCACGAGCAGAATCTTTCTTATTAAATCACAGCTCCTTGCCAGATAAGGTGACCTTGATTTACTCAATTTTATATATCAATTGAATGCAGAGAATATTAACTTGTGTTCAATGTTCATTAAAAGGTTGGCAGAGTGATGAGAATTACTGTGCACCCATCTTTATTTACAAAGCAGACCCACCTTATCATCCTGAATTACCTCGCCACTAAATTTCCCCATACTCTAGTGGTTTATTTGTTCTCATCCTGTCACAGAGTTGACAGAGAATTCCACTTCTCTGCTGCAGTAGTGGAAGGAGTGTAGTGTAAGTTTATGTAGATCATAAACAAGGCAGAATTTTGATCCATGAAGGACAACTCAAGGTATGCTTGGAAGGAAGAAAATGAAAAGTGAATGAAGGAAAAATTTAAGGGGAACAAAGAACCAGAACAACTAACAGTTTGGAGACGCAAAACAAAAGTGTAGTGGATAAATTAGAAGTGGAAGCCACGGGGTAACAGGAAAAGGTGTGCTGAGAGATGGAAGCTGGGCCACCTTCGAAGTTCTGCTCCTCTGCCTCAGTGTGGAGGAGGCCCTGTGGCATGGAGTGAGGCTCACACACTAGTGAGTCATACATGTCATGGCCACTGACTCATGTTGGTATTTTCTTAACAGCAACAAGACATCAGGAAA
Organism: Heterocephalus glaber; assembly: GCF_000247695.1. The sequence goes on along the minus strand of NW_004624733.1, from coordinate 7,605,936 downwards.
CAAAGGAGTCTCATCCATGTGGATTCTAATCATACAGAATTTGTGGTATGAAGAGGATGTGATAAAAATGTAGCTGCTTACTCGATGGAGAATTTACTGTAAAAATTAATAGTAAATCTGCTTAAGAAAAACCAACTGCTTTTAAGTATGCTCAAGTGCTTTTGAAGCATTGATTATATAAAAACAATGATTAATTTTCCTCTTTAAAAAGTGACCGAGTATGTTCTCTACAAATGTGCATCAAGCTGAGTTGGTTAACTTAGTTCAAATTATGAGTGCATTTGTTAGTAACAGGACTGAATTTCTTGAAAAACATTCATTTGTTCCTCAAACGCAGAATGATCTTCTATTCAGATTACCCATTGGTAAACATCCTGTTTATTGAATATCTGTTGAGCCACCTGCTCAACTCTTTCTTGTATTACCACCAGCTTAGATTGCAAGAGAACCAAATTCAGATTGTCCCTCAAATTGGAGAGAATTTCGTAGCAGTTTTTAGTAGTAGTAGAATTTAGTAGTAATAGTAGAATTTAGTAGTAGTAGTAGTTTTAACATATACAAAAGTATCAACAATATAAAACGTCAAAATGAAAAACTTCCACAACAGAGAGAGAAGTGTATGTGAGTTATGGGGAATTCATAGAAGTCACATATTACATTCATTAGTTCATCTCTTTTTAAAAATTCTTTTAGTTCTAGGATTTAATTTCATAGCCCATGTTGATTAAAGGTCTAAAATATTCTCTACCCTTTAGAAATTTATAGTCAGGACCAGGAGAACACCTCCCTGCCTGCATAGCATGAGGCTGTGTTCTCAGAAGCAACAAGCTATGGCTGGAGAAATAGATAAGAGTTTATTAGACAAATAAGTATCCCCTTCATTATGCCCAACCTCTGCAAGGATCAAGAACCAAGTGAAAGGAAATAGTGTAGAAGCTTCTGGAAAACATTAGTAGTTTATATGACAGGAAATGTGTAGGGAAAGGACAGAGTGAAGGAAGCTGACAGTAGACTATGAAACTCACTTGAGGTTTTATTTACCATATATGAGGAAAACAGAATCTTGAGGTGGGCCCAGGCTCCTCTCCACCTGACTCACAATTAAAGAACCATCTGCGTCTCCACAGTTCTTCATCACCTCAGTTCCTGAAGTAACTACTCACACACAGTGCTGATGGGGATGGGGATGGGACACCACCTGAAATCCACGGAAAGAAAGCTAATCCTAATTTTAATTCCCTTGTTGCATTAAATAAAACAGTCACAGAATCCATAGACCCATTCTTCCATGCATTTCTTCTACACATTCAGACTTTTTTTGCCTGCTTTTAAAATTTTTTATCAGTACATGTTTGTAGTACATAATGCTTACATTCATTGCAGGAAATTGGTACATGTCCATAACTTTTTCCCCTTTCTTCCACCTCTCTTTATGTTGTCAGCATCAGATTTATTTATAAGTCATTATAAAGTTAGTTATCATATATACAGATTAACAATCACACCAAATGCCATGTAAAACACATAAGAAAATTATACTAAATCAAGTTACACTTTTAGATACATTGTTCATGCTGGATAACAGTAACTGTTTCTCTGTTTTTCCCTATCATTTGTCTTTTATTTCCCACTATATTTATATATTGAGTGTTTTGTATAAAATAAACCGTGCAATATTTAAGCTTGTGTGTCTCTCTACTTCACTTAACATTTTGGTCTCAAGGTGCATCCATTTTCCTATAAATCACTCAAGTTTAGTCTTCTTTATGGCAGAGTACTATTCCATTGTTTGTAAATATCATTTTCATTATCTTTTCATCTGTTGATGGACATGCAGGCTGTTTCCAAGATTTAGCTATTAGGAATTGTGCTGCTATAAACATGTGCATGCATACATCATTGTGGTATCTTATCTTTAACTCTTTGGCGAAGATACCCAGAAGGGGAATACAGTAGTAAAGTGGGAAAGAGGCTGCTCCATGTCAGATTCACTAATTCCTCATTGGGGAAATTCCATTTCTCCCTACCTGGCTTTATCCAAATCCTGGTCTCACCTCCCAGTAACACAGGCCTGTTAACTTTAGTGGCTGTTGTTATCCATAAAAATCCTATTTATTTGGTGACATGTAGTGATTCACATTTACTGTTAAGATTTATAGTCTGAAAGAAGAAATGCTGATATGAATGAGAATAAAGAGAGTACCTTAAGGAATAATAGGATTTTGTTTATTTTAATTTTATTGGTACAATTTAGTTATCCGTAATGATCACATTCATCATAGGGAATTTGTATATATACATGATATATCTTGATTCCTCTTTTTTCCCCATTCCCCTCCACTCCCTTCAACCTTTCTTCCCCTCCTTATTTACAAAAGCTTTGTTTCCATTTTTTTCTTTTTTCCTCATTTTTTTCTTTTCCTTTCCTTCCTTCCTTCCTTCCCCCTCTCTCCTCCCTAGTGCTCTTTCCTTTTGAGCAATTTCTTCCTATTTCACAATATCTTTTATACATTTTATTCCTTATTTATACTTTCAGTTTCTCGCACCAGAAAGACAATGTGATATTTACACATGTGTGTCCAATTTATTTCACTTAAGAGTATGGCCTCAAGGTGCATCCATTTAGCTATAAATGTCTCAAGTTTATCCTATTTTATGGCTGAGTAGTACTTCATTGTATAAAAGACCCATAACCTTTTTTTAATCTATTCATCAGTTGATGGGCATTTGTGCTATTTCCAAGGTTTAGCTATTATGAACTGTGAGGCTATAAACATATGTGTACATATATCACTGTGATATGGTGCTTTTAATTCTTTTGGGAAGATACCCAGAAGAGGAATAGCTGGGTTAAATGGGACTTCTAGTCCTAGCTTTTTGAGGAATCGACACCCTGATTTCCACAGTGGTTGCACCAGTCTACACTCCCACCAACAGTGGAGAAAGGTTCCTTTTTCCCCACACCCCAGCCAGCATTGGTTGTTGATTTCCTGACAATAGCCATTCTTTCTGGAGTGAGATGAAATCTCAGTGTTGTTTTCATCTGCATCTCTTGAGTGATGTTGAACATTTTTTCATATATTTATTTGCTGCTTGTACTTCTTCATTTGAAAAATAAGTATTCATTTCAGATGTCCATTTTTGGATTGAGTCTTTAAATTCAGGGGTTCAGATTTTCTTTCAAATCTTTGTATGTTCTAGATACTAGTCCTCTGTGTGAGGAACAACTGGCTAAAATCTTTTCCAACTCTGTGGGTTGTCTCTTCACTCTGTTGGTGATTTCCTTTGCTGTGCAAAAGCTTTTTAATAGGATAAGATCCCAGTTGTTGAGTCTTTATATTATTTCCCATGCAACTGAAATTTTGTTCATAAAGTCTTTGACCTATACCTATGCCCTCAAGAGTTCTACCTCTTCTCCCTTCCAGAAAATTTAGTGTTTCTGTTTTAATATTTAGATCTTTGATTCACTTTGATTTTAGTTTAGTGCATGCTGAGAGACATGAGTTTAATCTTCAGCAAGTAAAAAGCCAATTTTTCCAGCACCACTTTTTAGAGAGGTTATCTTTCTTCCAGTGGACATGTTTGTCCCCTTCGTCAACGATAAGGTGGCTGAGTGTGTTTGGGGTTGTTCCTGAATCTTCTGGTCTGTTCCATTGCTCCTCGAGTCTGTTTTGTTTTGGGTTTTTTTTGCCATCACCGTGCTGTTTTTTTATCACAGTGGCTCTGTAGTATAATTTTAAGTCATGGATTGTGATGCTCCCTGCCTTGCCTTTGTTGTCCAGAATTATTTTTGCTATTCTAGGTTTCTTCTGATTCCAAATGAATTTTTGGATTGTTTTCTCTAGTTCTATGAGGTATGCTACTGGTATTTTAATTAAGATTTATTTTTTCGTATTTTGAGACAAGGTCTCACTATGAAATCTAGGCTGGCCTTGAATTTGTGGTGATCCTCCTGCCTCAGCCTCCCAAGTGCTGGGATTACAGGTGTGCACCACTACACCCAGCTACTTAAAATTGCAGAGGGAGAAGGAACAAGGAATTGGAGGTGAGGCTAAAGTATGGAGGGGAAAGCTGGTAGAACAGTCTACTGAAAATAGCAATAGAATAAGAGAAATTCTGAAAGAGGGATAAAGACTGATAATGAACACAAATTATCTTTCTTTGTCCTTTTGCTTGTTTACACTTGACTTAGGTTTTGCATTGCATTCTGGTATGTTCTCTACAATTTACACTGAAGATTATCATCAATGAATATTTGCTTTTCATAATAATGTTCCTTGTAAAAGTGACAAACACAGACCTCCTTGGCTCTTTTGGGCAATCTGTTATGAATATCCATGTGATTTGTCTTGGGGGTCACATACCATAGGGGCTGTCTTCCAGTATTTTCCACATAGGTGATATCAACTGATGTATTTCTATATTTCTATAGATGGCATTTATTTTTGTTGTTGAATGTTTTTAGAAATTGAATTTACCCCAAATTAAAGAATTTTTGACAAGATTTATTCTTATTTTATATGATTTTTTCAGATTTATAAATACAAATATTTGTAGGCTTAAAGACTTAAAAAAACTACATTTAAAATTTGTATTGATAAATTAAATGTTATTTTCCAACTCAAGAAACTAGTTTTTTCTATACACAAAATGTTCCCTTGAACATAAAAATGTCATTTTGCTTACCCTGAGTCCTACTTATAACTTATCGACTATACAGAACTGAAATTGAAGTGATTATTTCTCTCCTAACATTTCTTTGACTTCTCAGTTTCTTTATACAAACCTGATTTTATACTAATAATTTCAGGTGGATAACTTGGATTCCTAATTAATATCACTTTACTTATCCTTTTATATATGGATTGTCAATAGGATAAGTAGTCAACTTTTCTTTAAATTTTCCATGGATCCAATCCTTTATTTCCATTTCCAAAACTCCTGCCATATTTAGAGCTCTAACTTTACACTTTAGCTGGAGGATAACCTGTTAGTTCTGGTCCAGTGCTCTTACCAACCCATAATAGGCTAATTATCATTTTATCCTTTCCCTTCTCAAGTTCAGAAGGCTAAACTCTGACCTACTGTGTGGGGTCTAATCCAGACTACTGATAGGTAACTACTTGTTTATCACAACTTTAAATTTAAAGACATCTAAAATCAATTTTACATTTTAAACTGGATCTCATGGCTAATCTGTCATATTTTCTAGCATGACTAAATTTTCTCATCACAAGCATTTTAAAAATCAAATTATCTTAATCTTCATACTAAAGGAATAATACTGTGTATATGATTTATTTCATTTCTATATTTAATTTTAAACTTTCCATGGGTGAAAAGTCTACCCATTAAGAAAATAATGTGACCCATGGAAATAATCTAAGTTGATTATTAACCAGTGATGTTTGACTTGAACAGATGACCTGAAACTCATTTGTTTCCAGGCTAACTCCACTTGTGCTCCAGTGGCACTTTGTGTGGATTTCACTGTCTGTTTCAGTAATGGGGACTCAGATTCCTTTCCATTCATCTAAGTCTGGTTTCTCTTAGATTTCAGTTCTCACTATGTCTGTGTTCCTGCAAAGGTTGCTGCAAACATTCTTCACTACTAGTTGGGATTCTGCTTGTCCTGAGCTTTCAGGAGTCGTAAAGGGCATTCGATAGTTTTTATTTCTTATGGAGGGGAAGCCTCCACTTATTGTGTGATAGCAGCTCTCTCTCAAACCTCTCAATTACCTTCTAAATTCTCTGTTTTTTCCTTTTTACCCCACATCTTTTCTGCCTGGTTATACCCCATTTTAAGAACACTAATGCCATCCACTGGATTATGCATACTCCACATTTCATTACCTGACTCAGCAATCTCAAGAGTACAATCCTAGCCAGATCTGGTGGCATATAGTTACAGTCATGTCAATTACTGGGGAGGCTGAAGCTGGAGGATCACAAGCTTAGGAGTTCAAGGCTAGTCTGGGCAACTTCATCTAAATAAAAGAAAAAGAATATAGTCTCTCTGTTGATATAACTAGAGAGAGACTTGCATGGGGGGGGGCTCTTCATGTGCAAGAAGCCTTTATCCATAGAACTGAGTGCATATAGAAATGAGCAGAAGAAATGGGGTGTTGAGTGTTGCCAGAATTTAGGGGTAAGGGGCAAAAAGAAGGCAAAAGAAACAGAAAAAATGGTTAACAATAGGGTAGAGTGCTAGGAAAACACAAAGCTACAAGAGCAGAGAATAGAAAGAGGTTCAGGAAATAGGGCCTCATGGGCAGTTTAAAAGAAACAAGAGCTCACATGGAATTAGGAATAAGAAAATTCTTCAGAAGTGATGGAAGGGCCTAGTTGAACACTTGTCTTGATTCAAGCCACATTACTTTTATTATTAAGTTTTCTTTCTTAAAAATGAAATGCTGAAAATGATTGAGAGTTGACCTCTTGTAGACAGTTTAAAGTGACTGATGTTGTTTAAGGCTGAAGGATGGTCATCATTACCTGTAAGTACATGCACAAAAATATTTAGTTGTGTACCATGCTTTGCAAAGTGCTGAATGAAAGCAAATGTGTGTAACGCACATTCACATAAGAAATAATCGTTAAACACAAAAAAGAAAAACAAGGATCTGGGAGAGTATCTGGCCATAGACATCTTCAGGAGTACAGGAAATCATTAGAAACATTGGTATGTGCATGTCCATACTATCTGCTCAGGAAAGCACAAAGGTCACATGATACTTTGGTTCTTTAAAAAGCCTTGTCATGAATTCTCACTTGTAAAGAAATTAAATAATGTACTTGAAATGCTCACAAAATGTCTAGAATATGAAGACTGACCAAATCATATTTGCCATCTTGTTAGCAGCTCTAGATAGTCAATGAATCATTCCAAAGTTTGTGTGTATCCACTGTGCTTGTGGTAAGGGTGAATAAGAGACAAGACACCAACAAGACTCACAGGAACTCCACATATTAATGGGGGGACAGGTGAGGAAAAGTAAGCACACATATAAATAAGATAATTATAATTCATGAGTTGTTATGAAGAAAGCAAATAAAGAATGGACACAGAGAACCCCTGAATGGGGCTCTGGCAATAGCTGCTTCTGCAAGATCTTTGAGAATTGCCTCTTTGACGATGTAACATTAAAATTGAGCCCTAAAAGATGAGGAAATGACAGTCAATCAAAGAATGACAGGAAGTTCTTTCCATGAAAAGGAAACAGCTTGTACAAGTCTGTGATACTAGAATGAAGTTGGAGTTCTTGAGGTGCTGATGTAGTGAAGGTATATAGAGCAAGGGAAAAACAATGTAGACTTTCTGGAATATAGTCAGGACTTTTGCACTTATTCTAAATTGGATAGGAAGACATGGAAAAGTTTTCAGCAGCAGAATGGAATGGTATTATTGGGGGTATTTTTATATGCACCTTACCTTCTGCATAGGGAATATGTTGCAGAAAAGCAAGAATGGAAACAAGAGGACTAATTGAGAAGGTGCTACAATGATCAAGAGAGTATGCTACCAGGACAAAGATGGAGATATTTAAGGTAGAGTTTGAAAAACAGTATTGGCAGAACCTGATGAAATACTGGGTATGATCGATGGGTTATGCTCTGGCCACTGGGTGTTAAAAACACAAATAGGAAATTAGGAGATCTCTCAGGCCTAAGAGTTGTGCAGGAGGAGGAGAATTCACTGAGGATGAGATGCCTAGAAGACATTCAAATGGTGACATCAAGATAGCATCCTATGCAGTTAAAGCACACTTACTTTCAGTAATGAAGAAACTTGCAGTTACTCATAGAAAAAACAGCTATATAAAAATTGAGACACAACCTATTTAAATATCAAGAATAAACAGTGTTAACCTTTCTTAGAATTATTCAGGAAAGGTTTCTTATCTTGCGTGCTGTATGGCAGTCTAGTTAGTGGCTCTTTTGCATGGATATAGAAAGTTTAAAAATATAGCCAGAGGTCTCTATATTGCCACAAGCTAGCTTATTTGTAATAGTTTCAAGTTACCCTTAGTGAATGAACACAGTCAACAGTGTTTTCACTGCAGAAAAAAAAAAAATCCACTTTTTGCTTTTGTTGAATTTTATCATGTAGAGCTTGGCGTGAATTTATAACTTCAGTTCACCCAGATTTTTGGGGGGGGGGTGGGTTGGGACAAATAACACATATTAAGTGGGTTGTTTTTAACCTTTGGCTTGTCTTTAGTCACTAGAAAGAAAAATAAAGTCTGAGTATCTGAATACTACCTTTGATAAAGCCAGTCACTGGGAATAAAAGCTTAAATGCATTGAATTTGTCCCAGCTACAGGGGCTTGTTACATTTGCATTTTTCTCAAAAGCTTTAAAGTCATTTTCTTGAACAAAATCAACCATCTATGCATTCTGAGTAACTTTCAAAGGACTTTTTATGAGTAGATGTTTTTAAAGGTCCATTAAGCCAACATTGTACTTTTACATCTATATTTTAAGTTGTGCTTTCCCTTTTGTTTTTCATGCACAATTTGGTAGTGAGCACAAATTATTCAAATTCTATTTCTGTCTTAAATCCTAACACTGAAAACTGGTTGAAGTTAAAAGGATATTTATGAATTAATAATAAAAACAGGGAGATGATGATAAAGTAGATCTCAGATGCCACAAGTCTCTTCTAAATATGCACACATATCTAGGGACAAGGAAACACAATATTCTTCTTGTACATGTAAAAGAATTTGAATATTTCAGGACACATCTGCCTTGTGTTCTAACAGTACTTTTAATATTCAAATGTGAGTTATTTGCATGATATTCCAGAGAGGTGGGCACTTTCCTCACTTGATAGATTAAAACATTGAAATTTAGAAAGATTAAATAATCTTCCATGAAAATAGATGGGTCAGCATAGAAATCCACATCTTTCTTCTGTTATAGTGTTTTCTACTACCTTATATCATTGTATAGAGGGAAATTAGGTACCAGAACCATCCCATAGAAATGGATATAACCCCCAAGGAGGATAAAGAGCACTACCCCAATTACAGCTTTAGAAAATCCACCATTAATCTTGAATTTAGGATTATCCTGTGGAATGAGAGCTGGTGTTTCCCTGTTTTCAGGTCCTCAGCAGCCCAAGACAGCACTTCTCTGGGAGTTGAAGATGGGCAGGCTCATGAGGTAGCAGGTAGATATCCAGTGATTTTCAGTGTACCTTTTCTTAGAAGTTACTGAAGAGGTGTTCTAATAAAGTGAAGGAGAAAACCCAAGAAGAAGAAAATATGAGATCCAGCAAACAAGGAGGGTGTCTTTGGCCTTGGGCCATTCAGGAACCTTGGTACTTTTCTGGCCAGTCTTAGGTGATAGCCTTTGTTGTTGCCCTGTGCCTAATGCCTTTGGGCTATTAAGAGGTGGTTCTCCTCAGCCAAACTAATGTAAGGGGAATCATCATAAATGTCCTCAGGTGACAATACTTGGTGTGTTTTCTGGTGGCCACCTAATCATCCCACTCTTGAGAAGATCTCACCATCATCTAGTATGGTGTTCATGAAGATGAGGTGCTCTTGACTCAGAAATCCCAGGCCCCCTTATCAGGCTTCCTTTGTGGTGAGTTCTGACCTCTCCACCTTCACCAGACAGTGAAGTTTCAATTCTTCATGGTCCTGATGAGAAGGTGCAGACTGGTGGTGTTAGGTTAGCTCTGAGTACCAGACATGTGCCATTCACTGTTTCCTATTTAATTAAAAAGCTACAAAGTTTTAATACTTGTGAGAGTTGATATAAAATGTTGGATTTCATACCCCTGTTTAAAATGCAGAAAATCTGGCAATATTGGGGCCACAGAGCTCCATGGCAACCGTCAGATAAATCTTAATTGGGTCGGCTTGTTTTAGGTCCAGTGGACACTTGCCAAACACCACAGCCCCTACCAGTCCCTATGTACTTTTACCCAAAGGGCTTTACTTATGTGCTTCAGGCCAGGCTCCTGCAGGTATTTGAGTTGGCAACCTCTTTACACCTCAAAGCCACAAAACCAAATTCATTATCCATCACCTTCCAGAGACCCAATTTGGATCCTAGATTCCTCTATAAAGGGCTGAAAGAAGAGGAAAAGCAATAAGAAGTTAATTTGTCACTTATCCTGCCATAAACAGCACAAGAACCTTAACTTGGAAATGATGAAAAACTTGCCATGAATGCATAACTTAAGATTAGGGTTCAGTAATTTCTGTCTTTAGCGTCCAATTATTTCTATTATGCAGTGAAAAATAGTATTATGAACTTCAGTGGAAGTCAACATTTTTCTCAAAAAGATTGTATTTTTTACCTAAACCAATGATCACTTGGTAAAAGATTGAGCAAATTGTCATTGCTTTTGTTCTATATTAGTTGCCCAACCTCTATTTGACAACCATATTATGATATATTATAGAGATATTTTCATTATTTATGGCCATTTATGTGCCACATAACTGTGATCAGAAGATTGCCTCTTTCAGACTTGTAAGCGTACATATATACATACATTTCCTATGGTTAATTTGCCTTCTTCAGCACCACTTTTTCATTGAAGTGATCATATGTGATAATACATATCCCTAGAAGTAAAACTTGTATACATTTAAAGTATATGACACAATGTTTTAAAATATGTATTCAAATAGTTGACATAATCAAGTGAATTAATATATTTACATTTCACATAGTTACAGTTTTTGTGTATGTATGGTGAGAATACTTAAGATTTTGCTTAGAAAAATTTAAGAATACAGTGCAGTATTATAAACTATAATCAACATTCTCTAGATTAGATCTTCAGAATTTATTCATCTTCCATAACTGAACCTTTATGCTTTTTGGCCATCACCTTTCTATTTGGACTTCTCCTTAACCCTTAGCAACCAACATTCTGTTCTCTGCTTTTACAAATTCAACTTTTTTAGATTCTGTATATAAATGAGATCGTGCTATATCTGTCCTACTATGCTTGGCTTATTTTACTTAGTGTAATGTCTTCTCATTTTATCCATGTTATTACAAATAGAATTAAATTCTCTTTAAATGCTGAATAATATCTCATTTTATATATGGGAATACCACATTTTCTTTATCCATTCATCCATCAACAGAGAACTATTTTGTCTCTATATCTTGCCATTGTGGAAAAGGCCTCAATAGATCTGGGGAAAAAAATCTTTACAACTGAAAAACAAAAACAACTGATGTAATATGTAAGTATGCTTAAAAAAAAGTTAACTGTAAATCTCTAGTGTGTGAAGTGTCATCTACATGAATTAAAAGTTATTAAGTGTGGCCTCAAGATAGGAAATTGTTATGTAGATGCTCAGTTCATGGAAGAAGATATACCTGGAGCTAGTGCTCAGTTCTGAAAATAAAGATAGACCTATAAATATGATGGCATAGGAAGTTTGCAGGACCCAAAAGTCAAGTGAAGATGGATGGAGATGGATATGGGAAGTGGGAGAAGGGGGAAAAGTCATGATTTTCTGGATTGGAGAATTTGCTTAGGACATCACAGCCAGATGGTCACTAACTCCTGAGTCTATACCATTGTGATTTGTGTTGATGTCAACTATGATTTGGAAAGATATTCACTCCAAAAATTGAAAAAGTCAGGATATGAGCTCATTATATTTGAAGCCAGAGTAATTGGCAAAGAAAATATTGATGATATAAAATGCTATGGAAAAAATTAAATTATTTCTATAAAATACATAATTATAGATTGTACTTATAAAATATGAATAAGAAAGGCTTATATTTGGTTTTATGGCAAAATTATAGACTTTTTAAGAACTTTTAGTCTTCTCAATTTTACCTACTATGGCACCAACCTGTTGTTCATTAAAATAGGGTATTGAACAGGAACTAAAAAGTTTTCATAATATTGTTTTAAAATTGTATCACCAGGATTTTATTTTACCAGTCCTCTTAATCATTTAATCATATAGCATAGTGAAATGCCTCTGTACACATAGTGCTATAATAAGAATAATAAAAAGAAAGTTAAGCTGGTCATAGTGGTGCACTCATAATCTCAACTACTCAGTAGGCTGGGGCAGTAGGACCACAAGTTCAAGGCCAGTCTGGGGTAACTTAGAGAAATTTTCTCTCAAAATGAAAAGAAAAATAAAGTAAGTCAAATTAGATATATCCCCTTATAGCTTAGGCATTGGTAAATTGATGCAGATACACAGAATATCCAGAATTACAGAAATTGTGTAATATCTTTTAAGCCTTGTGATGTAATCAGAGGTAGGGGTGATGGCCATTTGTGCAAGGTAGTAGATTTCAGATTCTCTCCAGAAAAATTTCTTCATAGATTTCAGGTCACCAATATATAAGAACAGAAAGTAGGGCCTCCACAGTAAAGCCTTAGCAAACTCAACTACGATGAATTCTTGGAAGCTTAAAATTGTTCAAATTCTGAGATAAAGTTAAGGTCCGAGGATATTTGTTATATAATTTTGGAAGTAACTCTCTTTGAAATCCATTATATTCTTCCATGTTTTATAAAAGTCTATGATATATTTAATTTAAAGCTTTTTTATTACTCAGGATTACCATCAAAACACATGCATTTCATCTTAAATTCAAGGATGACACTAGGGCTTAATTATGTATGGAAAGACCACTCGCCCTCAGTAGGATTTAAAAAAAACTTTTATGCTGTATGAATCTGAATGTGTATTATGTTTTATTTATAAATTCACTTAATTTCTTGATATTGTCTCCTAAGAGCTGTAGTTTGTTTGTATTATTTGAACAAATTCTGGAAAGGTGAGTTGCTTATAAGAAAGTTCTATGTCACTGAACTCTTATATGTATTTTGTTACCAAGATATAATAATATATTCCCAGTTCTAATAAATATTAAAGCATAAATTACACAGGTAGAAATTAATGAAAGGTACCTTATGGGCTATTTTTCAACTCTGATTCAACTAAATAAGACAGGTAGAATTTGAAGGGACTCTCCAGTGTACATGAGACACTTGAGTTTTCCACAGAAGAGAACATCTGTAGGGTTTCATGGTTTTCTCTTGGGAGAGTTGGATATAGAAAGAAGAGAGGGCAGAGGAATGAAGTCAGAGTGGCACAGAGCATGCTCATCTCTTTAGCTATGTGTAGGACAAAGACTTGAATACTGTACTTGAGGGCAAAGTGTGTGTGTGTGTGTGGTGTGTGACAGAGAGGCAGTGCCACAACCCTGTAGCCAGTAGTGAATCCCTGTGGTGTGCCTAATATCTCTACCCTACTCGTTACTGTATAAGGCACTATGAACAGCTGACTAAGCCATACAACGTCTCTTCCCTGGGACAGGAGTGCGTGAGAGTCTGAGTTTCCCATAAGCCTACTGTCACGAAGGGATTTTCTCTTCCTTACCTATATGTCCAAACACTTGAGAACAAAGCAATCCTCACCCTTCAGTAGAGGATTCTAGTTTACATCCAATGTTCTAACCAGGTACCAGAACTAAAATTTACCTGGCCTTCTAGTTTTCTCTCTCTTTCTTGTCCCAGAGACCTCAGCAGTTTAGCCTATATATGTAAGGCTGAGGGTCTGGCCTATGAGACTACCAGGTTTGTCCACATTTCTGTCACCAAGTGTGAGGAGTTAGGGTCTAACAATAGAGTAAAGGGACCAGTCACCAAAATGGTCCTTACTTCTGGAACCAACTATATGTTTTACAGGTTCCCAAACCACCCTCAGCTTCAATAATGTGCTAGAAAGACTTACAAAACTCACTGAGAGCTGTATACTCGCACAGAAAGACAGGTAAAAAGGAAGAAGAGTACTGAAGGCTGCAGATGCACAGCTGCCACGTCCTCAAGACATGCTCCTCTTTCCAGCATGTGTGTGACAACATTCTTGAAGTACTGTCCACCTGGGACCTCCATCCGAGCTTTAGCATCCAAGGCTCTACTGGTGAATTACACAGACATGATTAATTAACTGCCCATTTGCTGAACAGTCTCCAGCCACTCCCTTCCTAGAAGTCAGCTAACACATGATGAAAGGGCTGACCATAAATCACCTCCTTAGCCTAAGCTATCAGGTATGGGCTAAGGGGTCCATTATGAGTAATACAGACATCACTACCACTTGGAAGATTTTAAGGTTCAGAAGGGATTGGCTAATTGAGGAAGGAAAGTCAAGATAATCCATTGCACCAGGTACCACATATTTAGGCAGAACTACTCACTCAGATAGACAATACAAATATACTACATTTTGTAACTAGAAGTCCCACTTCAGGGATTTCTACCTGAGATACATTTTCACCTGAGATACATTTCCACCAATATGAAATTCATATGAACGAAGTTGTTTATTCCATATTTTTTTGTATTGTAAAACATTGGAAACAATTCAGATGCCTCAAAATATGAGGGTGTTTAAATAAACAATGGTACAGCCATACAATGGAGTACTACATAGCTATAATAAAGACTAGCTCTATAGATTCATATGGAGACATTTCCAAATTATATTGTTTAGTAAAAAAAGGATGAAAAAGAATATAGTTTTTATTTTTTGTGAGAAAAAATATGCATGTATCATCTTTCTCCTGCAAAAGAAATTCAAGAACAATAACCCCATTTGATTAATCTTATTTGAGTAATTTAGTATACTTCATATAATTTTCTTTTGGAAAAAAAGTATTCTGTTTTGTACATCTTTTTCCATTTGTCTGTAGGATCACTAAAATGGATTTTTACTATTAACTATCAAGAAATTTAAATAAAAATATGACAGTTACCTTGGATAAAAACATAAACACAAAGAGCCCCCCCCCCACACACAGTGTAAATTATTTCATGTAAGAATGGAAAATTGTCAGGAGTAGGACACTGCGCCAAAGCTATACACACTTGTGAGTTTCCCTGGACAACCATCCATGAGACCATAAGGAGCTATTGGCTCAGCTTTCCTAAGAGGGTCTCTCACTCCCTTGGTCTCTTTTAAATTGAGCACACAAGTAGTCTGCTTCTGGTGCCACAGGCACCTGTCAATATCGTATGAGACCCTTGCCACTTACATAGTGCCTGCCTGCACTGTCTTCCTTGGCTGCTGAGATATTTAAGCTGAGTTATTTAAGCTGAGTTATTTGTGCTTCAAACAGCCAAACTTCCTGTGGCAGGCTAGGTGTGGGAAACACTTTTGCCTCCACCCTGAAGACAGAAAGCATAAACTTCAAAATCCCTACTGATAACTTCAGTCTCAAGAATCTGTATATATGCATCTGAGAGGCCAAATGGTAAAATAACTAAAAGGTAGCAGAGAAAAATTAATTCATGGCTACAAGTAACCAGCAGTAACCTCTTGAGAGAACGGTTTTGTCCTACTTCCTTCACACTCTCTGATAGGGTCGTTTGATGACAGTTCTTTTTTACTGTACAATTTAGTGTATTTTATATTACTTATATGTCATCAGAGAAATCTAAATTCCACAGTTAAAATGAAATAGCTTCTTTGTGTACTGAAATTCTTCTTAGGACATTCATTGAATCATAACACTATTAGGATTTTACAACCATTTGGCTGGCATCTGACAGGAAACAAATCTTCAGTCCTCAAATGCTTTAAACTGCATAGATGATAATCACTTATGCCATCTAGGAAAACTTCTTCCTCCTCCTTTGTAATCTTATTAAATAAAGACTCACCAATATTCATCTGAAGTTTATTCTTACATTTTAGCATTCAATTTTATTTGGGGTTTTCTCTTATCCATTTTAAATAGTTTTCTTGAGGATAATTCACATACCATACAATCCACTTATTTAGTATGTACATTTTTAGTATTTTCTGATACCTGAATTGACCAAAAACATTTACCTTTTATGGTCATTTTGCCTTGGGGAAGAGCCAGAACCAGATCCAGTGAAGAAGGTGGATAAGGAATTAGATGGCACTGGGCAGCAGCATTCACTGATGCTCTTTTTTTTTTAATTACATTTCCTAAAATCATTTAAGAGAACTTCCAGAAGTGCTTCAGAAGGTAGACAGAACAGTGGGATAATTGTGATTGAAGTAAAGGAGAGTTTTGGAAACATTTAGTCTTTCCCCAATAAGTATGATATTAAGAGTAGACTTTTCATAGATTCCTTTTATCACATTGACAAAGCCTTTTTCCTTAAGTTCTTACTATTCCTACTTTGTTGCACATGTTTATTATGTAAAGATTTTGGATTCTGTCACATGCTTTTTCTCTACTGAGATGGTGATTGTATTGGTATGTGGTATTATCATAATTTATTTTCCAATATTAACCTTTCATTCCTAAAATAAATCCCACTGCTCATGGTATATAGTAATTTTCATATATTGCTGTGTTCAGATTGATTGTATTTTGTTGAAGATTTTTCTGTCTACATTCTTTTCTTGTGATGGTTTGGAATCAGGGTAATACTAGTCTCATCAAATGAGTTAGGAAGTGTTTCTTCCTGCTCTATTTTTTGGAAGAGTTTCTGAGGAATTATATATAATTATTCTTTACAAGTACTATGGATTCACAAGTGAAGCCATGTGGGCCTGCTCATTTCTTCATGGGAAGTTTTAAAATTACAAATACAATCATTTCTTTTTACAGCCTACTTAAATTTTCTACTTAATCAGTTAGTTTTAGTATATTGTATATTTCTAGGCTCTGATTACTTCATCTAAGTCATTAAGTCATTAATTTATCATTTCATTGTCTTGTAATCCTTTTCATTTCTCTAAGGTTGGTAGTGATGTCCTTCATTTCTAGATTTTAGTAATCTCTCCCACCCCCCAGTCATTGTAGCTAAAGGTTTGACAATTTTGTTGACCTTTCAAATAACTTTTGCTTTCACTTGATATTTTTCTGCTACTTTTCTTTTCACTATTTCATTAATTTCAAGTCTAGCACTTATGACTCTTTCTGCTTGGCTTAGTTTGATCTTCTTTTTCCAGTTTCTTGAGCTGATTAATGTCAGCTATATTCTGCTCATTCACTTTAGGTATGTATAGCTATACATTTCCCTTGGTGCTGCATCTAAATGTATAATATGTTTTGAGTCTGTAATTTTTGTCTTTATTCATGTATAAATATTTTCTAATTTCCTACGTGATTTATTCTTTTTGACTCAATTATTTGGGAATCTGTTGTATGGTTTGCACACATTTTTGAATTTTCCAACTTTCATTTATTTTCTTTTTTGGTTGCTCTTTGTTTTTAGTTTTTGATTCTTTCATTTTGTTTTTGATTATTAATTTCTTCCAAATAGCCAGACAACACATTTCACATGATTTGAATCCTTTAATTTTATTCATGCTTATTTTGTGGCAAAATATATGGTCTAGCCTAGAGAATATTCCTTGCATGCTTGAGAAGAATGTGGATTATCTTGTTAGGTAGAATATTCTCAAATGTCTGTTAGGTCTGTGACCTCAAGACATATGGAGAATATATAGATTTTAAATATTACTACAATAAATACACAACCATTAATCCCCCTCAAAACATTCCCTCTCACTTTGAACACACATATCCTATAGTTCTTGCCACTTTCTAAAGCAGTTCTAGAAGTACTTTCTCATGGATGTCTAGTTGAGCTGTCATGGCTGCCTTGATGTCCTGAATCAATTCAAAACATTCACCTTTCATATTTATTTTAACTTTGGGGTAGAGCCAGAAGTTGTACAATGACAGTTCTCATGAAGAAGGTGAATGAGGACACACTGCAATGTTTTCATAAGCCTACCTTTCAGTTGGATGGAACTTGGCAGCAGCATTCACTCTATTTTTGATAACATCTCCTAAAGAGGCTCAGGCAATAATGATTAAGTACGTTTGTTCAAAGTGAGGCAGATATTTTGAGAGCAATTAATGGCAATATCTATTTACTATAATAAATGTTTAAATGTCTAAAAATTTAAACATTTACCTTATGTTTTGATTACCCCATGTATTTATAATTATATTTTTCTGATTGATGTCATTATAAAATTACCTTTTGTGCAGTTATAACCATTTTATAAAATAATTTTGATTGATAGTCATAGAGTCACTCCAGCTCTAGTGGTATATCTTTAAACTACAGCAATACTTCAAGAATGCTTCTGTGCACAATTTGGTTTGTGAACAGAAGTGTTTAGCAAACTTTTGCTCCCATTAGTAAATTCTGTATGGGGTGATGAAAATGATCATAGCCATCTTCCCCTCATGAATGAGGCCGTCTTCCCTGCTCTGACACGTGGTTGTGGCTTCCTCTAATTGAGATCCTGGTTGCAGATAGACTTGTGCACACTTGCTGTAAAGCTTTTTTGTGTGCTTTTTGGTGTATAAATGACTGTATTATTCAGTCCAGGCTTGCTTCAAAGAAAGTACAGAGCAAGCACAGTGGTCAAAAGAAAGTGCAGAGTGGTAACAAAGGTGACAAGAATGTGCAGAGCAAGAATGGTAAGAAGGTTTTGAAGAAAATAACCATAGAATTGAAGGAAATTGTAGAAAAGCATGAGAATGGTAATTTTGTAACTGATCTGGCCCCAGAGCACAAGATGGTAAAGTCAACAGACTCGACTATTTTGAAGAATGAAGATGCCATTGAAGGAGCTGATGTGACAAAAGGAGTAACGATATTAACCAAGCAGAAGACATAAGTGCTGGAAGAGGTGGAAAAAATTGTGTTGGTGTGGCTGAATGAGAAACAGCTGGCTGGTGATAGTGTTAATAAAGCTATGATCTTTGGAAAAGCCAGGAAATTACCCAGTGATTTACTGCAAGAAAACCCCTCTACAAGTGCAACAAGAGATGAATTTAAAGCCAATAGAGGGTGGTTTGATAAATTCCACAAGAGAAGTGGCATCCACAGTGTGATGAGACATGGTGAGCCTTCCAGTTCTGACAAGGCCACTGCAGAAGCTTACAAGAAAGAATTCACAAAAGGCAAAAAGATACATCCCTCAACAAGTGTTCAACAGTGATGAAACGGTTTTTCTGCAAGAAGATGCCAAACAGAACCTATGTCACACAGAAGGAAAAGGCACTGCCAGGGCAAAAGCCCATGAAGGATAGAGTGACCCTTTTGCTGTGTTCGAACACAAGTGCCAATCTAAAGATGAAGGCACTACTGGTGTAGTAAGCCAGACTGCTCATGCATTCAAAGAGCAGAATGGAAACAAGGCCAGACTGCCTGTCACGTGGAGGGCCAGTGCAAAAGTTTGTGTCACAAGGCAATTGTTCATGGAATGGCTGCATGAGGTCTACGCACCCATCATATTAAGAAATATCTTTCTGACAATCAACTGCCTGAAAAGTTCCTTCTTCTGATGGACAGTGCCTAGCACACTCTCTAGCCTTGGTGGATGATACAGATGCTAAGTATGACTTCATAAAGTTCAATTTCTTCCCTCCCAGCATACCTCTTCTGCAACCCAAGGACCTGTAAGTGATCTGCAACTACGAGAAGCTGTACACAAAGGTGCTCTTCACCAGGTGTTTTAATGTCATTGAAGAGACATCCTTGATTGTGAAAAGTTCTGGAAGAAACATTTCAATGTCCTCCACTGCATCAACTTCACTGACAAAGCCTGGGAAGATGTCACGTACTAAGCCTTAAACTCAGCCTGCAGGACACTGTGACCAGAATGTGTCACTGAATGGGATTTTGAAGGTTCTGATGTAACAGTAGTGGAGGAGATTGTGTCCCTAGGAGAGTATGGGTCTGGACGTTGATGGTGCAGACATGGAGGAGCTTGTTGAGGACCATAAGGAAGAGGTGATGATGGAAGAACTTGCTGAACTCCAAAAAGAGCAGCAGAAGGTGCTTGTTGAGGAGCATTCCACTGGGGAAGAGGAAGACAGAGAGGAGGTTAGCGGCGATGTGATAAAATCCACTTTGGAAAAATGGAATGAGTGCTGGGATTTCTTTGAGAAGCACCACCCCAATATAACTGTAATTAACAGAGTGTTGAATCTGATTAATGATAACATGATCTCTCATTTCTGGTGGGTTATGCAGCACAGGAAAAAACAACTGACATTAGACAGAGTTTTCATCAAAATTAACCCTGCAACTAAGAAACTAAAAAGACAGGGAACCCGAAGGAGATCTTCCTGATATCCTTGTAGAGGGGGTCTCTCCCTCCAAACAATAACCTCCTCCCCACCCGCCTGCCTGTCCTCCACACCAGAAGTTGCCTCAAGCAAGGTTAATGTTCTCTCTCTTCATACTGTATTGTGCTGCACTGTACTTTGTTTTATATTTGTGTGGTTAAAAAAAGTACATATGGTTCAGAATGGATTACCATTATACATTGAACCCGATGGGGAAATTTGATTTGGTTTGAGACGAGAATTGTGGAACACATTAAGTTCATGAACTGAGGTACCAGTCTATTTGTACCTTTCTATCTAAAGTATATTTCCTGAAAATAGTATAAAGCATAGCATATTTTTAAAAAATTGTATACAGTCCCTTTGCTTTCTGTTTGGATGTTTTATCCACTCACATTTAATGTTGTTATTTATACAGTTACATTTATGTTTATAATTTTACTTTTGGTTTTTATGTGTCATGTCTTTTTTGTTATTCTATTCTTTACTGTTTCCTTGCATTCAGTAAATATTTTTCTAGTATGGCATTTTAATTCCTATAGTGATCCTTCACTAAATTTTTGGTGTTGTTTTCTTACTGGTTTTTAGGGCTTGGAACATTGTGCTGTAATTTATCAGAACCTTCTTCTGATTTATATTAACAACTTCAATGACAAATAAAAATGTTATTTCTAATCTAATCTCTCCTCTCCATTTTTATGTTATTTTTGCTGCAATATTCCACTGTGTATGTATGTATGCTATATATATATATATAACCTTATTATTTACTATTTCTGATTTTCTTCTTCTGTGAATTCAAGTTATCATCTGATGACATTTCTATAATCTGATACAGCTGTACTCTCACCTGTATCCTTTGTGCTGTTACTGTCAAATATATTGCATTTCTTTAGTATAAGCTAAATAGTATAACTTGCATACACTGTTTTATAAAACTTATTTTAAATTATTTAGAAAAGAGAAAGATTATGAAATTACACTCTTTACTGACATAATTACTTTTACTGGCAATTGTGTGTGTGTGTGTGTGTGTGTGTGTGCACATTCAGATTATTACTACCTAGTATTGCCTATTTTCAGCCTGAAGATTTTCTCCAGTACTTCTTGTAAGCCAAGTCTGTTAGTAACACATTCTCTGTTTTTGTTTCTCTGGGAATATTTTTATTTTTGACTTCACGTTTGATGCTGTTACTAGATACAATTTTCTTAGTTGACATTTTATTTTTCCTTCTAGCGCTTTGATGATATATCATCCTGCTGTCTTCTGGTCACCATTGTTGATGATGCTAAGTCAACTATTAATCTTCCTGTGGCTCACTGTTACTTGGCATGCCACTTTTCTCTTGTCAATTCTAAGATTTTCTCTCTTTTCCTTGACTTTCAACTTCTGGATTATGGTTCATATGAGAATGGATTCCTTAATGTTTATCCTAATTGGAGTTTGTTGAATTTGGGTGCATTTTGTTTTCCCTCAAACTTAGAAAGTTTTCAGCCATTACTTTTTGAATATTTTTTCTGCTCCTTTTTTCTTTTCCTCTTCTGGTCTTCTATTTCTTGTATATTGGTGCACTTAATGGTATCCTATGTATTTACAAGGCTCTGTTAATTTTTCTTTAGTCTTCCTTCTCTCTGTTCTTCAGGTTGTATGTTTATCAGTCTATCTTCTTCATATTCATTGATTTTTTTTCCTGCCAATTCAAATCTGTACCTGAGCTCCTCTGAATTTTGCACTGTGCATACGTACTTTAACTCTAGAGTTTTGATTATTTAAAATAATTTGTATTTTTTACCTATATTCTCTGTTTAATGAGTCATTCCCATCACACCTTTCTTTAACCATTCTTTTAATTCAGAGCTAGGTATGTGAATTAAATTGGGGCAATCAGATATGTCTAGAGAATTGTTTGTATATGGGACAGAGAATGATGTGCTTCCCTCTGAACGGTGTGTGTGTGTGTGTATGTGTGGACATGAGGCCTACAGTAGTTGCAGTCGTTTCTGCCACTAGGAGATCTGTAAACCTGAGGGTTAAATCAATATATATGAAGGAGGACAATGACAGAAAATATCCAAAGAAAGTAGTTGGAACACCATTGAGGACTTAACCTTGGAATCACATAACACTGCTATTTCCCTAATTATATTTTCTGTTATATGAACCCAGAAATAATGCTTGTTAAGAGAAAATAACTTGTAAAAGTATCAACAGTTTTAACTAACTTAAAGTATTTTTTAGGACTCATCCTAGAAGTGAGGGCAAAACACTGTCAAATAGTGAATTTTGTCACTGTATTTGTCTAGTATATATCCATTGGTTTATTTTTCCCAGATGCATAACATGTATTCTTTTCTATCACATGAACAATTATTATACATTAATAATTAAAACAGTAGAACAAAAGGCTACTGGATTTACAGTTATAAAACAAAATAGCAATAACAACGAATAAAAGATAATTTAAAAAACCCCTATTTTCCAAGAGAAGAATGAATATCCAAACCTGACAATATATTAGCATTTAGAGTCCTTCAGTGCTAGTGAAATTGTTATGTTCAATTCCAGATCATTGTTCTTTCCCTTTATAGGATATTAAACTCTACTGCACTACAGTTATTAGGGGGGTGGATATTTACAAATAATCCCACAAAAGCAGATAACATAAAGTCAGAAGAAAGGTGGTGTATTTTATCAGCCTGTATGGAAAGAGTTCGATAAGAAAAAGCAAAGTATAAAAATGTAGAGGGTTAATGGGTAACACCTAGAAATGTAATTTACAGTGCTGTGATTAGGAAAAGAGAAAAAAAAGCCAATGCACAGTGTGTTCTAATCTTGCAGGGGAGGAGAAATTAATAATGGGGAAAACACAGTGGATTTCTCTGAGAACTTTGGCAGCCCCTTATGTTTTGACATTGACCCAAGAACTTTTAGAATCAGCAGGTAGAAGTTATAGCCTCAACATTTAGGAGCTGTTTTGTTTTGTTTTATACTGGGGATTGAATCTAGGGTCATGAACATGCTAGACAAATGCTCTACCACTGAGCCATATCCCTGGTCCATTCATTCATTTTTTTTCTATCTGTCTATCTATCTATTTAGAAACAGGGTCATTAAGTCATGTAGGCTCACCTCAAACTTGTGATGGACCTGTCTCGACCTCCCTAGTCACTGGGATTACAAGTGTAGTATAATCCTGGCAGGGCTGCGTTTTAATATCTTTGCTGACCCTCTGTCCCAGCTGTGACACACTCCAATTCCTCTTTCCTTGCCACACACAGCCGGCTTCCTTTCTCTGGCTCCCTCACTTGTTGACACAAAGGAAGAGCCAGTGTGAAGACAGTGCTGTCAGAGCAGAGCTGCCCAGGAGCCAGTCTGGATCCACTCAGGACGGCAGACAGGGTCCTCTGAGCCACTGGACTAAGAGCTTGAGCTGTTCCTTTCACTTCTCATGCAGAAAGCAAGAGGGACTTGCTCGTGCTATTAATGCTCTTCACTGGTCTTATTTTTATTACAGAGATTGCTAATAACAAAAGGATGAAAAGCTGGTAAAAAAAAGTATGTCTGAATACACTAGGATTTGTGTGTGTGTGCATACACGTGTGTGTGTGCATACACACGTGTGCATGTGTGTGTGTGTGTGTGTAGTTAGGCAGCTTGGATCTGCAGGTGTACAACATTGCCATTTCATCTACACTTAATTCACATCTTTATAAATTGTTCTGTTGATCAAGTGAAGTCAACAAAACAACAGTAGTTAAAGATTACAGAAACTAAGAGTCAGTTAGGAAGTGTCTACGAAGCCATTCATAGGCAGTTCCTGGTGAGGTCTGGTTATGACTACTTGTTCCTGTGTGAGTGGATGCATTTGTTAGTTTATTCTGCTGTGGCAAAACCCGGCAAAGTGTGAAGCTGACACTACGCAGACTCAGAAGACTTTGAAATGTGGCATTGCTATTGTTGCTATTCACCTCTGTCACCTTCGGCAGGGCAACTACTGTGTCTCAGGTATTTTCTCCACCTGTAAAATGGAGATAAGAAAATCTTTTCTGCCTTCCACATCCATTTTTGTGAGATGCAAATACAATAAAACATGAGAAACTTTTATAAAGTGCAATGTGCTCTCCACAACTCCCCCCCACCCCTTTTGTTTGTTTTTGAGACAGGGTCTCATTAGGTAGTTCAGGCTGATCTTGAACTCACTATGTAGCCCAGGCTGGCCTTGAACTCACAGCAATGATGCTTTTGCCTCAGTCTCCAGAGTCCTGGGATTATAGGCATGTTTCACTATAACCATTTTCTCCCTTTTCTTTTCTTTTAAAAATAATTTTCTATATTTGGGTGTGTTTCTAGCTGCAAAGCATATTTGTTCATTAAACTCACAGACTTTTTAAAAAAGACTTATCTAGTAATTTTACCTCTTCACCCATTTACTTAAGTAACAGAGTTCAATTCTACCAGCAAAATTAGCATGATATTTTGTTGCTGTTTTGCTGGCATTGCTGAAACTTTTGTAGATATGTTGATTAGTTGAGAAACAGTAGGAGAAAAGAGTGAGAGAAGAAAGAATTTTGAAAAGTTAATGAAGTTGATGGCTAGGACCCAACATGATAATTAGTCCCTGGAAAATAGAAGCTTTACTAAAAATTAGTAAGACTATTATCAGTAGGTTCATTCAAGTCTTGATAGTTTATAATCATAATACAGAACTGTAAAGAATACTTATAATAATTTTAATGTTTTCAAATGTATTTACTTATGGTAGGACAATATGTAATTTAAAACAATGGTGTTTTCAGGGATTTTTATGGTATGTTTCAGGAAACATGAAATTGTGCTATTAGGAAGCAACTTATACTATCTTGATGTCTTACTTGAATTTATCACTAAGGAAAATATGACCAGAGAGGCTCTATTTTATCACAACTTGTGTTTGGCACCACAAAATAATTGAATCACCCAGCAAAGAAGAAAAGTGAATCCCAGAAAAATATTTACTTTGTAGGTCTGTTGCAGCTTTCCTTCAGATTCCAACAGGTGCCATGGAGCCCCTGTGCTGTCTAATTCCAGAGTCCTATTTTTAAAGGGACAATAAAGAGAGACAGCATACACAAACAATCCTGTAAAGAAAAGAACTATAAACAGCCGCATAATATAAATCTAAGTAAATAACAAGATTGGAGTGTCAAAAATCTGAATCTTTCTCTTAAGACCTTGTGGTTTGGGAAACTAACAAAGTGTGTTTGTGTGTGTGGGTTTTGTCAGCATGTACATTTTCACAAGCTTTACATAAAACAAATACTGTGTAAGGAAGATAGCATTGTAGGTCCTAAGGAAAAAATAGAGAATTAAAAAAAAAATGATGCTGGAAATACAGATATTTAGTTGATTAGATTTCAAACGCATTTTGTGGATGAGTATGACCTCTGGTGTTAATCTAGGGAAATTCCAGCACTTACAGTCCTTCGGGGAGGAAAGAAAAGCAAACGTAATTTTCTACAAGCTTTCACTTTAAGCTGCTGACCCTTGTTTTCGTGCCTTTCATCTCCTTCCTCCTTCCTTCTTCACTCTACAGTATGAATGTGCTATGTATAATCCACTCTCTATGTGAGAGAATATTGTTTTTGTTGCTGACTGCTTAACTTTACGTGCTATATGTACCTCTACAATCCTACATAGGAAAACACCCAGTTATGATATATGTATTTTAAAAGTCTACTTATTAGCTAAAAATGTTAATTTTATTAAAGAGAAATCATGAAAATAAGAACTCCTTAAACGTGCTCTGTGATCCAATATCCAAAGTTATGATGAAACATAATGTTTTGGAGTTTATGTATGGTTTCTCATCATCATGCTAATAGAGGTTTATCATATTCTCAGAACAGAGACATTTACTAGCAAGATGTTTAGAACGTGTGATCAGTTGATTACTTAATGAAAAGGCAATACATGTCTGTTTGACTTGCTGTCTAGACACAGTGTCACATTATTATTTTAATGAGACTTCAAAATCTTGGCTAGGCTGAAGTAATGTTAATCTGGGTTCTGATATTCTGACAATCCCCAATGTTGTGGAATAAATTTCCACTTTCTTCTGTAAATTGTGCATCCTATCCTCCCCAGAAGCATCTTTAAAAGAGGTGAGAATTCTGTGCGATGTTACCTTCAATCTCATCGAGCACTCCGTTTCCACATGATTAGTGATATATTTAATCCCATACTTAAGATATAAAGATATATAAATGGTGATTGAAAAATATGGCAAATAAATTTTTTAAAAACTACAGTAAAAGGCACATTGCCAAATATGATGGGACAAGTGTGTTGGTACAAAGGGAAATATTTTAACTACATATTTTGAGGCTGATTAATAACAATTGTGTTTTTTACTCTAATAAATTTTATTTAAACCTTCAACGTATTTTTGGGAACACCTCATTGATCAAAAGTTTATGGTAATTTCCATCAAATGAAAATATTACGGTGTGTCCTTATACCTTACTCACTGTGCAGCTTCTGGCTCTTCCTCAAAGTCAAAATGTCACCATTTGTGCAATATCAACTCAACTGACCCCCAAATTCAGGGAGTCATTATTCTAAACGTTTTATTAATTTCTCACAGAACAAAAATCATAATAGATTATAAGAATGTCTCTGATTTTCACCCACTGAAATTCTATTCTTGATCAAGGCCATTAAGAAATTCAAGTCCTGAAAGTATTGATCATATCAAGGGGGGCGGTGTAAAAGCAACCCTTTCCCTTTTTTCTTTGCAATCTATTTACTGGCATATACAAAACTTTAAATTGTTTAACACACATTTAAATATCCTCAAATGAATTATTCACTCCATGGCATTGGAACCCCCCCCACACACACTTACAAGCAGATACTAGGTAAACAACTTTAGGGCAGCTGCCGAGTAGAATATCAAGAAATTGGATCCAGTTAAGAATTCCAATTACCTAATGAGGGTGATCTGCTTTCACTCTAATTTCTTGGTCTAATTCATTATAATAATCCCTATCATAAAAATCTTGCTTTCAGATCAATTTAAAATGCAAACAAATATTCAGCTGGCCAGTTTCTTTCATCTTAGTTCTTTTTTGAGGGAGATGAGAATTTCAATGAATAATAAGAATGAAGACTTAAGATGGAGCAGTAACAAAGAGCTTGAAAAGGATCTCCAATTGCTTTGTTAGTGTATGCAAACACAGAACAAACGTATCACGGCGAATTTCAAACAAGTGCAATTTTTATTGGTTTATTAAGAGCAAATAATCATTATACCTAAATCCAGCAAAACTCCCGCACAGTCCCTGGGCAGCGATTATTCATCCGGACTTATCATTACAGTACCAATCATTTCTCAGCCAGGCCGTGACTGTGGGTGTGAATCAACCAGAGACAGGCCCCTCTCCCACACGCTGCTGCAGTCAGGGCTCGGCGAGCCGCGGGGGTTTACGCTTTCCTGACCCGCCTCTGCTTTGTGTCTGTGCTGCAGGTGAGGAAGAGGACACGAAGAGCTGGAGGCCAAGCAGCCCCCAGACCCTCGACCCAGCCGCCCTGCCCTGCCGAAGCAGCCTGCGGAACAACCCGCTCGGGCCGCTGGGGGGCCTGAGAGCCGCAGCCCCGGACCTGGCGGCCAGGGCGCCAGCCCTTCATGTTCCGAAGAGGGCGCAGATGTGAGCGGGCGGGAGCGGGGAAAGCCCTCCGCCCCCGCCAGGGGGACCCGGGAAGCCCGCGCCAGCTCCGCCCGCCCGCGGACTGCGGGGATCCCCTCCGGCCCCGCCCCGCTCCCCCGGCCCCTGCCCAGTTAACCCTGTCCGCGCCGCGCCTCCGCGCAGTGGGCGGGAGCGCGGCCAGCTGTCCAGACGCGAGGACTGGGAGCTAAGTGCTGCGATCTCCGCACGGGTTGGGCTGATCCTCGGGGGCTGAGGTGGCGCCCGCTTTTCTGGGTTTCACCTCCACGCCGCTGCGCTGGCATCGCCTGTCGCCAAACTTTTCTCCCCAAAGCCGGCGCCCCCGCGGTTGCTTGGCGGGCAGCCTGCAGCCCACTCTGGGCGGGAAGATTGTGGCGAGAGCTGGGCGTGGTGGAGAGGCTGCCGCTCAGCAGCCCCGGGGAGTCAGGGAGGAGCGGCCGGGTTTCCACAGCCCCGGGCCGGGTGGCCCTGCCTGCTGAAGGGCCGGAGTGGTGAGTCCGCGCAGGCGGGGGACGGCGCGAGAGAAGGCGCCGCTCTCTCAGCGCCGCCGCTCTCTCAGCCCCGCAGCCCGGCTGCACCGCGTGGGGGCTCGGAGTTCCTAGCCCTGCTGGGGGCGCCCCCCCCAGTCCGTCCCCGGGGTTCCACTCCGCAGACTCCCCTCCCTGGTGCCCTCACACGCGCTCCCCTAGCCCGAGCGCGCTGCAAACTCCGTCTCGGTCCCCGCAGGTGATGTCATGCCCATTGTTTTGGTGCGCCCAGCCAATCGGACTCGCCGCCTCGATTCTACCGGAGCCGGCATGGGCCCTTCCTCGCACCAGCAGCCGGAGTCCCCGCTCCCGACCATAACGCATTGCGCAGGGTGCACCACCGCCTGGTCTCCCTGCAGCTTTAACAGCTCTGACATGGAAACCCCATTGCAGTTCCAGCACGGCTTCTTCCCAGAGCAGCTGCCGCCGCCGCGCTCCTCACACCTGCATTGCCAGCAGCAGCAGCAGCAGCAGCAGAGCCAGGACAAGCCGTGCCCGCCCTTCGCGCCCCTCCCGCACCCGCACCACCACCCGCACCTCGCGCACCCGCCGCCCGGCAGCAGCGGCAGCAGCCCATGCCTCCGGTGCAACAGCTGCGCCTCCTCCGGGGCCCTGGCGGCGGGGGCGGGGGCGGGGGATAACCTGTCCCTGCTGCTCCGCACCTCCTCGCCCGGCGGCGCCTTCCGGACCCGCACCTCCTCTCCTCTGTCGGGCTCGTCGTGCTGCTGCTGCTGCTCCTCGCGCCGGGGCAGCCAGCTCAATGTGAGCGAGCTGACGCCGTCCAGCCATGCCAGTGCGCTCCGGCAGCAGCCCGCGCAGCAGCCCGCGTCCGCCTCCCAGTACCACCAGTGCCACAGCCTGCAGCCCGCCGCCAGCCCCACGGGCAGCCTCGGCAGCCTGGGCTCCGGGCCGCCGCTCTCGCACCACCATCACCACCACCCCGCGCACCCGGCGCACCACCAGCCTCACCAGTCCCAGGCGCGGCGCGAGAGCAACCCTTTCACCGAAATAGCCATGAGCAGCTGCAGGTACAACGGGGGCGTCATGCGGCCGCTCAGTAACTTGAGCGCGTCCCGCCGGAACCTGCACGACATGGACTCGGAGGCGCAGCCCCTGCAGCCCCCCGCGCCCGTCGGAGGTGACGCGTCCTCCCCGTCCGCAGCCGTCGGGGCCGCCGCCTCGTCCTCAGCCCCGGAGATCGTGGTGTCGAAGCCCGAGCACAACAACTCCAACAACCTGGCGCTCTACGGAGCGGGCGGCGGAGGCAGCACCGGAGGTGGCGGCGGCGGCGGCAGTGGGCACGGCAGCAGTAGTGGCACCAAATCCAGCAAAAAGAAGAACCAGAACATTGGCTACAAGCTGGGCCACCGGCGTGCCCTGTTTGAGAAGCGCAAGCGGCTCAGCGACTATGCGCTCATCTTCGGCATGTTCGGCATCGTGGTCATGGTCATCGAGACCGAGCTGTCGTGGGGCGCCTATGACAAGGTATGGCTTGTCCCCTTGCCCACCCTCCCGGCGTGCGGCGCCAGGTGTTTGGGATGGGCACTGGCGGGAACCTTCCCCGGGACTATCGGAGCGCCAGCCGGCACAAGGAGCGCGGCGAGGACGCCAAGCCCTGGTTGGCTGGGCGTCTCGGAGAGGAGACCTTTCCGCGTGCTGCCTAAGTTCTCCAGGCGCTGAAGTGCCCGGCGCGTTCAGGCACATTTAACAAGTTTGGCGATTGTGGTGAAAGCGTGCGTATTCCTCCCCTGGTGCTCGTATTTAGGAGGCCAGGTGCCTTTAGCTTGCAGCTCTTCAGGTCAGGAGGAACTTTCTCCCGGGCTTAGCGGACCAGGTTCTGCGAATCAGCCCTAGATGATGCCGCCTGAGTCCAAACCTTGCCGCTAAGGGAGCCCACCGGGTTGTGCGTGCTCGTCGTGCTTGGTTTTGAGCCGTCCCCTCCCCGGGTTCAGGACCCCTGGAGTGGGTTCAAGTCCACTAGCAGGGCACAGACCCTCGTGACCTGGAAGGTGGTTAGAAGTGGTCTTTTCTTAAAGGTCTTCTCCTGTGTTGCAGGCGTCGCTGTACTCCTTAGCTCTGAAATGCCTTATCAGTCTCTCCACGATCATCCTGCTTGGTCTGATCATCGTGTACCACGCCAGGGAAATACAGGTAATTTAGGCTCTGCTTTTTATCGGTGACCCAACGCCAAGCAGTCAGCCTGGGGGGAAAGCAAAACAGCAGGGGCTTTCCCAATCCCTCACATCCTGGCCTGAGGCGATGGAAGACACACACTCCATTCCCATGTTAGCGTATGACCTGCTCTTTGAAGAGGTTAAAAAAAAATAAGGCAGTGCAGCAGGCTTATACAGTAGTTTCTGGGATGTACTTGTTTAATTATTAAGATTTTTCCTTTTTATCTTTACGTAGATCCACTTCTTTGCATCAGTCACGTTTTTCTTAACGCCAGTTATATATTGTCTTTAATCTATACTGTAAATGTGCGTTCTTTAAGACATCTTTTATTAGTAAGTTATTACGGAGGTTTCTGTCCATCTGTATGTCTGCTATAAAGCAGCATAAAGAAGAAAATAGGTTTATTATGTTAATGGCTAACTGATACAAACATTAAAAAGCTCTAATTCTTTCCTATATTTGCTAACATTTCAAAAAGTTTTTAAAGTTTAGTTTACAAATTGTCTATATCTCTTAGCTTAATAGATTCTTAGCTATGCTCACTAAGTCATTTTTTAAAATGTCATTTAAAAGCTCTGGCTACTGCCCTTGCGAGCTGTCTTAATAGGAAGGTGTTGACATTGCTTAAATCCAGCTAGGAGCTCTACTGTTAGATTTGGCTGCTACTGACAATATCAGTAAACAGAAATTTATGGCTCCTTTTGTCATTTGTTTACTTTGCTATAGCCCATACTTAAGGAAACATTAAAGTTGGTAAATTAAATTAGGGATTTTCCTAGTTTTGAATTGTAGCAAATATGTATTTTATGATTTCTTTGAGTCATTGTTAGGTATTTAGTGGGACCATGAAACTCATATTCAGATTGCCTTCGAATTTAAGACATTGTGTAGGAAATGTGATGTAATTTAGTGTTAAATTAATTTTAAATTAGTAATTAGCAAACACACACCAACTTTGAAACAAAACAATTTTAATATTTGCCCAAAATGAAGATGTGCATAACCCCAAGTGAAGGAGAAATTACTTCATTTTGCATTTATATTTTCTAAAACTTTGAAAAGTGTGTTTTGGAGGAATAAAGGTAGAGAATGAGAATTAGAAAAAAATGAGAATGTTTGGGATAAGTAATACAACTGCACTGGCAAAACAAGGAAATACATTTAAATTTTTTAATTTAAAAATTTACATAGATCCATCTTTAATTTAGTTCTGGTGATGGTAGCCTTTTGAGATTCTTTCAGATGTTTTAAAGTGATTCTGAAATTTCACTTAACCATTACGAGTGTATCTTTTCACATTTACCTGAAAAGTAGGTAGAAATGAATGGAACAAAACTGGTCCTTTGACTCAGTTTATAGATAGGTGCCTGAAGCCAGAGTGGTGAGTAGCTTGCCAGATCCCTTAGCTGGAAAGGACAGTGCTAGAATAGGCCCCTTCTCTTCTCTTTCAGTCCACAGCCCTTGCTGTGCTTGGCTGCTTTTGCCAAAGCCCCAAAGCATGGACATTGTTTTATATGCAATTTCCCTCTAACTCCAGACATTGTTATATGAATAGGGTTATGGTTCAGGGGTAACTCTAGAATGTTCTTGTGTATTTTTAAGAATCAAGGAACTTTAAACATTTTTTTGCTTGTAGACCAAAGTAGTTTTACTTAACACACCATAGAATCGGAGACCTTGCTGATTTTTATTGAACATCAGCTTTCCTAGTATTGCCTGTTTCTTCTAAAAAGGACACAGCTAAACAAGCATTTATAGGGAGGACATTTGCTAGTATTAACATTAAGAACAAAGTGTCTTCTTGAAAACACTGACTTTTTAAGAATTCTTGGGCAATTCTTTTGAAATAACTCATAAGAGTCTTAAGAGGAGCTGCCAGATGTTAATTATGTGTCCTAAAAAAAGAGATACTAGATTCTTGAAATTTACAGAAGCTAATAAAAATACAGTAAATTATATTTGTATAGATTATTTCATGCCTTAAAATATTCTTATTGTTAATTTGGACTATTCGTCTTACCCAAATGCCTAGATATGTTGGTTAGGTGAGAAAAATGACAAGATTGATTTTGGTGAATAAATACAGTGAATTTCTTTACTCTTGCATGACATAAGCATTACTGAATGTTAGATTTTTTAAAGTTGGGCTTATTGTATATGATATATGGTCTCTGGTAAGCCCATCACACTATTATTTCAAAATAGGGGCTTGGATAATATCATTTTTTTTACTTTGGATGATGCCATTTTTATACTCAGTATTTTGTCTAGAGGGATTTCTCCCTCAGGATGAATCTCTAAACTTTCATCCAAGATTCTTTGAAAAATAAATAAAATGAAAAGTGACCAAATTAATGTGAGGACACTGAGCTGGAAGTCAAGAACCAGAAAAAAACACCAGTGTTCTAATTTGTCCAAAGAAGAGTCTCAGCAAGGCTGCCAGAATACTTCACGCCGAAGCTCAATGAAACAAGTGCACAGGCTCATGTATATTCATGGAAAATGACAAATTGTGCCCTTCTTTTTAAGTTATTGATGTCACCACACTGGGTGTACTTCTTTCATAAAAGCTTTTAAGTGAATGGGCACCTCTCAGTTTACTATAATGAGTTTTAAATATATTGCCCTATTTTTGAGAACCAAATGCACGTCCTTGAATGTAGCATATAATCTAACATGAATGACATGGTATGATGCCTAGGTAGTAGTAGCTAGCTAATGTGAGTTTCTGGTGTATGATATGATTTCCTACTACATTCAGGAAAAGTAAGCAATGTAGCTGCTATTCTGGCTCTCTCTCCACTGGAATTATTTAATGAAGCTCAGAGAGGCCCTGACATTTTCATGGAGAACCTTGGAAAGAAAGTCAGTGTGACCTTTTATAAAATGTTTATATACACACTGACAAAATAAAATGGTTCAGGTAAGTCATGGGCGGAAGCGCTTGGATTAAAATAGTGTGATGGGGGAACTTTGTAAGAACACAACTCCGGAAATTTAAGCTTTGGTGTCATTTTCTTCAGTACCACAGACAGCTCAAAGCACCAGGCTACATAGTTTTTTCATTTTACTAATTACTTTTACTTTCTGTGAACAAAAATCGCTTTTTTTTTTTTTCCTGAGAGAATGCTTATATAATAAAATCAGATTGTGGAGGATTTTTAGCTAAGTAGATATTGAACTTTTTCAAATTGACATTTGGCCTTACTGTCTATATTTATCAATAAACCCAAAAAATGTGAATGAATAAATGAATACATAAACTTTAACAATATCCTGTGTATCGCCACCTCGTAACAAAGGAAGAATACTGTAGGGATTGTTTTTAATGGTTTGGAAAGTGTACTTGATACCAAATAAAGAGCTTCCCTACCTCATACCTCAAGGTCAAATAATAGGAAGCACAGAAATGTGATTTCTGTAACCTTCCTTTTTGTTTCCAACCTGCAGTGGAGTTTGAGATATTACTCTGATAGAATATGTATAAAGCAAAGTTCAAATACTTTCTAAGATCTTCAATATCAGAAAGTTTAAGAGTAGATTTCACTTCAGTTTTTTTAGCTTTATTGTACTATCATTTTTCTTCTGGAAGCAATTTTTAGTGGAAATTGGCAAACACTAAAGATTCCAAACTGGGAAGGAAAGCCCTTGGGCTGTTAGCTGGTTTTTCTGGTTCTTAGGGGACTTGGGAAAATGATAGGTTCTATACTTTAATTAGAAAACATTTTTCTTGTTTTTGTTTTAATGATAATATAACTAAATAATGAATAGTATTAGGGAAATATTCTGATTGTTTTGGTATCTTTTGCAATGGGATAACTAATGCATCTCTTTCAACCTACCATTGGGTGGGTTCTGTGGCTTGTCTTGTGAAGGCCAGGAAAGAATGGTTACTTTCCCATTAGTCCAGGGAGCAAGTAGATGGTTTTAGACCATCCAGAAAGTACTGCATAATTGTTATTCTTTGTTTTGTTTTGTTTTTTTTGGTACTGGGGATCAAACTCTGGTCCTTTTGCTTGCAAGGCAGGTGCCGGAACTACTGAGCTAAATCCCTGGCCCTATAGTTGTTATTCTTATTAACAAAGTAGCAAACACATATGGTGAAAGTAATTCAAACATAAAGAACAGTTTAAAGTAAAAAGGGTAGTCACATTCTATACACTGTTTGTCAGAGGTAACCACTTTAAGTGTTTTATTGTGTATATCTGTCCAGAATTGCAAAAATATTAATTTATATTGGAGGGGTTTTTTTCCTCATCAGGACAGAAAGCTAGCTCATTCTTCTTTTGAAGCTTCTTATTTTCTTTTTTTATGAATTTCCTGTGGATTACTTTGACAGCTGTGTCCTGAGAACTGATAGGAAATTTGGAGTTTTCTAGGATTTTGCTGTTACAAGCATTGCTAAAATGAATATTCTGTGCATTCATTTTAAATCTGAGTATATGTATGATAAATTTCTGGCAGGAAAATTGCTGAATCAATATTAGGGCTGAAAGTGTAGCTTAGTGGTAAAGCACTTGCCTAGCACGCAGGAGATCTGGAGTTGATCGCCAAAATTGAAAAAAAAAGAAAAAATATATGTATGTATGTAATGTACCTGTGTGTATGTAGTATATGTATGTGCCTTCCACCAAGGTAAGAGTTTATATTCTCTGCTTTCCCACACCAGTGTTAATCGTGGTTATAATGAAAAGGAATTTAAAAATTATCTTTGGCTGGATAGAGCTCAAGATTTTATGGGCTTTTTTGTGTCTAATTGATAGTACATAGTAGTGTATAATCTGCTGACAATTGAATAATTATTATAAAGTTGTGGTCAGAAGTAAATACTTGAGCAATTTTTATTATTTTAGTTAAGAAAGTTTGGGGGAAGTTGGGAAAGATGAAGAAAGTTGAAATATTAGAAGAGATGATCTTACATTGGTTTTAGGTCTCTGCTGTACCTCTGAGGTAGATGAAACAGGGATGTAGAGCTTGCCTGAGCTGCCACACTGTGTGGTGTTCTCCTCAGTGATGTCTATATTTCCTGGAACTTCTGCATCAGTAGTAATGAGGCTTTCAGGACTTTTGACTTCATATATGCATTGTAGTAACAAAATCACTCAGGACTGATTTTCTTGGCCTGCCTGTGTAAAGATCTCTGCATTATTAATGGGTGTGACTCTAAATAAAGTGATCCCGGTGTGTTTACAGAGCAGCACCACAAATGAATGGAGAGTGGAACTTTATGTTTACCACAAGGGGGTTCACATCCCATTTCTGGACACAGCACAACTGGAAGAGAAAGACACTGAGGGCTGTCACCATCCCAAACTACAGCTGGCAGGGTGGACAGGAAGCCTAAACTGATTTAACTTCTGGGATGTTGCATTTGGCTAGGGTATAAGTTGGTTTTGTGGGATTGTTTTAGAGAAGATTTCTGCTCAGTAGGAAATACAGTGGTACCTTTGTTCACGATCTTAATTTGTTCTACAGGTTTGGAAAAGATGGCCACGTTTGTGCTTGTGTGGGAAAGATGGCCACAGTTGTTGCTGATGTAGAGTTTGCAAACAAAAACAAAATTCTGCCAAATGGTTGCTACTGATGTAGAGTTTGCAAACAAAAACAAAATTCTGCCAAATGCTTCTGTTTTTGAACCATGTTGTTTGCAAACAAAAGCATTCGTGAACTGAGGTACTACTGTAATATATTTACTAAACTGTGAGTGTATTTCAACTTGAAATACCTTAAGAATTCTATTTATGAAACTAGAAACTGCATGAAGGGTGCAGACGTAGTCATCTGTCCTAGTCAGTGTCCAGCACAAGAATGTCCTTGGTGTTGTCTTGGATAAAAGCCACATAGTTGCTGCTTGAACCTTCTTCCTACAAAGCTGTCAGTTATATCTGTAGACAGCTCCTACTTTTAGGAAGATTTTATTTATGTTGAGGTACAGTCTTGTTTTAACCCTTCCATATTGAACATTTATGAAGCTCTTGAGCTCTACAGATTCACTGGGGAATAAGATGATGTGGCTCCTTCCCTCTTAGAGCTGATAGTTTAAGGAAGTATGATTAGGGAGGAAAAAAAATAAGTAAAGCAGCAAAGTCATTGGAAGTTAAGTGCCATGATGGGGATAGAAAGGACTGAGAAAGAGAATTGGTGCTGAGGGTGGTACACATCTGGCAGGAGGGTCAGAGGAGGGAAGTATCGTTTAGACTGAGACAGAAGAAGAGAAATGCCAGTCTTGGCAGAGTCTGGAACCAACCTAAGCAAAGAGCTGAACAAATTTACTGTCCAGATGAGAGCATAGCAGTGTGGTCCAGGAGCAGAATGGTACCACCTAGGGTGGGAAGGGATTGTGGCGGACCCAGTAAGGAACAGTTGTGGAACCATGATAAGGATTTTGGCCTTTCTTCAAAGTACAGTGGGAAAGTCATTGACGAGCTTAAAGCAGAGGGGACTCGTGATCCAATATGTTTAATACTCTAAGAAGATTGATGTGGAGACTATGAAGATGCTCTTGGCAAGCTGTTTGAGAGAGCGAGGATGGTCACTGGACTTGAGTAGCAGTGGTGGACTTGAGAAGTGAGATTTGAGACCCATGTTGGAGACAGGGTGGGCTTACTCATGGATTGTGTGAGTCAGGCAAGGGTGAGGGACAATGCAAAAATGAGCTGGGGGTTCTAGTTAGACCAGCTGAGTGTAAATGAGGCAAAGGGGACTCAAATGGAAGAGTGGGCTGTACAGTCACCAGTTTGCTTCAGCAGAATGTGTTTGAAATGCTGCCGATTGTGTATGAGAATCTAAAGTTCAGAGGGAAGATCTGTACTGGAAATTTAAATTGGGGAATTATTGGCATAGATACTATTTAAATGCACAGGAATTGAGCAAATCACTGAGTGAGATTAGAAAAATGAGGTCAAGAGTCCATCATCCTCTTGTATGTAAAGATTGAATTAAAGAGGAATGAGACAGAGAGAGAGAGAGAGAGAGAGAGAGAGAGAGAGAGAGAGAGAGAGAGAGGAACTAATTGCTCCTAAAGTGCAGGAGGCCAAGAGACTGTAGTGTGTTGAGGAGGGCAGAGGGCACCATACTCTATTGAAGGCTGCCAACGTCTGTTAATAGGGACACAGAAGCACCTTTTAAATTTGGCAAATTGAAGGTCATTGCTGTCCTTGATGAGCAGTTCTAGCGGAGTGGTGGAGAAAGAAGATGAAGTGTAATTTCTAGTATAACAGAATAAATTGATTCTTTCTTCCACAGGATCACAGAGTAAACATTTAAACATTGGTTAGGTCCTTTTCAATGCCCTCCCAGTTAAACAGCCCCAGTTTCTTTTAATATTTCTGATCAGACTTTTTACCCTCATCACATTTTTGTGGACTTACTCCATTTTGTTGAATTTTCTTTTCAAATGAGAAGTCAGAAATATACCCAGAACTGCCAGATAGGATCTGCCAATGGTGTTATCTCCCTTCATAAAAAATGCTGTGTTATACTGGCTGTTGTTGATTTAAAATGATCATTGCTTCACACAAACTGTTGCCTGCTAATACTTGTATTAAAATTGTTATTGGTCGCAATGTGTGGCTTTACATTTAATTACCCTCTTAAATAGCATTTTGATTTCAGACCAGCATTTCAGCCTGTCAGAATTGTGAGTCACAATTTTAATGTTTATTTGATGAACACTTGTTTCATTTTGGAAAGCCTCATATGTGGGTGGTCTGTAGGATTGCCAGGACTGTATAGATTCCACAATGGTGCTAGATTCTGTTCCAGAAAGATGGTGCATGTTAGTGACCCTCAGCCAGTATTCACACTTGCCACTTACACATGTAACTCTTCTTACCTAGTTTTGTGGCTGGAAGTTTAGAAAATACCTTTGGAAGCCATGCTAACAGCATGAGTTTGGCAAGGTCAGTCTCCTAATTAGACCCTCTTTTTGTTGTGCACCCTCTGCTCATCAGTGATATTTAGTATAGCCTTTCAAGTAATGTAACTCTATGAACTCTTTTAGCCAGTTTTTCTCTAGTTTTTCTATAAGAGCATCATGAGAACAGTCTGTTCCCTTGCTAAAAGCAACAATATCATGATCTCCCAGCCTATAAATACTATCTAAGAAGGACAGAAGACTGATTTGCTCATAATTTTAAGCATTATAATATAAGCTTCATGATGCAATGACTTATTTTAAAAATTTCCCTCCAGGTAATAAAATTAATAACTATTCATGTTAGAAAATTGGTAAAATATAGGAAATATAAACAAGAGTATAAATTAGACTAATTGCATTGCCCAAAGATGATTATTTATGTTACAGGTACTTATGGACATGGTATTTGCTCTGTATCTGTATTAAGAAATTGTGTATTCTTTTCATGTAGTTATCACTTTTCCTGTGCCATGAAATGTCCTTAGTAACTGTATATTTTTTCCCACATTGTAGGTGGCATCAATATAATTTTTTTTATGTGTAGACACTTAATAAGTTAGAAATAATTTGAAATGTTTAAAATCTTTAAACAAATTCAGAGTCTTTAAAATAGCTTTTATAATGACTACCCTTGGAGATGAACTTATTTTTCTTAGCACCTCTAATGATTTCCTAAGGATAAACTATCAAGAGGAAAATTGTTGAGTTAAAGGCTATTATTTACGGCAATTGATAGTTTGTAAAATTGTTCTCTGAAAAGTTTGTGTCACTTTTCTTATTGAAGTACTTATAAATCGCTTCACTCAGTAACCCATGTGGTGGTTTTCTGGTGTGTTTAGGCCCATGTACCAGCTAGAATTTGAGTACTGTGCTGTGTAAATCTGGGAATTTGCTTGTCTGTAGTTTCCTATGCCTTGCTGTTTTTCTATGATCTTGATTTTTAAATATTGGCTAATAGTTTTATAAAAGGGTATCCATGTTTAATACTTAAAAGTTTACATAATATGAAAGCATTATTAGAATAACTTTGCTCCTAAAATATTCCCACTCCTTTTTATTATGGAAGGTATTAAAAACTATAATTTCTAAAATTTTTCTCTATAAACTTTCCTGCTGAGCAGAGCAATCAGACTCTTTGTTGAGTTGTTTACTGTTTTTGTAACAGAGCCTCATGGTTTTCTGCAATGCCTCTGGAGCCAATCTGTCTGGGGTCATTCCCAGTTCTTCCGCTAATTGGAAATGTGACCTTGGAGAAGTTACTTAATCTCTCTGAACTTCAATTTCCTGGTCTGTAAAATGGGAATTACAGAGCACTTATGTCATCTATTTGTTAGAAAGATTAAGTGAGATAATATGTATAAAATACTTAGAATACTGCCTGAAATGTAGTGAGGGCTACTTATAGGTCAGCTGGCTGTTCTTCTCTGTTTTGGGATTTGTTGGGGTGCAAGGAGAGGAATTACAGCCCTGTCACTGTGGGCTTTGAGTGGGAACCAAAAATGGCCAATATTTGAACAGTGTTCATTAATTTAATAACACCTTAGTGTGTGTGTGTGTGTGTGTGTTACAGTCCTATATTTTTAATGAAAGATTTTGATCTCTTTAAACACCTTTTCTTTTAACAGAATAAATGTAGATTCTGTGAGGAAGTTGGCTATTGTAGGAGGGAAGTGATCTTTTTGGCTGTTGGTTTCAAAACTGTAAATGAGTGTTAAAGTGCTATGATATTATGGCTGACGGTTCTTTCAAGATTGCTGTTTTGTCCATAAACCTTTCCCAGGTATGGGTTCCAGCTGGAAGCTTGGCCCTTCCTGAGCTGTATTAACTTCTTCAGAGCTTACAGCTGACTGCAGCTCCTGATCACTAATTAGGACCCTGGTGACTTAAAAGAGTTAAGCAAGGCTCTCTGAAA
This sequence comes from Heterocephalus glaber, assembly GCF_000247695.1. Next base: position 7,565,605 of record NW_004624733.1, on the reverse strand, counting down.
AATAAGCAAAGGGAATTAATTTGTATAATGGAAAAACCTGGTATTGTAACTGCTGCTGAAAGGGTAAGAGATAGTAAGAAACGGAGGCTGTAGATAAATTTCTGCCCTCAGTAAGCACTTTTGTCTATACTCACCTTGGAGCCACAGGTTACTGAAATAAAAAGTGTTTTTTCTTGACTGGATATACTTGTGAGAGTTTTGTTTATATAGTATGCCATCACACTAACCATAGTGCTAGAAGTACAATGGTCCGAAGAAGTGGACTGGTGTGTATCTACATGATGAGTAGTATTTCAAAATATTTTTGGAAACGTGATAGGTTTACTTTTTAATAAAGAAGTTTGCACCTTCTCTTATTTATTTTAAATATTCATTAATTGAGTCCATGTTATGCCAGTCTCTGGTTTTTAACAATGTGTTATTGTTGCATTAGTTTGGGACTTTGCTTTTTGAGTTTATAGGGCACCCTGGGATTTAGGTTTTGTAAATTTTTAACCCTGACATATAAATCAGTTCTAATGGCCAAAATTCTATGTTGATAATCTGTGCTTTGTTTTCTTGCATATTCTGAGTATTTTTACTCAACTATGTATTTTTATTTAATGGCTATCATGTATTGAAATGAGGTTGTTTCCAGGTAATTTGACTATGGATTTGGGTATGGAGCTTTTTTGTTTGGTTGTTGAGATAATTCATCTTATTTCTGGAAACTCATGTTCCAAGGAAATTCTTTGCAAATATTTTTCTATTTTGACATGAATATATTGAATGTTTGTGAGAAGGCAGAAAGCAATATGATGGTTTTGACCTTGAATAATAGTTTTCTTAGACTAGTGTCCGTTGTTACAGTGGTTAAAAACTATATGGGTACTAAGCTATCTGATTTTTTACTGAGTGGTTGAGGGATATTATATCCTAACACTGTATTTATTTTTATGGTCACAGATTATTTTAAGGTATTGGAAAGTAATAATTAGGCTATTTGTTGAAATTGTATGCATATGTTATGTCCATGAGACAGCTGTGAAGTTTATAAGTTACCTCGTGCGTTTTCAAAGGTATACCTATTACTTCTAAATATATATCCAAGTGAAGCTATTAATTAAAAACATAATTGCATTTATGTGGAATTAGCTATGGAATTTTAAGACAAAGGTTTGGCTTTTAAACATGTCAAGTCAGTTTTCATATTGGTAAATCATTCCATACTTGGACAAAGTTCTCATCTCAAACAGCAAGAATTGAGGTAAGAATATCTGAGATATATTTCGTTATATATGTTTTAGTTTAGACTTTGGCTTACTACTTAAACCTATTGCAATTTTTGTTACCTATTGCAAATTTTAATACTGTTGTTGAAAAATATTCTGAGTTAGAATTTTACTTCTCATTAGTTTTTTAGTCAGGGAGCTTCCAATTATCATACATCAATAGCAAAAAGATTAATGAGTATGTGTTTGAAATTTAAGCAATAATAATAATACAAAGAGAAATCTCTAATGTGCTTTTTTTTTTAGAAAAAAGTACCAGCATCATTGTGTTCATGTATGAAAGCTTTTTTTAAAATTCCCTTTATTTGATATTCATGAGTTCTTATAGATTTTTTATATCATTTACAAAGGGCTCATTCTTCTGTATTCTTTTCTTTCCCTTCTGCGTATCAGTTTTACACAGTCTGCTTTATCCCTTTTGACAATTATTCCTCTTTTTCAGTTGATGAGTATTGGCCTTGTTCTGCCTTACATCCCAGAATATGCCCCTCGGGTGTTCTTTACATTGGGAATGAAGATCTGTCCACTCACTGACATGTTTTCTGTCTCAAAAACTTAGATATTGTGTACACAGATTGCTTCAGTGACATCTGTTTAGAAATAATTTATCTATTAGGTGTGCCTCGTCACAGTTTTTTACAACTAGCCGCAGAAGGAAGTGGATGTGTGTTTAGGACTCAATCCCTCGAGCCCACGTTGGAAGATCTTGGGGACAGAGTGGTCAGTGGGCAGCCTGTGCCTGCAGTGTTTACCCTGGAGCAAGAGGTCATCTCTGCACCGTTGTGTGAGAGCACAGGTGGCCGCAGCAAAAGGGCACAGGTGAAGGAGGACAGGGGCAAGGCTTGTGTTCAAGACCCAGAAGAGGACATGTTGCCACATGGGAACAAAATCCCACAAATGAGAAACACTAGGGTTGGGAGATGGGTGAAGTGAAAGCAGTGGGCTCAGATCTCTGTGTGGTGTGTGCTGTGCCCTCATTCCCGGGGTGAATGCAAATTTTTATTGATTTCTTCACATTTCCTCTCTTCTGTGCTGGTGTAAATGTTGACTTGTGCATTCACTGTGAGGTCTAAGTGCTGTAGGTGATTTTTTCTTTTTCTTATTTATAATCAGATGCTACACATCTAGTCCTCTTCACCAAAAAGATAAAAAGAACTGGTTTAAAAAAATCAACTCATAGAATTAAAAGAATCTTACCACAGTGATATATGTGCACCCATGTTTATAGTGGCACAGTTTGTAATAACGAAAGCTTGGAAACAGCCCAAGAGCCCATCAACTGGAAACTGGATAAAGAAGATGTGTTTTTTTTTAATAAAATGGAGTACTACTCAGCCATAAAGAATGAGAAACTAGAGACATTTATAGTTAAATGGATGCATATTGAGGCTATCCTCTTAAGTGAAATAAATAGGACACATATGTGTAAATATCAAATGGTTTCTCTAGTGTGAGAAACTAAAAGTGTAATTAAGGATACACACGGATGAAATTGCCTAATAACATATTTCTTGGATTGTGTTTCCATCACATGTCATATGACTGTATCGAAATTTAAATTAGGGAGAAGTTTGGCTTATGTGGAGTCTGCTAACTAACTGGAGTGTTTTTCCAGATCATTATTTGTTCATTGTTGGTTTTAGGGATCTTTCTGAAACAAATCACATCCTCTGGTGTCTTGTTGGTGCTTGAGATGCTTTTTTAAGTTATATGGAAAAATGTTTAAGTGCTTTTCGGTTTTGTTTTGGTTGAGTACTTCTGTATTTGAATATTATTGTAGTTTTCTTTCCCTTGCATTGTTCTTCTTTGAATGGTTTTAATTTTTTGTATGTGTGTGTTTGATAATAAAGTTATTTTTTTTAAAAATCAGCTCTTAGGGCTGGGGATTTAGCTCAGTGGTTCCGGCGCCTGCCTCGCAAGTGCAAGGTCCCGAGTTCGATCCCTGGTACCAAAAAAAAAAAAAAAAATCAGCTCATGGACTTTATGTTGAAATTGTTTCAGTTCTTCTGAGGGGCAGCCAGTCCATCTTCTGCTGTGTTTGAGGCCCCTGCTGGGTGTGTTTACATAACCCATCAGTTTTCAGCTTCCACAGCCTTATTTTCACTTGGGAATATTCTGGGGAGATACATGCTGTGTTTTGAGACTTCCAGCTGTGTCAGGATTCCCTATTTGCCTCTGATCCTGAGGGACTTGTGGAGGATGTGATGATCTCTAACATGCTTGGGTTTGTCACCGTCGTCAGAGGGAAAAACAATAGGCATAAACATAACCTTTTCCAGTCACAGTGGATCCTGTCTGTTTCTTGTATTTGTCTTTATGCTAAATATTAAAAGTTTATGAAAAGCCAAAGAGCCACTGCTTGGAAGCAGTTGATGCCACCTGCCTGATCCTGTCACTATCCGGCAGGGTGTGGACAGCCACAGACCCTTGGGGACAGTGTAGGAGAGGCAGGATAGACACTTTCCATCTGGAAAGCAGCCTGGGCAGCGGCAGTGAGAAGCCTTAATTTTGGATCCAGACAGAGTTGTATTAGAACGGGCTTCACTCTGTGTGACCATGAGAAGAAAATGTCACCACCTCAGCCTCATTTTCTGCATCTGTAAAATGAAAATGATTGTATCTTTCATTAGATTGTATTGAGATTTCAGTGAGCCAGTGTTTATGAAGAACTAGTTTGGTACCTGGCACATCTTAAGTGCTCGATAAATGTTAATTTTTTTTATTATTATTCTGCTGTTTTTATTACTAAGTAAGTACTATAACCCTAGCATGGAAGCAGAGCATGGACTCTAGGTGGTTCTAAAGTTGGGGACAGTGAGTAATGATGTACTGTGTTTCAAGGCAGCTAAGCCAAGTTTTGGTAAGAGGAATGTGGAGCAGAAAAGGAAAATCCTTTATTAATCAGAGAAAAGATTAACAAACTATGGGCCAAATTGTCCCCCCAGACAAATCTAGCATACCTGTTTTTTAAAATAAAGTTTTATTGACACACAGCTATGCGCATTTAATAGGGATTGTATATTGCTTCATTTATGCTTCAATAGCAGAACTGAGTAGGTGCAGCAGAGCTCATGTGGCAGGTAAGGTAAAAATATTTACTCTCTGGTCCTTTACAAAAAATGTTTGGTGAGTTCTGAGTTAGAGAAGAGGGTGGTTATAAAAGGCAAGCAGAAACATGCTCAACAGTGTTTCTTCTGCTTTTGCCCCAAGTTATTTTATTCTTTGTTGTGAAATCTTCAGTAGACAGAAGTTGAGATAGAGGCATCCTGGGAAAGGGTGACTTCCACAGGTATAGACCTCGCTATGGCCCAGAAGTTTGGCCTTTCTTAGAGATCTGGCACTTGTGGGACTGAGATGAAATTGCATATTTGGAATAGATTTATATCGTCCAGCATGGTCGAATGGCTGTGATAGGAGCTTCTGCAACCATGGGGTTTGGAGTCATTTTCAGGGAATCTAGTGAGAAGAAACCAGTCATACCTGCTTCCCGAGACTACGTAACTTAGTTTTGGAGAAGCTGGGCATCTCCAGCTGTGGTTTTTGATGTTTTGTGACACATTGTGTGGTTTGTCTTGATCCAAAAGTAGTCTGGTTTCCTTATGCTCTTAAGAAAATATTTTATCATTGACTCTTCTCTAACCCTGTATTTTATCATTAAAAAAAAAAATCACAAATGAAAGTGGGACGTGGTGAAGAGTGTTTTCATTTCTCTTTTGGTCTGGAGTTTGGCTGCATATATAATATATTATTTTGCTTATTTTTGTTGCTAGTGATTAAAGATGTATTTAATGTAGATACTCTTTTAAATCCCACAGGGTCCCAGTTCAGCATGTCCACAGCAACCTTGTCATCCCCATCCTATCATCACTACTCCTCCAGGCCTCGTGATCTCTTCTTATATTTGCTCTTAGGGAAGGACTTCCACTTCCCACGGAGGACTCCAGTGGGCACTTTTGACTTTTCTTCTGTCCCGAGAGCTCATCTTTCTGCCTTCCACTCCTAGGACAGTCACTGGATCTTGTGGCTACTTCTTCCTTAGAGTCCTTGGTGTCACTTCTGCTTTCTGCTTATATGTGCAGCTTCCAAGACCTGATTTCTAGACTCTGACTCTTCCCAGGCCCTTTGATAGTCTCTATTTATATTTAATGGGTATTTTATATTACATACTGTATTATATACTACACTACATAATATATTATGATCATATATAACATACATACACACTATATATTATAATTAATATCTAAAATACGTACTTATATGTAAAATGTATAAAAAATATGACATGCACTACACATGACATGTACCATATATTTTATTCACTTCTATCATTTTATTTTTATAGTAGATTTATTATTTTTTAAGCCATTTCACTTCTTTTGGCCTTCCTCTTAAGTGACAATATCCATGAAATTATGGATTATATTACAATTACCTGTGTTTTCTAATACAGAGTAAAGTAAAACTGTAAACAACCTGTAGACTAGCTTCGTCTCAGGAATTTGTAAAGTTCCTTTTGGGAATGTCCATCTTAGTTGCTGCCTTTGTTTTTTGCCACATGTATTAATGTTCCCTGTTCTTCCATTTTGACAGCTGTCCCCTCCCTCTGCTTCTTCCTAATGCTTCAGTCTCCCCACTGCTGCAAGAACATCTGCCCCAAACATAAACCTAATTCTGTCACAACAATTCCATGATGATTCCCTGGCTTCCTGGTGTTTCAGGGTGGCAGTTGGTAATGTAGATTCCTCTCAGGGGCTCTCATGACATGGTCTGTGTCTAGCTATCAGCTCCTTTCATCCCTATTTTTCTTCTCAAATGCACCATTTTTTCTCCAGCAGAACTGAGTTCTTGCAGTTCTCAAAGGATATCACACTTCCCATGCCTGTATATCTGGAATACCTTTCCTCCTTTATTTCCCCAAAGTCTGCTTGTGCATCAAAATTTATTTCAAGAATGTTTTCTCTGAGGAAGCCACCTCTGCCTAACCCTGTCACCCAATTTAGCTACTCACATTTTTGAAAAAAATAAGAGTATTCACCCTCCAGTTTAACACAGATAAAAGAACACCAGAGTGAGGTGCAGCATGATTCAAATGAGGTTTTCCTAACTTTTGACAACCTTTAATATCTCTGAACTTAAGTTTCTCATCTATAAAAGGGAAGGAATAGGGCCCACCTCATGTAGCTACCATGGGACTTATAGACTGTGCTTAGTCCACTGTGCTTACCAGTCACATAGTAGTCACACAAACTGCAGCCTGGTGTTGTCGTTACTGTCCTTAATCCTAATCACTGTGATTTTTGTTTCTCATATCACAGGGATGAAGCATCATGGGGCTTTTGTTAGGACTGCAGGAGGACTGGGAGGCTGCTGGGTTGGGAGAGAGTGAAATGCCTAGTAAACATGTGGCCTTTAGGGGGCACTAGTAGAGGCCATTATTAGAATAGCATTTATCAGTCTATATCTTCCTCAATTGTCAACTAAGGACAGACATCATCTCTGATTCTGCTGCACATTCCCAGAGCTGAGCTGTGCACTGAACAAACATGTAGTGGCTGCATTCGCAGTTCCTTCATGGTGTTGCATAGCAGCCATCTAAACAGGCCCCATGTCTCCATGTATGCAATGGGGATGACCATCCCTGCTCTTCCTTCTCAGTTTACCAGATGATGAGGATATGTATGAAATAACTTAGAGGAGGAGATATGGCAATCTAATTGTCTTAGTTACTTTTCTTGTTGCTGAGACAAAATACCCAACACCCAAAGGTAAAGGAGGAAAGGTTTATTTGGCTCACATTTTGTAGAAGTTCCAGTCCATAATCATCTGGCTCGAAGGCAGGGTGGCATGGCAGAGGAGCATCGCAGATGTGTAATAGTCCATGACTAATCAGGGCAGGCAGAAGGCAGCAAACAGTAAGGGACAAGTGACACACTAGCCCTCTTTCTGTCCTTTATATTTTTCTCCAGGTTACCCACCCTTAGGGAAGGAAGATGGAACTCACACTTAGCTTGGGACACCCTTAATCCTACCCAGAACTATGCCAAACCAATCAGTGGACTGATTTAGTAATCACTCACCCTTGATCCCAGTATCACAGACTCTAGATCCAGCCACCTCTGAAAAAGCCCTACCTTATGAGGCTTTGGGAGGACATCTAGACATAAGCCATAACATTAATATACATATCATAGTTTAATGTGCCTTTCTTTAGTATAAACTCTTTCTATTCTTTTGTATTTTTCTGTCATAATGTTCAACATCACTAAAGAAATTTAGCTCTCCAAACTATTTGGATTTGAATTTGACATTAAACTATTAAAATGAGAAGTAAAGTTCAAGTATCATTGGTTAAAATTATAGCTGTACAGTTATTTCTATTCTTTACAGCTGTATCAAAAGAGACATTTAATTTGGATGTAAGATTTGGCTAGAAATGTGAAAATTGATGTGTCCAGCACAATGGTGCTGTGCTTGTGAAGTGTTGGTAATTGTAGGAGGTCATGCAAATCAAGGGGTCTCATAGATGACAGTTAGCTTTCAGACAGAAGGCTCCTCTTTAGGCCTTTCCTCCCATTCAAGATAATCATAATGTCTCCTACTGTTACTGTCCCCTTCTGCTTCTTGATTTTGACAGAATACCCTCTGCCTTTTTAAGCATATCTCAAACACCACCACTTTTGTGAGGCCTGGTGCAGTTATGTCATTGTATTCTCTTCCTATCTTGAGCAATGTGTGGGTTACTGGTTCTGTGTGATTGAGTTACATGTAAGCCTCCTTGAGTGATTTTCAGGGGATTGGGTTTACCTCCCCAAGGGCAGTCACATGTCTTTTTGACCCCTAGACTGCAACATAAATGGAAGCATTGTATGCCTCCACCCTGTGCTGTTAGGGAACTGGACAGGGTGGGGTAGAACAGTTGTTAATTCTCATGTGTTACTCACATTCTTCCCGAGACGGTACCAGTGCCAAGATAGTGGTCAGCAATGTTTGAGGTCAGGAAGAGGCCATCTTACCTATGTGTTCATGCTTATATTCTTTTTTAACTTGGAACATTCATAGATCCAGGCAATTATATTTACAAGAGAGGTTATTTTATTAATAGCCAAGCCATAAAGTTAATGTTCCCGCCTGTAGATAATGTTTCCTATATTTTAATCATGGCTTAGAAATAGGCTTTGAAAAATGGTTGCACAGTGGGTGCCAACTCAGAAGATCCTGGCATATACTTCCTTTTTGTTGTCTTTGATTGTTATTGTACAGGGTAGTTCTTGTCTTACATGGCTCATCAAATGGGTGTGCCAGCTTTTCAGTTATTCTTGTAGGTCACCATCCCTGGCATCTGTTCTCTCACTCCCATGACAGCTGCTACTTCTATGATCCTTTCTATTACATAGCCACTGGAGAGGTTTACTAAATCCATTTCTGTCTGTAGTAGATATTCCCTAGCCTGAACCCTATCAGAATTGGTCAGTGTATAGATATCTGGGCAAGATTATTATTGCATTGGGGAAAATAGTAAATCTCATCTTGTATTTATTCACATGCCTGCATTTATGTTCTGTGTGCCAGTGTGACTACATTAGGAGGCTTGGTGACTCTGCTTTGAAGCCCTTGTCATAGATACCTCTTTTTCACAATGTTAGAGACAGAAAAGCTTCCTAGGACAGCTTTCCCTTCCTTTGTGGAGGCAGGAGTTCTCTTGTCTTATGAGAGATCTTCACTCCCCTTGCCCACGTGTGTAGTTTTCTACCACAAAACAAGCAGCTCGATGGGATTTGCTCTCCTCAGCTTTGGTCAGATGGCCACACTTCCCTGGAAACCAGTCAAGACAAGGATTAGCTTCTGGCTTTTGTTAAACCCATGTTGTTGGGCCTGTTCATGCTCAGAATTTCTCTCTGAGCTCTTTGTGTTTAATTTCATGTCCCTAGTTTATGCAGTTGTTTGAGTGAATGTGTGATCAATGTGTGAACCTTCTTGCGTGTAGCAAGATGAAGTTAATAGAACAAATGAATATCTGAGAAAAATGTTTTCTAATTTGCCTCAGTGTTTAGCTATTATAACTTAATCCTTAAAGCATTATTATAACTGTTTAGTGGAAGAATAGTTCAGTTTTATGCAGTCATATGAAGGTTTTTGCCTAGTCTGTCCTCTGTTGCTAAATTTGACCCTCCTGCCTACAGTGGCTCTAAATGTGTAGACCCTGTGTTTTCTTATTGCACTGTCATGCATATAGGATTTGGTGCATCCCACAGATATTAGATATGGTGGCAAAGGTATTTATGAAACAAAAGTGATATACCCATATGCTAAAAGATTGCCTCAGGGAATATATGATCTGAGGAGACAAGGAAAGGTATTAGAAGACTTCATGAGCCCCACTTAATTCTTTTGAGTAGATATATCACAAGGATAGAAAACCACCAACATGCATGACTAATGTAGAAAGTCATTGTTCAGTATAAAGAAAAGTCAACTCTTTAACTTAATGTTTTATGACTATTTTTTGAAAAGTAATTAATATGTATCAAAATAACTAATATGTATCATCAACCTTCTGTGAACAAACACTGCTAAGTACATTAATTATATAGTCTCATTTCATCTAAATTGTAATTCTCATTCTGCTAGGGATTAGCAAAGGTAAGAATCAAATTTAGATCTTCAGATCCGTCACTTGAAAGGTTATTTACTTTGTTCCCTTTTGGTAACAGGACCTTTATTGTTAGGTATGATTTTATATGGAATGTATGAGAAAATTGTACCATTTTCTACTAAGGTTATGACCATAAAATGAAGTAACCCCCTCTTAAAAGTTTATAATGTTCAGACATTGGGTTTACTTTAATATAGATGAGGGAGATAGCTTCCTCTGAATCTTATATCATATTACCACATTTGATTCAATGAGACTGTGGTAGAACAGTCTTTATCCATAATTAATTGTTCCATAAAATATGTCTTATTTAGTCTTTTTCATTTGTCTCTAGGGATTGTTCAGAGAGAGCCACAGTGATGGGATAGAAGCCAATACTCAATTATCCATGAATGTGAAGCAGAGGGCAGGAAAGAATGCTGATGAGTAGAATCAAATCTGGATGTATCTCAGTCTTTGCCATAACTGTGCTTCACACGGGAGTGTCCATCCCAATTCCTTAATTCAGGTCCAGCAGCTTCTTCTCTGATGCACTTATCTATTATAGCCCCATACTTGACCAAACTAAGTGGCCTAGTGGTTTAGGGATGGTCTCTAATTATCTCTGTAATAATATTAGACGTATTATTCTAGTTGCATATGGTCACACATCACTTGACATAGCTTCTATCAATTGATCATACTTGTCTGGATGGAGCACAGTATTGAGAATAATTCTTTATGCCACAGAAAAGCTACACTGGATTGATTAACAGTGAATGCCATGACTGTAGGAGGGGGAAGTCAGTGGCAGCCTGTATATCAAAGATTTGCCATCCCTTTCCTACCATCTTAAATATGTGATTTATGTTCACTTCTCTCTGCAAATAAATTATGAATCCTTAACTGAAGAAGTTACTCATTCTCAAAACTAATCATGAAAAAAGTAGACTTGGCTGTGTTTTCTTTTACATGTACAGATCTGTCCTGGTCTGAAAGTTTATTTCAGTAAATGTACAATGAATTTGGTGAGGTGAAGTGTACTATCTTATAACATTGAAGGTATGCAAATGTGTTATCCCATTTCATTTGTGTCAAAATTAGTGCATCTGAAGATTGAGTAACTTGTTAAGCCACCTATCTTTCTCCTTCCTGCCTCTTACTGCATTTTTCCTTTGTTGTCTTTCATCTTCCTCTTTTTTCCTGTTCTTTCAGCCTTCCCTCACTTTTGCTTTCTTCTTTTTCCTTCTTTTTTTTTTACAACATTGAAAAGTTAGTCCTTGGTCACTAAAACCTTAACTTTTTTGTTGCACTGTTACATATTTAAAATTTACAAATATACATTCAGCATAGTTTATATGACTGACATCAACAGTGGGAATCAACTTCAGTGCCTGTAGTGTTGAATACAGTGGAAGAAAAGCCACATTCCTTCTCTTCGTCTATAAGATTCTTTGTGTTTTCATCTTTCCCATTCCTTTGGCCTTTTGATCACTGACAACTTGAGCAGGTTCACAAACATGATTTAGGACCTTAGTAACCTGTTTGGAGAGCCAAAGTTGGGCTGTTTATTGAGGTTTCTATACCTTTTTATAGGATGTACCTTAAACCTGGACTATAACTTTCACCCATCTGCTTTTGGATTCAGGTCGGGCATCTTTCTTCTGGCTTTTCTTGATGCCATAAACTGACAAAGCTGTCATCCTATAATTACTAGCATCCTGCAACAATGCTAATAACAATATACAGTATACTATATGATGTGCATATTGGTAAGATTTGTTTAGCACTTTTGTACTAAGCACTATGCCTGAATTATCTTGTAATCATAGAACAGTTTAATGAAACAGGTATTATTATCTCACTGAAGAAAAGTGAAATACCAATAAACAGTGGAAAAAAAAAAGAAGGTGAAGTGTAGAGGGGTTGAGTGATTTCCCCCAAATCACACTGAGATTGATGGAACTTTTTCAAGGAAAATTTTTATTATTGATCTACAGAGATGTTTTTCCCCTGCATTATGAGCATTTTAATGTCATAGGCTGTTTCACTGATGCCTGTGTTTCTTTTATGATACAGGCTCAAAATAATTGTTCAATTAAATTTGATGAGTTCTTATTTATAATAGACTTACCCAGTCTTTGTTTTACCTCTCCAGGCTTTGCGGTATAGAAATATATAGGAGGGCTGGGGATTTAGCTCAGTGGCATACGCCTGCCTGGCCAAGCACAAGGTCCTGAGTTTGATCCCCAGTACAAAAAAAAAAAACCAAAAAAAAACCAACCCCATTTGACCCAGCTCTTCCCCTGCTGGGGATCTTCCCAAAAGAATTAAAAGAATCATACCACAGCGATACATGTGCACCCATGTTTATAGCGGTTTATAGTTTGTAATAGCGAAAGCTTGGAAATAGCCCAGTTACCCATCAACTGGAGACTGGATAAAGAAGATGTGCTTTTCTTTATAAAATGGAGTACTACTCATAAAGAATGAGAAACTGGAGACATTTATAGCTAAATGGATGCATATTGAGGCCATATTCTTAAGTGAAATAAATAGGACAGACATGTGTAAATACCGAATAGTTTCCCTGGTGTGAGAAACTGAAAATGTAAATAAGGATTAAAATGATTAAAATGAATAATTGATAATTTGAATTAGGAAAAGGTCCAAAGGGGTAGGAGAAGTGGGAGGGGAAGGGGAAAGGAAAGAAGGGAAAGGAAAAAATGGAAACAAAGTCTTTGTGAATAGGGAAGGGTGGAGGAGGTGAAGGAGGCACAGGGAATGGGGAAAAAATAAGAACCAAGATACATCATGCACAGGTACAAGCTCCCAATGGTAAATGTAAACGTATTGTAAACCTAATAAGAGTTGTATACCAATAAAAAGAATTTAAACAAACAAACAAACAAAAATATATAGCAAACCACTCTTCTTTCTTTAATTTTCACTCAGATTTTTGTAAATTGTTTGCCAATTTGACAGCTAATTTTTTTTGGTACTGGGGATCAAACTCAGGACCTTGTGCTTGCGAGGCAGGCGGCGGCACCACTGAGCTAAAACCCCGCCCCATGCCTATTTTAAAATTGTGTATTCTTAAATCCCACTATTTTTTGACAGTAGTCTTGGTTTTGAATTTAATGTATTCAAACAAAATATGGACTTTAAAAATTTGTCCCATCTGAATGATTAAGCCAAGATTTATTTCTTTCAATCCATATATCTGTAATATGAGCAATTATGGACTATAAGGAGGCACAAGCAATGGTGTGTAAGTTCAAGGAGGAGTTGGTTTGAAATGTTAGTAAATGTATTCTGTCCGCCTCTTGAATTATTTTGCCATTGGATAATTTCTAATTCTGTTTACTGTTTTCTACAGTACCGGTTCAACAAGTTGGTGCTTCTTCTTTTTGACTGACAATCCTCCTTAAGAAGTATATAGATCCCAGTCATCCTTATTTTCTACATCCCTAACTCTCTTTTAGGATTTTGTACTTTTATGTTAAACCAGTGGACAACCTTGGCATACTTCCTGGAAGTGTCATACCTCATAGCATTAGCCATAGTCTTAGGAAAGAAAAATGGAGCCACATGTATGTTCTTGAGAAAACCAAACTTCTTTGTGGCTACTCCAATCATTTCTTTCATGGGGCACCAAGAAAGAATATTTTAAAAATTTTAAATCGAATGAATACAAACTGGTAATATTTATTAAAAATCATCCACATCAGCCCTGATGGCATGGTATTCCTATGTAAGTATTTAGAGTTAGTCTCTATCACTTGGACTTAATTACAGGCATTTCTAGTTGTGACAGATTTGCTACCTAATGTCTATTTTGTTGTGTTGTTTTAAAATCTGGGAAGTAGCTATTAACATAACAATACATAGTACCCATTAAATGGTAAAATAGAATGTTTTAAAAAGGAAGGTTTTGGAATTAAATAGTAAGCTACAGTTGAGTACATTTTTGCTTAACCTTTTCTGTCATTGAACTGGGTTTAATGTGTTTTATAAATGCACCATTTTAACTAATTTCAAGTGCCTCGCTAAAAAGAAAAATTTAAAAGTAGCTAAAAAAAATTTCTTGGGGTTTGTTCTTGGACTTTGGGCCCTTGTATCACATGATACTCTGAGCAGTTGAGCTTGAGGAATGATTCTGGTGACATTCTTCTTTACAGCTTCCTCCTTGGTTTCAACTCCAACCGAGCCTTTTTGTTGTACAAGAGAAAGGAAAGAAGAAAGCCCCAACAGCTCATAGCTGTGAGGGAAACTCTCTGAAGAGACTGACATTTCAGAAGTGTTCCTTCTCAGAGGCTGTCGAGCTTTTGCCTGTTAGAGGTTTTTTGATTTTTCTTCCCATCCTTGCTTTTATTTTTCATGAGAAAGAAAGAGAATATTATGGCTGAAGTTGAAATACTAGTAGTCTTCATTTTCTTCCAAGTCTCATTACCCTCTTTCTGTACATAGAGGCAACTGCCTTAAGAAATTTGTGTGTATCCTTCCAGTCTACACTTTCGTAATGTTCACTAAGCAACATTGTATTTATAAGCAGTACTATTTGTATCCTTTTAACTTCACATAGATGCTATGCTGTACTTACGTTTTTACAACTTGCCTTTTTTTCACTCAGTATTGTTTTGGATATATAGTTTGATTCATTTACATTTTTATGGCAGCTGTTATTTTTATACATATTTATGACATTATTTTGAGCATGTAATTTTCCCCACTATTTTGCCTTTTCTTATTTTGAGTGATATAAAGATCCTTAAAAAATTGTATTTAATTTGGTAGCAGTTTCGATGTTATACAATTTACATCCCTTCTTTTAGGGATTAGTCTTAAATGTTTAGCAAATTTGTATATTTAACAATGTTTAAAGTTAATCAAAATTTCTATCCTTCTGCCCAAAATGACAAACCTTGGAGATAGTCATTCTGGCTTTCTCCTTTTATCTCTATTATTGATACATAGTATTTTATTCATACCCTGCTTTTCAGTCTCTTCCAAATTAGTCATTATGAGTATATTAGCAATTTTAGTTATTTACAGGTAGTTTTTATTTAGTCTTGCAAGTATTTTCTTGTTCATCTAGCTCCTCCCTTCTGATTTGTTTCCGTCCTACTACAGCACATTGTTTAGCGGTCACTTCTGTTCTTTTGGTGTGTTGACAATGTCTTTCACCTTTTCACGAAAGTTAGCCTCCTTCTGTCTAGACATTCAGACTGAACATTATTTTCTTCTAGTACTTTGAAACTTACCAGTTATTCCACATCAGTTTTTATGTAACAATCTGCATAGAAATGTTTCTAGAATTTAATTACTTACAACCCTGCCTTCAAAAAGAGATCAAGCTAAATCTTCTAGTCTTTTTGAGGTCAGCACTGGTATTTAGAAAATGAGACTGCATTGTATGGTGACACAGTGATGTTATTTGTTGATTGAGGTATGTTACATTGTTTAGTTCTTCATTAAATTAATTAAGATCCATTTGAGTTTTTGAGAGCTTTTGCTAATTTTTTGAGTTTGTGTGTTATGTGTATGTCTTTTCTGTCAGTATTTCCTGCTACAACTGATTTAATAGATGCAATAACTTTTTTCCTTCAATTACTCTTCTCTTCCCCATTGTATTTTTTGTTTCTCCTTTGATGAAAACTAATTCCCAAAATAATTAAACTGGCAGTAATCTGTAGGTTCCTTTGATGTTGTTATTGTCATTGTCTCTTTCTTCTTTCTAAAATTATTTTGAAGTTCTCAAGCCAAATTGGGTTTCTATCTCAGCCTTTCCCTTTAGTACCAGATAACCCTGACCAGTTCCTTACACTCTGAGCCTCAGTTTCTTCATCTAAAGAAGGGAAAAATAATTATATACAACTTGTTAAATTATGTGTTTTTCTATGAATTAATACACATAATGGGGTAGAGGAGTCTCTGGCACCCTTGGCAAGTTAAGCACGCTTTAAAACAGTTTTCAAATTTTATCTCAAATACTGGGTGGAAAGTGACCTTCTGTACTACAACTGAAGTTTAAAAAAAAGTTTTATGTAGTCTATTTCTGTTCCTGCAGGGCATTGAATGTAACTGGCAAGATTATTCAGTATGTGCTCCTGTCAGAGAAGCAGGAGGTCCAAGAGCACTAGGGAGTAAAGATAAGACATTGTAGAAATCATAATATAAATTAGCAGGAAAGCATTATTTGCTTTGTAAATATTTGGTTTGCCTCTACCTTTTCAGGGCAGCCTCATGCCCTCATCAAATGATGTGAAGGCTGGAAGACTTGAACTTTAGCTTCAGGTTTTTAGTTAACTCATGGTGGTGACATGACCAAATTCTTTCAATTGCTTGTACTTTAATTAGACTCTTACAAGGGCAAATGTGCTAATAAGTGTGAACTGGATTTTAGCTAGCTTTTAACTACATAAAATAACAGAAATGATGATAATACATTTTAACTATATAGCAATATTATTACAGTTTTTCAAATGAAAATACACAGGTTTTTTTTTGCTCTCACTTTTTCAAAAAAAAAAAAAAGTATATCTATATGTAAAAATGACCTTTTCACATTATATTATTAATGTCCATGGAACATAACTTACACTGCCCATCATTTCAGCTTTTTTATCTTTAAGGGTTTAAAAATTTTTTTAAAAAAATTTATTAGTACATGTTTGCAATTCATGCAGTTTACAGTCATCTTGGGGAGTGGTTACGTGTACACATTAAAGCTTTTTTTAAAATTCCCCTTCTTTTTCTCTCCCCTTGCCCTTCCTCCTCCTATTCTCCTATCTTGCTTTTCATTCTTCTTGATATCATTTGTCTTAACTCATGTTATAGCATATAGTGTTTACATTAATTGGGGTTGTTGGGTTTCTGTACATGGTGTGTCTTTATTCCTCTCATTTCCCCTTTCCCTCTTCTTCACTCTTCATCCTTGTTCCCTTGTTCCATTTCCCTACTGCAAGAGATCTGTCCTCTTATCCCTTTCTATCCATCCTTTACCATTTTCCTTATTTGTACTTTGCCTCACTCAAATGAGAAATGCTTTATGGTATTTAAGCTGTGTGTCCAGTTTATTTCATTCAACAATATATTTTGCAGGTGCGTCCATTTTCTGAAAATGTCTCAAATGCGTCATTCTTTATAGCCAAGCAGTATTCTGTTATATATAAATAGCACATTTTCTTTATCTAATCATCTCTTAATAGGTATATAGGCTGCTTCCAGGATTTAGCTACTATGAATTGTGCTGCTGTAAACATTGTATGCATGTATCCCTCTAGTATGATGACTTAAGCTCTTTGGGAAAGAAACCTAACTGGGGAATAGCTGGGTGGTATGGAATGTCTAATTTCAGTTCTTTGAGAAATCTCCATACTGATTTCCATAATAAGTTGTACTAGTTTGCATTCCCACTAACAATGCAGGAGGGTTCCTTTTTTACCACAGCCATGCCAGCATTTGTTATTGGTTGATTTCCTAATGAATGGCATTCTTTCTGGACCAAGTTGGGATCTTAGCATTACTTTAATTTGCAGTTCTCTAATGGCCAGAGATGTTGAGCATTTTTTCATATATTTGTTGACCATTTGTATTTCTTCCTCTGTGAAGTGTCAGTTCATTGCTCTTGTCCATTTCTTCACTGGGTAGTTTAGTTTTAGGTAGTTTGTTTATTTATTTATTTATCTGAGTTCTTTGTATATTCTAAATATTGGTCTTCTGTCTGAAGAGTAGCTGGCAAAATTGTTCCCCATTCTGTAAGTTGTCTCTTCACTCTGCTAATAGATTCTTTTGCTGTACAGAAGCTTTTTAGTCTGATGTAGTCTCATTTGTTGATTCTTGCTACTATTTCTTATATGATTGAGGTTCTGTTTAGAAAATCCTTTCCTGCACATATGTCTTCAAGTGTTTTACCTATTTTATCTTCCATAAGGTTTAATGCTTCCAGTTTAATGTTTAGATTTAATTTAGTATATGGTGAGAGATAAGAGTCAAGTTTCATTCTTATACAAATGGATAACCAGTTTTCCCAACACCACTTGTAGAATAGGCCATCTTGGAGTTTCGAGGAACATGCCTAATCAGCCCGCTGCAGACAGGCAGGTCTGCTCACGCCTTACCAAGGTTGCGAGTCACATGGAACACGCCGAATCAACCTGCGCCCTGGCAACAATCCACTGGACAACCCCCCACCCCCACCCCGCTCCTCTGTACAGCCACCTGGTTCCACACTACAAAGACTCAGAAGACACCGGACCACCAGATCACTGTACTGAGTCCCGACGCTCCCGGCCCAGAGGTAGGGGTTTCTGAGCCACCTTGCCACTGCTCCTGGTCCAGAGGAAGGGGCTTCCCGGCCACCATCCCTCCCGCTGCTCCTAGCCCAGAGGAAAGGGCTTTTGGGCCACCATCCCTACCACTGCTCCTGGCCCCTATCCCACCTCTCCCAGCTCAGAGGAGGTAATCCGTGTAGGCGCCAACAGCGGCCCCCCCCACCAATCGAAATGAGAAATCATGTAAATAAGTCTGAAAACCAGACTTCCAGATCACCTACAGCAACCCCAAAGGGAAATGAGATGGAACACACTGATACTCAACCACCTGGACCCACTGAACTGGCAACAAAAGGGGATCTGGAAAAATGAAATCAGAAATAATTTCTCAGATAACAGGAG
>NW_004624733.1:7501845-7543671 GCF_000247695.1 Heterocephalus glaber | reverse complement strand
AATAATCGATAATGCAAAATAGGAAGAAAAGGTCCAAAGGGGTAGGGGTAGTGGGAGAGGCAGGGGAAAGGAAAGAAGGGAAAGGAACAATGCTGAGAAATGGAAAAAATGGAAATAAAGTCTTTGTAAATAGGGAAGGGTGGAGGGCGTGACGGGAGGGCTAGGAATGGGGAAAAAATTAGAACCAAGATGCATCATTTAAAGGTACAATTCCCAATGAGAAATGTAATTGTGTTGTATACCTAAAATGTACCAATAAAAGAATTTAACAACAACAACAAAAAAGAATAAGCCATCTTTCCTATAATATATGTTTTTGGACCATTTGTCAAAGATTAAATAGTCTGGGGAGGTTTCTGTATCCTCCGTTCTGATCCATTGACCTATGTGTCTGATTTTGTTCCAGTATCATGCCATTTTTATCACTACTGCTTTGTAGTATAGCTTGAGGTCAGATATTGCTATGCCACCTTCTTTGTTCTTATTTTCCAAAATTGCGTTTGCTATTCTGGGTCTCTTCTGATTCCATATAAACTTTGGGTTTTCCTAGATCCGTATAATATCCTGTTGGTATTTTGATTGCTACTGCATTGAATGCTGTCGCGAGCAGGTACCGTGGGTAAAGAGGACTCGGACTCGGATGGCAATTCACACACTTATATTATCCTAATTCATTTCAATACAATTACCACACAATATTAAGTCTGCCAATTACCACGCTGTACCTGTACTGCGCAAGTCCTTAATGGGAGCACGACGTTTCCTCCCGCAGGGTCAGAGGGTCCGATCCGTAGAAGGAAGGAGTTGAGTTGGCGCTAGGCTATCCACCTCTCTGCTTTCCTTGTCCTCTGGTCTTGTCTGGTCGGTAGGGGCGGCGATGCTCCTCCCAGCGGGATCAGGTGTGCAGATGTCTTGGTTGGTAGTCAGATCATCAGACTGACTGGCCGACTGGTTGGTGGGACGGATCGTCGACTTGCTTGGGGTCTTCAGCTCCTTTTATACTATTCTAGCTGGGCCTTCGAGGTATTGGTTCAGACTTATCACACTGTCCAGCTAGGGGACACACTCTGCCCAATTCGGGGTACGCCCTGTCCAGTTCGGGGGTACGTCCCGTCCAGTTCGGGCTACACCCTTATCAGTTCCATACCACTTAAGGTTCTAGTTTCATTACTTTCATATCTTATGGTTACACATCACTCTTATGATTGTATTATACTTAGATTACAGTACTCTTAAAGTCACAGCACACTTGAGGGTTACAGCACACTTAGGGTTATACAATTCCATCTTATTTAAAGGTGTTCTCCACAATCTGTATAGCAGTTTTGGGAGTATGGCCTTTTTGACAATATTGGTTCTACCTATCCAGGAGCAGCAGGCATCTTTCCATTTTCTGATGTCCTCTTCAGTCTCCTACTTCAGAGTACTCTAATTTTCTTTGTAGAGGTCTTTCACTTCTTTTGTTGGTTAATTCCTAGATATTTCATTTTTCTTAGTGACTGGGAATGTTATTATTTTCATAATTTCCTTCTCATCCCGTGCATTGTTGGTATGCACAAATGCTATTGATTTTTGTGTGTTGATCTTATATCCTGCTACTTTGCTGAAGGTGTGTAGGGAACAGGGGAAGGGGACGTTACCAGAACCTCTGCAGTAAGTCCTAGTCTCCAGCGAGCCATGGCAGCACATGGTAAATTACAGGAAAGGTAGACAAATGAGAAGAAGCTGAGTTTTGGGTCTAATCTGTGCTGCTCTGGGCCGCAAAGACAAAAACCCCCTAGCCTGCAGCACTTTTTATTCAGTACAAGGGAAACAAATGTAACAAGTGAAATGCAGAGTTCAGTACTTCACATTGGGATAAACAAGGTGTAACAAAAGACTGGGGGGCAGTGGAAATCTAAGAACAAGAGGAACTATGCAGATGAAGATTTGGTTCCTCCCTGGCTTCTCCCGCAGGTGTGGTCTTGTCCTGGAGATTACAGCATTGCTGGATCACTGAGATTTCAGTTGTGACCTGAGGCCAAAATGCAGTTATATGTGGAATGCCATAGCTGGCCTGTAGGCAGGAGAACTAGGCCTACTCAAATGATTTTTCCCTTTTTCACTAGAATTATGTAGCATTGTTCCCAGCAAAGGTGATTATTAATTCTAAGAGTTTTTTGGTGGAGTTTTTTAGGTCTTTATGTAGAGTATCAGGTCATCTACAAATAATGGTAATTTGAGTTCTTCCTTTCCTGTATGGAAAATAGTTTTTATCATCTTAGATTAAATTTTTGGAACCAAGTGAGTTACCTCTTAGTTAATTCTGACTTTGAGGTTTACTAGACTTAGTTATGATTTATTCCAAAAATGAATAGAATCTATTTCCAGAAATGATTTGAAGATGGTTACCAAATGTATAGACAATTAAAATAGGCATGTCAATAAAGAATTTTTTAAAACTGTGGAAGACTTTTGAGCTTTTCACTTCCTGTAGTCTTGATTTTCATCCATTCTAGTAGCTACAGTCAATGACCTTGGTTTCTGTGTCTTTCCCGTCTCATTCCGCTGGTGGTTAAGATTACATTTAATGGAGACCAACTGTTGACACAGTACCGAAGTAAACTATTATGAAGGATACTAACATCTGTTGAGCACCATCCCACTCAGTCTTCTTTCTATCCTAAGAGAGACACTCCTTTTAGCCCTCGTCAACAAATAGTGAAGCTACAGATCAGAAATAAGCAGTTTCTCTGGGATCACAGAGGAACTAATCAGTGATGGATTGTGTGAATCAAATCTACATCTGCTTGCCTCTGGATTCTGAGTACAGAGTCATAAGCCATATGTCCTAGTGCTTTCTGTGACATCATTTTGTTGAGAGAACCAAAAGGGAAAAATGATTATTCCATCTTTCTTAAGAAGTTCAAAAGTAATTTTAGAGACAACTTGTGTAAATTCCAAAACACTATGGGAATAATTACCCAGTTATGCATCAGTATATGTAACCTGCCTGGGTGGGGCCATCGAAGGTGTGGACCTGGTTGTTAGAGGCCATTGGGCAGAATCATGTGGAGATTTTAACTAGGTCCTAAGACCTGCATAATATGAATTTGTGATGACCTTACCTATCTCTGGGTCCAAGTGGTTAATTCTAGGGTTTTGGTGTGCAGATAAAGTTCTTATCAGAGGAGGAGAATTTAAGCAACTCAATTGTTTTTAGAATTTTTTTCAAAAATAAGTAGAAATGAAATTTATGGATCTCTGTTAAGTACTGAATTTACTTTGTCTTTCCTTATCAATTTCCCTTCCTTTTCTTCCATTGCTAGTTTCCCATTTTCATATCATTTAACTCATGTACCTCTCGCTCTTTAGGATCCATGGAATAACATTTATTCACAGAGTTGCTTTTACTAGGGTCAACATAGTAGGTGTTGCTTCACAATAATCGTGTAATGTTAGTGAGTTAATATATATGTATGTATGTATATATATATATTTGAATAAGCATATTGAAATATGAAATATATTGCCCAAACTACTCAACTAGAATGTGGTCAAGCCACATATTAAATCCAAGCTTCTCTGGCTCCAAAATGTGTGTTTCCTATGAGTCACACTAACAGATATTCAGAGCAGCTGGTTGATATTTGAAAGGCATGAACAAAACGCATCACCCAGAAATAACTCCACTGCTCATGATTACTATACTTTAAGTTCCAATATTTGAGATGCATTCCTTTTAGGTTGTTGGTTGCTTCCCCCATAAATTGTTTTAGTTAGGGAGTTTTTTATCTTTCATAGATCTTCATATAACTCATTAATATCTACTGAATTAAATATATATTTTTCAGCTGTTTAAATGACATGAAATCCAGCTGACAGTGGCTTAAACAAATAGTACAAGTGGCGGCTGGCTCAGTGGCTTAAGATGTCAGGGGTAGCATTATTATAATTCCTTTGGCTTTTTTCGCAAGGTTGCAAGATGGCTGCTACAGATCCAGGCATTACTTATACAGTGGACCCTTGACTTACGAACTCAGTTCCCGAGTGCTGGTTGTAACTCAAGTTGATTGTAAGTCAATACAGCTGAGATCTGAATGTTTACCTGGGTACATGGTGTAAATAACAAGAGGCAGATGAATCTTTCATTAACCTAATTAACCCACATTGTTTGTATGTCAGGTCGGTCGTAACTTGAGGATCCACTATATTTAGGGCTGGAGGAAGGGAAAGAAGAGGGCTGTGTCCACAGTGTTTGTAATTTTTTTTTTGGTACTGGGGATCGAACTTGGGACCTTGCACTTGTGAGGCAGGCACTGGAACCACTGAGCTAAATCCCCGGCCCCCACAAGGTTTGTGATTTTTAGCCCCAAAAGTCATTTTATTAAGCCCTCTTCCAACCTTTTGCTTATGACTTCGGGTTAGAACTGTATCACATGAACATATATAGCTGCAAAGAAGTCTGGGAAACTAGATATTTCTGTGGGGGAGATGAGGAAGAGAGAAGAAGGGTGACAATGGTATTAGGTTAGTCCCTTAGTAGTATTGCCCACAACAGAAGATATGTGTTCATTGTTACAATTACTTGCAGATATATAACACTATTATAGATGATAGAAATAAGTCATCATAATTAAATGACTCTCTAAAGGCATGTAAACAAGTTTGTAGCATATCTAGGATCCGAGCTTTAGTTTTCTACATTGAAGCAAGTTTTTGTGTCTATGGTTATCTCTAGAGAGGAGTTGACGTTTTAACAATTAATAGTTTTCTGAAGCAGTCTTCAGATTTTTCTTCTGGGTTGCAGAAAAATTTTAGGGCAACAGGAAGTGACAAAAGAAAGACCACAGGATGGATGTTGAATAATGACGAACATCAGATTTGCTACCTCCTTCTGAGTTTTGCTCAGGACTAGTAAATTCTAAACATACCTTTAGTATCTGTTTGTTTTCTTCTGTGGTTCTGGGCTGAGGATCTTAGAGGAAATCCCAGCAAGACCTTAGAAAAAGTCTTCTCTTCTGATCTGTTTTTTGACTTAAATTGTGATTGGCGATTGTGATCTAACTTCCTTGTTGGTTGAGTCTTGGTAATATCTTAATTAGAACAAAAGGAAGAAGGAAAAAGGAGAACTGGGTTGTGTTATGTACCTGTACCAACTCCAAACAAGGAATGTAAACATTATGTACTGTGAGCCATGTACAAAGGACAAGAAAAAAAGGATCAAGAGATGGGAGGGAGGTAGGGAGGGAATGAAGGAAGGGAAAGGGGATGAAAAAAGGAATTCAGATATGTTATGTACATGTACCAACTTCCCAGAAGGAATGTAAGCATTATGTACTACACACAGGTACTAATAAACTAAAGTTTTGAGAAGTTAAAAACCATGGTTCATTATTTATCTTCCCTCTGTAGTGAGTTTTTCAGTGTGTTACTGTGAGACCTAACTCACTCCATTTTAAAGATTGACTCCATCTTGAAATAAGACAGTAAAGTGGCCTTGACATAAATTCCACTTCACTGAAGTCAACTATTCCTCTAGTCTCCTTTGTGCCCATAAAATGATAAAATGTCCTTGCTGTGGGACAACAAATAAAAAAATAAAAGACACAGCTCCTAACTCAATCCTCTGTCTGCCCAAAAAACAGATGCTCCCAGGCCCATTATCTATAGAACATTCTGTCAATGTGCTGATTGTTCCTTTTTCCCATAAACTCTACATGTAGCCACCCCTCAACCCCTCATGCTTGCTAAATATCAACCAATCATGTAACTGCTAAATAGAACATTCCCAAACCTTGCGGTAGCCACAATAAAAACCCTGCTGATTTAAAATTCGGGCCTCTCAATCCTGATCCGCTGCTTCGGTGATGGTTGAGTGCCCCTGTTCGAGCTTAAATAAATGACCCTCGTATGTTTACATCGGAATCGGCTCCTTGGTGGTCTTTGGGGACTTCGCGATCTGGGCACAACATTACATCTAAAACCTAGTTTCTAAGGAAGAGTGCTCTTTTTTGGATGAATACATTTTGGTATATTTTTGTTTCAGGTCATTGTACCTGAAATGCCTTAAAGCTAAACTTGAAAGTTCAGAGTCATGAGTCACATGAAGATTCCATGAAGCTGGTGTGCTAAGGGTGGGAAAAACACTCAGCAACACTGTATATTGTAGTATCTTTTGATCCCTCCTCTGTATTTGTATTTGTGCAGCATCACTCTGCAGCATACATTTAAATTTAAATATAAATACAAATATAAATGACTTATGTTGGTTTTTTCTCATCAAATACTGGGAGGCCTTCTAATCTTTGTACCAACAGAACTTTATAGATAGAAGCATTCAGTAAGTGGATTTAAAAAAAAAGCTTATTTTTGTTGACCATTTGGTTTAAAGGTTAACCAAGAAATCTTACTTATTGTTGTTCATGCTACTGAAAACAGTTATGAAACATTATGGTTCAAGGTTTTGTCTTGGCTAGCAGAACATTTTAGCTACAAATTGGATCTCTGGGTTTGCATTAAGTCTGTAGTTCATAACATCAGTTACTACTTTCTACTTATGCAGTTTTGCTCAAATAGACTATTTGTTAGAAAATATGTGAATGTCTAATAACCTCATTCTCATTCTTTCTTTCTTAGAAAGTTTCCTTAGTTTTTATTATTAATTTTATTCCATGATTCCAAAATAAAAGAATATTAAAGTTTAAATTTCCCTTCCGTTGCCAGTTCTCAATCCTTCAGTTCATCCTCTTAAGTTGCTCTTGCCATTAGTTTCTAAACTCTTCTTTCAGAGATCTTTTATGCATATAAAGTACAAACTTTCCCCCTTTAACTGTACAAATAGTAGCATGTATTTTTTAAAATTGCTTGCCTACTCTCTAATGATACACAACAAATTTCCTCTTATTTTTGCAGGGCATACTCTTTCATTTTGGTCTGTAATTTCCTTACTCCATTTCCTTATTTGATTATTCAGATTATTTCCAGTCTTTTAGTAGAGAAGCAATTTTGTAAAAATTAATCATGTATGTTAACTATTTATCATAATATATACAAATATATTGATATAAAGAATTTTATTCTAAAGAAATGGAATTGCATGGTGAAAGAAGATGTGCATTTTTAACCTACCTGATCAGTTGCCCTCCTCGGGAGTTGGACCAGTTTATACTTTCAGCTGCACTATATATGAGTATTGTTTCCTTACATTCTCAGTAATGTAGCATGCTATGCTACTTTTTGTCTTTTGGGTAGATTTAGAAAAAAAATGTATCTTGTCTTCTCCTATGAATGAGGTCAGGCATCTTTTTAAAAAATAGGTTTAAGAACCATTTTAATTTCTTTTTCAGTGATATGATGTTGTATCTTTTGTTCATTTTTCTATTGTGCTGTTTCTTAAGAATATGTAGAAACTTTTAATACTAGGGAAATTAGTCACTTGTGATAGTTGTTGTGAACACTTTACTCATACTTTAGTGTTTGTCTTTTTATTCTGTTTGTCATGATTTTTGTCAGAGCAAAGAATAGAAGTTTGATGGAGTCATGCGTATCAGTCTTTGAAGGCTTTGGGGTTTGTGTCAAAGCTCAAAGACCTTTGTTACTCTGAGATTACAGAATGATAGTAGGTTCATTTTTGGATCTAGATCTTTCATGTACTTGGAAAATTTTTGGTACTTTATATTGGGTATGAAGCCTAGGTTCAACTTGACTTCTCAAGATGACTGTGTAGTTGTTTTCAAATCATTTTTCAGGAAACCAAATCTCTCATTAATATTAAGGTTCCCTTTATAATATTACAAAATCCCCAGTATATCTGGTGTATTTTGGACTTTCTGTTCTGTTCCATTGGCCTGTTATTTTATGTGCCAGCACCACATGATTTTAATCATTAATCTGTTTTAAGAATCAATTATGGCTGCTTCAGCCTTGTTAATCTTCCATTTCAGAATTTTCCTATTCTCCTTAGACTACATTTCTTAAATACCTGACAAAAATTACTTTACTCAGTGTATGTTTTTTAATCCTCAGTTTTGTACTGAGTGGTGTCCTGCATTACCTTCATATGGCAGGCTTCCCACACTAACTCCACACCCCCTTCACTGAGGACTCTCAATGCCAGTTAATCTTAGACAGTTTTGATTATCTGAAGAAACACAAAATAGTTATCCTGGAAAATTGAAGCTTGTGATGGGATATATTCTGAGAGCATGTCCTGTATTATGCCTGCAAATTACTTGAGACCTGTGTTGAAGACCATTATCCACAGCCCTAGAATTAAAGCAGATTAAACTGGCACATGTTTGCCCTCAAGTCTTCCTTAAGAAACTCTGAATGAAAAAATGAAAATAGATATGCTTTAATATCTGTCCTTCTGATTATTTTAACTCCCATACAAGTGAATTTAAAACAGATCATACACATTATAGAGGCTATGTGAAATGTAAAGGCATATTTCTCCAATTGGATTTTAGTATTTGACATTGAAGAAGCTGTTGAATGACTGTGATGTTTAGAATGTTTTCATTGTCCATACAGAATATTAACACATCTCTAAATCTGGTAAATAGTGTTTCCAGTTTAATGGACAGCTGGCACCCTTGACTCCTAGAATAACACTGTTTTTCCTCCTGCTTCACAGATGGCTGCATTTCATTTCCTCTTATGACCTTCCAGCTGCCCTCCACGTTTGGAGTTCTATAGAACCTGGCCTTGCACACTGTCCTGTCTTTTCCTCTGTATTTTCTCTAATTTTTCCTTTGATTTCATGAAACTACTTTCATACTGATGCCTCCCACTCCCAAATTTATTTCAGTAATCCAGACTTCTTGGTGGGATTTGTACATCTTACTATCTACTTGGATCTGTACCCAGATAATAGTAGCCAAAACAGAGGCTTTTCTTTTTTTACCTCCTTCACCTCTTAGGGCCTAGGAAATGTTCTTAGGAAATGACACCTCCACCCACTCTGTTTTTAGGGGCAAATGTCAATAAATATGAGTGTTTTCTTTCTTTCATTGCTTTCACATTCAGCACATCTAAAAATCCTAACAATATCCCGAAGCCTTATGTCCAGTACACGCACTATCACCATTCCCATAAAACCTGGCCTAGGTCACAGGGACACATCCAGTCTAGTGCAACAAAACTTCCTAACTTGTATCCTTCCATTCTTGCCTCTCTGATTTCCAGTACCAGTGAGGAGCAACACTTCAAGCTTTGAGTCACATCAGTTTCCTGCCTTATACCCTGCAGTGGGTTCTCACTTCCCTTGGAATGAAATCCAGATTGGATGCCATGGCCAACAAGTCCTGCATATCCAGTCCTAATTTGTCTCTTCAAACTCATCCTGTTTGACTCTGCCCCCTTTTTTTTTTTTGGTACTGGCGATCGAACTCGAGTCCTTGTGCTTGTGCAGCAGGTGGCAAAACCACTGAGCTAAATCCTAGGCCCTTGACTCTGCCCCTTGATCATTAAGTTTTAGGCATTATAGTGTTCTTTTATTGACTTAAGCATGCAAACCTTTATGAAGTCCAGGGCCTTTATGTTTGCTGTTTCCCTGTGCAGAATGTTATTTCCCTGTTTATTTGGCTGGTTGTTATTACACAGGACTTACTGGATAAATGGTACTTCTTTACAAGTCTTCCCTGACAACCACGTTTGCTGTCCTGTCTAAATTTTTATGCTATTTCTTTTTTTAAAATGTTAATTTGTGTTAGTGCATGTTTGTAGTACATAATGGTTACATTCATCTTGGGGACTTGATTCATATATACTACCAAATCTTTTTTTTTTTTTTTTTTTGGTACCGGGGATTGAACTCGGGACCTTGTGCTTGTGAGGCAGGCACTGGAACCACTGAGCTAAATCCCTGGTCCTATACTACCAAATCTTAATTCTTTGTTTTAATCCCCTAACCCTTTTATCCCTCTCCTTCCCTCCATCTCTTGTCCCCTCCTCACTTGCAAAAGATTATTTTATATTTCCTTTCTTGTTTGTTTCCTACACAGCCATATCCATAGACGTGATTGCTTTATTAAAGTGCTTCATGCAGGCTTTCTTGACTTTGTCTTTCTTTTCTAGTCAAAGTTCCAGTGGACAGACTGTGCCTTCTGTAAATCCTATGGTGTGCTTAGTGTGTAACACAGCACTGACATGTAGTACTTTGTACTCTGGATATTTATTACATCTAAACAAATTAGCAATGTTTAGATTTTAAAATTTAAAATTTAAAAAATGTGGATTTACTTGAACTTTGCTTTAGTATTTTATCTTCCATGAGCATAGTTAATGAACATCAAAACTTATCCATTGATTGGGATAGTCATTAGTAAGTGAGAAGCAACAGTTCCTGTAACATTTGTTATCCTCTGCTAGTTACCTGTGGTTCCCATCCTGAACTAGTATCAGAGACAGGTAGGGGAGACGATTTTATAAAATCTTTTTTGTCCTCTGTGACAGCTTCAGTAAGAGGAATATACAAGGATCATGGTGGAACAAAGGAGTGTTTTGAGACTTGGATAAGACATGGACTATATTCTAAGGAAGGTGATTCAGAGTCTGCTCGTGAAGGAATAAGAATTTGCTAGATGAAGACTTTAGAGGCCACAAGACAGGATGCAGAAGACACAGAAACAGGATTAGGGCAATGTGTTCTGGAATCTGTAATCATAGGGAAATATCGGGAGTAGTAGGCAGTAGATTACAGATTGCCTTGTCGGCTGTGGTTGTAAATAAGACTTTAACCATGAGGCAGAGATTTTGGATAGTTTTAATTTGAAGGTAATGGAATTGTATGATTTGCATTTTAAAGAGGTCACTGGAGGGTAGGATATGGTCTCCAAAAGGAGACTCTGGTAATAGAAAGTGGAGGATGAGATCACCAAGGAGGGCTTAGAGTTAGAGAAGAGTTAGGGGTGAACCATAGAAGGACAGTGACTCTCAAGCGGGGAAAGAGACCTGAGATCACTGAGGTGGCAGCACATGAACAAGGCAATATGTCATAGAAGCTAAGGGAAGAGATCTTCAGGAAGGAAGGAATGATGGGGGAGTGAGATAAAAATTTCAAATGGGAGATTGGATTTCATCATAAAGAGAACTTTAGTGACCTTTGTAAGAAGAGTGTTAGTGGGCTGATGGTGGCAATATCCACACTAAGGAGAGGTGAGCTGACAAACAGCCTGGAACAGACAAAGTCAGACAGGGTTCTCCTTGGTTTCTGGCTTTTGTTGTTGTTGTTGTTTGGTTTGTTTTGGTTTTTAGTAAATGGCAGTAATATGACCTTGTTTGTGTACTCTGCTGAGGGGGAGGAAACACAGGGAGGAGGCTCTCAGTGCAGGAGAACTGGGTTTTGGTGTAACATTACTTTAGTACATGTGAAGCAAGAGAAAAGAAAAATAAGGAGAAAAGGTTATAAATGTAGGTATGTTTGTGGCTAAAGTAGGCTATAGGGGTTATTTACTCTGATGGAGGAAAAAGTGGGTGTGAAGTGAGGGAAACAGAGGTGGCCCTTGAGGGAAATATATTATGGAGACAAGGGAACAATCACAGGTGACACTAGGCGTTCAACTGAGCTTGAAGGCACAGGTGTGTGGAGGCCTAACTCCACCTGCAGCAGCCTGGACACCCAGTTCCAGATTGTGTGTTACCTGAGCAGGTCCAGCAGAGGCTGCAGAACATAGCAGTGAGATTAGGGTTGAAGCCAGGTAACTCAATAGAGAGAAGAGCCTTGCTAGGGAAGTGAGGTGATGAAAAGCGGGTGGAAAAAGAAGAGTCCAGTGAATTTAGAGGAGCTAGGGAATTCTGTGCAGGGGCAGGAGGGCAGTCTTGGGAAGGCAGGGGACTAGAGTAAGCACCATGTCAGAAGTACACATATAAATGGACACTTCCTTGCAGTTAACTTTTCCAGTTAACTGGAAATACCTTTCGGTATTTATCCTGCATTTGTCCTGCCTTTACCCATAATGGTGTGGGGAGCCACTCTTGGGATTACACTCAGAATCTGCTGCACTTCTTACATCCATTGGAGTCTTAGTGATTCTTAGCTTGTTTGGAGCTGGATTTGACTTTTGCAAACTGCTGAGTTTTTCAAGGCCAAGTTTTCTGAAGAAAGCAGACAATCCCAATTCTGCTCTTCTCCATTGCCTTGAGGTACCAGAAAGAAGTGGTTGTTTTTCTCCTCAGATTCCTGTCTTTGTGAAGTAACACTGTCATGGGAAGTAGCCATCAGCTACAGAATGATTAAGCAAGAATGTGGATTTGCACCATCCAAATGGGGGAGTAGGCATTTTCCTGACCCTAGAAGAGCAGTGCACACAGGATCCAGCCGTGTGTGAATCTGCTCCTCCTGCCTCATCGTGATTCTCTTACCAGAGATACACTGCTCTCCTTTGGGCTGCTTTCATCTCAGGCTTCCTGCCTGAGTTGGCTACTGAGCAGAAGGCAGAGAACATGACGTCTTTCTCAGTGGGAGAGCATTATTGGCATTCTGGGCAGACAGGTCTCCCCAGTGCGTGGGACTCCAGCACTGCAGCATGGTTGGCACCCAAGGCTTCCTGGTCCTAAATGCCAGTAGCCCCCACAAGTCATCGTGACAGCCAGAAAAGATACCACACATTTCCAAATGCTGCTGGTTATTTATGGACTGCTGGGGCCTGGTAGACTTGTTTACAAACAGCCAAGGAAGAGAGAAAGACATTCGTTCTATATTCTCAGTTTATCTTCTTTCATTGTGGTATGAGAGTTACAGAAATAGGAAAAAGGAATCTTTATTAAATAAAGAACGATGAATTGAAAATGAATTAATAATTAGGCAGGGCAATGGGAGCATAGAAGAAAAGGAATAGAAAATTGAATAGCAAGCCAGAGATGGTGGTGCACGCCTATAATCCCAGCACTTGGAAGGCTGAGGCAAGAGGATGGCCATGAGTTCAAGGCCAGCCTGGGCTACATAGTGAGATCAAGACTAGCCCAAACTACACAGAGAGACCTTGTCTTAAAAAAAGAAAAAATTGAATAGTTGTAAGGAAACTGGAAAAAATGTTTCTGCCACATTTTTCTCTGGGTTTTTTTTTTTTGTGATTTTTCTCAGAAGCAAAGAGTAAGATATTTTGTAAGAATGCTCATGTGTTATTACATCAAAAGGTATAACTAACTGATTTCAGAGGCACCCTAAATAGATTTCATCCTAAGTAGTTAGAATTTTGTAATGATTTAAATCCAGTCTTTTAAAGAGGACAATTTGTTATAAGGCGAGTCTATTTTTACTTCATCTGAGGGGGTTTCATTATCGATAGACCTACACCCCTTATTTTAAAAAAATGTTACTTCTCTGCTTGTCCAGAATTCTGAACAGCAAAATATCACTAGCTCCTATGTAGCAAGTTTTTAATTTTAATTTTTACAAAATGAAGTTCCTTTATGGTACCAGTCTTTTTACAAAAAAACAAAACAAAACAAAACAGTTTATCTGGCTAGGGTTGAAAATTTTTGCCCTTTAGGTTGCTATGATTGCTAAAATCTCCTGTAATGTCTTGTTAAGATCTGCACTAGCACTTATAGAGCATTCATGCCATACTGAAGCTGATTTTCTACTTTATTTTTTCAGTTATTCATGGTGGACAATGGAGCAGATGACTGGAGAATAGCCATGACTTATGAGCGTATTTTCTTCATCTGCTTGGAAATACTGGTGTGTGCTATTCATCCCATACCTGGGAATTACACGTTCACATGGACGGCCCGGCTTGCCTTCTCCTATACCCCTTCCACTACCACTGCTGATGTGGACATTATTTTATCTATACCAATGTTCTTAAGACTCTACCTGATTGCCAGAGTCATGCTTTTACATAGCAAACTGTTCACTGATGCCTCCTCTAGAAGCATTGGAGCACTTAATAAGATAAACTTCAATACACGTTTTGTTATGAAGACTTTAATGACTATATGCCCAGGAACTGTGCTCTTGGTTTTTAGTATCTCATTATGGATAATTGCCGCATGGACTGTCCGAGCTTGTGAAAGGTAAGTTTGTTTCTTTTCCTGAGAACAAAATTTGCCATACAGTATCTTCAAAAGGAGGAGAAAATACATTTTAGACTTATTCTTGAAAGTTTTGGATTCTCTGACAAGCTCCTTTTAAATGACTGTGACAAAGCCTTCCTCAAGATTCTTGCATGGAGCAAATTCCTTCACCGTTGTGTTTTTCTTTCTAATTTGATCAGTTTTCAGTAGAGGATTGGCTTTAAAATCTGTACCCATATTTCGAGACCAAGATTTGTCCCGGATTTGTCTATTGGAAACGTCACTTAAGGAATCAGTTCTGTGCCCGAGTGGTTATAAGCATTGATTATTGTTGAGACCAACATCCTGTTGCAAAGTGCTGATGCAAGATGCTGGAACTTAGGGAGTTTCTTAAAGTGGTTTGTTGACTTTAGAGTGTATTTATATTAGTGTTTGCATGACTTCTTAGTAAGGAGCTTATGTGTGTGTACCCAGGAGTTTTTATTGAACTCTCAGTAATTAGTAAAAAGGGGTAGTGTGTGCTTGTTTCATTGTCTGAAGAGTTCAGGTAATCTGGAGCTGAAAAGACCTTGTTGGCTTTTAGGAGCTGCTCACTAAATCTGCATTAATCAGTTATAGCACCAATAATGTTCGCTTTGCCATTTAATGAACAAAAATAGATTTATAAATGACACAAGCAGGAAGAGCTGTATCAGAATGGGGGCGGGAGCAACCTTTTATGACCTTGGGTGAGAAGATTCAAGGTACATTGGTATCAGAAAGATGGAAATGACAGATGTTTGTAGAACTGTTGAATGTCTCATGTTGGTCATTGTAGTAATTAGGTTTTTGTAAAATTATGTTTTTCAAAATCAAATTTAAACACATATAGTTTAAAGAAAAAGAAGTCTGAGAATTATTGAAACCCCCCTCCCCAAATAAAAGTAAAACCCTAACAACCTCCACTCCATTTCTACTTTTTGGCAGTAATGACTTTAAATTATTTTAACTGTTCCTTTGGTTATCATTTTTCATACTTCTCAGTAAATTGTTTATCTTGCTTCATCTAGATTTTTCTGTTTTTAGAACTACTTACTGACTTCCTATTATGGCAATTGGGATTATAGTTTTATTTCCCTTACTCATATACACTCTTTCACAATGTCTACCATCCCCACATCTTCCTAGCAAATTATAGATCCCAAGAACCTGTAACTCATGTTCACATATTTATAATGTTTTGACTGTGTAAACTATATTTGAAGCTGATCAATACACGGTATCATAATTTTTCCTTTTTGTACATCTTTTATTTTTCTTGAAATTAATAATTTCTTATTTTTATTCCTTAGTTTTCTTATTTTGTATTTGCTTTTTTGTATACTTACCTCAAAATTCTCACACATTATATAAACATCCTTTTACTCTATTCAAATAAAATAGAAATAACTTCTGACATCCTTCATGTTCTGAGTATCTTTGCCTCATTTTTATGTTGAATACTCTTATTTGTTGAACATTATTTTGCAGTCTTTCTTCATTTACTCCTTTATTTTGGCAAATGCAATATGCCAGTATATTTTTTTGGCGGTAACAGAGATCGAACTCAGGACCTTGAACTTGTGAGGCAGGCACAGCACCATTGAGCTAAATCCTCAGGCTTGCCAGTAGTTTCTAAGAAAAGGTAATGTGTGTGAGAGAAAACTTTTGAGACCTTAATGATATGGCAATATTATTTTTTTTCTCATGCTTAATTACTAATATGGGTAGATATAAAACTGTAGATTGGAAATCACTTTCCTGTGGAATATTGAAAGTTTTATTTTTCTCTGGTGCCCAAAGTCCAACAGTCCAATACTATTTTCATTTTTGTTCCTTTTCTGCATTAAGAATTGCTGTTCTAAAATAGTGCAAGGATACAGCGTGGGTATCTATTTTAGTCCATGCCACTGGAAATTTAGTGGGCCTGTTCAGTCTTTCTTGGAAATTGAAAAATATTACTTAATGTTTCTTTTTGTTGTGTGGATAATAGCCACCCCGTATTTATTCTCTAATTTTCTTATTTTCTTTCTCTATTGTTTTTTCTGGTTTTGCTCTATAGATTAGAAGATGACCTCAATTTTATCTTTTATGCTTTCTTTTGAAATTTTAATTCTTGTATACGACATAGTAATTTCCAGTGTTTCATTTTTGATCCTTAAATGCTCATTTGTTTTTGATAGCAACATGTTTTTCTTTCATGGTTATATACTGTTGGATTTCACTGGAGATAATGATTCGTTTCTAAATTATTTTCCTTTGTATATTTTTTTGTTTCCCCAAAGATGGATTTTTGTCATTATTTCAACTTCTGTTTTAGAAGTTTGCTTAAATGTTTAGGAGTTCTGGAACACTTAGTCATATTTAAGAGTGAAACACTAAAGAGCTGATTGGAAACTTGCTGTACATACTAAGAACCTTCCAACTCAGGATTTCCTATATGGGCGATTTAGGGAGTAGGTATAGAACCTCAGTTTCAGTACTTTAGCCTGTTTTCTGTTTTCTTTGAAAATCTATCCAGCCCACAGGAAATCTTTTGTATTACCCTGCCATGAAGGCAGGAAGTAGGTGGTAGTTTTCTCTGAGAATTGGCAAGCAGGACAAAAAAAATAGATCTCGGCGGTCAATATAGCAGCCTTTACTTGTTGTCATGGTTCCAGTGCAGTAGTGCTACTCTCCTTAATGTTTGAACCCCTGCATTCAATCCACAGACCTGCTGTGGCCCCTCCAGATGATAAATCTCTAGACTTGTGGCAAATTATCAACGAAAAACAGAATGCAGAGAGTAAAAGGCAGGATCTAGATGTCAAACTTTGCTGCAGCCTCTGAACCTGTCTTCCTATTTAAAGGTCTGACATTGTCCCTCCCTGCAGAGGTCCTGGTCCTCAGAGGCCTCGGTCAGGGTCTGAGGAAGGGTGGTTTGGTTCTTGTACTTGTAGGATTGCTTCTTAATTTTTCAACAATTGCTCTAGGATTCTGCTTTTTTGAATCAAGTCTGAAAAGTCAGCTTTCTGGCTTCTTTTTTTTACCATCTTGTCACTCATTGTTGTCTTTATGGCTTTATACTTTTTTCTTCTTTGTTTAAAACTTATTTATTGTCATTTAAAGTGGATTAGTAGAAGAAGCCAATGTTGGCATGTTTATTGAGTCCATTAGCTTTTTTTGTTGTTGTTGTTAAATTCTTTTATTGGTACATTGTAGGTATACAACACAACTACATTTCTCATTGGGAATTGTACCTTTACGTAATGCATCTTGGTTATTTTTTCCCCATTCCTAGCCCTCCCTTCACTCCCTCCACCCTTCCTTATTTATAAAGACTTTATTTCCATTTTTTCCATTTCTCAGCATTTTTCCTTTTCCTTTTTTCCTTTCCCCTGCCCCTCCCACTACCCCTACCCCTTTGGACCTCTTCTTCCTATTTTGCAGAGTCCATTGGCTTTTGGTAGAAATTTTTTAGTGACTTGTTTTTAATATCATGCATCTGAACCTGTTTTTAAGAACTTTTCTCCATAAATATGGCATTTGAAGGATTAAAGTTTTCTTTTTAAAGAAAGGTAGACTCCTTATGTTGAGTTTTTTGTTTCCTTGCACTCATGTTATTTACAACCTTTTGATATTTTCTGCAACAGATGTACCCACAAAGTTTGAAGAATAAATACAAAAAACTTTAGTTGGCATACTTATTTAGTTTATAAAGATTAGCTTAAGATAAAATATATGCCTAACAGTGTTAAGAGTGGATGTAAAAGCACAGTTTAACAATATATACATACTCATGGGTGGTCTCTAGTGCATCTGTTCCCTGGGGCCCAATTAAAATAGGCTCAGAGTTGTGCATATGCCATGTGTTTTCTTTTAAATAGATTTCATCTTAGCTGGTTTAACCTGTTGTCACTAAATGCAGAAAATTATAGCATAAAGGATATGTGGGTTTTTTTAACATGCTCAAATGATTAGATAATGGCTATTTCTGTTTTCATATAAAGAGGCAATAAAAAAAGTGAAAATTGATTGTTTCATAGCCAAGATGAGAGTCTGTAGTCAGCAATCACACAAGGGGACTAATCAACAAGTCTGTGGCATGTGGGCGAGGGACAGAGGCTGGAATCAGAACTGGGACTTAAGATTTAGTTGCATTTTTGTGCTTTAAGGGTTGAGTGACATCAGGACAGCTATCTTATTCTTGCCTTGGCTTCTTCTTTTGCAAACTAAATGTCTTGATAAGACTTCCTTTTTTTCAAATTTAACACTGTATAATTAGACAAATGTGTATGAAAAAAAAAGTCATTACCCGGCATCATGATAGTATATTTTCCACACTTGATTTTCATTAAACTTCCCATTATGTTACACAGAATCTCCAGATTGTGACTGTAAGATACAAGATTTAGTTGAAAAAAAATGTTTTCCCACAAAGTTTCAATCTTGAACATGATGTCACCAGCAGCTTACACTTCCTTGAATGTTTATTTTCTGCGTGGCTTGCCTTGCTTTCTTCCTTCTCTCCTCTCTATGCTTTTCCTTCTTCCCTCCCTCCATCCTTTCTGTCTGTCTTTTGTGAAGTTCCCAAGACCTAATACCACACCTAACCCTCCTATTCATTTGGTTTCTGGTGTGGGTTTGGAGGAGCCCCACCAGTTCCATCTTTGTTCCATCTAAGCATCCCCTCTGTATTACAGGGAGAGAGTCATACCTGATAAAAATTCTGTGTTTAGTTAATGAGAAGAGTTCTCAGAATATTTAAAACTTCAGAATGAGGCAGACAACTTTCTGGAATTTTTTTTTTTTTTTTGCCAAACTTTCCCTGTCCTACCAAGCACTGAATTTCTAGAAGTTTCTTGAAAACTGTTCTCTACTAATGGAGTAGGCATCATATAGGAGATATCTATTCTTTGTGGCCTCTCTCCCACCTCCATATATTCCGCACCTCTAATTTATTTACTTGTAAGTTTTATATACAGTCTGTATATTTATGTTTGTATTTACATATGTGTATATAATTTTTAATGCTTTACATTTACATTTCATATAAAAATAAATAAGTGAATTGTGTGTTTGTGAGAGAGAGAATATGAATAATTCAATGAATGAATGAATGAATGAATGATAGGAGGATGCCAAGTAGCAGGTCCCTAGCATTATTTCTGTGGCCTCTATTTGTTTGTTAGAGGCTTTCCTGGACCATGTGATCTACACGCTCTCTGGTTCCAGTTTGGCCTTATGTTGAGGTAGACCTCAAGCCTAGGAAGATTATTCTCCTCTGAAGCGCTCTGTTAACTGTGACTTGTTGCTGGTAGGAAATCTCTTCTTGGAGAATAGAGCAAAGCATTTAATCATAATGTATTGGGAGAAACTTCAAGGATATTTATGTCATGGAAGAAACCTGAACCCCAGAGCTTGAGGTGAATTGGGAATTATCTGATCTTGGCTTGTACCTTCAAGGCTTTAGTCTTGTAAAGAGCCTAGGCAGCCATTTAACCCATGTGTCTCCCGTACACTGTTCCTCAGGAAGATAGGAGCTGTTTTGCAAGGGGGAGAGCTGTATACTGTGGGCCAGTCCTGTATTACATAAAGTGTTTTGTGTTTTGTTTTGTTTCTTTTTCACTCTGAAGGTTCTGAGAGCACTTAATATGTGAATGTACATAGGAATTTCCAAGAGGAAAAAGTGGTGTTTATTTGGACAGATCTTCTGGGACACATACTCGACATGTTATTACTGAAATTTCAGAGAGAGAAAGGAATTTTAACTTATTCTGTGCAGTTGGGGACTTTAAAAAATGTTGCTGTGTTCTATAGATTCTTTTTCTTTTAGCCACAAATTTTGTAATGTTGGGGTGAGGCTGAGTTGGGGATAGAGAAGAAGGGAGAGAGAAAAGTTGAGCTAGGAATTTTGCTGGCAGTGTTTCCAAGCAGAAAAGCAAATATTGCAATTCCCTAATAAGTGGGAGAGGCCAGGTAATGTTTCTGCCACTGGAAAAGAGTCATTTAATTAATTTTGACATTAGTGGTCAAATAAACTTACTGTTATTTCTTTCATTGCTTCATGTTTATGGGTATTTACATGGGCATTAGCCATGTGTTTGTTGAGAGGAAACGTTTTGGGAAAATACTGTAAAAATGATTTGCTCTTTTTTTTTTTTTCGTTACTGGGGATCAAACTCAGGTCCTTGCACTTTTGAGGCAGGCAGCGTAACCACTGAGCTAAATCCCCAGCCCCATAATTTGCTCTTTTTGAAAGTGGAAGAACTAGAGAAGCAAAAATGGACCTTGTTTTGGAATAGAATTTACTAATCTAAACTGCATTTTAGATTAATTAAGAATAAATTCCATTATTAAACACATTTTGCAATTTTTGAACCTTTGTATGAAATTGTTACATAAAAAAGTCAAACATTTGAAGAGAAAAGTTTTTATTATGGTCCATTGTTGTGAGTCATTCCAAAAATGGAACACTAGGCATAAAAGGATTAAAAGCTAACATGCCCCCCAAAACTGGTATTTATTTTTTAAGTTATCAAAGATAACCTGACAAATAGAGGCCTTAATTTTAATTGTATTTAGAATCTACTGTTCAGTGTCTTAGAAGCAAGTGTGCTTCATTCTTCCATGAGAGAAACAAAGTTAGACTCTTTTTTAACTCTGTCACTAATAAGCTTTTATGTTGTATTTTTTTGTTTTCAGTTGCTTTGAAGACAATTTCTTAAAAGCAGTTGAAACATACATTGTTATATTATGGAATATTCCAATCAAAACATGTCCCATAATAAAACTATATGTAACATAAGTTTCAAATAAAATACCTGCGTTAGGCACGAGGCTTGAGTATGTCTTCTGACATCAGTATTATGAATGAGTTGCAAAGGGAGACTCTTGTAGGTTAAGAATATCCTGTTTTATAACTTGATACAGATTCATCCTCTTAGCAGCAATTTATAGAAGATACACGATTTGGGGTACCACTTTCAATGGAACATGGGCCCTGAATACCATCTCGGTTTTTATACATACTGAGTTAAAATTAATATCTTTGTTCCAGAACACCAATAAAACAAATAGTTATGGTAGTTATTTACATCTAGTAAGTTAGTGTAGCACTGCAGTACTACCTTTTTGTGACTTGGTATTAGTCTATTCCTTTAAGATTATATGTATTTATTCTGTTTAGAGTAGGATTTTAAATAAAACAGCATTTTAAGTTTCAAAATATATTAAACTGCATTGAAGTCCATAAATTATTCTAATTTTCACATTTCTAATTTGAAAAATGTTTTAATTTTTTTTTCTTTCTGTATATCATAAGCCAGTTTTTCAAAGAGGAAGGGATAAATAGCATCTGAAAATCTTAGTTCTGTTTACTTTTTTATGATTGATATAGGATCAAATGTAGGAGAATGTGAAATGGGGAGATATATTTTAGAGAATGGGCTCATTTTTCTGGTCTGCTATCCATGATTTTGTATTTTCTGCACTCAAAGACTTATTCCCTTTCAAGGCCTGATCATTAGCAATGCCTATTTCCTGCTGATTTACTTAAATTTGAAACATGTTACTTGTGATCAAGTTTCTTCAGAGTTGTAAAAGTAATCATAAAATACACATAGCAATGCTAGGCAAACATCGTCCTGGCACCTTAATTTATAATAGTATCCTGGATAATTACATTATCTCTTACCACTTCAGGTTTAAGTAAACTTTAAGCATTTTATCAGTGGATTTGTAATTTGTGGTTTATGGTAATGTAATACTTTGTAAGCTTACATTTCCATGTCTGATTCATATGCACAGATATAGCATATTCAGGCTTATAAATGAGTCTGGACTTTAAAATGGGCCCTTTCAAGTTATACTCGTAAAAGTCAACGATTTGAGAGCCTTATCTGTGACTTGCAAAGCACTGATATGTAGTGTAATATTACCCAAATAAATTGGTCCTGAAAGTCTTGTGGAAAGAAAAGCCAGTACTCTTTCAAGCTCAGTTTTCTCATCATTCTGATGAAGATTCGATGTGTTTTTTGGTCTACCTCCTGGGAAAACAGTGGAAAGTAGTATCTGTGGCAAAGGGCTTTGAGATCCTGGTTTGATAAATGCAGGTTGAAAACACTTGCAGTGATTTTATTCAAGCAGGAAAAAGTAAAAGTGAGATGGCTTGGGTATCTAATCTTAACACATTCCAACCAGATGTCGTGGTTCATGACAGTCTGCCCATCCTGATATCCATGTGGATGTCCATATTTTATGAAATATACATCCCGAATGTTTTCCAGTTTGGTAAACCCCTGGAATTGTCCACCTACAACAGGATCAATCTTGGGCAGCAGAGTCATTCAGTACAGCTTCAGAACCCCTGTGCCAGATACTTAGAACATAAAATCTAAGTGAAAATGTCCTACTATTTGAGTCATTCTGTCTTTAAGAAAATTAATACATTTCTTAGACATAAATAGGGTCTGAGTGGAGAAAACTCAAATGTTTTCTCCTTGCCCACAGGATTTTGTGAATCCTATTTTTTTTAATACTTATACCTTTTGTTTTTAATCTTTTCTTTAAATTTAATTAAAGTAACAAATGAGTCAAGACAAAAACAAGTGCTTACACATACAATAAAATGTACAGATTTTAGATATTTGATGAATGGAAAAATCTGTCTCCTCTTGTAATGTTAAACTTTTAAACCCTTAGTCCATGTTAATGAACTTGCTGTCTTATTAGAACGTCATAGGCACTGAGTCCATGTTAGCACCTTATCTCAGAGTTAATGTCTGGTAGGAAGCAGCAGAGAGTGAGGCATTGAGAGAGGATGAAGAATAGTGACTATAGTGACCTGCCTTTACCCACCAGGCTTCACTTCCCAACAACATCAGACCCAGCTATAAACCCATCTTTGGACTAATCCAGTATCACACACACTCATGAGTGAGTCACTTCCCAAAAGCTACAGCTGTGGGAGGACCTCTAGATATAACCTTTAATACATGATTTGCAAATATTTTCTGTGGCTTGTGTTTTCATTTCCATTCTCACTCTGTGTGTGTGTTTAATGGATTGAAGTCTAGCAGACTTGACTTTCTTTCTCTGAATCAGTCTTGTCATGCCTCCTATAACCATACAGGAAAAAACAAAACAAAACAAAACAGTGATGTATATCCTGCAGATGAGGCTCTTTGAAGAGACCTTTTTTCTTGTTAAGTTCTATGCTTTACATGCTTCTTCTGGGTACCCTGAAGTCTTTCTGTCTAGTAACTAACTGCTATTTGGTAGTAACAATAAAGGAGCAAAGGAGAT
Organism: Heterocephalus glaber; assembly: GCF_000247695.1. The sequence goes on along the minus strand of NW_004624733.1, from coordinate 7,520,367 downwards.
TATTTTTTGAACTCTACTTAAAAATCTTTCCCATTCTTACCTTGCTTTGATGATTGTAGTAACTCGAATGAAGCCTAGAAAATATCTGTCATTTTCTTACATAGGGTGAAGATGTTCCTGACTTGTCTCCTTGGAGATATTTATGATTCTTTTTCATTTTCTCCCCTAGTTGAGGCAATAGATTGTTTTGATTTATCCCTAGCTGTCTTCATGACCAAAAGCAAACTTTTATAATGTATCAGGAATATATCCAGACATTGTGGAAAAACCTCTTTCCCCTTCGTGGGACTGTGTTAGGTTTGATGACAAGACCACTGTCATGACTTTGGAAGAGTGATACTCGATCCATAGACTACCAGACTGGATGACTGTTATCTAACATATTTATTCTTAGTATGTTTTGTGTCACAGTGACAGTACACCATTGCACAACTCACACTCATGTGTGGTATCTAATTTTGACATACAATATTGTTGATTCCACAGTTGTTTAAGAGACAAAAGTTATTTGAATAATTACTGCCTAGTATCTTTGCTTTCAGGTTTCCTCTCATCAAGCTCTCTTCTAAAAACTTTCTGTGTTATGAAAAGTATACTGTTTCAGCTTATTGAATTGTATTTAGTATTCTAACAATAAAATGCAACTTAAAGATAGGTTTCTACAGGTTTTTGGTATTAGATATGGCAACTTCAAAGCCTCTTTTGAAACTTCATGTAAGAATCATGGTTTGTAATTATGAAAGCTATGAAGTAATCTATAAAGTATTCAGATCTAAACATATTAGCAGAAAATAACTTTTGTGTCAGTTATCATAGTAAAATGTTACATTCAGTGACTTTCTTGTTTTATAAAAGTGGTTCCCAGTATTTTATGTGATTGAACATGTTAGTGATAATAAATTCTCTGTTTTTTAAAAAAAGTGGGACTGTGCCAGGTATCTATGGAAATTCATCCTAGAAGTCTACTTAGTATTATTTTGGCTCAGCTGTGGACACACAGAAGAGTTTTAAGCAGTACTGTATCAGCAATGCCCTTAGAATTTCTAGCTTGCTCTTATATATGAAAGTAGATAAGTTTTCTTATATCTACTAGTGTTATCATTTTTGTCGTGCCTTCTCCTATCTATCTATATCTATCTATCCAACTATTTGCTGAAACCCAGAATTTCTTATTATTATTAAGTAAAATGTTTTTCTTTTGTTTTTAAAATTTATTATCATTGTATGCATTTTGAGGTAGTGTGTTTTAATTTGATATATACTTACACAGTGCATGCCTATACATATGTATATGTATAATGTGTAATGATCAAATCAGTGTACTGAACACTTCTATCTCCATAAACATTTTTCTAAATTTTTAATTAGTATATGATAATTCCACATATTTATGAGATTCCGTGTCATATTTTTGGTATGTGTATATAACATGTACTGATCAAATCAGAGTGATGAACATTACATTCTCTTGTCATTACTTTGGGAACTCTGGAGCTCCCTTCTAGTTTTTCATAAGATATATAATAGGTTATAAACTATAGTTACCTCACTAAAACCCTAGAATTTATTAAACCTCCCTTTTTGCTCCTTTACCCTCCACCATTCTCAGCCTCTAGCAATCACTGTTTTTTATTCATGTTGAGATTTTTTAGCTTTCACCGAGAGAAAATGTGTGGTATTTGTGTTTTTGTCTGACTCATTTCACTTAACATAATGTCCTGCAGCATACCAAAGAGATATCTGCACACACATGTTTTTTGCTGTACTGGTCACAATAACTAAGGTATTGGAATCACCCTAGAGGCCCATCAATAGATAAAGAAAATATAGTAGATATAACTGGAATACTATTCAACCACTACAAAGAATGCTATACTATGTTTTTTAATGGGCTCTAAGAAGTTCGGAGGTGTCTGAAGTGAAAAGCCACCTTGCCTTGTTTTCTATTTCTGTCTAAACATTTTACATTCTTATAATATATTGTTAGCTTTTGTTCCTCCTCTCACGTACCATTCACCTACTTTATCTTTGAGTCTCTATTCTTTCAGTCCTACCAAGGCTATTGGCTTCAATTTTGATGAGGCAGGTACCTGGCATAGAGGTGTGATGATGAATGGGTGGATGGTAAAAGGAATGGAGGTGGTATGGTAGGAAGGTTTCATGTGGTGTATAAAAGTACCAGGAAGTCTATCATCAGTAGTTAGTGGTATTGCACATTTAAAAAGTCATATATGATTCTGTTTAGGGTAGATGTGTTTTCTCTCTAGTTTGGAGGCATTCTTTGAGTGCGTATAGTACCCTACACCTTGTTCAAATAAAAGCACAGAAACTCAGAGTCAAGCTCCTCAGTGTAAAAACTATAGTGGGTGCCATCCTGATCTCCCCAAAGCCCAGAGTCCTTTAACATCTTGGTCAGCTGAAACTATACAAGTCATCTGTGAGGGCAAACTCATGGTTACCTGCTGCAACCTTGATACACACCTGTGGAGTGAATGTTTCTGTACAATTGTGTATCCATCAATTACAACAGTAGAAGGCAGGTTAGTAATACTTAATGAGTGACTAAATGTGTTAAAATCTAACTCTACACATACACAAAAAAATCTAATTCTACAGGAGTTTTATGAAGAGTAACATTAGCAGGAATAATACATGGTAAACGTTGGAAAAATTCTATCACCTTTGTCATAGTCTAGAAACTAGTTCATTTGCAAGTAGGTAGAGTTTTATGATTTAGTAAGTTAGCACAGGTTAATGAGGAACTCTATGTTAATTTAAAATTTCTGTGAAACGGTGGCAAAAACAGCACTTGCTGAATATTTGAAGACTGCAGTCACATTGGTCTTGGAAATCTGAAACCTCCCTTATGTGCTGGACTGCCAGGTGAAAGGCCTCCCACAAACGTGAGAGGAATGGAACAGCACTGCTCAAAACCTTTTGCTGTGTCCAGCCAGGGAGTATTTCCATTTACTCTGCCACAGCACACAGACTTCAGACAGACTGTCTCAAGCTTTTATATTGGATGTTGCTTCATGGACTCTCAACAACAGCATGGCTGCAATCATTGCTGGGATTTACAAAGGGAGGGCAGAGGGACTTTATTCTGTGAGGACTTTAGTGACAGAGTCCAAAGTGAAGAGAATCATCCAGACAAAAGTGAGTGCTCCTAAGGCAGTATTCCATCTTTCCTTTCATGAAACTGCCCATGTTCAAAGATCACTGCTGTTAGTCTCTCTGCCAACTTGGATCCTGTTGTGTGTTTCATTTTATAAGTACTTCCCTGAAGCCTCATTAATAGCGATGGGCAGCAGGGCCCAGCAGCACACATCTGTCATCCCAGCTACTACAGAGGTGAAAGCAGAAGGATCACAAGTTTGAGGCCAGCCTGGATGAATTGCAGGCCCCTCTCTCAAAATAAAATTATAAAAAGAGCTGGGGAAGTAGCTCAGTGGTAGAGTGCTTGCCTAGCATATGGGTTCAGTCCTCAGAAACACGCACACATGGACACACACAAAAGCTAGGCACTCATAGCTTGTGCTAGGAACACACATGGAATGTGCTGCTCATTATGGTCTGTAGATCTTCAGGGAATCCCTACCATAGCCATCGCTATGGGAGAAAAACATCATGTGTATTAAACCACCAGATTTAACTTCCTCAAATAAGAATAACTTTAACTGCATCTCAACCCAAGTCCAAGAAGGCTACTTAGAAGATAAAATAACAATTTTCTTTTATGGTTCTTTATTCGATTTTACTTTTAAGATTTTTGTCAGGCTTCATCTTTGACTTACCTTGTGCTGCTTCTGGTTCATTTTTTGGTGGGGACAAAAAGCAAGAATTGCGGACATGAAATTTTTATTTTCAGAGTGCTGAGCTCGCTGAAGAAGATGTTGGCAAACAATGGCCCATGGGCCAAATCTGGACCACAGCTTGTTCTGGTAAAGTCCACAAGCTAAGAACAGTTTTTTATGTTCTTAAATTTTTGGAGACAAAAAGAACATCTGACAAAGACCATATGTAGTCTGCGAAGCCTAAAATATTTATTACCAGTCTTACATGGAGCAAATTTGCTGACCCCTATCTAAAGTAACATTATTTTTGCCGGTTGTTTCAAAAGCAATTTTATTCTATAAATTATGAGGAGTATTCTTTCTTTTGGGGTCAGACAGTAGATTTATGTTTTGTCACAGCTTAAATCAGGAGTTTAAACGTCCCTTCTCAGATAACCAGTGTGTCTTTAGGACCAAATATAAATGTTTGGTAACTTGTGATCAAACACTGACATTGTTTTAAGTGATGATAGGTACAAGTATTATACTGATCAGTGACCTGAGCTATTCTGACTAGGACTAGCTACATGCCTGCATAATTCATTTTTATATAAGCCAAATAAATCTACCTCCTCTGGCACTAAATAAAGATAGTACTGGAGTAAGATATGAATGAATTGCTGTGATCTCTTGAGGAATCTAGTCTGCTCAGTTTTACCTTCATTAACCTTGGGTGAAAAAGTATAAACACTGAATCATGAAAAAATCTACTCCGGAAGTTGTGGAGAAGCAGGTCATGTGAACTTGGAACCGAAGCCTCTAAAACCTAGTCATTGAACATTGGCAGAATGCCTTTCCTTTAACAAGGAAAAGACTCTAAAGTCATCTTGCAAGATCACTGTCTGGAATATGTAAACTGAGCTGTGTGTGTGTGTAAAGCGGTGGCTCCATGCTACATATTCTCAGGGCAGTTACAAGGGTAAAGCAATCTTTACTGCTGTTACATAGTGGAATAGTGCAATAAAAGACCTTGATTCCCTTTGCTCTATGGTCTCTGCCACCAAAAGCAGAGCTTCTTCAGTTACATGAAACCTGTGTCACTTAACATGGGAGAAATTGACCAGCAAGAGCTTAAAATGATCTCTGTTTGATTTTCTTGTAAGAATCTCTGTTAAGATTTCTCATGAGGTTTTCTTGCTATTTCCCTTAAGATTTACAGCCTTTTCCATAAACATAATACTTATTCTTTAGAAGAATCTAAAGGAAGAAGCTATGATTTGGCTGTGATACAGATATCTGAGACAGTATTGTGGTTATGGTGATATGTTTATATAGACTAGGAAAGCACTTACAGAATGAGTTTTATAGGATGTCTAGAACTTTCATGGCACATTTGTCTGAAAAGGATTGCATATTAGGGTCAGACTGTACCTTCTTCCTCCTTGTTCATTCCCTTTGATCCTTCAGACAGGCTCTAGATCTGACTCATTTGGGCTGAACCTACTCTGGCCCTGAGGAACTTTCTTTCATAAAAGCTTTCAGGCTAGGTAAGAGTAACATTCCCTTTCTTCATTGTTTTTGATGGACAAATTTTTCATATACAAGGCAGGTAGTTTGAGATGTGAATAAAAATTGCAACTGCATTTCTTTCTCAGGACGAGTTGATGTTTTGAATGCTGGAGAGTTTTGTAATCTTGCAACACAGTTTTAAATTGTTAGAACTACTTTTCAATCTATTTTGCACATAGCCCTGGATATTGTTGACCTAAGCATATCATATATTATTTTTCCTTTTATAGATTGTCTTTGTTAGAAAGAAATCTTGAGGTATAGTTATTAGTAAACCAGCATATTTTGGTGAAATTGTAAAAAAAACAAAACAAAAACCAAGACCAAACCAATATCTGGGTTAAGTGTTCAAATTAGATTAAATTCAAAGAGACTGTGTCTGTAAATTGTTTATTTGGATTCAAATTGAAATTAATCCTCTTGTGTTTTGTGTTTTGTTTGTTTTGTTTACAGAAGTACAGCCTTTGAACCACCATTGTGTTACATTTTTCATTCTTAGTATTTAGTTCCTGGTATTCTAATAAAACAATGCTTCTAATTAATTGTTGTTAAAATCATTGCTGGGCACAAAGGGAGACCATGAATTTCTTTTGTGCTGCTAAAGAACATATCTCCAAAACACTGGGATTGTTTTAGACATGTCTTACTGCTACACAATAGAGTGCTTGTGTTCTTCCAAACTGCATATGTTGAAAGCCATTAGTCAGTAAATAATAGTTAGGTAAAGTAATTAGTGGATAACTCTTGATATTTTATTAAATTTAAGATCTTTTTCTCTTCATATTCTCAGACTGATTAGATAGAATATAGCTCCCTATGTTACCAGGTTTTGAGTTGCTGGAGTTTCCTTCCAGAGGTAGTTTCTAGGTTCATTCTGTCCTGAGCAAAGAATTGGTCGAGACAAGCTCAAATGGTAGCAGAGTTTTATAGGTAGGAAAAGAAACAGGCTGTGCAGCAAGAGTTTGAGCCAAGTGAAAGTAGGAATAGAGGTACCCCCTACAGTGTGAGGGTGGGCCACCATGCAAGAGTGAACACAGTGACAAAAGCCTGACATGGACCATCCTTTTTTAATCATCCACTCCCCAGGCTTACATCAGTTCTAGGCTGTCCTCTCAAAAACCTGCTTGAATTCTCATGAGAAGTCCTCGTACAGGGCTTTGGAAACTGGATTTTGTAAGCAACAGGTCACAGCTACTTCCCCAGGCAGCTCTGCCATACCCCAATCTTCTGTCTCACCTTTCCATACTGCTCACCCCAAAAAACACAAAACTGAATGATGTGAACCTAAATAAGGTATATAAAAAGCTGCCTATTTGAGAGACTTAGGAAGAGTTTTCTAATGTTTCTCCTTGGTGAATTAGAGTTGCCCTAACTTATGTTAAGACCCATTTCTAAAGGTACCAACTTATTAAGAGAAAAAAAATTCTACAAATAGGTCTGGAGCAGAAAAGGAAGTAGTAGAAAATTCCTACCCATTATCTCATTTGTATATATATATTTGTATGTATATGTAGATACATATGAGGTGTGATAAACCACAGCAAATATTTAAATCAAAATAATTTATTCCAGTAAAAGACACATTGACATTAATCCTCCTGGAAATATTCCCCCTTACCTCAAATATACTTACCCTATCCTTCTTGCCACTTTCTAGAAATACACAGTTCTAGAAGTAGTTCTAGTAGTAGAAGTACACAGTTCTAGAAGTACTTTTTCATGAGTGTCTTTAGTTTTACTCACATGGCTCCTTGATGTCCTGAATTGATTCAAAACATTTACCTTTCATGGTCATTTTAATTTTGGGGAAGAAGCAGAAGCTGAATATGCTAGATCATATAAACAAGGTGGACGAAGACACTTTTTGTTGGATCACACTTGGTAGCAGCATTCACTCTATTGTGTCCATAAAGACACAAAAGAGGCCTTCTAGAACTGTTCCAGAAAGTAGTAAGAACAATAGGATAAGTGTGTTTGTAGTGATGGGGAATATTTTGAGGAACATTAATGCCAGTTTTTCTTTTACTGTAATAACTTTTAAAATTTAAATACTCATCGTATATTTCAATCACACCTCACATATATACACCCATACACACACTGACATCCCTACATCGTAGGGAGTATAAGTATAAAATTAACATAATCTTTGCCCTCTAGGGATTTGCAGTATACTAGGACAAATTTGTTAAACTGTATTGTGAGAAAGAATAAAATAAGCACCAAAACCAAGGGGCAAGCACATAGATCATAAGTTATAATTTAAAAATTTAGGGGGAAAATGTTTGATTTGGGTCTCCACAATGAACTTCAAGAGGCTGAAAAGTGAGGCCAGACTGCCCAGACTGGAAGACAGTCAGGGAAAGGATGCGTAAGGTGTAGGAAGACACAGGAGCAAAGCAGTATCTGCCCCTCATAGAGGATTTAGGAAGAAAGGATGTGGTAGGAGGTTAAACTAAGATGGGGGTGTTGTGTGTGAAAATAAGTCCGGATTTTAGCCTGTAGATCCATTTCCAAACACCTCCTAGGTATTGTTGTGTCACCTGGATTATTATTAGCATGTTTTTTATATTGACAATTATTTTTCTTAAATGCCTTTACTTGATAGGGAAACTTTACTGTGACTTTGGTTAATAATAAACCTGTGCTTATTCTAAGTAAATCCAGAAATCCAAGCCTTTATTAAATTCCATTTTGACCCTGTTTTTTCTACAGTGCTCTGAGCTGAGCCTCTTGGCTTACTGCAGAGGAGGTCAGCGTAGAGTCGTGATCCTGACCCACTAGTGCTACTCTGACCCTTTTTCTTACACATAGCAGAAGGACCAAACAAGGATCAAAATTAAAATAAGTTACTAGAGATATAAAATTTTCAAATCCTGAGGTTTTATGCTACTGTAATTCATTGCAAATACATTCTTAAAAGTTGGCCTATATGCCACTGCCTATGTCCTATACTTTCAAAAAAAAAACTCTAATAGAGATACTGGAGAGCTCCTGGAGTGATTTAGATCTTTGAACAATAGAAATGCTGCTCTTACTTTCTAAGGAGAACACTGAAAGCATTGAGATGGGCCAAGGAAGTTTACTAGAAACAGGAAAAGCAGCTGAGGGGTTATCCCAGTCTTAGCTAGAGGTGAGAGTGGTCTCAATTAGGGGATGAGTCCCTCAATATTCATTACCCGGTGACCTGGTTAAAGGTCATGAAAAGACTTTAAAGAGTAGTGTACAATGCCTTACTTGTGTAAGTTATTTAGAAGATATAGTACTGCATACTGGAGGAGAGAGCTGAAGACAGAAATAATGGGATTTATTTTGCCTATGTCAACAAGATGAAAGATGGAAGAGAAGAATAATATGATCAAGGAAAACTCAAGTACACCTTCATGTGGGGTTATATAATAGGAGAGGAAATGGGGAAAATATGTAAAGGCTCAAGTCAAAGGAAGGCAAGTTAAGGGGATTCACAAGAGATGGCTTTTGGGTCTGAAACGGAGGATGCAGCTATATGTGGAAAGCCAAGCTTAGTATTTCTAAATTCACTTTATAAAAGTTCTAATAGTTTGTTCTACCCAAGATCATGGTACGAATAAAAGGCTTGCCTATCATGTTTTTAAATACTACAGATTCAGCATAAATCCCCAAGTATTGCAACTTCAGATTCACGTAGTAATTACTAAGAGAATTCAGTTAGTAACTAATATTCTCTGTATTATATCTGAAGCATCCTACACTCCTAATCCCATGGGCCCTAGACTAACTGCCATAAAAAACACACATCTCTGTGTCAGAGTTACAAGATTTTTAAAGTTTAGGAATGGGAGAATTTTCACCTTTGTGAAGTTGAAGATGGGAGAATTTACCTTGTCCAACTGTTAACTCTTAACACCCACCCAGAGATCATGCTGCCATGCTTGAAACCTCAGAGGATGCCCTTACCAACTCCTGAAAAACCCTATTCTGTGCTGGGCCCAATTCATTCTATCTTAAAATAGTCAGATTCTTTCAGAGTCAGTGCAAATAGTGTTCCTTTACTAGATGGCTAATCTGAGTTTTTGTTTTGCTTTGTTTTTTTCTTACCTGTTCCCACCCTCCATCCCCACCACCTCCGGATTTTACCAAACAGTAATTAACAATCCCGCTGACACTTTGGTTAATTACATTAGTGTTTATTTGATGCAAATGTGGGACTCCTTCTATTCTATGGTATTTGGAGTAGTTTAATTAAATGTTTACAGTGAAATACTGAACCCTGATATTAAAAGGGATTGTGGATCTCTCCATGAAGCTTCAAAAATACTCATTTCTAACTTTCCTGAATATCTCTTTTCAGTCTTTATCTGGAATTATGTTGCTATGGCTAGTCCTGTTGGATGCACCAGATCATAAGCTCCTAATGCTAGGTCTGTTTTCCATTCACAGGCTACTTAATTTATAGATCCTTTAGCTGCACACTGAGGGCTTACTTGATGCTAGGCTCTATTCTGGTCCTGGAAAGAATAGTGACAGGTTACAAGTTACTTATATTCAGCTCCTCTGTAGATGCGTCAGTGCCATGTTCATTGTACTCTGAAAAATTCTTGAAATATGTTGGAGAGTGGCTTTAAGGATGATAACTCTTTGCTGCCATGTAAGAGAATACAACAGAGGCTGCAACCCCACTTCACATCTCAAACCTCACAGGTTTTTGGTTTTGGATATGCATTTAGAAACAAATACTCAAAGAACTGTGTACCTCGCCCAGGGGAGATGAGCGGTACAGAGATGAGGAGGTGGCCAGAGCAGGATGGAAGGAACCTCTTTTGTCTCACCCTCCCATGAGCCAGTGACCCTTTCCATCTAGCCTTTTGTCTCCTTGGCAAGAGGTGATTTCTACTGGAGCTAAGCCCAGCTGGCAGCATGATGACATTACCTAGAAGAAAACTTAGTGAGAAAACATTTTCCAAAAATGTTTGGAAGGATGCACTTTGGGTGCATGTGTGTGACTCTGTACAGCGGTTGGACTTTCTCTTTAGTGCCTCCCTCCCTCACGTGACATTGGGGAAATTGGTACACAGGTACCACACCACTAAATGACATGCCGCAGTCCCTAAGCCCTTACTGTTCCTTTCTGCCCCTGCTGCTTAGGACAGATTCTAGGCCTGGATTGTTTTTTTGTTGTTTTTTTTTAAGAATAGCACATGTTGATTCAACTCAGAAAAGGGTCCCTTCTCTGCTTTGTGCTAACTTCACTCCTCACTGTCCTGGCAGTGGGTGTTCTCAGTTGCCTCCTTGGGGAAAGTTGTGGTTTTATCTCACATAAGTTATGAAAGACAGTGTTTCAAGAACGAGTCTTTTGTGTATTCATTCAGCCTAGGTAAAAACTTAAAAAGCAGGGGTTTTTTTCCCAAAAAAATAACTGGAAAAGAAGGATTTGTTTATTACCAGTCAAGGAAAACAAACTTTGAACTTGTATTTGCAGGAGAAAAAAGAGAAACTAGCTTTTCCCTTCAATCATGCCTGTGACATGAGTGTATATATAACCTTTTATCTCTTTCAATTCTGTGATTTTGTAACTTAACTGAGAACTTCAGGAATAAGAAAAAATGTAAAAATGAGTATGGCTGTTTCTTAGATATTTCTAAATGTATGTCTTTTTTAACATATAGGAGTTTTTAAAAATTTGAATTATATGTTATCGCGATAGAGCAGGGCTTTTTGCTGTTATTAAAGCTTCACAAAAATAAAAGGATAGATACATTTTTGAGGAATTTACCTGGAGATATTCCCTATTGGTATCTTAAATATTCTCATAGTTCCTGAAGGCCTCTTTCCTGAGAACTGAAGTTAAAATGTGCATATACGTGCGTGCGTGTGTGTGTGTGTGTGTGTGTGCGTGTTTGTGTGTAAATGGATTTAGTTTACTAATTTGTGAAATGAAGGAGGGAGACCAAGGAGTTCAGTCTGTGCCAGCTCATATTTTGGTGCCTTTGTGGTGCTGTGATGATTTGGAAACTGTTACAAGGAACTCCAGTGATGTATATTTAGTACATTGTTCAAATTTTGTTGATCCATATACATTATGTTGTATAATGGTGTCATGTGTATCATAGTGGGGTGTTATAATAAAGGATTGTGTTTCCTCTCAGCCAGCTTTCTGTTGCTGTAACAAAATATTCGAGATAATCAACATGAAAGAGGAGAGGTTTATTTTGCCTTGAGGTGTTGGAGTTGATAGTCTATGATCAGCTTATCCCATTGCTTTGGGCCTGTGAGGCAGTATATTGTGGTAGGGAGTGCATATTAGAGCAAGCTGTTCAACTTAGGGCAGATGGCAAATAGGGTTGGGGGAGAGATAGGTCAGTTTCCCAGTAGCCCCTTCAAGGCCACTACCCCAGTGACCTAAGACCACCCACTAAGCCATGTCTCTTGAAGATCCCATCACCTCCCAATAGCACCAAGCTGAGAACTAATTCTTTAGCTAGTCAGATTTTGAGGGACATTTAAGATCCAAACCATAGCACTGTGCTCTCAGGGTTGTATGCTTATGTTTGTCTAAGCTACTCTGGGATGTCAGCCCCTGTGATAGAGACGCTCTTGACTGTGTCCATTGCCTGGCAGTGCTCACTACCTTTTGGCCAAGCTACCCTAAGAAATAGACATCATTATCTCATACATTTTTTTTTGGTACCAGGGATCGAACTCAGGACCTTGCACTTGTGAGGCTGGCCTGGTGCCACTAAGCTGAATCCCCAGCCCATATCTTGTACATTCTTAACAGGGGCAATACCACCTCCAAGTTGGCAGATATTAGTTCTTGGTGGGGAGCACTATGAACAAATTTTACTATTTACATACAAAATATAAATAAAGTACAAAGTCACACTGTCAAATCCTGTGACATTAAAATGTGGAAGGTGACTGTGAAAACCAATATCTACAGAAATCAGTAAATCAGTTGAGAAGTGTAAATTATCCTAATGTTTCTGCTGAAAAGTCAGAGGTTTGGAAAGTTCAAGTAGCGTGAAGTTCAGTTACCTGGAAGATAAGTGATGAGTCTGGGCCTCAGAGCCTTGCTTGAATGACCCAAGACTACAGTGCATTGTTAACCTGTTGGTTGACTTTGTTAGATAACCTGGTGGGCTGTGCAGGTTTTTAGGGACTATAGTTTATTTGCCATATACATAAGTTTTAGCCAAACCTCGATGGAGGCTAAGCATAGTAGGAAAGAAGGAAGAAGTACACTCGTTGTTTCCAAGCAGCCCACCATGTTATACAGCTGTGTATCCTGTAATGCTACATATGTGAAATTTATTTTACTTCTTTCTATAATAGCCAAGATGGATTTAAAATTTTTTTGAGGAATTTCAGGAATTCTAAGACCTACTCCACTATAAACTTAAGACCCGTGTACCCCCTTCTGGCCTGTGATTTATAGCATAGGCACAGAACAACTCCACAAGGGCAGATCATCAAGCCTCTTTGCTTTCTTCTGAAAGCTCATTAGTTCTGAACACCTGAGACACTTAATGTCCTCAAAAGTAGAAGCCACCAAATTCTTATATTTGAGTTATTGTGATCACTGTACAGGATCTTGGCACTGATAGTTAATTACAGTGGTGGAAGTTATTTGTGAGGACAGTGTGGCAGTTGCAGGTCCTCCTGGGATATTTAGCCAGAACTTTTGGATTCTGTTTCCTGAGATGGAGACCCAGAAACAGCACATCTGCTCACCACTCACCCTCACTGGCTCACCTGAATTTTCCGTTTAGGTCACCTAAGGGTTCTCCCACCACAACACCTTTTGATGATCCAGATAGCAAATCTCCCAGATTAAGAAAGGATTAGGAAACCTGATAGGTTGGTGCATGCCTCCTCACCACTTGGGTAGGCTGACTCAGGAGTTTTACAAGTTCAAATCTAGCCTGAGCAATTGAATGACGTAGCAAGACCTGGTCTCAAAATAAACAGTTTTTTAAAAGCCTGGGGATGTAGCTCAGGGCTAAGGACCTGCGTTCAATCCCTACTAACAAAAAAATATATATTAAACTTAAATCTAATGAATTGTGCTAATATAGCTCAAGAATATGAATAGAATATGAAAGAAAACTGGGAGAGAAGGGCCTTCTGAAATGGAATGGATTTAAAATTTCAGAGCCCATTAGCCTGTCTTCAGAGGACTGCAAAAGAACAAAGTTTTAGGCCATATATAAGGAAGAGGACCTTAGCAGCTGGAGGCACCCCACGATGCAATCAGTTGTCAAAGGCAAACAATGGCATGGTCTTCTTCATGGCTTTTAAAAAATAGATTGATTCCTCTCTGCCCAGGATGAAGTTCAGATAATTTCACCTTGAAAATAAACAGAATTTCTTAAGGTTATGACACCCGTGAGTTATCTGGGTAATACTTTTTTTTATTTTTTTCTTAAGCATCTTTTCTATGTTGAGTAGAAGAAAGGCACCCAGTGAAGTACATAGATCCCATCCTGGAGCAACAATGTAGCTTTGGATCCCAGCTCTGCGGTCCACCAGCTGTGGGATCTTGTGGAATTTACCCAGAGTTGTTTGTGCTTCTGTTTACTCATCTGTAAAGTGGGAGTAAAACAGTAGCTGCCTCACCTAGGTATCATAATGATTCAGTAAGTTAATATTTTAACAATGCTTTATAACGGTTTATTAAAATATAGCCATGTCATCTTTAACAAGTTAAAAAGACTTTTATCAGTATGTTTGAAGTCATGCATACCTTGCTATCTCATATCCACAAGAAATAATGTAAGTAAATTTTGCATGCTTTTAAAGCCCTTTATGCTTAGCAATTCAGGTATTTGTGAAGTATGTTTTAACTGTCAGAAGAACCCAAAGAAACAAAACCTGCCCCCTCTGATGTTTTTGGCACCTTGACAGCTGCAAGTCAGCTGGTACGTTAGGGTTACATTCTGTAACCCACACGGGCTGCCTCTGAGGACACTGCTTTTCCAGAAGCTTTCTCAGGTAGCAGCTGTTTTCACCCATGCACCTCAGTTACCTCCTCCCAGCAAGTGAGACTGCTAGTGTCCTTCTTGCTCCTTGTTTCTGCTTTCAGACCCATGGTCCTCTTTCCCTACTCCTTAAAAGACCCAGCCCTTTTGCAGCATCTCCTTAGAGTTCACTCATTGTTGCAATTCTCTGATTTCTTGCGGGCCACCCCACCTGACACACTGAGCATTTGCTGACTGTCTCTCCACCACCGCTGCAGTCATCCTGGGAGATGCTTTCAGTACATCCACACAGACAACACGACCACCACTTGTCCTCCACTCCACCTCAGACATCAGCCCCTCTGGTGCCATTCTGGCCCGTGCTTCCCATGTTTGCTGTGCATAGAAATCAACTGGGAGCTTGCTAAATGCAGCGTAGAGTCAGTGCATCTGGTGTGGGGCTGTGATTCTGTATTTCTTACGACCTCCCAGACAATACCAATCCCGTTCATCCAAGGATCACACTTTGAGTAATAACACTATCAAAGTCTCCATCTTAGGCATCTTGATTTCTGACCACCTGCTAATATTTTTCAAACTGTGTCCACCCCAGTGGGAAGTTTCAGTCTCTTGACCTTCCCAGCTTAGCTTCCATGGTCCATGGTGGCAGCTTTTCCCTTCCACACATTCTCAACAATGTTACACCCACTCTGTACATCAGACCTACCTAGTAATACCCCACATTGGTTAAATCAGGCTCTTCACCTACTCTGATGTATCCAAAGTCCAGGTCACAGCTGGAAGAAAAATACAAACACGCTGACAGGGCTCACTTTTAATTGTTATGCACTAAAAATCCTGTTGGCTTCCTCTGCAAAAATAAATCTTGAATCCAGCCACTTCCTTGGCTGCCACTGTTGTCCATGTCGCCACCATTTCTCACTCTTAGAGGGAAATAAGCTGTAAAGAAGTACTCCTGTGATTGTGTTTTACCTGGGTCCTCTGTGCTCTTATGGTCATATACCCAGCCAATAGCCAGAAGTATTTACGGTATAAGCAGGACAGTATAATTTTCCTAATCATTAGCTGTCCTGTGACTTCCCATTAACTGATCTGCCTCTGGCTCCTTCTCCACAGTGACATTCTTTCTTCATGCTCATCAAGCCTGTCTGGACCCAAGGTGTCTACAATACCGTCTGCATGTAATGCCTGCCCCTGTTTTGCACAGACTCTTCCTCCCATCCTTCAGCTCCTGGGTCAGATGTCCCCTCTTCAGAGAGAGAGATTCTAATAACATTATTTAAATTGCCCGCCACCCAGTCCAGAGGCATCAATGGCTGTCCTTTGATACTTTATACTATTTTTCTTCCTAGCACCTATATTACCTGACATTTTCTATGAATTCAAGGCATTATTCTAAGTGCTTTACAAATGTTAATTCATTAACTTTGTAATGACCTTCTGGAATTGCTGTGTGACTATCCTTATTTTCAGATGAAAAAACCTGAAATCCCAAGAGGCTAAATCACTCATGAAGATCACACAACTATCACATGTTGGAGCCAGAATTTGAACTCAGCTGTCTGATTTCCAAATCAGTGTACCAAGTCACTGTGCTATTCTGCTCTCTACTCCTTTGTTTGATATAAGTATATTTTTAGAAACACTGTCTAATATATCAAATGTATCAAATGTGTTATTTTGATCTGCCTCTCCCTACCGGTATGCAAACTCCACAAGGGTGAGGACTTGATTTCTACCAGGTACTGCCATATCCCTAGCACCTACAGTCCTGCTTGGTGCTAGTAGACACTCTAAAACATTTACTGAGTGAATTCTGCTGATTTTACTCTCTATATTTGAAAGTACCATTTTGAAGTTTAGAAATTTTATGTAAAACTTAGTATTTTTGTGAAACATTGGGTAGGGTCTGTTTTGCTTAGGTTATAAATTTAAATAAATTTATCTAACATTATATATTTAAAATGTAGTTTACCTTAAGACTTTAAGTTCAACTTACAAATATCAATATATTCTTGATAAACATAGTAAAATAAAAATGTAAGTAGCTTCCTGTTTCTTATATTAATGGTTACTTAACTGGTTCATAGAACACATGCTTAAGCACTCAATATCATTTACAGACTTAGTTAAATTCTTTTAGTGTTTAAGTTCTGTTATAATTTAATGTATTTGTTTTCCTTTTTAAGCATTTCAAGTGCCCAACAAGAAACATTCACTACACAAACTGGCCAAACTTCTCACTTAAATTACTCTTATCAGTCTAATAAGTTAAGCTTGTTAAAAATCAAGTTTGCTTAAACATTCTATAGCACCGTTCTGCAAACTTAATCAAATTGTGTAACATTATCTTTTTTTTTTTTTCTTTTGGTACCGGGGATTGAACTGGGGTCCTTGCGCTTGTGCAGCAGGTGGTGAAACCACTGAGCTAAAATCCCTGGCCCTGTGTAACATATCTTAGCTTAAAATCCCAGTTCCAATAGAAATAATAGTTTCCAAACTTAAAAAGCAGTGCCTCCAAAAAGGTTGACAGTGTATTATTCCTACTATATTTTAAGCCTAGTTAGTATTCAGACATCTCGAAGCTCTTTGGAGAGTTCAGCCTTCCGAGGAAGTCTCAAGTGCTGCCACAGCTGCTCTTTGAGGGTGGATGCAGAACATAAAGATGTGCCCATCTACCTAAGCTGCAGACAGACATGCCAGGGCTTTCCTTCTAGTTGCTATGAAATCTGTGGCTCCTGTTTCACTCCTAAGTCTCATCTTCATGTCTTTCCCTCATCTGCTTCTTTTGCAATTAAAAAAAACTTATACTTGAGTGCAATGACTTCCATGACTATGTCCTTTTCCACTAATCTGCCTCATAGCATGAGTCTTGCTAATAACCATTTACATTTGTTGAGCTGTATTCCTTTCAGTTTATTGATACTGTTTTTGTTTTGTAGTATTGAGAATTAAATCCAGGGCCTTGCACATGGTAGGCAAGCACTCTACCACTGATATTCTTCAGCATAACAGCTTTATTCAGATGATATTCATATACCATTTAGTTTGCCCATTTAAAGTGTACAAATTCAATGTGTTTTAGTAAGTTCAGAGAAATGCAGATATATGTCAACAATCACTAGTCATTTTAGAGTATTTTTATCACCACAGAAACCCTATACCCATTAGCTATCACCTACCAATCCCCATTCTTCTCAAGCCCTAACAACCATTAAGCTGATTTCTAACTCTAGATCTTCCTATTCTGGATTTATCATATAAATATTTTCAAGGTTTATCCATGTGGTAGCATGTGTCAGTATTTCATTACTCTTTATAGCTAAATAATATTCCAAGGTATGAGTATACCTCATTTACCCATTTGTCAGTGACATTTGAGATGTTTCTATCTTTTGGCTATTATGAATTTTACTTCTATAAATGTTCATTCACAAGTTTTTGTCAGACCTAGGTTTTCAGTTCTTTTGGCTTTATTCTTAGGAGTGGATTTGCTAGGTCATATATTAATGCTACATTTAATCATTTGAGAAATTGCCAAACATATTTCCAAAGTGGCTGCACCTTTTAAATTGCTGCAAAAATTATATGAATGTTCCAGTTTCTCTACAACCTTGCTAATGCTTGTTATTACCTGACTTTTAATTCTGACATTCTAGTTTGTGTCAAATGGCATTTCACTGTTGTTTTTATTTGTATTTCCCTACAGGCCAGTGATGCTTGTTTTTCATGTGTTTATCGACTACTTGTATATATTTGGTGAAATACCTATTTAAGTCTTTTGTCCAGATTTTAATTGGGTTATTTTTTGCACTGTTGAATGTGATTGGCAAATATTTTCTTCCATTCTGTGGATTGTCTTTTTTTCTTGGTAGTGTCCTTTGAAGCATGGAAGGTTTTAATTTTAATGAAGTCCAATTTATGTATTTTTTTGTCATTGCTCATGCTTTTGGTGTTATATCAAAAAATGCATTGCTAAATTCAAGCATATGTAGATTTACCCCATGTTTTCTTAGTACTGTGTTTTTTGTTCTTCTATTTAGGTCTCTTATTATGAATTAATTTTCATATAGGGTATAAGAGGCCAAATTCTTTTATAAGTAGTTATTCATTTATCTCAATATCATTTTTTTGCTTTGTTTTTAGGCACAAATTTCAAGATTTAATAAATTTTATCTTGATAACATCAAAAACAAGTTTACACTTTAAATTGCATTATAAAA
>NW_004624733.1:7447411-7501745 GCF_000247695.1 Heterocephalus glaber | reverse complement strand
GGAAATCATGAATACTGGGACCAAAGCACTCCTCTTATGGACATCCATACATTCTTCCATGTTATTCTGTCTTCTGTAATGTGCTATGGTACTGCAGGATATGGAGGCATGGAAAGTATGAAAGTTCTCCCTTCTCAGTATGTGTCAAATCATAAGAGATATTACCTTCGGAACTCAATCCTGTTCATGGGGCTTTTCAAACACAGGTGCACAAAGTGAAAAGTTGCTAATCCACCACTCTATTAGACAAAGAAATGGCTGTTTAATTTCAATCCTTTGAAAGGACTATTACTTTGAATACAACCTGCATATCTTTGGTTAAACTATCTTCTCACCAGCATCAACATTTATATTCTCCTATCATCTCTCAGACCATTTATAAAAGTACTTTCATTAACTATTCTCTGATTCCAGAAAAAGTTTCTAACATGAGGCAAGAGTAGACACAAATTTCAATATTTAATAAATTTTATCTTGATAACATCAAAAACAAGTTTACACTTTAAATTGCATTATAAAATACATTAATCATCACAGTTTTACATGGAAATATATAGTTATTTGAAAATTACATATAGCTTTTCTTTAAGCAAAAAGTCTTACTCAGAGCCCTAGTTATGTAAGTAGATGCACAAATGCAGAAACACTACACAGAATACTGTCCACATACTGTATAGAATTCAGGACAATCACAATAAAACCTGTGCGAGGTCCTGAAACAGACAAGATTAACAAAATATTCATTATGGTTGTAAAGAATACATGAAAATCAGCAATTATTTTATCTAATCTGAAATTAAGCCAACATTTATTTAGGCAAAGAGGTATACCTTGCATCCTATCAAAATTTTAAAGTAATTCATTATCAACTTAAATTTATAAGTTTTACAATTTCAAGTCCTCAAATTTGTCAAAAATAACCATTACAGAATTTAGTAAATATTTCCAAAATGTTAAATAAAACCATCAGTATTGTATTATACTTTTATAATTTTGGTAATGTAACTTTTAAACACAAACCTTTTCCTGGTCCTGTCTTAAAATGGACAGAAAAAAGAAGAAAAGCTTAGAAAAAGCTTAGAAAAGCTTCTGTGTGTAAAATATAGTAACATTTTTATAACTTTAAAGTTTGATCACTTGAATTCAATACAATTTGTTAAAGGACTCTCTTTTCCATTGAATAAATGTTTTTGGCACCCTTGTCAAAAATTAGTTGATTATGGATCTGTGGGCTGATTACTGGACTCTCGGTTCTGTTCCATTGCTCTCTGTTCTTCTGCCAGTACTGTACCACTTAGTTTTAATTAGTGCTGCTTTGTAGTAAGTTTTGAAATAGAGAAGTATGAATCCACAACTTTCTTTTGTTTAAAATTGCTTTGTCTATTCTGGGCCCCTTGCCAGTTCCATCTGAATTTTAGTATCAGCTTGTTTGTTTCTACAGAAACATCTGGAATTCTGATTGGTATTGTATCAAATCTGTAGGTCACTTAGGGTAGAATTGACTTCTTAAAGAAATGAAATAAGGCTGGATGGAGTTACAGTGAAATCAGCCAATGTGAGGATGACCCCATATACTGAGCTGGTGGATTACAGATGACTAGAGCCCAAGTGTGGCTATTCAGGTAGTCTTCTGGCTTCTAACTCCCCATCTGACCTGTCCCATTCTTGTTTGTCAAAGTCTAAATAATGTTAACATTGATCTCAGGGTTGATAAACCTATACTCTGAAGGTTTTATCCTGGTTCCTGTAAAATAAACATAGAAGAGTATTCCTCATGTGTGTGCTGATTTCTCCTGGAATGTTTCCTTGCAACTGTCATTGTATACTCTTCTTCAGTTGATGGAAGTCTCTTTCTTGGAACATCTTTGAAAATTGGCTTTGGATGGTTACTAATAAGGTGGGGAATAAACTAAATGACCTATACACCTTCAGACGCTAAGTGTTTTATTCTATTCAGTGATACCTGTTGGCCATCTTAGCATGGCAGTGTAGCAGAGTTGATCTGTTGAAAAGGTATGTGGGTAAATTAGTTGCATTAATTTAAAAGTTCTATTTCAGACTTACATTTTATGTGCTTGTGTTGCTTGTGAAATTGAAGTTATGCCGTAATTAGCATTTACTCTCAGGAAAGAGCAATATATGCATGAGAAGATAAAAAATAACTAATGTAACACCTCAGGCCTGTTTCTGTCTCAAGTTACGGATAAGCCACCTTTGTTTCATTTCATCTAAGGGCTGGTCAGTGATTATTCTCTCTTCCTGTTCTTTATAGCTTTCATATTTATTCAGTGAAAAGATGATAGCTCTTTAATCTGTATTCACTCTGTATATTACAAAGTAATTTTGTTAGACTGTGGTTTTTCATTTCACTCAGTTTTATTAGGATTTTCACATTAAAATAATGAAACTGTGTTTTAGTAACAAATATAAAGTGTAATACATGGTTTAAAGGGACAAGCACTAAATGAATCTGTTCCATCTTTTAAAGGGAAATTTTAGTTCTAACATATTATTATAGTCAAGGAATAGTTATCTCCAAAAATATAATTCTGTTCCTTATACTTAGAAATAATAGTTTTGAGTACTTTAGAAAAGCATATTTTAAGCATAATTTAATTTTCTATCTATAAAATTGGCATACATTTATTATAAAAGTACTTTATAAACCCCAGGTAAAATTTTTACATAATCATCTAAAATAATTTTACGCAGATATAATGTGTTGCTACTGCTTACTTTCTGAAATTAAAAAATATTGTTTTTGTTTGTTAATTTTTTTAACTTCACAGTACCTCACAGTTTGTTAAATTTTTTTTAACTCTGTATAATACCTGGGAAATAATCAAAGGGCCTCCATGAGGTCTTGAGAACTAGCTGGCCTCGGCTTTCCTTTCCACTTTCCTCTTTAAAGACACAAGACTTTTTTGTCTTGCTGCCTCAGTTTCTGGTAGACTATTTCCCTTCAAGTATTTCATTTTGTATGTTTGTTCGTTAAATCACATGTTTACTCTTTCCCTTCCCATTCCTACAAAGGTAGCCACTAAATTTATGAAATACATGCTTTGAGACATATTTATCCTTGAAAGATTTATTTTATTTTTGTGAGTATATATGCTTTTAAGTTCTAGTGATGGTTTTGTGTAGTAAATCACATTCAGTTTCTTTTTCTTTCCCACCTTTGTTGAAATCTGTCTGTATTGGTGTTTACAAATTAGTTTATGATCTCCAGTGCTGTGACATTCCACTTGCATGTATGAACCGTACTTCTCTTTCCTCCCTAAGATGGGCCCGTAAGCTGGGCTGTGCTGAGTACCCTCACACACACCCTTTCCTCCACGCCTGTGCACTGTTAATTCCTACTCCTCAATTTAGCCTCAGCCTTAATAGTCCCTTCCTCAAAGTCACATTGCCTTATTGTCAACCACTCCTACTCTGTATCTAAATTAGAACGCAAGGTGGGCTACTGGGACGTTTCTTGAAAACACTTCAGCACTTTGCAGCTATATATATTTTTTAATATGGCATTTTGTTGTGAATAACTGTCTCACCTACTAGACTGTAAGCTCTTAGATTTAGGAACTGTTTCTATGTGGCTCATCATTCTTTTTCCTACTGGTTAACATAGTTGCCCTTCACTCTGTTGAGGTCATACTATATATAATATTGTATTTTTGAGATATCATGGTATTTTAATTATGATGTAAAAGCATTTTTTTATTTAGTAGACTTTACTTTTAGAGTGGTTTTAAATTATAGCAAAATAAGAAGAAATTAGAACTCCTGTATACCTCCTCCATCTTGTCCCTGACACACAAGCTCCCCTACTGTCTGCGTCACAAATCAGAGTCCTACACTTATTACAAGGGTTGGGGCGATAATGACACATCATTATCAGGCAAAATCCATAGTTTACGTTGGTACTTACCATTGTTGTTGTACATTCTTTGCATTTTGACAATTCTATAAAGGTATATATCTACCACTGTAGTATCATACAGAATAGTTTCTCTTCCCTAATAATACCCCTGTGATATCACTATTCATCCTTTCCTTTCTCTCCCATATCCCTGGCATCCACTGATCTTTTTACTGTTTTATAGTTTTAACTATCCTTTTTGAATGTAAACTTTTAATTTTACAGTTGAGGAAATAAGATTGTGATGAATGGAATGGCTTGTTATGGTGCCCTCCCCTTTTTATTGCTATGTATTTGCATTACGTGATATTTATATTTGTTTTGAAGTGTTGTCAAACATATCTAGATAATTTTCTATACCCTTTCCTTTCTACTTACCCTTTTTCTTTCTCTTTCCCAGGTTCCCTTCCCCAACCCCAAAAGTCTTTGTTTTTGTAATTTATTTATTTACTCCTTATTTATTATTTGTTCTTTATATTTTATGAGAAGCCCTAACAATTAACCTTGTGTGTCTGACTGATTTCACTTAGGACATTATGATCTAAAGATCTATCCATTTTATTACACTTGACTTGAACTCATTCTTCTTCATGGCTGAATAAAATTCCAAATATATATATATATATATATATATATATATATATATATGTACACACATACATGTATATGTATATGTATACATGTACACATGTATATGTATATATGCATATTTTTTCTTTATCCATTTGATATTTCCTTTATCTATTTGTCTATTGATGGGCATCTAGACTGTTCAGCTATTGTAAATTGTACTGCTATAAACTTGAGTAGGCAGGTAATCACTGTAGTATGATATATTTAACTCTTTCAGGAAAATACCAAGGAGAACTATATGTGGACAAAATGGGCTTTCCATTTTTAGTTTTTTGAGAAGTATTTATACTGATTTTCTTAGCAATTGTACTAGTTTATATTCCCATTGACTATTCTTGAATATTATATAGCTGCTATTACATAGTATGTAATCTTTTTTATATTGGCTTTCTTCACTGAACAATATTCACTTAAGGTTTTTCTATGTCTTCCAGTTACTTAGTAGTTTATTTAGCTGTAGTACTACATAATATTCCATTGTGTGGACATTGCGTGTATTCACCGCAATGTATCCACCATTTATTCATTCACCTACAGAAGGATATGTTGGCTGCTTCCAAGTTTGGGCAATTATAAATAGAACTGCTATAAACATTTCATGTGTAGGTTTCCTGTGGGTTTAAATTTTCAACTCCTAGTGGTAGATACTTGGGAGCATAACTGCTGGGTCATAGGGTATGCATATGTTCTATTTTATAAGAAAATGAGAAACTGTCTTGCAAAGTGGCTGTACAATTTTGTATTTCTGCCAGCAATGAACGCAAGCTCCTGTTGCTCCATTTCTTTACGAGCATTTGGTGTTGTCAGTTTTGGATTTTTCTAATAGGTATGTAGTGGGGGCTCACTGTTTATTTTTTAACTTGCAGTTACCAAATGACATATGTTGAAATCTGTTCATAAGCTCACTTGCTCTCTATATATCTTCTTTAGTGATTTGTCTGTTCAGTCCTTCTGCCTTTTTTTTGGTCAATTTTGTTCCTTTTCTTATTGTTGAATTTTAAGTATTTTTTGTACCTTTTGAATACCAGTTCTTTACTAAATATGTGCTTTGCAAATATTTTTCTCCCAGTTTGTGGCTTGCGTTTTTGTTCTCTGAACAGTATCTTTGCAGAGTATTTAATTTTAATGAAATCAAATTTATGTTTTGGAAACTTTCATAGATTATGCCTTTGGAATTGTATATAAAAATTCTTGCCAAGAACAAGGTCAAAGATTTTTATCCTATGATACTTTCTAGGAGTTTTATAGTGGTGGATTATACATTTAAATCTATGATCTAAATGAACTTCTTTTTGTGAAAAATGTTTACATTTTTTAAAGTTCTGCACATTAGGGAGAACATACAGTATTTGCCTTTCTGAGTCAGGCCTATTTCAGTCAACATGATGGTCTTCTCCAGATCCATCCATTTTCCTGTAAATGACAGAATTTTGTTTTTCTCATGGCTGAATAATGCTTCGCTGTGTATTTTTACATTTTATTTATCCATTCATCTGTTGATGGACACCTAGACTGGTTTCACATCTTAGCTATTGTGAAGTGTGCTACAATAAATGTGAGTGTGTGTGTATCTATCTTATGTGCAGACTTTATTGCATGGGGTAGGTATATACCAAGGAGTAGTATAGCTATATCAAATAGTGGCTCCACTTTTACTTTTTAGAAGAACCTCCATACTGATTTCCATAGAGGCAGTACTAATTTACATTCCCACCAGCAGTGTAGAAGGATTCTTTTTCTCCCGGATCCTTGCCAGGATCCTTTATTGTTTTTTATATTCTCGATGACAGCCATTCTGACTAGGGTGATATGGGATTCCAGTGGTTTTTCTTCGCATTTCACCTAATGGTTAAAGATGTTGAACATTTTTTTTTTCATATACTTCTTGGCCATTTGTGCTTCTTTTGAGAACTGTCTCTACAGTTGATTTTCCTATTTATTAATTGGGTTATTTGATAATTTTTGGTGTGTTTTTTTAATTCTTTATATGTTCTAGACATTAATCCTGTGTTGGAAGCATAGCTAGTAAAGATTTCTTTCTATAGGTTGTCTCTTCACTCTGTTAATTGTTTTCCTTGCTGTGAAAAGCTTTTTAATTTTATAGTGTCCCATTTGTTGGTTCTTGCTATCACTTCCTGTGCCAGTGGCATTCTATTCAGGAAGTCTTTGCCTGTACCTGTGGCTTCAAGTGTTTTCCCTGTGCTCTCTTTGAACAGTTTCATAGTTTCAGGTCTTGTTTCTTGGTCTGTGATCCATTTTGAATTGACTTTTATACAGGGTGAAAGAGATGGATCTCATTTCAATCTTCTCTATGTAAATGGACCATCAAGGCTGGATAATCTTTCTAGCACCATTCATTAAAGGGGCTGTCTTTTTTCCTATGTGTATTTTTGGCTCTTTTGTCCAGAATCAGATGGCTGTAGTGAATGCATTTGTTTCTGTGTCCTCTATTCTGTTCCATTGGTTAATGTGCCTTATTCTTGTGCTAGTACCATACTGTTTCTGTTACTATGGGTTTGTAGTATAATTTGACATCTGGTATTGTGATTCTTCCAGCCTTGCTCTTGTTGCATAGAATTGCTTTGACTATTCTAGGTCTTTTGTTTCCATGTGAATTTTAGGATTGCTTTTCTAATTCAGAATTAAAGAATGTCATTGGTATATTAATGGGATTGCTTTGAATCTATAAATTGTTTTCATAGTATGATCATTTCATGATACTAATTTGGCAATCCATGAACATGGGAGGGCTTTCCAGCTTCTGAATGTCTAAAGATGTTTCCAACATCTTTAATTTCTTTATTCAGAGTTCTTAAATTTTCATTGTAGAGATCTTTCACCTCCTTGGTTGGGTTGGTCCCTAGGTACTTTATTTTATTTGAAGGTATTGAGAACGGAATTGTTTTTCTGATTTCTTTCTCAGCTAGTCCATTGTTGATGTATAGTAAAGTTGTTGCTTTTTATGTTGATTTTATATCCTCATATATTACTGAATTCATTTATAAGCTCTAAACATCTTTTGGTAGAGTGCTTAGGGTCTTCTAAGTATAGAAGCATAACATCTGCAAGCAAGGTTAATGTAACTTCTTTTCCTGTTCAATTCCTTTTAATTTTTTTTCTTGCCTAATTGTTCTAGTTAAAATTTCATGAATTATATTTAATAAGAGTAGTATGATTGGACATCTTTACCTTTTTCCTAAGCAAATTTTTATCTTTTTATCTTTTCATTTTTTTCTTTCATTTGCCTGGCATGAGATTTTATCAGTTTTATTGATCTTTTTTGTGCTAGTTTGGAGTTTTGTTTTCTCTATTGATTTTTGTTTTCAAGTTCACTGATTTCTACCCTGTTTTTTAAACTTACTATTTTTCTTTCTTTCTTGTTTTGGATTTATCTTTCTCTCTTTTTTTTTTTTTTACAATTTCCTAAGGTAGAAGCTTAGGTAATTGGTTTCAGAACATTTTTTGTTTTAATACATGCATTCCATGGTAGAGATTTTTCCTCTAAGCTATGCTTTCACAATGGTTGATATTCATTTCAGTTGTATTTCATTTTCATTTAGCTTCAAATGTTTTAAAATTTAAAATTGTGATTTATTTTATGACCCACATGCTATTTTGATGTTTGTTGTCTAATCTTCAGGAGTTGGATTTTTTGGCTATCTTTGTGTATCTGATTTCTCATTTAATTCCATTTTTGTTGGAGAGTGATATTGTAATGCTTTCTATTCATTTAAATTTGTAAAGATGTGTCTTCTGGCCTAGAATGTGGTCTGCCTTGATGAGTGTTTTGTGTGAGCTTTGAAAGAAAGTATATCCTGTTGTGTAAAGTGCAACATACATGTCAGTTAGATCCAGCTGATTGACAGTGATGTTCTGTACAACTGTATGCTTACTGATTTTGCTGACTGCTGGACCTGCCAGTTACTAATTGAGAGGTATGAAGTTGCTAACTGTCATAGTGTATTTGTCCATTTCTTCTTGTAGTTGCTTCCATTTTTGCCTCACATATTTTGGTGCTCTGTTGTTATACCTGTCCATATTAAGGATTTCGTGTCTTCTATTGACCTTTTATCAATATGTACTACTCTTTTTTTATACCTGAGACTTGTTTTTTGCTCTCAGGTCTACCTCTGTCTGAAATTAATATTTCTTTTGTTGAGTGTTACCATGGTATATCTTTCTACATTTCTTTACTTTTAATCTCTCTATATTTTTATTTTTAAAGTGGGTTTCTGTGGACAGGATATAACTAGATCTTGGTTTTTTGATCCTCTCTAACAATCTCTAATTGGTATATTTAGACCATTGCCATTTTATTATTTAATTGGCTTGCTTGTTTATTTTATTTATTTATTTTTTTTAGACAGGCTCTTGTTATGTAGTTCAGGCTGGCCTGGAACTTGTGGTGATCTTCCCCCTGACTCAGCCTCCCAAGTGCTGGGATTACAGGCATGTACCACCACACCCAGTTTGGGACACATTGTTAAGGTATTGTACTGCCTTGTAATGCAATATAATGTTACTCGAAAGTAAAAGTTCCAAACTCTTCACTCTCATCTTTTATATCATTTATTTGACTTATCCATGATCATAAGCACAAACTACAGTGTCACTGTTATTGTCACACATATTGTAATCTATTAGATCAATTAAGAATAAGAAAACTAAATCTTTAAAAAGCCTTTTTTTTTTTTATTGTCTAATACTCTTCCTCCTTTCCTTATGTGGATCGAAGTTTCTGACTTAAAGCTTTTTTTTTCTCTTGAAAGAATTCTTTTTAATGTGTCTTGTGAGGCATCCTTACTGATGACAAGTCCTTCTGTTCTTGTTTATTTGATCAAGTTTTTTTATTTTCCCTTCACTTTTGAAGGAAGATTTTTGCTGGATACAGAATTCCAAGTTGCAGAG
Organism: Heterocephalus glaber; assembly: GCF_000247695.1. The sequence continues at coordinate 7,492,288 of NW_004624733.1, read as the reverse complement.
CTTTTCTTCTCAATGCTGGTGTGTTGTCATCCCCTGGTATTGTATAGGAGCCCTCCATATGGTGTTAAGTGTGGGAGAGGGGGAAACCTTCTATAATCCTGTGATTAGCTTTCCGTCTTCATTCAGAAAGCTCAGGTCCCTAGGCTGTGACTTTCATATGCTCTTCTCAGTCTTCTTTTCCTCCCTTTAGGTGAAACTGGAAAGATGGTTGTGGGGCAGCCTTGGGTGCTTCCTTTCCTCCATCCAGCCAATTGAAGGGTATTTGGGGTTTCTGGTTAGATTTCGATGAAACCCAAGGTGGTTAGTCTCTGGTAAAATAGTTTCCTATGAGGGCTGGCTTTTGTCACAGAGAACAAAATGTTCTGGGATTACTGTAAAATGGTTTCTTTCGTCTTCTCTTCCTGCTTTCAGCAGACTTTTTTATGATTTTATCATAAGATCCTGATAGGGCTTCTGAGTAAAACTAGGAAAAGAGTGATCCCTCACCCCGGGCTAAAGCCTCCAGAAGTTTTCCTCTCTCAAGCCGATTTATGCCTAGGCTCCAGCAACTAATTTTACCTGTAAGTGTTATTATCTAGGCTGGCCGTAGGGTTGGTTTCTGTGTGGTTTTGCTCCAGGTGAGCTATTGTTTTCTGTATCTACCTGTCTAGTTTTGGGGATAGTGATTTTTCTTGTGATCTCAGTTCTCCACTAGATCTAGAATGTTGATTTTGTTTTGCATTTTTTTTTTTGTCCTCTTGTGTAGATAGGAGCAACAACTTCCAAACTCCTTACATATTGGACCAGAACCTCGAAGCCTAGAAACGTTTTCAATTGCTACATAATATATTCTGTGGTGGCTATATGTGTAACTCTTGACAATTTTTTTTTCCTTTTGTAAGTAGCAGAAAATTTTCTAGTTTGATCAAAAGACCAGGTATAAGCTCAACAGAATTCTCTGCTTTACCTCTTTTAAACCCCAGAAATGCATGTTATTTTGGACCCTTATTATTTTACTTACTTTGCTATGCATTTTAGATCCCTGCTTAAGCCTTCCCTTATGTACTATCAGCAACATGTGAACTATTAAATAATCATTTAAGGTCTTTGAATTTTTAAAATGAAGACAAAAGCAGTTTAGTCATTCTCTCTACAAAAAAATGATCTTTATTTTGGGATATCTTCAAGATGGCACAATTCATCAACTAGACAAGTTAATGAGCATTTACATTGAGGGTTTTATTTTGCTTAGTAAGCTTCTTTGTAAGGATTGCCTTAGATTTGACTTGACCTTGTTTCCTGCAGGTATGGTTCTTATCTCTGAAAACCTGGAACTGGTTAGCAGTGTAGCTTGTTTGTTTTAATCAGCTGCTCTTGCTCCACAAAGCTACATTTCAATCTTACTATGTTAATGGAGCAGCCAAAGACATCTCATTATATGCAGTAAGAAATGACACCCTGTGGCTCCTCATCCCCTCACTAAAACTCAAAAATGTGCTTTTAGAAAGGTTCTTTCAGCTTGAGGTTATCATTATCAAAGTGGTTATAATACTTCACATTCATTTTTATAGCATTTTTTAGGTTTTAGAAGTTTCATTGCTGTGGTAGATTTAAGGACAGTTTTTTTTGTATAAATCATACTAGAGATATTCTATAACACACTATTTTGGGCTGCATTGTATATGGTTTAAAAAATTGTCCAAGTGATTCTCTTCTTTCCTCTTAGGGAAGCATTTAACAGCTATAAAACTAGAACAATAGAGAATGCCTAAAATTGAATAATCTTAGCTTTACTTGTATGTAATACAATCAGGTGGCTAAGGCCTTAGAAAATCAACCCCATAAAGTCAGCATTGAAGTTGAAAGTTCTTTCTCTGGCCTTGCTGTTTATTCTGAAACTCTACTTGGACATACATAGGCCTAGAGGGTTGTTTGTTTTTCATTCACATGATACTTTGTTTCTCCATATTTTATACTTTGTCTAATATTCACATTTGATGAAACACCTGTCTATAGATTCTTCCTTTAAGTATAGGCATGGAGCATGGAAAAAATCAATGATGCCTAGCTTTCAGCGTCCAGTATTTTTTCCCCCAAAATCTACAGATACTTTGAAAGAGTCCTGTTCAATAGAACTTTCTGCAGTGATGGCAGTGTTCCTTCTGACTGTGTAGCTTGATTACCACAAGCCACATGTGATTATTGAATTTTTGAAATGTGGCTAGAAGTATTGAAAAATTCAGTTTTTCATTTTATTTAATTTTAGTTCATCCGTTTTAAGCTACTGGTTATATTAGCACAAATTTGGATTTTTGGCTGCTGATTGGTTGGTTCCATTATTGTCTATATGTGTGTGTGTCTATGCATGCATTTAAGAAAAGTGGAGCTTTAAGTAAAAGTCTTTTTTATTCAAGGAAAGCTATCAAGAAGAAAGTTTGGCACAAAAACAGTAGAATTGGATATAGATAGAATCTGTGAGAATCACCCAAAAGCATTTAAAGCATAGTAAATGTGTTCTGCAGAATTCCACGGACTTCTTCCCAGAGCAATGAGATGAGCCTGGGAATCGAAGACTGTGTGTTAGGGAAAAAGAGGAGAGTATATGAAGAGAGAGAGGGAAAACACAACATGGTATGGGTAGATTTAAGCATTATTTAGTGAAATTTTAGAAATTATAATTGAGATAATATACTGGTTCTAGTACAGTAGGGGGAAGCTAATTTAATGTAGCTTTTTTTGTTGTAAAAACATAGGAGCTACAGTTAAATAAAGAGTGTCTATAAAGATAGAGCTAAAAATGGAAAACAAAGCAATGTTGAATTTATAGGTTTGGGGACCACTGAAAGTGGTACATAATCCAAATCAGTTTTGGTGAACTTGAAGGTTTTGCTAGCAACATATGGTCCTATAATAGAGTTTGAAATTAAAGAACGCTGCTATTTTTATAAGACTTCCTAGTGCAGGAGGACCTCCATTCTACTGGGAAGGTGACAAATTGTGAGTCTGTTGCAGAGACCGTGAAGAAAAAAATCATAGGTCTGTCTGGGTGATGTCTGAGTGATAATGACAGAAACTATCTTACAGACAGAGGACAAACTAACTCCTGGGCTCTTAACCTGTTACTTGTTAGAAGGATGATTTGTGTTTTCTTATGAGGCAGAGACCTAAAAGCTGCATTGAAAAAAATAGTGACTCTACACTTAAGAAAGAGCCCAATGAATAACTAAGAGCAGAAGAAACCTTAACCTTCATTTTGTAGTTGTCTCCTCTATTACCTTACAATTTTGGGTCAGGTCTTTGATTAGCTCTGCATATAGGTGTGTTAATCACTTAGGAAGTATCTTTCTAAAAGCTGTCACTAGAACATTGATTAACCCTAAAATTACTTAACCTGGCTCATCCCCCTTTAAGACTCGAGGACACCAAAGTAAGAGATCTGCAGGAACATTTAATTACCAGTGAGTGCCCAGGAGTCTCCAGTCATTGCCTAAAGCTGAGGTCAATTTGGATTCCAGCAGAGCCTCCACAAACCTGAGACTGTCCCAAGCAGAAACAATCACTACCTCATGGAGACCAAATTTCTCCCTTAAGCACTAAGGTCTTCTTCACAACCACCTCGTAAAACACAGAAGTGAGCAAATGATCAACCAAACTGTAGCCCCTGTCAGCCCCTCTATAAACTATGGCCTGCTTCCCTTGATAACAAGCATGATTCTATCAGAGCTGTGTCTACCCTCAGCTTCCTAAGCTTGTGTCCATTCCATAATTTCTTTTACCTTTTAACTCTTTCTAATAAATAGGCCTATACCTCCCTCTCACTGATGCATCCTGCAATTCTTTTCTGTGCCAAAACATCAAGAACCTACCTAGGCTGAGTTGAAGTCCTCATCTCCTCCTTGGGGAATCTCCTCAGATCTTGTCTACTGACAGGAAGACTTTTTAATAAGTGGTCAGTAAAATTTTTGGCTTTCTTAAGCTATGTATCTTACTTTTTTAATATCTCTTTTATTCTAAGTACATTTTTCTTGCTTTTTATCTCTTACAAAGGACTACCATCCAGTTCTAGCAGCATAACTAGTTAAATAAATCACAAACCTTGCCTTACCTTAGTCAATCCATTAATATACAGTGGACCCTCGAGTTATGACCAGCCTGATATACGAACAAGTTGGGTTAATTAGGTTAAAGGAAGATTCTTCTGCCTCTTGTTATCTATAGCATGTACCCAGGTAAACATCCAGATCTCAGCTGTATTGACTTACAGCCAACTTGAGTTACAACCAGCCCTTGGGAACCGATAAAGTTTGTAAGTCAAGGGTCCACTGTATTTCCTTTCACCTTTATAGCTTCAGTTTTACTAAAGCAGCTGTGCAACTGTTTATGTCCTTGGAGAGAAAAAAATAGATTGTTAGCAATCTGCCAAATCCAAGTGTTGTGGTCTGGATGTGACATAATGATTCCGATATAATACACTCACTATATTTACATTCTAAAATGTAAGCGTGCCAGAGTAGTAATGTAAAGGAAGGTTCAAAGTTTTCCATGAGATGCTTCATACCAGCGTGATTTGGATTGCCCTATGGACTGATTCCCATCATTCCATGTGGCTGGATGAAATTCTGGCCAGGTCATTGGTATTTAGAAGAATTAAGATAGGAGAAAGTGTAGAATTCTAGAGATGGAACATGCAGAAATAGAAAAAAATATTTCTGTTCTGTCTTTGATGTGTTGTGGACAGATTAGAAAAAGGGCTTAACAGCTAGAATCCCTGATCTCAATTCTCACTTAAAAAAAATATTTATCTAGAAGATCTTTGGGAAGGTGCCTTAGTGTTCCCAGGGGCTAATTTAGCCATGCCAACAATAGCAACAACTACAAACACAGTCTCTATGTTGCCTCCTCCTGTCTCAATTTATTGGGAAAAATATTAGGATCTCCATGCTTCATACTTGGCGCCTACCATGTTGTCATTATACCCACCAGGCACCTTACCTTGGCACTTATTGAAAAGTAAATTATCTTAATTCTTCTTTGAGGCATTGGCTCTTTCATTTCCCTGTCTGAAAAGTCCTGTTACTCTTCATGAACTGAGAAACCAAAATTGCAAAACCCTGATCTTAAAGAATCTCTTTCAAATATTTATAACAGACTGGATGCTGGAGTCACTGGGTTGGTAAAGGCACATTTAATAACTTCCTGTGGTGCCACTGTAGAATATGTTAATATCAACAGAATATAATTCCAACACATTTTTGGATGTAATATTAATTTAGACATGGTACTTATTTTCAAGTAACAGTCAAAACAGGAAATATGAAGAAATCTGGAATTCTATATTCAGTAATATGGTAGACCTGATGCCTTGATAACCTTTTGTAAAGTACCTACAGTTGCTGTACAAGATGAAAAGACATAGCTGAATGTCAAATCTCCGTGGAAAAGCATATACATGCATCTGTGGCAGCAAGAATGCAAAGGTTAAGAGGATTAACATTTTTAGTTTCTTTTTTTCCAAGGAAAAATGAAAAAAAGAATATAATTTATATTGGAACATTGTATGTAGTCACACACACCACTGAATAGCAGATTTTGTAACAATGTGCACAATTTTTATTAAGGATTAATGTTAACATTATTCTTTACACTTTGGTACTGCATTCCATTTTGCTGTAAGATATTAGTTATGGTGGTGTTTCTGAGGCTCAGCAATTTATCGTGTCACCTGGGGACTGTAAAAACACACTTGCCTATGTCCTTCCCTCAGTGATTTTGCTGTAAGTGATCTTGGGCTGTAGACCCGAAGTTGAATTTTAAAAGATCCTTAGATGATTTTGATGTAAAACCAAGATAGAGAGCCATGGGGCTAACTTGATTTCACAATCCACTAATGGGACTTGACAGGAGTTTGAAAAACACTGCTCTAAGAGGAGAGACCTCTAATGAAAGAGTAAGCCAGATATAAAATCTCTCACCTCAGAAGAAGTCACCCAAATAGACAAATACATACCTGTCTCCCAGCCTGGATGAAGTGCATTCTTGATGGAGAATGGAAATAGAAGTTGGAGAGTGTCTTACCCTGAAGAATATGAAACCAAAGATGAGTCCAACATGCTTTTGAAGTTACCCAATTACAAATTGATAAGTCAGCCTTTAAATTCCTGGTGAGTAATATAATAGCCTGAATCATTCTGCAGTATCCAACACGGAACTCTGTGGAGTGACACACTTAACTTGGGTCTAGCTGGACCTCTTTCTTGACATAAGACATAAACCATCCCCACTCCATCCATTCAAGACCCCAAAGGGCATGAAGATTAAAGTTACCATTAAAGTAGGCCGGACTAACATAAAAATTGAACGCCATGCCCCTTTACACTTCATATGTATAAAATAGGGGGACATGTGTAAAGTGAAGAAAGATCAAATGAAAAGCATAAAATACAATTCTTCTCTCAAAAGGATAGGGAAAAAATACAAGGACTAAAGAGGAATCTTGGTGGATGGTTTAAGTTCCAGATTAGAAATAGCTACTTCACAGAGAAGTAAACTGGAAGAATGAGCTGAAAAAAATATTTGTCAAATATTGCATATTCTCTCTCTCTAGAAAATACAAAAGAGATAAAGAGACAAGCATCAAATGAGATGGTTTAAGTACCTCAGATTGGAGTTGTAGAAGAAGAAAATAACAAAAAAAGGGAGCATGGCTTGGAGTTTTGTTTTTAAATTTAAATGTATGCCATATTCTGAAAGCTCAGTGAGTCCCAAGCAGGGTATAGAAAAGGGAATTATTATGTAGGCACACGACCAGAAGAGTTGAGAAGAGAGGAAACATAACTGCTATTTCTGTTTAAGTAGACATCCAAACATTACAGAATGAAAACAGTGCAGGGATGGAAAGCAGTGGTATGTCTTCACACCACCAGGAAAAGTTAACTGTCAACCTAGAATTCTGCAGCTACTTTAGGTAAAATAAAATTTTACTTTAGGTAAATAAAATTTAGTTTTATTCAAAAACAAGGATAAAATAAAGTGGAAAAGTGAGGGTATTTACCACCCACAGGTCCTCACCAAAGTCACTTATAAAGAATTTCCTTCAAAGAGAGAGAGAGACAGAGAGGATCCCAGGAGAGATCACTTACATTTGCAGTAGAAGGAATGAGGAGAAAGAAAAAGAGCCAAGTGAGTAAAGTAAAAAGCATGGAGCATGGTGCACTAACAACAGCTCAGAGGAAGGGAAAGTTAAAGTGCTGAATAACACGTGAGGTGCAGGTGGATTAAATTTAAAGACAGAATTCTAAGGGCTCTACACTGTTCAAAGGGAAGGGGGTTGTTGAATTTTAATTCTAAAGTAAATATATTTTATTAAAAGTTGCCAAGATAAGTAGTAAAGTAAAAATAAAACTGGAATTATAACATCCAAGCAAATAGAGTAAAAAAAAAAATGCAATAGGGAGGAAGCAGATAATAAATAAAGCTCTTAGAAATTTCAAAACTGTAATAGATACAAACCCACAGAGACTGGTGACCACAATAAATGATGTTACTAATTTTGATTAAGTTAAGAGCAAAATAAAAGATATATAAAGAAAGAAGGGGGATAGATGTTTCTCAAATGGGAAGGGGGTCAAGAGATGGAGGGAGGAGGGAGAAGGGAGGGAAGAGAAATTGGATGAGAAAAACAGGAATTAAGTAAGGTGTGTTATGTACATACAGCAACTCCCCACAAGAAATGTGAACATTATGTGCTGCAAATATGTGCAGTACTAATAGAAAAAGGAAAATAAATAAATATATATATATATATGCACACACATACATATATATAATGGGCAAATATTAATCAAAAGAAAGCTCAGTGGTTCCAGTGCTGGCCTCGCAAGCGCAAGGTCCTAAGTTTGATCCCCGGTACCAAAACAAGAAAAAAAGAAAGTTGCTGTCATTGTGTTATGTCAGATAAAAATAGTCTTTAAAACAGAAAGTTTATTAGCAATAAAAAGATCATTATATCATGTAAAGGTACAATTCACCAGAAAGATGTAATAATCCTGAAGTTAGTTGTGTATATGTAATTATATAGCCTCACAGTTAAAACAGTGAGCAAATTAAAAGAAAAATGGACACATTCACCATTGTAATTGGAGATGACTACAACTCTGCATTTAACAAAAAAGTAAGGTTATAGATGCTTTAAACAATGCATTTAATAAGCTTGATCTAGTGTGCACGTATTGAACTCTGTAGCCAGCAGTGAGTGAATACATCTTCCTTCCTAGCATCCGTAGACTTTTTTAGTAATTAACCACATGGGATACCCTAAAATGTGTCTCAATAGATTTTAAAGAATTAACATTAGTGTCATCTGTGTTCTCAGACAACAGTGTAGAAAATTAGAAATCAAAACTCCATAGGTGACTAAACTGAAACAATCTCTGTTAATTTTTCCTACTCCTAGCAAAAACAAATATTTTCCTAGGAAAAACTCTATGATAACACAGGATTGATATCCTTCCAAACTGAGTTGATATAGAAAAATAATTTTCAAAACAAAAGTGAAATAATATTTTGATCGCGTCATTCTATTGTTTAACTCAGCGGTCTGTCACAGATGTGCTGCTCTATCATTACACACTGGTGATCTTCTATAATAAGTCACTAAGATAGCCTGTACCTTAACACAGGAGCTTAGTCAGAGGGGCTCTTGGCCTAGGGTCACCTCACTTTACACCCAAGGATTCAACTAAAAAAGAATCTAGAGTGTAAATGAGTAGCCAAAAGTATCTGTTTTTTAAAGCTGATCTGCTTTATTCATAGAAAAAATAATTGGCAGTCTCAGAGCTTTCTGCCTTTCATTAGACACTATTGTAGTTTCAACTCAGAATCCCATTTCTCAAATAGCTGCAAATTAAAAAGCAACAAACGCTAGTGGAATGAGAATAATAGCAGTTAGTGGCAACCTAACAATAAATAAAACAGTAAAAAAGTGACTTCAGCTGTTTCATGTGGAGGCAAACATCCTGTCATGCACCATTATTACAGCAGGATGTATATACACACGCATATACACATACATATGTGTGTGTGTGTGTTGAAAGGGAGAGGCGGAGAAAGGGAGAGACAGAGAAAGAGAGAGGAAGAGAGCACAAGCCAGTGTTAGAACTTTTGTGCATTCAAGTTTGGAGGACAGAGACATTTACAGAGTGAATTTAAGAAGAAAAATTATATGCAGCAAAAAATAGTTTACACACAGTTACCTGGTTATTTGGAGTTAGATGATGAATTTACCTATGTGAATCCAGCTTTGGTCCAGTCACCAGTCCGGACATCAGTTTCCTCAGTAATCGGAGGAGCTGCTCCCTTGCATCTCTATTGGGTACAGTTGTGTCTTTTCCACCCTCATTCAGTAAATCTATTGTATAACTTGCCACATTTACTATTGGGGCAAGTTAGGGAAGACCTGAGCCAAGGACTTGCATTTGGGATTTTCATTCTAGAAGGAGAGAGAAAAGATGCACAACAATAAAGATAGTTTAAGTTAGAGATCCAAACCAAGAAAAGGGCAGAAGATGCCATGGCAGGATGAAGTAAGTGTTCCTGACCAGGACCTTAAGAACTGGGAACACTGACGAGCTGGGAGAGATGTGGGGAAGATTGAGAAAGGTCACGCTGTCAGTGATTCTGTTTGATTAATAGTGGGCTTGGGGATCTGAGGGTAAGTCAGAATCCCATTTAGTGGGTCTAGAATACCTGCGGATAGAGTTGAGAGAGGTTTTCTACAAGGAAATGACTCCTGATTTAAGTGCTTGAGAACATGGTGGGGTCTTTAATACAGTACTAACAGTTGATTTGAATTTTTTCTGCTTCAGTGGAAGTCTTGTAGGTTATTTTCAGCATTTGGTCATGTAATGTTCATTGTTCTCATGAAGAAAGAACTTTAAATCATTAGGAGCTGCTTCATTGGAATTATGTAAGGAATGTCTTGCTTCCTGAGTCTAAATCAGATTGAAGAGTTAAAAAAGAAAAAGAACACAAGGATCTCAAATTATCTATTGCATAAAATATTTAATTTCCTATGAATAAGTGGATTTTACTAAAATTATTTTCTGCCCTCAGGGGCTCTCAGGAAAGCAGTTTAATGAAGGGTACCAATTATAGAAGCTCTTAAAATTTTCATAGTAGAAATACTCTGTGAAAGCACATGAAATAGATCCATGGGTGGCAAATATGGAAATAGGTGAATGCCACTGGATGAGCCTCAGATTTTCTAAGATGGTGAAGCCTGGATGTATGTTAGGAAATAAACAGACTTGAGTTTGAACTCCTGTCGGCAGATAATTAGCCTTGTAACCTTGGACAATCATTTCCCATTTCTAGGCCTCAATTTCTTTAGCTATTAAATGAAAAAATTGAACTGAATGGCTTCTAGGAGCCATTTATTAGTCACAAGTTTAAGTGAATATTCAGAAAAGGAACTTTGCAGAGAAGAAATACAGGTTTTAGTCATGAGTGCATTCCAGTTTTCTTTCTTTAAAAGTGACAAGAGTGATACTGAGTTTCTGGGTTTAGGGTTTGGTATTTTAGTCTCCCAGAGTTTTATCTCCAATATAGAGGTACATCTAGTTTTTTTTAATGGGTTGCTTTGTTGATTGCCTTTAAAGTTAGCAGGTGTTTACAGTACTTCCCAGCTTTATTCAAGTTCTCTTCACTTTCTGCAGGACCCTCTGTTACTTTAGTCATGTGGATATTGTTACTACTGAAGACATGTTTCTATTTTTCCATGACATACTTACAGGGTAGTAACTTGGAATCTTTAGTAGAATAACAGCAGTGATTTAAAAGTTTTTTTTCTGTTTCAGTGTGGAGATCATATGGGCTATTTCCAGCATTTTGTCACATGTGGAAAGAACTTTAAAATCATTAGGTGCTATACTATCCTAGCATTCTATAAAGAATATTTTCTTCTACAGTCAAAATCAAATTGAAAAGTATATAAAAACAGAGCAAAAACATAGGAATCACAAATTAACAGATGCCTAAGATACAGAATATCCTATACATTGTGGCTGAGAGGTTAATTTTAGACCAATCTGATAGGTTTACAATCAGCGTTTTATGTTTGAACTTACTCATTTGTTCCAGTTGAGACTCATAATTTGTCAATCGACAAATTGTAACAAATCACATCTAAAACCATAAAATCCTATAAATAAGACCATGGGCATGAACATTCTACATAATATATTTTTCTTTTTATTTGGCTACATGAGAAAAATACAACTGTTTAAAGTTTGATTTATCCTGCTTTTATGTTCCTATTTAAAGAAATTAACTTCCGACACTGGTTTCTTTACTGATAAGGCTTATAAGATTTTGACTTCATAAAATTTACTGTACAAACATTTGTTGGGCTCCTACTGGGAACCAAGTTTTGAACCAGTCAGTGGGATTTAAGAGGCAGTTACCCCCTGGATTCTCAGTGCCCAGTAGAAGAGAGAAACAGATAACAAAATAAAAGCATAATTTTAACACAAGTGCTGTGAAGCATATATAGACTTATACTTAAGGGAGTAGGGAATGCTTCTCAGTTGGGAAGGGTGTTGAAAATAGACCCGTCACATAAGGACAATAGAAACCAGCAGAGTTGGACATGTGGCTGGTGATAGAAGAAATAGCCGGAGAGGTGGGTTGGATCCCAATTGTTAATGGATTTGAATGTTATGCTAAAACTGAACTTTTCTTTTTTTCTCACCAGGGTGACCAATCTAGGGTTATGAGACAAAGTGACATAGTTAGATTTATGTTTTAGAAAGATTAAGGCAGCAGTGAGAATATAATGTAGAGAGTCAGGCCAGAGGCAAGAAGACTGGCAGATGATGCTTATTGTGATGGACTAAGCCTCATAATCTCACCCCTAAAATAAGGCGGGGGAAGAGGGAATTCTTTCACTTATTCTTTCACTAACAACCTTTTTTTTGAGCATCTATCTAGCACCAGTCATTCAGCTTTGGAAAGACAATGACCACCCCTCAAGACAGGCAGAGGTAGAAGGTAGTAAGGCTAATTCTAAGCACCCTGGGGCCAGACCACAGAGGAAGCCTAGCTCAGAGCTAGAAGATGGGGAGTGTGTTCTACTTTCAAAGATAGAAAGTCAGGCTAAAGTTTTGTGCTGTTACCTGTTTCTTTGTAAGGGAAAATCGTTTTTTGTCTACATCTTGTACTCTGAGTAACTACTTTGAAGATGATACAAAGTATATTAACTATGTTAGTCTCTTATTTTGTTATGAAATTTTGTTTTATTTTTTCATAAAATTAAAAAAACATGCAAGAAAAGGATAACATGTGAGAGGTCTGTGGCAGCAAGAGCATCCATACCCGCTGAACTGAAAGTGCTTCATCCAGAGCTTAGGGTACAAGTTTTGAACGAGGATTAAGATGAAAGAAGCAAGCAGAGGCCTCACTAAGAAGAAATGTTAGAAAGTGGATGCCCCAGAATGTCTTGGAATAGGTATTGGTGATTGAACCCAGCGCCTTTGCACTGAGCTACATTCCTAGCAATTTTCTTTTCTTTTCTTTTTTTTTTTTTTTGAGACAGGGTCTCGCTAACTTGCTGAATTTCCCAGGCTGGGCTCAAACCTCCAGTCTTGCTGCCTGTGCTGCCTTATAGGCATGAGCTACCACACCTGGCCATGGGTCCTTGATTTCAAAGATGAGCGTAGCTGAAGGTAACTCCAGCATGTCTGGTGTGGGGCACCTCAGTGTTTGAAGATACTCCCAGCTGAACGGCTGGGACTGTGTGAAGGGAGGACAGCTGGGTGTGTCAGAGGCCCTGGTAAGAGGAGTGCCCTGTGCTGCTGTCAGGTACTGTGCTGACTGAAGCCTCACAGATACCCTGTGTGCACCTGGCAAGCCCTGTACTGTACTCTTCATCTCACCAGAAGAGTCAGATGACACACAGCTGAAGAAAACCTGCTGCTCTTCTTAGCCACCCTCAACGTAGTGCTCTGAAGCCCCTTTGCTCCTTGAACCCACATTATACCATGCACAATGACCTAGGGTGGGTCTTCATTATCTGTGTATCGTATTCTGTTCAAAAGTCACCATATCAAGGTACACAGTGTCGTTTGTGGTCATTCTCAGAAAACAAAGTTTCGATGGCTTGTGAGTTGTATTCAATAGGAGATTGCAGTTCTCAGTGGAGTAATAATACATATTATGTATACGCACACATACATGTTTGGCTTTATGAGTTTCTTAAGCTATGCCCTGAACAAAACATAAAAACATACCTGCCAAGTGATTGCAGAATAAGTACCCCTTATATTAATGTATTTGCAAGTCAAGAATCAAATACTGTAAATCTTTAATACACTAAAAAATGCCATATTTTCCACTTACTAAGAAAAAAATATGGCAGTTATTACTGAGATCACGCTTCAGTGTTCAAGTCAACGCTTTTATAAAGTGTTCAGCTCCCTTTACCATCAACAGGAGACATTATAACAATGTTATTTACAAATAAAATATACAACTGAGGAAAACAACCACATTAATTAGACAGAGCAAAAGGAAGGTATTGTGGGCTGCATTCCTCTTTGTGCTGTGCTTTAAAATAATGTTTTCAGACCATGGAAACATCTGTTTTAAAATTTTTTTGACATAAATCAAAGAGTACAAAGTAATAAAAATAACTGGACTCATTCCTTGACTTTCTTGACTATAGTTTACTATCAATATAACAATAACTAAATAACATATAAAATTATCTGTAAATATATGAATTGAATCCCTGCTTCTATTTTTTTCAATAAGATGCCAGGTGAGCAGAGTGTGAAGTCTGGTATTTAGGTTGATTTGAAGAGTGTCAGCCTACTAGTAATCTACCCTGAAATAATCTATTTGTGGATCCTCCCTTGAGCACCAGCTCTGTGCCATGGCCTGGAAATGACGAGCCTGTGTTTGATAGGCAGAACAAGGTGCCTCACACACCTGTGGAGATTAAGTAACTTCACTCCCTGTGTTTCACGACTGTTGGGTAAAGGCCTTTGGCCTCTGCCTCTGGCCTCAGCACCTGGTATGTTCTTCCCAAGAACTAGGGGGAAACTGCGTGTTTGAATAAATGGACGTACAAAAATGAGTCAGGTCAGCTCATTCCTTTAGTGTTTTATTTCTTTACCCAAGAAGCAAAATAACAAATAAGCAGCTAAAAGCAGAGCATCTTGTGCAAGCTATTCCTATAGTTTAAGGTCCTGGAAGTCAGAGAATGTACTGTATTTCTTTCCCCCATCTCACTTTGGCAGAGAGGGCATTGCGAGTGACTCTTGTGACTGAATTATAATAGCAGTGTTAAGGCTGATGTGTCCTTTGCCTTCCAGCCTTGACCTGACCTCTTCGTCCTTGCTGTCCAAAACGGCAGTGAGGAAACCCATATGACAATTTAAATTTAATTTTAAATGTATCAAACTTAAAACTTGAAATCAGTTTCTTATCTGAATTAGCTGTATGTCAGGAGTTCAATAGACACATGTGGTTAATGTTGGATGGGACAGATATTCAGCATTTTCATTAGATTTGCAGAAAGTTCTTTTGGGCAGCACTGCAGTGTAGTTTATACGTTTAATTTTTACGTCTCCACGTCAGCTTCCTGAAAGCCTATGTAGAACATATACAAACACTTGTTATGTCCGCCTTATAGTACCCCTGTGGTTACCAAGCTGTCCGTTTAGCAGTTCTTTCCCTGATTGAAAGAATAGAGGAGAACACTAGTATTGATCCCTTTGACTATTACCTGCATAACCAATCCTTCATTATCTAAGTTCATCACATAGATACTGTAGTGCTTTTTGATCCAGCTATTGGATTCGGCTAAGAGTTGAGTGCCCTCCCCTCAGTTTTGTCATTTTAATAAAAAAGTCACTAGGCTTGATAGTTTCACATTTATGAAGTATAGTTTAACAGGGGTAGAAATGCAGAAGCTCATGTCATTGCTGTCTGTATGTGTTGAAGAGTTGACTGATAAACATTGCACAACTGAGGTAGGCCCCGCTCCTAGGCACATTTGCTGATACTTGATGGCTTTGGTTATCCAGGCTCCACTCTGCAGTATTGCTTGGGAGTGATTCCCAGGTTTCCTTGTAAAAAGTTAATCTTGCCAACTTGGCAAGCTTAAATTATAATTCTCTCTGGAGACTTATCTCCTGTGTGTGGCATCAGGAGTCGTCTTACCTGTGTAATTTGATGAGCCGAGTGTGTGGCCCACTTCCCACACTCTGCACTTTCCCCTCCTTGCTTCCACAAGTGAGAACATTCAACCGGGGAGCATTTTTGATGACCATTTCAAATCCCAACATTATTCAAAATTGAAGGATAATTGAAAGAATTTTGAATTTGTTTTTCCTTTCTCATTTTTCTTTCTCTAGTGTAGTTGGTAGCTTTGGTAAGAACTAGTAAAAGCCATGCCTCCTAGTTACTTTCTCATTGCTGGACAAAAATACCTGACACAACTTGAAAGAGGAAAGGTTTATTATGGGTCATTTTTTAATTTAGAGATTTCAGTCCATAGTTGGCTGCGTCCAAGGGAGGAAGGGCCCAGTGGAAGAGGCTGGCAGAAAAAAAAAACCTGTTCACATAATGGCAACCAGGAACCAGAAAGAAAAGGGAGGAGCTGGAGGGAGACACAGTCTTCCAAGTCAAGCCCCCAGTGATCCAGCTCCAACCAGGCCTCGCTGCCTGATAGCACACTCAGGATTCATCTGCTGATGAATATAGCGCCCCATGATCCAGTCACTGTCCAGAAGCCCTGCTTCTGAGCTCAAGGGTTTTGGGTGACATTCTGGATCAAAACTATAACACCATGTGAACCATTTGTGTGTGATGCTGGAAAATGAGACTGACTTTTTAAGTAATCATTAGGTTGACTAGATCTGAAACTTGTTGGGGATTTTCATGGTTTATGTAGTTATTGCCCTTTAGCAACTTATTTATATTATTTCTAAAAATTTTACTCTGAGTTATTCCCACTGTTTCTTCTTTTCCTCACTTTTAGCTTCTCTCTTCCTTTTTTGTTATCCCATTTTCCTTTTCTTCCCCTTCATCACTTTCCTGCTTTATTTTCTGCTTACATAAAAGTGGGGTTTTTTTTCTGGACTTAACAGAACATATTTCCTGAAGTTCAGAGCTCTGAAGGGATGTTCAGGGGCTGTGTGGGAAGGGGAGTAAGGGGGTCCTGAGGGGCTGGGTGCTGAGTTTGAGGATACTCTGCTGCACATGCTCCTCCTTCGTGAATGCAGACCTATGTTTTACTTCAGTTCATGACGTTTGGCATTGCAGTCTGTGTTTTAGCTGCCCATGCACTGTCAAGCAAGGTGCAATTAGTAGACACTGTAAAACTAATTTTTAGAATCTTAGTGGGACATTTTAACTGGTAAACCTTGACAATGACCTTCCTAGGAAATTTATGATCATTCTCTTCAGCCTAGCTTGAGTCACCTTCGGCCCAGTGTCCCTGAGAACTCTCTTTGCTCTCTCAATTTAGTGGTTCTGTTTTCTGATTCTGAGTCTTACCTGTCTCTGAGGAAATAAAACCATGACGTTCAGGAATGTTCTACTTACCTAGAGCATAGCCTGAAACTGTGAAGTGCTGGAGGCTAAAACTTCTTGTGATCATGTGTATGATGTATGAATTTCCATTTGCTAGATTTTGAATATTAAAAATTTAAAATAAGCTCATCATGACAGCCTACTGTAGCTGTGGCACCTTGAAACTGTGGTGCACATTCTTTTCAGTTGACTGAGTGCTCTGAACAGATGCCCATCAAAAATTTCTCAGGAATCCCATGATTGATTCTAGACAAGGTCTTTTATCTGTCCCTCCCTTTCCCTGACACCTTGAAGAGAGAAGTCCAGTGTTGGTGGGAGGAGGAGAATGGAATTCAGAGGAAGTTTATAAGCCTGTCTTCCTCTTGCTGAGCAGTCCTCTTTCTTCTTGCTGTCCTCATTTTGAGGGTGATCTACGCTCACCCTGAACTGCTTTTACTCTGCTGAGGAAGCTCCTGAGGTACCTCTCTCTCTTCCTCTTTGTTTTCTCAAGTCCCCTTTATGCTGTTTCATGTGTTAGTGGCACAAATTATTGTGCTGCCTGACAGAGAGAGCCAAACATAGGGTCACAGAGGAGAGAACAATACCCAAAGCTACAAAGGCAGGGAAAAGCCTCATCTGAGTGGCAAGAAGGTTACTCCCCAAAGTTACGGCTTTTCTTTGTATTGACTTTTACAGTATCAAGAAGTACATGCTAAGTGCACACATAGCCTCTCTACTGATGAGATGGCATCTGGCAAGCACATTATTATCTTGTGTCCAACTATCTGGGGAGGTTGATGGCCTGATTCTCATCTAAGAGGAAAGCCAGGCTCAGAACCCACTTGTTGCTCTGGGTCACAGAGAGCCAAGGGGTGGAACAGTGTCTTTGTATCCAGATCAGTCTTTCCTTGCCCCATCCCAGATGAGTTTTGTACCCTCAGATGCTGGTTCATTTCCATAGTGACCTAGTTTGAAATACCCACAGGGATTTTTTTTTTCTTACAGATTTAGGACATAGGGTTTGGTCTTGAGCTAGAGAATCTCAGGTAAGTAAAATGTGGAGATGTGCTACCAACCTAGAGGTACATTAATTTGGATCTACAGTGGATTTAGCAACCAGACAAATATCGCCCCCCAACACACACACACACACACAAGACTCTCAGATTCTGGGTAACAGCTCAGGGCTGCCGGGTGTAGGAGTTTCCCAGGTTTGTTTGCTTCAACCCTGACTCTGATTTTTCTTGTGGAATATGATCTGCTTTCAGGGTGTCTCCAAAGGGGCTTTCATAACAGGGTATTCCACAGTGTCTGCTCACATCCCTGGCACTGGGCAAGTGACCTTGAGTGTCAGTGGGGATAAACTGGTGTGGCACTGCCACCTAGTGACTGCCCACCATGCTGCTGCTCCTTGCCTGTGAAAAGTGCAGCAAATCTGCCTGCAGCAGCCGTTCATGGATATTGTAGGGGAAGTTTCTAAAAATGATGTCAGCCATATCCATCTGGACATGCTCTCTCTGCTATCGGGGAAGCCCCTGGCCCTGGTAGACATGGACCAATGGAGGCTTTGGCTGGTCAAGTATGGCTGCATCTCTGATGGGGTTTACCTGCCCTTGCGGGAACTCATACATGCAGGAGCCTGCACACTGCAAGAACTGAATGGAGGTAGCTCCTGAAAATTAAAGTAAATACTCTTTGGAAGTTAGGAAAGAAATAGGGAAGAGAAACTTGGTCAGAAATGCTAATCCTAATGAAAGCAATCTTATGGCATTTGATATTTCCTTAAGAGCTCAGGAAGTGTCAAAGGCTTGAGAATATAATTCTCAGGCATTTGTGCCCAATCCCAAGGTTATCTAATTTCACTGATTTCCAGATATATTGATGGAAAGTCAGCTCCAGATTTTCTAATGGCCATTGCTAAAAGCCCGTCTAGAGCAGTGGTTCTCAATGCTGGTAATACTGGGTGGTACTGACCCCAGCGAGCGCTTTGAAAGTATATAATTTTTTTCTTGTGGTTGGCTGGGGCCAAGGGTGCTGTATATTATGCGTGAGACATTTCTACCCAACAAACTGTTCTTCCTTCTGCTTGACCAGGGAATGACCCACTGGATATTTTGCATATGAAGAGCTTGTTTATAATTTTCTTAGCTTAGACCTAAATCCATTTTAAACATAAAATATTTTTGCTCAGTTGAAACAGACATTTAATTTTTTAAGAATGCCCTTAGTATGTGAACTGAGGAAAATCAGCATTTATTTTATCATTAGCCCAGAAGTTTTTCAGAGAAAAACATGAGCTGTGACAGCTGCCGCTGTTGGCATAGGAGTTCCCAGAGTGACATGCTTTCATAGCCCGATTTACACTGAAGTGCCTCTGCTGCTGGAGTATTTGGATATTAAAATACATGATTTAAATTATTTCTATTTTACTCCATATTATTACTGTTATTATATTTTTTGTTTTATAAGTCATGCATAGAGATAAATCATACTACCTGAATTTTATATCGAGATTTTAAAAGAGAGCATAAGGTCTGTGGGGCTGGAGAAACATGCTTAAACTCTTAAGGCTAGAAAAGTCTCCCCAATGGATTCTCACTCCTTGAGGTCTTTTCCATCCTTTAAAGCCCAGACCTATTAGCATGGCTCTCAGCTCCTAAAACTGAGTGTATTTCACTAAACACCATAATCAAAAGAATCCTAACAGGGCTGGGGATTTAGCTCAGTGGTTCTGCCGCCTGCCTTGTAAGCGCAAGATCCCGAGTTCAATCCCCGGTACTAAAAAAAAAAAAAAAAAAAATCCTAACAATGATGAGTCTGTTCAGCTTGAGACTATCTTTTCAGGCCTGTCAAAAGATTGTTCATATGATACTATCTGTGTTCTGGGTTTTTTTTTTTTTAACAATCAAATAATTAGGTCTAAGACCTAAGACTGTTAATTATTGACAGATACATCATTGCTGAAGTCACTTGCATAGAGATAGGGGAGTCAGACAACAAAATATCTTTGTCATTTCAGAGTAACATTACAAATGTAATTTTTCAAGTTTGAAAATTTACATGTGTCTGTCATTCCCCTTTTTATCCTTTAGGGAGTGTGAGCTTTACAGTAAATCCCCGACTTGCAGACTTTCAAGTTGCAAACTTATACAGGTGTACTGTATAACAGTCACAGGTGTACTGTATGAGAAGCACTTCATTGGATTACAAATGAATCTGACTTACGAACATTCTCCCAGAGTGAAACTCGTTTGTAAGCCAGAGACTCACTGTACTTTAAAGTAACTGTATTGTCAAGGGACATCCACAAGGATGGTCTCTATCCAGAATGAAGCTCACTAGCCAGTGTTAACACGTGGAAAGAAATCAGACATTTTGCAAACCCATTGCACCCAAACACATGTAAGAAGAGCAAAAAGCAGTTAGCTTTTAATTTTCCTTACTCGAAAGAGAGGAAAAAATATAAATATGCAAAGTCAAAGGAGCATAATAAAAACAAGTGAAAAAAAACCCACCATGTTGGATTAATCGTTACATAATTGATGAAAATGGAAATCGGATCAAGCCTAAACTAAAATTGGGCTTCAGAGCTAACATTATGCTGCCTCTCTGCTGCTTTTGTTCGGTAGCTTATTCATATTAAAAGAAGCCTGGTTTGCATCCTCAAGTCATGTCCTAAAGCCAGTTTGTGTTGCATGAGCATGTGATGGGCAGAAAAGTGGAATGTATGGAAGGGTTTATGAGAAAGCCACATGAACTGAGGCAGTTCATATCTGAAGGGACTCTGTATGGATTATTTCCAGAGTGCCTTTAAACATACAATTGTAGCACTTATACTTTAGAGCACATCTACTTGCATTTTTAGCGAAGTGTTTGGACTTACCTGATAGACTTAACTCTTTATTTGAATTTAAAACTATAACTTTAGGCATTATAGGTGTTATAAATCATAGGTGTTATAACACCTTTATGTCATTACTTTAAACCTTGTTATGTGTATTTTTATCAGTATGCCTTTATATCTTATATTCACATTTATTACAACTAGCATATCAGTATTCCTGGCAACCAGCTCTCTCCCTTACGAGATTTAAACTTCTCATGAAAGCTTACTGTTTCTTACTCATCTATATATTCTCAGTGCCTCCAAAACTTCCTTTATACACTGTCATTGGAGACATTCAACATGTTGTTGAATGAGAAACTCTCCTGAAATAAAGCTTATTGATACTTTAAAACTTGATCGCACATTTGAAACACTTGGCAAGTTTTTGAAAATCTCTAGGTCATGGTCCCACCCTACCCATAGAGATCTTGACTTAATTGGTGGAGGGTAGGGCTATGAATAGAGTGTTTTAATGCTTGCCAGGTGCCTCAAATGCAGCTCCAGGTGAACATTAATGCTATAGAGCACTGTGTATGAGAGAGTCCAGTTACCTTTCCTTTCTAAGCTATTGCCACTCAGCACTTTTCTCCTCTGGATGCAAATATGTGCTGCCTTTGGGCTTCCTTGTACGCTTTTATATTTTAATTAGTTGAACCACTTATTAGATTTGCTTTTGCTTTGAGTCCAAACTAGGAGCACAGGTTACAGATTGAAAGGAGATCATTTATACTCCTCTCACATTTCTGGGTCTGCAGCTGGTGGACATGAAATTTCAGCTTCATTACAAACAGTACACAAATGTGGACACCACCCCTTGATGTGTAGTTGAAAGGCAGCCTGGGATTAGACAGTCGTCCCTGAGGGGTGGTCACCCCATTCCCCAGGTAAGCTTACCACACAGAGAACCTGCTCTGTGCCAAACGAGGCACAAAGGGGGCCTGACATAATGTTTTGGTTCTTCTCCCCATTGTCCCCTCTACAAAAATGTGAAAGAAAGACTGCCCCTTGCCCTGGACCAACACACCTGTACATGCTAGATAAAACAAAACAAATGATGTCACAGAGTCAAATATTTTTAATGGGGCCGGGGATTTAGTTCAGTGGTCTCCCAAGTCTAAGGCCCTGAGTTCGATCCTGTGTACCGAAAGAAAAAAATATTGTTAATGTTCAGCTCTGGTGTGTTTTTATTCTTTTTGAAACTTTTTGGTATCTTCTCTTCATTCCTGACATTTAAATTTTTACAATGATCTCCCTTGGTTTAGGTCTTTTCTTTCTCTGTATGCAGATTCTCTTACACTCTTCCCTTCAGACCATAGCTCTGTCCTCCAGTTTTCCTGTCAGAGAATATTTTCACTTCATCCCTTTCACTTTATCCTCTGGGAAAGACTGTGGTTAGATCGTCTATGTTGATTCTTTCACATGGTCTTTTCCATTCTTTTTCCTTCTCTTTTTCTTCTGTGGAGATTTCTGCTGATTTGTAGCCTAGTTGACTATAGCTAGATTTTCACTATAAACTTGAGTTTTAATCCCATTATTTTTCTTCATGCTATTTTACAGACATAATATTTTCTCCCAGGATTTTCATAATATAACTTAAAATTTTCATGTGCCCCTGCCCAATCCTGCTGCATTGTCTCAGATTTCTTTAGTTCATCCTTTCTCTCTTCCATCCCTTTTTCCCTTTTATCCTCCTCTTTGGGGGGGGGTAGTATTTTATCTACAGAAGGCATAAAATATGTGCTGATAATGTGCTGTTCTTTCCTAGTCAAAGGTGGGAATTGACTGGAAGCTCTGTATGGAAAGAGTTTTATTGCCTGGTGAAATGCACTGAAGGGTGAAAGCTGAAATTTTTACTGAGGAATCCTTGATGTTAGTAGATGATTGGCCTTTCCCTGATGATATTGTTTCTCTGGAAAAAAATATTCTTTCCCTGTACTAGCAAGTTCTAATATTAAGGTCAGGAATAGGGAGGAAAGGAAGGAAATGCCGTTATTTAGTTTAGAAACTTGAACTTATTCTCCATACTTTCAGCCCTCCAAAATCTCTTCTACCTCTGCCTGGGCCTTCAGTCCATTTTCCAAAGAGTAAACTCTGTGTCTCATCTTAGTTGTCTGGCAAAGCGGATGGCTAGGGATCCATCATCCCATGTACTTATGCTTAAACAGTTCTGTTTTTAGCTTTGATCTTACCTATACTTCATGTGTTACCTGGCTTCTCCAAGTAATGAAACATCCACAGGTTCTATAACAATCTGTGCCTTTTTAGAATTAGTATATGTTTGCAGTACATAATGATTACATTTATTATGGGGAGTTGGCAATGTACATAATACTTTTTTTATTCCTTACTCCTCCCCTTTCTTCCTGCTCCTTCCAATTCTTGGTCTTCTCATTTGCAAAAACTTTTTTTTCATCATTTTTCCCCCTTCCCCCATCTCTTGTTCTCCAGTCCTTTGAAAAACATGGAATTCCTCTCTCTCTCTCTCTCTCTCTCTCTGTTTCTACAGTGGTACCTCAGTTTACAAACTTAATTCTTTCCAATGATTCTGATCACAAACTGAATCAAATTACCCCATAAGGTCAACATTCAAACTAATCATTTAATTTGATTCGGTTTGCAACTAATTGAATTTGTGACCAGAATCATTGAATTAAGTTCATGAACTGAGGTACCACTATATATAAATACATATATACATATATATATATATTTATATTTGAGTTTCTCATATATGAGAAACCATACACTATTTAAGCTTGTGTGTCTGACTTGTTTCACTTAATATTATGGTTTCAAGTTGTATCCATTTACATGTGAGTGGTCCAAGTTTATCTTTCTTTATGGCAGAATAGTATTCCATTGTGTGTAAATACCACATTTTCTTTATTCATTCATCTGTTGATGGGCATATAGGCCATTTTCAAATTGTAGCTATTAGAAACTATGCTACTGTAAAAATGGGTATTCATATATCCTTGTGATATGATAACTTTAACTCTTTTGAGACGATACCTACCAGGGGAATAGCTGGATCAAATGGAATTTCTATTTTTGGTTTTTCAAGTAATCTCCATTCTGGTTTTCCATCGTGGTTGTACTAGTATACATTCCCTCAAATATGGGGTTATAGGCCATTTAAATTTAAATCAAATAAATCATTTGGTAAAACCTATTCTCTTATTTTTGGTGCTCTGCCTCATCTATTCTTTGCTTTTGTTTCCCCCTCTGTTTTTGTCTCCTTTGGAACTATTTTTTTTTCCATCTTATATGCTTTATTGGGTTACCAGTTACTAATCTTTTATCTGTTATTTTACTAGGTTACTTAGGAAAGTTCTGTATGGGAGAGGGTCTTATATCATGCTTATACACTTAGGTATATTATGCCCAAGGTAACACAGTCTTATTTTCACTTAATATTGTACCATTTACTACAGTGACACTTCATCATTTTACATATAGTACTTCTACTTCTTCAGCTTTGGATAGTTTTGTGTATTTCTAAGGATTATGAGATGATAAACCAATGAATAAGACGTGGATATTCCAGTTCTTCATAATTTCAATTCTACGGGCGCTTTAGATGAGCAAATTACAAATTACATCTTGAGACACAGTAAACATTTATTGAATGGTGCAAGATATACCTGCAGGATGCTCCAAGGACACAGAATGGTTAAGCCTCATATATTGTGTGGAGCAGAAGCCTTGTGCAGTCTGGATAAGGCAACCCATGAACAGAATCTCAAAGAAAAAGTGAAGGTAAGAATGTAAGGGAAGATGATTCCAAGATGAAAGAAATGCATGTGCTGCAGAGAAGGGACTTTGAAAGAGGCCATAGAATTGCCAGCCTTTAGAGGGGGAAGAGGGAGGCTGCAGATGGCAGGAGTGCTAGGCAGAGCCATCTCTTATACAAGAAAGATCTCAGTATTCCCTTAGAAAGATAACCCCTGTGAGCTTCAGCAAATGTTATTGTTAACACTAAGATGTCATATTGTGATCTGAGTAACAACGTTAGACCCACAGTTGGCAGTGAATGAAGACAAGAATAAGGAATAGAAAGTTAAAAAAGGAACATTTTGCTGATCTCACCATCTTTAAGTCTACAAAGGATAAAGTGCTATATAAGACAGTTCAAACCGTCTTCTGCTGAAACCCCAGTCTTTATTTTAAAAGTTTAAGATCGTCATCCATTTCTTGCATCAATTTTAATCTCATTTAATGTATATTTCATTAAACCAGCATTTATATTAATCAGAACCTGAAATTTGCCACATGAGCTAATTTTTCATGTCTTTCTCAGAATAGTTCTCCTTGTGAAGAAGGTTAGAACTAAGTCTATGAAATTAACTTCTACTCTAAGAAATGTTTAGAAATTTCTTTAAGTTGTATGTATTAGTCATTCATGATGGTGTGAATCCAGCACTGATATAAAACCTAGGGGTATTCTAAGCAATAATGTAATCATGGTGATAAGTCTAGTATTTGCTTTTGAGTTCCCAAGAAAGAAATCAGGTGATTATTCTAGTAATACCTAAATTTCTAATTTGGTTAATTACTCATTGACTGTTCACAACTATATATGCCTGAATGTAACATCAACATGAGATGTTGTTTTCTTTGCTGGGCTATTTCCAGACAAGTTTATTATGTCAAGTAAAAATGATAATTTATCATTGAATCCCAAGCCATAAAATACCAACTCCTAGAAACATTTTTTTCTTTCTAATTAGTCCTTTAATACAAGATTACCATGTCTGATGCAGTGTGATGTGCATATCACGTAATAAATATTGACTAAATGACAGAGTAGTCTAATAGTCCAGAGCATTTGGCAGAAATTTATGTGTACATTTAAGACATCCATTTATTAAAGGCAGCAACTAAAGAAGACTTAGTTTGGCTAAAGGCTTCAGTGAATGCTTCACATTGTAATTTTCAGTCATTTCCAGCTCCCAGCTTTCAAAACCAAATAGAAAGTGCTGCAGGAAGAACCGATGAGATTTCCACACCCATGCCAAGGTTGAGGGCTCTCTCTGGGCAGTAGTCAGAAGCAATCCTCAAGAGACTGTGGTTTTAGGGTGGAATGTTGAACACCTCTTTGTAGTTAGGGGTTGTACCAAAGAAAAACCATGTTAACAGTAATGTTCTGGTCACACACAGTAGCAATGTGAAAATAACTCAGAATGAAGATAACACTGGGCACATTTCTAAGTATCTAGAGACTTAGTATCTAAGGATACATTTTTTGGTATAAGGAAGGTGAAAAATACAGCTGTAGTAGCCAAAAATGTTCCATGTAGTATATTATGTGCTAAATGAGAAAATGCAAGAACTGAATACCTAGTGAGCATTTAATAAATATGATGCATATGTGCTTGGGCCTCCAAGAGTTAGAGCCATGAACTCTTTTATAAAAATTTTACTTTATTATGTGTTTGCAGTACCTAATGTTTATATTCCTTGTGTGGAGTTGGTACAGGTACAGAACACAATTCTTTTTTTCATCCCATTTTCCTTCCTTCCTTTCATCTCTTGATCCCCTTCCTATTTGAGAAATATCTGTTTTCCTACTTCCTATTATCTATCTTTTATTTTGCTCTTTATTTTTAATTTGGGTTTTTCATGTAAGAGAACCCTTGCTATATTTAAGCTGTGTGTCTGATTTATTTCACTTAACATTATGGTCTCAAGGTGTAACCATTTTCCTACAGATGACTCAAGTTTATCCTTCTTTATGGCAGAGTAGTACTCCATTGTGTGTAAATACCACATTTTCTTTATCTGTTCATCTGTTTGTGAACATACAGGCTTCTAAACTTTAGGTATTATGAATTGTAGTGCCATAAATATAGGTATATATGTAGCATTGTAATATGATGTCTTGAACTCTTTTGGGAAGATATCTAGAAGGGGAATATCTGGGTCAAGTGGAATTTCTATTTTTAGTTTTTTTGAGGAATCTCCATTCTAGATTTCCATAGTAGTTGTACTAGTTTACATTTCTCCAACAATATAGAAGCCATGAACTCTTCAGTGAGCCAGATCTGTATGTATGCCATGCTTTCTTCAACTTTTTCACAATTTAGAAATTAATAGAAAATTAATTTTTTCCCTCTCCTTTCCTATACAGTCCACACCAATGCCAGGGGGAATGCATTCCGTTTTAAGCCACAGCATGGTAAAGAATACTTGCTAGAGAGCCTCAATGTCATGGATGGGTTGTAACCCAAAGCTTACTAATGGCACTATTTTGAAACACCATAGTCCGCAGAAGCTTGCTTAGCTCGTGTTATAGCTGAACATAGCATCAGTTGCATCAACCTACCTCCATGTACACAGCATGTAACAAAGATCCCCAGGGGAAGTGCACTTGCCTGTCCTCTGGAAAGCTAGGACTACATCTTGGCCTCCCTTTAGTAATGATAGACTCTCCACTGAGACATTCTGGGTAGAGGGACCCATAGCTGGATCAGAGTGGCTGTTCCTTGGATGTGGAGTAGTTGAGGTTTCTGCCTTCCTACCACCTTGCAGGATGCTCCTCACCAAGGGCTGGCTGCCTGTAATATCCCCTTTCTTTTCTCTCAGGGGGATACAGTGACTGCCCTCACTTCTTGTGCTGGGATTCCATACACTCCATCCAGCAGCTTCTCTTTCCGTAGTTCAAAATAGCAGCAAACAGCATTTCTTCTTTCTTCTTTGGAAGAAGGCAAAGGTACCAAAGACAGAGTGTAAGATCTACTAATATTTCAGAAAAAAGCTTATATTCCATGAACCTTCTGCACTTTGGTTATAGAAACAGGAACATGACGTGAGGAGCAGGGGAAAAAATGCACAGAGATTTTCAGGACCCATGGCAGGTTGTAGACTTCTAGCTTTGGTCAGAACCAGCTTGCCTGCCACTGGAGCCCTGGTGTCAGAGACAGAGTTATCAGATAGGGTTAAATAAATAAATCCAGACTGAGATCAATACTGGGCAATTATTTGCATCTTTTGTAGAACAAAAGCTGAGAAAAAGTAAAGCCACCCCAGCTGGTATTCTGAGAGATGGGAAGGAAACATGGTCCTTGTGAGGTGTTTAAGAGCAAGAATCTCTCCTGGAGACCAGAGTTTGGGGTCTGACTGCTCTAGAGACCTAAGGTGGGTCCCTCTGCCTCATGTGTACAGGGAACATGCACACAGAGCAGACTTGCCAGTGTGACAGCTCGCGTGGCCCAGCTATGGTTTGTATGCATGGAGGACAGCAGTGCCTGCGTCCTAGACACAGGTGATTGTCTGGAGCTGGTGTTTCAACAATATGTGATGCCTTTTTCTGATACAAAAACCTTCTTTACCAGAAAAAAAAAAAAAAACTTAATAGAGTACTTCAGAGATCAATTGTATTCCTCTCCTTTTTTGACTGTAAGTTCATGTTCAAATGGTAAGACAACTTCTGTTTTCTTCTGGTTCCTAGTGTGATCAGAGAGATAATTTGTATCTGCAGGCATGGCAACTGATGAGGGAGCTCCTGGTAGATAACTTCGATAGCCTTGGGATAGACAGAAAAACACACAGAGTGGTAAGTTAACACAGTGGAGAGGCTAGGGAAAAGAATAAACAGAGAAGACTCCCACCTGAATTTATTTTGAAGGACAGTGAGGAGTTGACCCATATCAGGGAAGTTAAGATAGAAAAAGGAGAGGCCAGGCAACGGGTACAGTGTGATTCTTTTTGCTACTACTGTGCAGTATGAGATTGGGCAGCTGCATATTGTCTCACAGGTCTG
Source organism: Heterocephalus glaber (assembly GCF_000247695.1). The sequence goes on along the minus strand of NW_004624733.1, from coordinate 7,464,089 downwards.
GCATGTCAGCGAGGCATCAAAGAAAAACGAGACATTGGCAGAGGCCAGAGGAAGCTACAAAGATAAATCTGAGAAAGACAGCTTTCATATTTCATCATTTCTCTTTCAGATCCTTCTTAAAGTTGAGGTACTTTTGTTGTTGTTCAGATTGCTAAACAGAACCTCAATTTTATTCAAAATTACAAGGTTTGAAAACTTCCAACTAGATTAGTTTATACAGAGAATCCATTGAGTCAGATCAGACTGTCCTCAACTCCCATACTATAGATTAATTATAAAGGACTGGCTTTCTTTGCTGTTTTTCAGGTACCATGATCAGCAGGATGTTACTAGCAACTTTCTTGGAGCAATGTGGTTGATTTCAATAACATTTCTGTCCATTGGTTATGGTGACATGGTACCTAACACATACTGTGGGAAAGGCGTCTGCTTGCTCACAGGAATTATGGTAAGTGTCCTTTTCTTTTTGTCTCTTTTATTTATACTTGAGAAGGCACTTAAACCAGTCAGTCCATGGGCATCCATCACTGTGAGTTACTCCTACTCCCAACCGCAGGAAACAGTGTAAATAAAACAATTTGGTCTGGAGAGACAGTGTGTGTACCAATCATTTTCCTCTGAATCCTTCTTGTTGTGAAGTCCTTTTGAAGACCTAGAGCCACTGGGCTGTCTTGTGCACTGTGCAGTGACTTGATAAGCTACATTTGATCTTAGAGCTGCGGCTTTTGAGAGTCAGGCAGTTCCTTACATCTGGTTTCTGCCTTTTTCCTTTCGTTGTGTTAGCTCAAGTCAATTTCTCTGATCTCACTTTCCTCAAAATACGAATCGTATTCATTATCTGGAAGTATGTTGAAAGGTTGAAGAATTGTATTACATAATTTAACATTTTTATTGTTTTAACAAATACTTTCTTGAGTGATAGGCACTGGCTTAGGGATCTCTATTGTGAATACAACCAAAGGAAAACCTGTTTGCCCTCCTCTCAGTGGAGCTTATAAGGAAGCCCTGTATTTAAAAAATAATTGATAAATAATCATTAGTTTGTGATAAGGAAATAGTGCTTAAACTTTTGGAGAAACTGGGGCAAGGAGGGGCTCTAGTTATGGAAATAATCTCTGGAAAAGACGTTTAAGCTGAAGTGAGAATTCTGAGTATCCAGGAAGGAGGAACATTCCAGAAGAAGATGATGTAATTTGATGACATTGAAGCAAGAAGAAACTTAGTTCATTTGAGCAAGGTAAGTGGGCAGGAGCAGAGGGTGACACAGAATGAGGACAGGAGGCCAGGTCTTGTAGAACACTTGAGAAAGTTTGCTGCTGATGGTAGGTGACAGGCCGCTGTGCCTCAGGGAGGCTTAACAAGCTCTGGCTTGTCCTCTACCCCTCACACCCTGTGATTTAGTCATACTGCTTTGCTCCATTTGTTTCAGGGATATTAAATGGGACACTAGCAAGTTGTTATAGTGTGAGCATCTCAAAATATTTAAGGTATAAGGAGTTTCTAATTGGCGATGTATTATTTTCAGTGATCTAAGTTTGTATATATCCTTCATCTGCTTTTTAAAGTCTATTTACAGCAAGGAATATTGTGTTGATGCTTGCTTAGATGCTTCTGCCTTAAGAATCTGTACTGCAACATCCTTAGGATGGAAATGCCCAGAATTTCTAAACTTCAGCATCTGTGTTCAACACCTGTGCTTTGTCCGAGCACTGACTGGCAGGAGAAAGTGCAGGGTCCCCATTTGAGGGCCTCCAAGTGCTGGCCCTCAGAGTACACACCCTCACACACCTGCAGAGAAGATTGTTCCAGAGTCCTAACTAGCTGGAAGGACTGAGTGCTAACAACATGAATAGTGAGGCGTGCTCATCTACTTTTTGGTAGGATAAGGACGCTAGCTGTGAAAATAAAATTCAGAGCCTCAAGTCCCAGATGTGACAAATATAACTTGGAGGCATAATTTAACATTACTTGCTTGTAAAGGGAAAAGACAGTTTTGTGAATTATCGCGAACTTTAATGTTTTCATTATACTTGGTATGCTCCATTATGTTTACTCTTGTATTACTTCCCCTTTTCCTCAAATAAAAGCATTTTATTATACAGTATAATACTTTGAGAAATAAAATGTGCAGAGATGTATTTTGGAAGGGCCCGTAACAAGCCCACAGGGGACATGAATGATATTATTTATATAAAGCAGAACTGGTAATTAATTACACAGTCTTTTCCTCAGTGCTTCTTAGAAACAATTTAGTGATTTTTTTTAGAAAGATGTGTACCCCCTTTTATTCTTGAATAGAAATGACTCAGGGTTTATCAAAAGGCTCATTTGCCTTAGAATCAGAGCCAAATTTGACGTCATCCTTGCCTAGATGCACTACCCTGTGGTATATTTACCTTTCCTCAGGATTTCTTTGTCCCTTGAGTCTTAGAACAGTTCCTTCAGAGTTTCTTCTGACAGCATGAAACTTGCACTTACCTCCTTAAACTGGTGTTTTGCTTAGTTTTCACTATTGATAACAGAAATCATAAGCACCTTATAATCTTTACTGGCACATATGTTTTATGTAATGAAATTTGTAGTGACTTCTTTCTAGCTCTCAAAGGTCATAATAAAACAGTCCCTTTATTCCTAGGTGGAGCAGCTTCATTACCTCTCCTTCATAAGGAGCCGATTTCTTTCTTAATTGACCTGGTCAAAAATGGTTTACTTTCATATAGCAAAATTCACTAATCTGAGTAGCCCATGCAAAGTGCTATGCAGAGTTGGGTTGTCTCCCCAGGCTTCGCAAATTTCCAAGGACTTAGGATACTGGGCAGGCTTCTGGGGTGAGCTTCTGGGAAGTGATTACAGCTCTTGTAATTTCCTAGCAATCAAGAGCGACACATGGAGGTTACCAAGATGTCATCATGGTGAATGTTTGGGTGACAATATAGACTTCTAAAAGATATTTTTTGACATACCATTTATAAAAAGATTTGTTTCCTTAAGAAGAAATGTATTTCTGTTTTGTCAAATTTTATTTACTATTGTTTCTATTTTAGGAAGTATAAATGTACTTTTGGGTTATCTAAACCAGAAATGACTTAGATATTTGTAAAACATATTTAAGTAAAATACACTTTGTCAGATTTCCCGAGTCATCTCTGTGTCTCCTTCCTCCTCCTCAGTTGTGGCCTTTAATAAATTGTGCAAAAGTCTAGAGATTACAACACTCCTGAGAGAGCACAGGGGCTGCTCTGAATCATCTTGTTTATTTTTCTCTGAATTACTATGCTTCTTTGTGCTCTTTTACATTTGAATTTTCTTGTTACTGTGTTTATGAAATTTTGATAGCATTTACACATTTGTGTGGTTTGTTTTCATGATGAAGTAGAGTTGATCTAATGCTAACACCTATGAAGATTTCCATTTCAAAAATGAGCACATAAGGAAATTAGCACTGCTTGCTTTCTTCAGAAAACTAATTGAAACTCATGAGTAACTGAATGTCATCGTATTGGATGTTCACATTTCATTAGCAAAAACTCAAAATTAGGCTGTAATTTAAAAAATTTTAAATAATTTTGTGTCATGGGTTTTATTTTTTAGAGCTAAGGACATCAGATTAAAATTAATCTGCCGTGCTCTGGGTAGAAATATATTATTAAACTACAAATAGAAATTTTTTTATATTTCAAAGAGAGAAATAAGTCACATTATTAAAAAAAAAACAAACCCTCTCCTTGCCTGAAATGTAAATTATGAATGCAAGACAATCACACAATGATTCTCGGTAAGCAATGTTTCAATTGTATTTACAATGTTACACACAAATGATTATGAAACCACTAAAATATGGGCAGTTTGAATACTGCTATCCTGTAGCAGAAATTCAGATGTGGTGGGTTGGGGATGTAGCTCAGTGGTAGAGTACTTGCCTCACATGAGTGAGGTTCAATTCCAGCACTGAAATTAAAAAAGTATTTAAATATGGGAGATCGAACAAGTCAAGTGGAAGTGTCCCTTTTACTGAGCTTTAACTAAGAATCCGAGCTTACGGGTCAAAGATCTCTTCCTCTCTCCTGGATATTATTTTTAAAACATGAGATCATGGAATTGCCTAATAGGAAATAAGTCATTCGTTACCTTTTAAGAGAAAACTATTAAGGCTACAATTACATATTTTCTCATTTTTTCCTTTGCTTCCTCCATTTGAGAAAGTACTGGGGATTCCCTATTGTGGGTGGCATGGTAACCAATGGGATGAAATCTAGGTGGCTTTCTTCTTCTCAAGGAAGATAGCAGGCAAATAGTTTGATTTTGCCATGACCAGCTGGTTTCTTAATGTCTCTAGTTTTACAATAAAATAATTGTTTTACTCAGCATTTTTCCTATCTGCCATTTTATATCTGTCCAGATAGATATAACACATCCTGAAAGCTATGTATTTTCCCTTACTTTTGAAAATGTAAGATTGTTTCAAAAGAGGACACCTCTTAGGTAAGGGTATGTTTTGTTAAGTAGTTTTCAACCCAAGAGTTAGTAGTAAGACACTTAATTCAGTCTGAACGTATTCCAGGACACAGTAATGAATTAACTGGAAGTCATGAAGATAAATGACTAGTATTATAAAGAACTAAACCTAAGGTCTGTCTTTCCATTTGAGATTTTATTCCCCTGCTACTAGACATAGAAATCCTAACTAGTCTGAGGCTATACCTCGGTATTATATTATGTGAAAAAGCAAAACACTCCGGGATCCTTTTTTTTCTTTTTTACATCTTATACTATTCAACATACAGTATTTAATATCAAGTAATAATTTTTAAGAGATTTTTAGTTTTGGTGGGTTTTTTTAGCTTTTTTGTTCTTTCTGATGTGTACACTGAATCTCATTAAATAAAGGCCAAGTGAGGAAAATATAGCTCTAAATTCTTATAATCATCTATTCTGTGCAGAGCAGCAGGAAAGAATGATGGGTCTTTTCAGTCCTAAGACTAAATGTCCCCCCAGTACCTTAACTTGACCTTCACTCCTCCCAGGAAAATGTCATTAGAACTATGGCAGCTGCTTTCCTCTAGGCAGAGACAGGTACAGCTAAGTTGAGACCATCTCACACTCAGCTTGTTGATTCTATAATTCCACCTAATTTTTCTAAACCATCAGCACTTTTAGTTAGCACAGCTGCCCTTCCTGTCCCTAAAGTATCTGCAGTCACACTGGCACCGTTTCCAATAAGAAGATTTAAGCTGAGGGATGACTCATTGCTGGTGACCAGTTTTATGAAGTACCTCCTTCTTTCTAGCTCCTGAGGTGCAAGAAGTTGCATTGTAGTGGAGACTTGGGTTCCCCAGGCCCATAGGCCTCATCACTATGCCCCAACCCCATACACTTGCTCCCCTCTTCCTTAGGATGAGGGCATTTGAAATTGACCTCTACCACCCATCCTCAAATATCAGCGTGGATCTGAAGGAACTCAGAGATAGGATTTATTTGATACAAGGAATTATTTTCATTACCTGAGGAAACCTTGCAGAACTCCAGTGGGATATAATATTAGAAGTGAGTGTTTTATAGAACTTTATTTGCTACAATTGATTATTTTATATATTTTTAAAGAAAGAATAATTGTTTATGTCCAGTAACTATAGTAGAAATGTAATTATGGTTCTTGGATATTGAGTCTGTCAACCCTAGCGAAAGGCAGTGTTTTCAGTTATTCATTTTACTTTGCTTTTGGAGGAGAAACTGATATATTAAAATGAAAGTTAATCTTAAAGATGTTTTATTAATTTTTACATATAAGGCAAGATATTTAAAAATTAACTATATCATGATAAACTTTAGTCTAATAAATTGGCTATTAAACTGCAGTTTGAACTGAAGTTTAGTAAGTTGGAAACCAAAATACAGTTTGAAATTGTAGGAGTTATGCAACCCACAGGAGGATAATTTAAGACTGGAATATTTTGAACATTAGTATCAGAGCCATTCTCCAGGGTGGTTGAGGATTCTAGAATTTCAAAAATGTACATATAAATTTCATTGTGTTGGATTTTGAGAAGATACCTTTTTTATAAGGAAATAATCAAAACTTTTCCCTAGCATTCTATTGAAAGAATTTTCCTTTTTAATAAACCTGTGTACTTGTTATTAAAACTTGATCCTGAAGTAGTCTTTCAGAATGATTCTTGAAAGTAGGTTCCACATGTCACTCCATGGGAGTTTTCAAACATTAGGTGATAAATAACATTGTGAAAAATAGGCTGCCTGGACTTTCATGTTATAGACGTCAAGATGGTTCATGATTTCTGTGCTGCAATGAAGATTACAGGTAGAGAAACGTGTATTTCAGTTTTAAGACTGTCTAGGTATTGAGACTGAATTAGATCTTATGCTACTGGCTGTCATTTGTTCAGTGTGATTTGGTTATGGGAAAGAGTGTTAACAAGGTTGTTACTTTCCTTTTCTAAGGAAAGGTGTCCATCTCTCTCCACCCTTCTCCTTTTCTCTTTAACATGTACTTTGCTAGAGAGATGATAAACTAGCTAAGGAAAACCTTAACCTTTGCTTTTGGCTTCATAAACACACCTTTCTTCCCTTGGCTTTTAGGTTCCTAAGCATCTTAAAGTAAAAGGTTAATGATTTGCTTTGGTTTTCCTGAGAACACAAATGAAATGGAGACAAGAAACCAGGATGTATTTTCTAACTTTGGTGAGGGGAATATGACTCATCTTATTAAAGGCATATAGAGGATCTTAATTCCAGAGAGTAACATATGTTAGTCCCAACTGTTTCTACATGGATCGTGGTGATGCCTTGGAAAAAATGTTATAAAAACGTACTTATTTTCATTCCTATTCACGTGAAACAGAACAAGCCTGGAAATAGACAGTGGACAATAACATTATGCCATTGCTTAAATTACTATAACCACTAATTTGTTGGTAAGATTAACTTGAGCCTGGAAAGCTTTTTGAAGTGAGCCAGTTTCATTCTGGATAACTAAAAATTAAATAATAAAGATTACTTTTTTTCTTTTTTTGTGATACAGTGAACCCAGGAACGTCATGCTAGGCTATACTGCCAATCTTTTTTTCTGATTTTTTTTATTTGAGACAGGTCCTAGCTAAAATTTCTCAGGTTAGGTTTCAATTTGACATCCTCCTTTTTTGAAAAGTCTTATATGTATCAAATCCTCTTATGATTTAATATTAAGAACCTAGAGAGGTATGTTGTTTCCTTACTTAACATAAGACTTAAAGATTGAAGGTCTTTGTATTTGAATGAAAAGGTTTCTAAGTGTCTCTGGAAATATATTTTAAGGGGATAAGTACAGTTAAGATAATGAAGTACTATATGGGTTATAGTTTCAGTGATTACTAAATTGTTAGATTCACTTGTTTCTCCAATTTGCACCAAGGGTACTCATTTTAATACACAAATCTTTTGGTATTGGTGAGAGAACACTCAGAAAGAAATGGGCCAGCAGCAGGAGAGAATAGAGCCCAAGAATAAACAAAAATAGAAATTGACTTCCAAAGGCTCTTGATACCAGTGATTTTCCACTCCTGTTAAGTTTTTGATTTCTTTCCAGAAGGATCTCAACAGTGGCCACCTGCCAGAGGAGAACAATATTCAACTTCTTGTGCCAACTGCGCTCTTGTAGCTGTCTATCTAGCACCTAGGAGCCCCTCAGATTTTTACATTCTCTGCTTATTGCAGAAACATTGCTGCCATGAATCTCCCAGCATTCACTGACTGAATAGCTCGGGGAATTCCTGCAACAGGTGACCCCAGGTCTGGGAAGTACAGGCTCTTGTTGCAGTGGGCAGGTGCAGGCGGCTATTGTGTCATGGGAGGCCACTGATTCAGTCTGCACCACTGGTCTGCCATAAGGATTTGGATTTTGTGGTGAATGTTTCAAGGTCAATAAAATGAATAGAGATCCTTTCAAAGGCCATTCTTTTCCTTCATGGAATCCTGTTCTAAAATCACATTTTTATTGTCTGCACTGGACACAAAGAACCACACCCTCTGCCTCTTTTATTTTTTAAATGTCTTCATAAGTGAAATAACCCTGATAATGTTTTTCCTGTCTTTCTTCAATGCTAAGTGGTTTGTGGAATTTTCCGTATTCCTGCACATCCTCCTTTATTTAAAGCAGTGACCCCATGTTGGAATCATCTTGACAGCTTTTAAAAACACAAATTTCTGGGTTTTATCCTTAGAGATTAGGACTTTACAGGCTGGGCACACAGTCTCAGCACTGGGATTCTTACAAACTCCCAAGCGAGTCTAGTTCACAGTCGAGGTTGAGAACTACTGATTTAAATGTTGTACCAGTTTTTTTAAAAAAAAGGAACAATGTTGATTTATTTTGATAATACATAAATATTTAAACATTGAGCAATATGGTTAATTAAGAATCAATCACATGAAATAAGATGAAATTGAATTTCTTGTTTTGAAATACAGTGCCTCATAGAGCATCATGGGTATGGAAATGATCATTAATTTAAAAACATGTGATCCTATAGATGTAGATATCATGAGATAAGATAAAGGATGGAAAACAATATGAATGCTAATGAAGGTTCATAACTAAAATAATCACTTAACTGTTTTAGTTGCCTCATCTATAAATTCAGAAGGTTGAGCCACAGATAATATCTAAATACCTTCTAGCCTCTTTCTCTGATCATATGATTACTAGCACTTAATTTCTGAGGATACTGATTTTTTTCATAAAACTAGACAAAAAGGATATTCAAATCCTCTGCAAATATAGTTAAACTGTCTACTGTCATTAAGGACATATCTCCATGATTAGAATTAATCAGGCTGTAGGAAGACAGGGTAGTGCATTTCATTTTTTCCCTTTCTCTTCACTCAGCTCTCTGCTGTTAGATTTATTGCAGTAACTCATTCAATAACTACTAAAATTCATTATTTGGTCCACAACTGAATAGCCAAATCACATTAATTGATTCAATGAAAATGCTGTATAATTGATTATATAATAAAAGTATAAATAGGATTCATGGAAAAAAGATCATTTCCCTAGGTTGAATTTAAGGTTAATGTAAAGATATGTGAAATAAGGTTAAATATTAAACCATAAATTGTCACTTTAGTAAAAAAATGGAAACAAAGTCTATGTAAATAGGGAAGGGTGGAGGAAGTGAAGGGCACACAGATAATGGGGAAAAAAATAACCAAGATACATCATGTACAGGTACAAGCACCCAATGATAAATGTAAATGTATTGTTTACCTAAAATGTACCAATAAAAGAATTTAAGGAAAAAAATAAAACTATTGCATCCTAAAAAAAAATTAAAGTTGTACTGTAGTATTATAAAAAAAAGTATAACTAAATGTTTATATAAGTAATAATGTATTGATTATAGAAGACATAGACTTCAGGAAAGCACAAAGTACATGTTGGAACCCATTCTCTAACTACTGTACCTAGAAATAACCTCTCTTCACAGGTAATTTTTTTCAGTGTTTTTCATCAATGTGGATTTTTTTAAAAATGAAATTGAAAGCATATTGTGCATATAATTTTCTAACTTACCTTTGAAATGTTATAGTCTCTTTAAATATTTTAGACATAAAATTAATATAATCATAATTATTTTTAACCTTCAATATTAGATATTTAGATGCTGACCACTACATTTGGAAGACAGCAAGTTTCTTTTTTAACTAGTGATTTTTTAGATATAATTTGTAATCAAGAAACCCATCTTACTTTGTGGGAATTCCAGAGTATCACCTGGCTATCTGTCCTCTGAGCATGCTACTCTGTTGGGTAACAAACCTAGAGGGAATGCTATTACAAACTACTTGAAAGAGAGTCTGATTTACTGAAAGATCCACAAGGATGCTAAGGTTCTACTTTGTATGCTCTTCTTCCACCATCTGCTGCCTATAGCCTGCCCTTTATTCTCTGTGACCTCTCTACTGAGGCTGGCTTGGCCAGCTCTGCTGCTCTTTTGTCCTCTCAGAGCTGAGATTCTGCCTGGAGATGTGATTTCCCTTTCACAAGCCCTTGCAGCAGCTTATCTTGGCTCAGGATGGGTGAGGTGGCTGCAGCAGTGCAACATTGCCTCATGACCCTGTGTTTAGTCACTGGTCTTTCAGCCAAGCCTTCACAACTTGGAATGAGTACACTGTGATGACAGAAGGGAAAACTATATAATACGAGGGGTACCGCACAGGGTCACGACTTTTTCCAAAAAGATCAGCTAATTCCTATAATTCAGTTAGGAACACTGTTGGTTTCTTAAAAATGACTCATGGCATTGTCACCACTAGTTAAGACTGTGAATACTAGGGTGGTTATTCTCTACCTAGTGCACACCTCTGTTGTCCAGGTTCAGAGCACTGTGGTCTCCCTGTGATCCTATTCTGTGATGTACATGGAACAGTCTGAAGTTGTGTGTATATCGAGACAGTTCATCCCCTTCATTCCTGGTACACTGCAGCTGATTGGCCAGGAGACCTGCTGATCTCATCTCCAAAGACTGAGTGTGATTCTTTAAAGAAAAAAATTAAATTCTATCCTATACATCTATACTAACTTATTATTATAATTATAGATAATTATTGATTTACTGTGTTTTTAAAAAAGTCTGAAAATTCAGCAAGTTGATTTTTTGCCATTTATTTATCATACAAATATTTTATTCAGTATCATGCTTTGTTTCTTAAAATAGGTGAACTAGGCTTTAAAAAAAATACTGCTTACCTTTGTTGATCACACACTTTTCTGAGGTACTACATTGAATAGTACAATTTTTTTTTAATCTTGAGAAACTTAATACATTTGATACAAAACATTTTGTAATCTGACAGAGACAAAGTAACACTTTGGGGTTCTCTTTTCTCTTTGTTTTCAGGGTGCAGGTTGCACAGCCCTGGTGGTAGCTGTAGTGGCAAGAAAGCTAGAACTTACCAAAGCAGAAAAGCATGTGCACAATTTCATGATGGATACTCAGCTGACTAAAAGAGTAAGTTACCACCTATGTGTCCTCAAAGGAAATACTACTACATTTACTTCAATATTCAAAAATACGGTTTTAACATCAGAAGTGAAAATGACATGGTTTAAAAGTTGGGACATTCTTGGAATCTCAGAATAGACTATTTTTAACTTGAGGTCAGTTAGGAAATAATTAGATAATCCTAGTGTTTGAGTAAAAGTAGCTCACGTTAATCTAGACAAATAGGTGCACTTAACATTTAATGCAGTATGCAAAGAAGTAACCAATATCAGAAGAACATACTGTCCATGTAAAATAGAAATTTTATGGAAAAGTAATTGAAGGAGATTGTAGTTTCTGTGACCAAGTCAGTGTTCTAAAGACAGCAGTTGCAAAGATAAAAAAGCCCTAAATTTTAAAACCCCAAGTTAGGGGCAGAGACAGCCCTTTCCATGCCCTCGAGGCCTCAAGAGTGCTGAAATTGGGGCCAGGGATTTAGCTCAGTGGTTCCACCACCTGCCTTGTAAGCACAAGGTCCTGACTTTGATCCCCAGTACCAAAAAAAAAAAAAAAAGAGTTCTGAAAATGGCATAGCATCCACATAGAAGATCACTGTATGATTATGAGGGTAAAATAGTAATCACGATGTTGACAGCCCACTGACTCTTGCCAGGCACTGCTCCAAGTGTGTCACATGTACACGTTTCATTCTATTATTGTGAAAATTTGATAAATGTGCACACCAAGACAGGAGGGTGGATAATTTGATCAGAGTCCTCATCAAGGTACAAAGCCATGTAAGAAGAAAAACATTTTTATTAAACTAAATTTTCAGGCATTTTTTTTCTTACAGTAAGGATCAAACCCAGAGCAAGAGCTCAACTACTGAACCACAATCCCAGCCCAATTTTTGCTTTTTTTGATAATCACTTGAAATATCAAAATACATAACTGAAAATTATTTTATATCAGCCATCATGATCCAAAGTGGAAGTCAATGAGGCTGTCATGGAAAATAACAAAATGCATCATCATTTGATAACTTTACTTATAGAGGAATCCATAGTTTTCAAGCAGAGTTCCAACTTTTAATGTTTTCACTCACTTTATTTTGATTGTATCTGTGAAATGGATCTTGTTTAGCTCGGCACAGTGCCATTTGCCTATAGACCCAGGTATATGGGAGCCTGATATGGGAGGGTTACTTGAGCTCAGGAGTTAGAAGAAAGCTAGGGCAGCATAGCAAGACCCTCTTTCCCTCTCAAAAGAAAATCTTGTTTAATTTGACAAATACATCCCAATAAAGCAGTCATTTTCATGTACATATTTATTTATACAGATTCTGTTTATGAAATGGAAAACTTCTGCTCCACTGGCCTTGCTAATGCTTTCTTAGACTTGCCTACCAGACAATTGCATGAGACTTCACTGCAGTTTTTAGCTCCTCATTTGTACAAGACAATCAAGCCTCTCCATTGTAGATACCATAGTTTTGTTCTTGATTTACCACTTCAGAATGTCTTTTTTTCCTCCATAGTTTTCTCCTTTCTTCCAACTCCTATTTCTATTGTCAAAACTGGAGCATTTCTAATTGGGAGAGGTAAAGAGGCTAGATGGAAGGTTGGGTTTCTTTTTCTTTTCAAAAGTCTACAAAGAAATGAAAACACATACGTATGAGATTATTAGTCCACTCTAGAAATTGTAGCATGTTTTGTATATTTCATCCTATCAAAAGAACACCTCTATAAAGTTGATTGAGTAATCCATATAGTTTTATTAAGATTACACATTCAGAAATTAATGTCACACTTACGATAGTGGGCAGAAAAATGCTTTAAAATGTTATATAGCCCATATGTTTCAAAGAAAGAAATTGTAGCAGAATCACAAATAGGAAAGTCATGTCAGCTTGTATAGACAGATTACCCCGTGTTTCATAAGTTTTTATCTTGATTTTCTAAATGCTACTTTAGAATACTGAGAGTTCATATCTTAATTTTTGAGAGAAATTCCAGGTTCATTTCATAATGCAGTCACTTTATTCCATCGCCTCTCAATGTGACATTATGACATTTTTAGCTAGATAACTGGTGTGGGGCTGTCCTGTGTATTGTAGATGTTTATTAGCACAGTTGGCTTCTACTCACCTAAGTAAATCTTCTCATAATAAAAATAAAAGAGGCAAACATTTGCTCACCTTATTTACTAAAACTATGTCAAGATTAAAATAATTGCTTTCTCCTCTATCTCATTGCCACCAAATCACATGCATGAGAGGAAGTAATGCTATGTGCTAGGTCAGTGTTAAAATTCACAATTTTTAGACATAATATTCCCAGTCTTAAATACCATGAAATAAAAACTTTGTGAGTAATTCATAATCAGATCTTGCAGTAATTTCTCAATCTGTTTACAGTCTGTTTCCACAGAGCTAGTTCAGGAAATATATTGGTTGAAAAATGACCTGCGAAGATAAAGGCTAATTTTTCTTAACAGATAGTCTTAAATGAAATGAATTTATTGTAATTTCTTTCTTCCTTGGAATAATGCTTATTTATTTCACAAAAATATACTGTAGGGCCGGGGATTTAGCTTAGTGGTTTCGTCGCCTTCTGCACAAGTGCAAGGACCAGAGTTCGATCCCCAGTACCAAATATATATATATATATACTGTGTACCTAATATGGCAAGGGTTCTATGTTAACTGCTGAAGATATACAGCTGAAATATATTTTTATATTCTAGGACTCAAAAGAATTTTAGGCTTTTACAGTATTGACCACTCGGGAAATCACATGAAAGCCCTGATTATCCTGCTTGGCAGAAAAATGCATTTGTGTTATTTGTGATCCTTGGGGGCCTCCAAAACCCCTGTCAGGGTGCCCTGCAGAGGGCTGCGGGATCAGGACCTGTGTCTAGACCCAGATGACCTTCCTTTAGTTTTTATGAATGAAACTCTTTCCTTAAACTAAGTTCTCTAAGATTACAGCTTTTTTGTTATAAAGTTTTGTGTACTGTAGATAAATTTCCTGTAGATAATGCTACAAAGAAGTTGTAGAAAGCTTGTCCAGTAAAAAGATACAGTTCTAATTTCAAAGCTCACATTCTGCACAATGCCCATCATGCTTTATTAATTGTAGCACCTCATGATTACTTCTTAAAAGTCCAGCTGCTTTGCAGTATTTCTTTTGATTTGATTCTTTCCAGCAACCAAAGCAGGCTAACAGTTCTCTGCTTTTGGCACTAGGGATTGAACCCAGGGCCATCACACTGAGTGACATCCCTGTTGTGTGTGTGTGTATAACAGGGGCTCATTAAGTTGCCCAGACTGGACTCAAACTTTTCATTCTCTGGCATGCACCACCACACCCGGCTGACAGATCAGTTTTCATAGGCATGATGTTGCTAAGTATAAACACTGAAATGACACTAGAATAAAACATAAACTTCTGGTTTTTATGATACCCATTCCATTATGATGCTCAATACAATATATGAAAATAATAGCCCTTTTATAATCCTGTCTTAATTATTTTATACAAGGTCATCAACTTACTGAGTATCATTTACTTGGAACTTGAGTCTATTCAGTTATTTGTGGAAATTCTAAATGGATCACTATATTTTTTAAATAAGAATTCTAAAATGCTGAATGATCATTTATGAATGGTTTTTGAGGAATAACCAAGAGCAAATAAAGATGTAAAAGCCATATGCAGTTATTAAGATGAGACATTACAAATTCAAGGTACTATATAATATTAGAAAAAAGTTTAAAAATACAACTATTCCCTAAAATATTACATATGAAAAATAATTTCTTCCAATGGCTAACAGACATTTTGAAATTAAAGGAAAAAAATAATATGAACATTAAAAGAATAGGTATTCTCCCAGGAACAAATGTAGCCTTTCAGGCTTTCAAGTGTATGTCTTTACTGAATGGAACAATTTCTATGTACAAGTTTTCAGGGGAACAGTTTTATATAGAAATCATTTCTCAGTATAACTACATTAATGAAATGAAACACTGTTTCTGAAAGCAAAATATTATATATTGAAAGTAAAGCTCACTAGTCATAGTGCACCAGCATTGAGGAAGATTGTTCTGTGTAATTTTGGAAATTTATATGACACATCACAATTCAAAACTGGTAAACAGGTACATGTCCCCAGATTAATCTAAAGATTTCAAAGGAAAGTACAGTACCAAAAATTGAAACCTAACTTATTAGAACAGGATGAGCTGCATAGTACATTTACGGTTTATCATCTTATAGAGCCAATATGTTTACCATGCTATATCTTCTGGAAATTATTACTGCTCATTCATGTCTGAACCTCTTAGTTTGTTCTCAGAATACCTTTATATTGGAAAGAAGCTTGATGCAATTTTGAAAACCCTGACATAATTTTCCAAGTTGCTAGATAAATGTACCAGGAAGGATAATTATACATATTAATGCCCACTGAACATATTTGCAATCTGTTACGTTTAGCAAGAAGATCCATAATAAGATTATTATCATATGGTTATACCATTTTATTTCCTGTGGGCCTTTTTAAAATTTTTTTTTATTTTTATCAGTACATGTTTGTAGTCCATAATGATTACATTCCTTATGGAGAGTTGGAACAGGTACATAACACATCTTAAATCTTTTTTTCATCCAATTCTTCTCCCTCTCCCCAAATTCTAGACCATTTACTCCATGCACATTACACTATCTTTTGCTGAGCCCAGTGGGATACAACATGAAAGGAGCGAATTACTTGCCCGTTCCTCAGTCACACCATCCCGCAAGTATCTGCTCTGAAGGAGAAACGCTGAACAGAGCAAATCCACACCCCTCCTGCATCAGAAAGCAGATAGCAACCTGTGGGTACCCCTTGAATTTGCTAGGAGGCACAGTGTTATGGGGAAAAGCTTCTGAGGAAAGAGAATGACACAAAGTAGTAAAAAGTAAAAACAAACAAAAAAAAGAAGACTCATTGTCAGAGTAATGCAAAACAAGGGAAATTAGTTACAAAAAGTCTTTTGGACAATATGGTCATTACCTGTATCTTAGAAGTTTGTACAGAACAAAGTTTCAGCCAGTAGTCAATATCTACTTTAAGTATTTTGGTGCTTTATAAAGTACTGTTATCCCTGAAATATTTTTCTCTTACCACTTATAGTTTTATTCTCTTATAATTACCTGTGAGACAGGAATGTAACGTATCATGGCCTTTACTCCTGTGAGACTTATTTCAGAGTATCTGGGTAAGTACTATTACAAGCAGTGTGAGTTCTTATATACCCTTTGTTATTTCAAGTTATGATCTAAATACCTGATTATTAATATGCCTTTCAAAAATTGCATAGAGGAAGATTTTAGTAAGAGTTGAACATTGGGAATAACACATTTTCCTTTTCATTGGTGTATGTTGGGGTGGGGTACAAGAGAGTCAGTAAGAAGTGAAGTTAAGTTCCTTTTAACAAAGGTCTCAAAGATACTACCTCTCTTAGGGGCTTCTGAGCTGTCGTCCCACTGCTCCTGGTCCAAAGGAAGGGGCTTCCTGATCACCATCCCTCCCTCTGCTCCCAACCCAGAGGAAAGGGCTTTGGGGCCATCTTCTGTCCTGCTGCTCCTGGCCCAGAGGAAGGGGCTTCCGGCCCACCATCCCTCCCACCACTCCCGGCCCAGAGGGAGGGGCTTCTG
>NW_004624733.1:7417715-7442236 GCF_000247695.1 Heterocephalus glaber | reverse complement strand
AATGAGAACCAAGATGCATTATATAAAGGTACAATTCCCAATGAGAAATGTAATTGTGTTGTATACCTACAATGTACCAATAAAAGAATTCAACACACCAAAAAAAAAAAAAAAAAAGATGCTACCTCTGACTCTCCTTATTTTATTTTTTTATATTTTTCAGTGCTGGGGATTGACCTTACTGTCTTGTTCCAGGCCAGCACTTTACTGAGCTATATTCCCAGTTCCCTTATTTTTGAAAAATAGGAAATCAGTTATACTGTAGAGAGATCTGACTTCATTAATTAGCTCTAAAATTACTGTTTCCTCTTGGTTAAGATATCGCATGCAAAACACATTGGCTCTATATTCCTTTTTTAGGTATATCTAGAAATCCCTTCATACCAATCACTGCCATATCTAGCAAGTAAGAGAGATTCAAAATATATGTTGAATTCTTACATGGAAATGTTTTGGCCCATTTAGGGCCTAAAGCTTTTCTTTCAGTCTATATATTCACATGCTAAGAGTCCTTTGGATGATATGTATTTTAAGATTAGAAATTTCTATGTATGAATTTGATATGCTGTGGTGCCCAGTTAACACCATAAATGTTTATTTAATATCAGCTCTGCATGAGGAAGACACAATGATTAGTGACAAATCCTGTCCAAGAAACTTGAGTGAGGAGTCCACTGCTTACATATTTAAATTGTTACATGGCAGGGTTCTTACATGAGGAAATAAAGGAAACTTTCCTTCCTAATCAAATTCCTTCTCAGCTAAATGGTGAAGAACAGATCTGCTTTTCTCAGTTGTTCCTGGAAGTTTGCTTATCATTCTGTAACAACTCCCTATTGTTCAAACCTGTAAAACACAAAAGTACTTTTGACCCTGCTGTTTTACATCTCTGTCTTGTTCCTTTCAACCTAAGAAAAACAAGATGATCTACTACTGCTAGAATAATAGGCAAAGGGTATTGTTTTGTTTTAAATTCTGGGACATACTGTTTTGTGGCTTTCATGTTGAAAAGTAGCCATAAAATATGATGCTTTAAGGGCTTTATTCCTGTGTTTGAAAAACCTATTAGGGAGTTAGAAAATAAGTGTTTCAAATAAATTCACATATTTAAAAGTTTTTAAAAGGAGATGAAGGGATTTCATTTTTAGATGGTTAATTACTTTTATTTAAGCCTGTCAGCTGCAATGAGTGCTTAGTGAATAAAAACCTGCAATCTAAGGCCTCGAGGGTGTCGCCCACCCTACTGACTCTGAGACTGAGGTTCCCCATTCTCTGTAGCCATTCTCCACCATCATAAGAGAAAGAATATCAATCATGTGTCAAGTTAAAATGCACAAAAGATGAGCAGTGAATCACTTTTTTAAAAGTTTTTAGACTTACAAATCCAACTAAAATCAACTACCGTGTTCAGTTTTCTCTGTTCCTGGCTCATCAGTTTTTTGCCCAGTTCTCTGGGTTCTTGGCCAGTCTTGGATCTAGGCTCCTCCTTTGTACCCCTGGGACATAAAATTAGGCAGAGTATCCCGGAGGGCTCCTTTGTAATCCTCCAGACTTCTACAGAGAGTTGTAAGCTTCAGTTTCTTAGCAGGGAAGGGCTCTCCCACCCCAAGTACTGCTGGCTTATTTCCCCATTCCTCCCTCTGAAATAAGGGTTTTGAAAACTTCAAGGACCCGTTCTGCACCCATTTCTTTACCTGTGAAAGGATGGGATGAATGTCTTCTGAAAGGTGACTCTCTGAGGAAGGTTTTTCCATAGCATAAAGATCAAGCCGAGAGGCCTTTTCACTTCACAGTGGAGGGTGGTGCTATTACTTTTATGCACTGCTGGTATTGAGCATCTGTTTCTATCACTTTTCCACTGGTTAGAGGAAGTGTTCCATGCAGAGTCTAATAGACATCCAGAGGAAGTGTATTATGAACTAGTTATTCCTAAAACCAGTTTGACTCAGAGGAAACCAGTTATTTTCTTAAGATGGATTTTAGCAATATAATTTCATTTAAACTTTTCAGGACCATTAGTCACCAAATCTAAAATTTTCTTTGCAAAAGTGAAAAAAAAATATAGACACAAACTTGGCCCCCTAGTTTTAGTGTAATTTTGAGGTTATTTAAATCCAAGGAATGAGAGGACTTTAGTAATCATTGTTTCTAACTTTCTCCTGTTAGAGTAAATGAAAGTCCTCAGAGATTAGCTAGTCAACTCAAACTAAGTTAGTCCAAAGTCAAGAATTTTGGATGCATTTCTCAATCTCAGCTTGTCTTTCAGTCTTCCCCACTACATTGCCTATTCTACGTTATCTTCTTCCCTTTAGCACTCCACTAGCCTATACTTCTCTTTGAACTAACCTTTGTCACTACACAGTTAAGTAGATGGACTTTGTAAAATAAGTAATTAATAGTCCAGGTGAAAAGCCCTAGGCCCTTGAACCCTGCATTGTGAGCAAGAAAGAGGATAAAATCTGTCCTTGGCTAGGCCTTTATTAGCTTCCAGAATTTTTGGAAACTTTAATCAAGCCTTCTGTCAGCTGCAGGAGGTCTCACAGTGTTACTGTAATGCTTTCATCCCTTACATTTGTCCCATCCATTTGAAATGTAGTGTATTTAAATTTCCTACAAAACTGAGTAACAAAGAATCTTTGTCAGTTAATTAAAGTGTGCCTGTGAACAAGCATACAAACTGCTAAGTCACCGAGGGAGGCTATAAGCACTGGTTGTATTCAGCCATTGAGCAGTGGAAATGTGCTCTTACTGTAGTGCACAGCCAGAAATACCAGGCAGACTTGCAAAGGACAAGATTAACCTTGGCCTTCTGCCATTTTACCTTTCTCCAGAGAAATGAAGAATGTTCACAGAACAGTTGCAGTACAAGTTGGAGAAACCAGCACACTTGAAAGAAAGAAAGAGAGAGAGAAGTAGTAGATGAATAAAAAACAAGTTTCCTGTTGGAGTAAGGTAGAATTTAGTACAGAATTAGATCAGTAGCAGTATCTCCCTATTACTTCAATTCAGATGTTCCCATACAGCTACTTCTAAAAAGGCACAGATTCAAAAAATAAATTTTCCTTCAGTTACTCAAAAAAGCTATAGTTTACCATAATCCTTGGGATGAAGAATATTATCTCCAGCAAAGTTGCAACGAACTTCTTCACTCTGGAGTTTATCAACTGTTATTTATGTTTGTTTGTTTTCTAAACAGGTGAAAAATGCAGCTGCCAATGTACTCAGGGAAACATGGCTAATTTACAAAAATACAAAGCTAGTAAAAAAGATAGATCATGCAAAAGTAAGAAAACATCAGCGAAAATTCTTGCAAGCTATTCATCAGTAAGTACCAGTTTTCATTTCCATCCTGCTTTTTTAACCTTGACTTTTTGATTCTTGCATTGGTAGTTGTTCTTTCATGAGGGAGAAAAAAAGAGAACATTCTCTGAGAATTTAATAACTTCATCATGAAATCCTGAGAAAAGTTGTAGTTTTTTATGATTAAAAATCATTTAATAGAATATTCAGTTATTAAAGTGTCTCCTCAGTTTCTGCTTGTAGAGTCAATACTTTTTTAAAATTTTATTTCTTAATATATTTATATAGTTTTCTCTAGCATATTTAACTTGTATTTAGCTTTTATACTTCAAAATCCTGAAAAAAAATACATTATATGATCCATCTGGATTTTTTACTATACTGTTAAACATCTTTAAGTGATGATAGTGTATATAATTGTCTTAATAGAATATTCAATGAGTTCTTAATCAGAATCTTTGGGATTGTCTTTATGCTACATGCTCATAGATGTTACAATTCCTATAGTCCTCTACTCTTTCGTCATTATTCTGACTTTCTCCAGATCATCATTGTTCAATTTATTTAAGTTCTTCATGCCATTTCTTTGTTTACATAACTATAATAGATTGTTAAGGTAAAAATCTCTTACCTTGTAAGAGTCAGTAATTTGGAAACACAGGGTCCTTTTCCTCCAGACTGGCAGCACTTTCGCTGTAAGTATTACTCAAGTGGGTATTAGCTGTGATGTCATGCAGCCTTGCTTTAACTTAATGTCATTTCTGTATGGGGAAGAGCACACGATGGCTCAGAAAAAATAGCTTTCTTTATGAACCTACCAGAGTAATAATGGAAAGGTGGGTAAATACTGCCTTTTAGGTATGAATGATATTTGTCTTTCCAGGGCCAACTAGCATAACAGACAAGAAAACTGTGAGGCCGGAATTTTTATTCTGATATTTAAATAATTCAAATACAAGATTGTACCACTAACATTCTGTAAAGAATCACTAAGCTTTTATCTTCTACCCTTTCACCTGTCCATCCAACTGCCCTGCTTAAATTGGTATCCCCATAAAGTAGAATATGTCTATAATTATGTGCATGTTTTTGTGGACACTGCTGTCTTCCATAATGAAAATAAAGCCCAAGTATTTTAAGACGTAAAGGAAAGGGAAACTGTGTACATATGGTAGACAATTAGAGTCTCATAACTGCTCATGGCTGATTACACATAATAGCTCCCTTATTGGCACCAACATGCTTTCCCAAGATCTCCTTCAGCTCTGTGACTTGACTAGTCATACACAATTCTGCTTTTCCCCCATTATAAGGAAAGGACATAGCTAGAAATTTAAAATAATATTCTTGTAAAGTCAGGGAGAAACACAGAGAAAAGCAGTATGTTAGATCTGGCTCACAGAGTTTGCTCCCTGGAGCTCAGTGACTTTCTAACCTAGGACACCCCTTGGAACTCTTGCCTAGACATCTTGATTCTAGAAATCTAGACCTGAAAGACTGAACCCTCAAAGAGACGCTGAGCTCCCTCCTGTGTGGGCCTTTCTTACTGTGGGACAGGCTTCTTCCCCATGGGACTCCCTGGTACAATTCCCCTGAAGCCAGACAATGTTTGAACAGTCAGCGAATAGAATCCCAACGTTGATACTAGAGGTACCCATGGCATACCAGAGAGAAATTGTTTCTTTACACTTTTAATACTTTGATACCAACTATTTTGAGTATATTAAAAAGAAAACTTAACCTTGGGTATGAGATGTGTGAGGTTGTGAGGTACTGTGACAGTGAGCACATGTGGTTGGTCTACGTTCTGCATGAACACATCCCCTTTCCTCCAGGACTTTGTTTACTTTCTATCAGTTTAACCTGTTAAAATGTACAGTGGCATGTGATTTGCTTTTAATAAATTTGATAAATTTTCAAATAGCAACAAACCCCAAACATGCTGACAGTATCTGTAATACATCTCTATAGCCATGTGTAAATTGTGTGTATTTATTATCTCATCATAGACTTAAAGTTGTGAGTACATTCACATTCCACAAACAAGCTAGGGGAAGAATGTTGTGGTATTCAGTCTAACAGTCTTTCATATGTACTATGTAAGTTTGAAAAATGTTTACCATAGAATGTTAGAAGAAAAGTCTTCAGGGAAGCTAATTTTAAGAACTGACTCCAAGGAAGTGTGCCCTGTAAGGCACATTGATATGATCTTTAGGGTGCCACCAAGGCACCAACCCAGAGCCCTGTAGAAACCCACCTGTGGGTAGAGGAAGCCCTCTGTGATTCTTCTGCTTCTGTTAGACATTTCTCGTTCTGTTTCTTCTTAGCAGTGTGCACATTTAAAGTAGATGAGCTTCAAGCAACTCCTGTATGCTCTGAATTGTTTTACAGTAGTCTGGTGGTTACTGGGTTTCCTTTGATGTAAGGAACATTTATACTTTGTGAAAAAGTATAACTGAGTAAGCTGAGTAAGTTAATTTGTATGGGCTGGGTTTGGTTGGATAATCAAATCGTGCATAATTACCTTTCATTTTAATTCGATGTTCGAAGTTGGGGAGTGGAGTCCTAGAGGAAAGCACACAGGGCTCGATTCCTCAGGCCAAGCTCTTCACTGCCTGCTCTTTTAGATATAGCGAGAACTCAGCCTCATCTGTCAGCACTGGGTGAAATCAGACTTTGTAGTTGAAGAAAAAATTTATAATCATTTGACAGAGCTCTCCTGGCCTCTCCTAGTCTCTAACCTGCCCTAAGAGCTTTCTCAGCAGCTCTCTGCCCTTCAGTCCGCTCCCTTCTCACGGAATGCTTTCTCTCTTCCAAACTTTATGGCCTCTCTACCCAGGATGTGTCCTTTCTAGACTCTGGTGAGTGCTGAACTCTGCAGAATGTCCTCTTTTCAATAATTTATCTGTCTTTTTGAATTGTCACTTAGTGCCATGAAGTGATCTCTTTCTCTCTACCATTCAACCCTTTTTCTGGTAGCGGCTTTAATTTTAAAGTTGATCATTCTTCTGTCTCAACTACGGACCTATCAGTTAACATGAACTTGTCTCAGAACCAAGGAATCCAATGTACATAATTTATATAACAGAGGGCTCCTTAATAATCTCAAATTGAAAAGTATGTACTCCTGCCAAAAAAACCATTGTAATACTATTGCTTAGAACATTGTCCTCTTAACCATATTCCAAGAAAAAATCTTTCCTATTGCTTACTTGAACATTCTTTCTAAACTCTTGTCTAGTTCAAGAGGAAGCCAAGTGCTTTCAGGTGGGCAGAGCATAGTAGCAATGAAGAAAGATGGTGAAAAATTTAAAAACTATTTCTCTTTGGCCAATAAATCAAAATCCTGCAGAATTCTAACAGGATCTTCTAGCTAATGAATCGAGCCCCCTGTGCCCAACTGAACACCACATTGTGTTATTTTGTTCCAGAATATTTTACAGTTTCTTTTCTTTTGTTTTGTCTTTTTATTTCAACAAAATGAAAATAGAGCTCGGAAGTAAGTTGTGTGAGCCGCTCCTTTCAACATTTGCAGAATTTTCTACTGGCTGCATGCACTCAGCGGATCCTTTATTTGTGAATTTTAGTAGTCTGCTGCTATGGAAATGTGATCCAAATCATGATATTTTCCTGTGATAAGTGAAGTTCACAAGGAAGAAATCAACATATATTTCTTATTCTTCCTTTTGTGGGGGAAAAACTGTATTACACATCTGCACCTTACCTTTTATTCTGGCAGCTGCAGCCTAAGCAGACTGTTTTCTATCTGATCACCTACATTATAGGCAGTATAAGAAGCAGACAAGATAAGATGATTTAAGTACAGGGAATTCCAATCAAACAGGGCTCCTGTGTCTGCTTTCCACATTGGTAAAAAATAAATGGGCAAAATTCTACTGTCAGACATAACTTAGCAATCCCAGAAAAGTAAAGTAGGCCCCGCTGTTTTAAGATGAATTATCCACTTCATACAAGGAGTCACCAACCACCTTGGCACCTGCTTTGCAGAGTTCAGGCTTCTCTCTGTACACACAGATTGCTGGAGGCATCACTCCAGAGCCCCAAACTCCAGCTATTCTCTTGCTACCTATGCTATTCCTTAGATTTTTCTAAAAAGACTTGATACGAATTTCTATCAGAGGGCTGGGTTTATAGCTTAATGGTACAGCAATTGCCTAATATGTGTGCGGCCTGGTTTCGATCCTTAGCACCACATATACAAAAAAATCCTATCTTAAAAATACCATCATTCATATCAAAGAAAAGTGAAAATGAAGGTATCATCAATTGACAGTTGAAATATTGAATTCTAGCCATAGCTAGAATGCTATAGCTTATAGAAGTCTCTGAGCTGAGATCTTTCCCTCCACTCTTTTTATAAAGGGAAAATATTATTAACAGGAGACAAAGATGGGGTAGGACCAGCCTGAGACATTTTTCTTGCAAAAATCAATACTTAGAAAAGAATTCAAAGAGTAACTGTCTCTGTTTGAGTATTATTTAATGTCTTACCTGAGTGTCACTTAAAGTCCTCTCTAACACCTCTGTTGGTACAAATGCAGCACTCTAACACACACTTCATTTCATACCTGTGGAATCTGTGAGACAAATGAGGGCTGGTGAAAATGGAGCCCCCACCAGACATGACCACTTTCTCCAACACGCTTCTCTGAAATAACCACGGATGTTTGTTTTTTGCTTGTTTTTTAAAAGTACACATCAAGCATTGGAACCCTCATAAGTGTCTACAGAAACATTCCTCAACAATATGATAGCTTTAAATACATGTTTATGAGTTTCTTTTAGACTAGAACTTATTCCATCACTATAACAGCATAAAAATGAGCTGGTTAACTTTGTTTCAAGTATCCTAATAAACACATAGTCACAAGGACAAGTTATAAACTGTTTTAGATTGTTAAAGGTCATGTCGCAGGTAGGTGTCAGTTAAACTCACACTGGCAGAAGGAACTACATGGCTGCAGAGCAGATTTGGTGACATATTGGAATTCTAGTTGCAGAGTGAAATCACTGAGCAACATGAACATGTGCTACACAAATCTCCCTGGCAGTAAAATTTTGCCCAGTGAGTATTTATTCCTTGTATATATATATATATATATAATTACTTATGGTTAAAATAGAAAAATAACATAGTCTCTCCAGCATTGAAATTATACTTTGTAAAGTGATTTATTGTTAACATAGATTTTTTTCTTTCCTTTTTCATTAAGTAGCTTAGAAGAACTGATTTCTCTTTTGAAGCAAGGCTTTGGATTGTTGGCTTAAAGAATGATAAACCACTTTTCTTCCTGGAAAAATCTTAAGGTCTTGAACATAGCACTGAATAATAAACATTTGTTGGAATAATAAAACAAGTTAAAGAACAATAAAAGCTCTTATTCAGAAAGATTTTTTTAAAAAACTATAGCTTCTTGGTGGTCAATCAGGTATATAAAATATTTAAAGTAGCTAAAAGTAACCTTACATATAGATAGACTATCCCTCAGATACTTTAGTTGTCTTTCAACTTTTATCTTCCATAATTCTCCCAAAGAAATAGTCTGGCCTCCTTTCAAATTCAATGACAATATAAAAGTCAAGTGAAATACTATGAAGAATAAGAGAAGTATGTGCTTTGAGTTATCTTGCTGCTGATTGAATAAAAGTTTTGCTTTTGTTAACAAGAATCTCACTTATCACTGTGTTTTCATCAGGTTCAAATACCTAACCCAATTCATTTCAGACTAAACAGGGTTAATACCTGTATCTAGTCATGTAGGCATAGGAAGGTGCTCATGGCTCCAACATTAATGAAATTTCTTTTGCTTTGCATATTTCTTCCTATGTCTATTTGTCATGATACTGGAGCTTTTTAAGGAATGTTTTGGCTTTTTCTCATATGGTTAAGTCCTTATGAGCCTTTTTAAATTCAACTTACCTGGTAAACAGTTGTCCTGAGGACATCTCATCTCTTGCTCTCTCCTCTTTCTTTTTTGCGGTGTTGGGGAAGCATGCTTCTCATCTTACCAGATACATAACTAGTATGGAATTTATCCCTGATACTTAAGGCATTATCCATGCAGTTATTTGCCCTTGTCAATTTTGTGCATGCTCTTTGGAAAGCATAAGGTAGCCAAAGAAAGAAGAGAACGTTTTTGACTTCAGATTCTGTCTTTTAGATTACGAAGTGTAAAAATGGAGCAGAGGAAACTGAATGACCAAGCAAATACCTTGGTGGATCTGGCAAAGGTAACTCTGAGCTGCCCAGCCCTCATGGCCATGTGTGTTAGGATTGCCACTCCTAATGCTTCAGGAGGAGCCCATCCCAAATTTAATTATCAAGCCAAAAAAAAAACCCCATAAAAATGATACTTTAAAACTTTTTAAAAAACTTTTACTTAATATACTCTTACTTAAAAACTTCTACTTAATATACTGTTCCATCATATACACCATTTAATCCCTATCCCACCCTCAGAGTTCCCCTAACTGCAGTGAATTGGAATTGCCGTAAAGAACATAAGTGAAATGAGATGATATCTTTGGGATTCTGAAGTCTCATCCCTGACAACACAGTTGCATCTTGGATGTGACTATGAGGTTCAAGGCTAAATAGATCTCATCAATTCTCTTAAGCAAAATCATAAGAATATAAAATTGAAGTTTCTTGAAAGACTCCAGAAATTGAATCCTAAAATATAAGTTGTTCCCTTCTCCCCCAAACTAAACATTTTATGATTAGTTCTTTTCATTATTTAAGTCATACTGTGCTTTGAAAAGTACGTTAATAGTCTCCTAGTTCTCCTACCATGTTTATAAGACTCATCTGATTTTTGGTTGTACCTCCCCAAGTGAAATCCATTTTCAACATATGAATATTTAATCAACAATCAAAGCATTGCATCCTCTTGAGCTAATTATAAAAGAGTTACTAGAATAGCATGTAGTAAGTGTGCAGCCTCTTAACACAAATGTTCTGAAAGAAGCACTCTCAGTTGGATCAATATATCCTGTTTGACAAATTATCTCTTTACTGTAGCCTCACTTTCAATCTGTGAAAATTATACTGTGGGCCTAGTGTCATTAAATAAAACATCATCAACATTATATTCATTTTTATGTATATCTCTAAAGCATACTTTATAAACATATGTAATGAGTCACGTGAGAGCACACATGTATGAGGTATAGAGATTTCCTCCATTAAAATGGCTCTCACTCAGGGCAGGCTCATCATTACAGAGTTAAATGAGTAAGAAATTGAGTATTTTTTATGAAAATGTAAAATAGACTACTTGGAAATATGATTTAGATATTAATTTTACTTCAAGAGTACATCTATGAGGCAAGATGTTGTTTCCAGTTATTCTTTACTGTGATGCTTATTATGACAACAGGCCCGTGCTGCTGTAAGGTTCAGTATTCTTTGGGTGGGGTGGATGTTGGTCACATGTTCTGAAGGGTATATCGTAAAAGTAAGGTTAATGCACTGTCTCCATGGCCCAACTGAAACAAGGTATCTCTGTTCTGAATAGTAACTCCCTCATTTAATCAGTTCATTTGTCATGGTTAAGAGGGTGGTAAGCAGGATGAGAGCATATATCATAAGGAGAAATGAAGGAGAAGGAAAGCTGAGACAAAGAACTTGAACTTGAGAAAGGCTGTACAAGTGAAACATTCCGGTACTCTGGACCACCATCTTCCATGCTAACGCTAAGCTGATCAGCCCTGAATCCCGTCTTTATCTCTCAGCTACTTCAGGAAATATAATTAGGAATCATACTTATGAATGCCCAGTGATCAAGACAGTCAGTTTCAGGACACCAAACTAAGACACCAAAAGTATTTTCCTATTTCAGAACATGTAGTTCTGAGTAAGGTATCCCAACAAGGTGGACCAGTAACTTTATTATATCCTCCAACTTTTATTCTCATACAGAATTCATTTTGTTTCTTTTACAGCTTATCTGTAAAAATTCTATTTGTTTGTTTTTGTTTTTTTTGGTACCGGGGATCGAACTTGAGTCCTTAGCTTGAGAGGCAGGTGGTGGAACCACTGAGCTAAATCCCCGGCCCTAAAAATTCTATTTGACCCAGTGAAGAGTTATATCATTTGGAGCATAAACAATACAAGATATTTAAGAATATATTGCTTTAAATTACTTGATCAAATTAATTAACCTTCATTCCTATTCCAATCCCAATTTTTGTTCCATTCCAATACAGTCTGTATCAATTATTGCTCCTTAAATCTGCTTGCTTTTTAAATTGCCCTTGCCTTAATATTACATGTTGTAAAATGAATTTAATACACTAACTTTTCTAACAACCCATTAACACACACACAAATGTTAAAACATTTTCATCTATCTTTGCACAACCTAACATCATTGGGGATATCACTAGTAATACCTGCACCACATTTTTTGAAACTTAATCAAATTAATGCCTAACCACCTACATTTCTAAATCCTGGCATTGAGTGGACATTGAATTTGGTCTGTATGGTAAACTGTTCAGTTAGCTGATGCCCCTGTTACACTGGGTGTCACCACCCATAAACCAGTGGTAAAGCTCTAAGAGGTGCCATGCAGGTGTACATAGGCCTCTTAGTTCTCTATTTTTATGTTTTCTCAATCCTGTTTTCCAGACCCAGAACATCATGTATGACATGATTTCCGACTTAAATGAAAGGAGTGAAGACTTCGAGAAGAGGATTGTTACCCTAGAAACAAAATTAGAGACACTGATCGGTAGCATCCATGCCCTCCCTGGGCTCATAAGCCAGACCATCAGACAGCAGCAGAGAGATTTCATTGAAGCTCAGATGGAGAACTATGAGGAGCACATCACCTACAATGCTGAGCGGTCCCGGTCCTCATCCAGGAGGCGGAGGTCCTCCTCTACAGCGCCACCAACTTCATCAGAGAGTAGCTAGAAGAGAATAAGTTAACCACAAAATAAGACTTTTTGCCATCATATGGTCAATATTTTAGCTTTTATTGTAAAGCCCCTATGGTTCTAATCAGCGTTATCCGGGTTCTGATGTCAGAATCCTGGGAACCTGAACACTAAGTTTTAGGCCAAAATGAGTGAAAACTCTGTTTTTTCTTTCAGATGCACAGGGAATGCACCTATTATTGCTATATAGATTGTTCCTCCTGTAATTTCACTAACTTTTTATTCATGCACTTCAAAGAAACTTTACTACTACATTATATGATATATAATAAAAAAAGTTAATTTCTGCACATATGTTTGGTCACTTGACATTTCTAAAATTTCACTTCTGATATTCTTTTCAGACTAAAATGACCGCCATCTGATGCATGATCATTTTGATTTGTGAAAATTGAGCTAGCTTGAAAAGAAGACTTTCCTTCAAACCCTATTGAGGAAGATTTTCCCTCATTATGATATATTAGCATCACAATCACTTGACCCAGCCCCACTTTCTATTCTCTTTGAATTTATAGTTATCACCCTTTTAATTCAGTTTGTCTGCAAGTGATGTAGAAAATCAGGTTTATCAGCACTTGTATGAATAAGGGACACAGATGCTTTCAAGAATTATTTTATTCCTAGTTTACCAGCAAATTTACGGGAAGAAAGTACCTGGGTACCTCACTGTCTGAACACATGTTGCACAATTTTACTTCTAAACTAATGACTTTATATCTTCCCATGTATTCATTTATTACGAGAGCTCAGGCTGCATGGTATTTGGGGTATACATATGTATATTAATAGATACATGTTTGTATACCTCAGCATAAAAAGCATACATGCGCCTAACTCCACACATTACCTAGCATATGCTCCACTCGTGCTCTGTACTAAGATTTTTGATACAAGTAAATGGCATTTGGCAAATTTCACAACTTTTTTACACTTGTCTCATGGGTAGTTATGTTTGGTTTGTGTGAAAAAGAACAAAGTAGTTTTAACTACAAACCCCTCTTTGCAGATTGATTATAAGAATCCAGTGGGTTTGGAAGGACCATATTGAGGTGATGGCCACATGGATTCACTGGAGGTGTTCCCAGAGTCTGCAGCAAGATCTCCAAGAGCAAACTGTTTGCATTGTTTTAAACCTGAGAAATGTTTCTTCATGTTCAGAAAAGTCTAAGAGGCTTATGCCCTCCTTTTATACAGTTCCTTTGGCATGAACTTTAAAACAATGCAAGTTGCTAGCATTAAGAAGTATCTTCTTCTTTAGCACAAACTAGAGTGGTATATTTGCTCTATTTTCATACTTCAGTGAAGAAAACTTTCACAAGTATTCTCCCTAAGTGACATAAAAATCAAACATTTCCTGTCAAGATCAAAGCTACAGAGTACAATTGCTTCAGGTTGCTTACAATTTACTAACTATGCAGTGTGGCTGAAAATAATGCTTATATGTCTGTGCTGAATGAAGACAAGGTCTGGGAAGTCATCTAGTAATATATGAAAGAAAAACAATCTGAATACTGCCT
The DNA here is from genome assembly GCF_000247695.1 of Heterocephalus glaber. The sequence continues at coordinate 7,428,455 of NW_004624733.1, read as the reverse complement.
ATGTATGGATACATATTGCTAAGTTAAATTAATGTCAAGATCCTGTTTCATCAGGATTTCTACTTCTTGGGTGAAATTAAAATGTTCTTTTATATGTTTTGACTCAGATATAAGACTTGTGCAAGTAGTAGATAAGTTTGGTGTAAACTGTCAATGTAAGGGGGAGAGATTTTGAAAAGAATTTTTTATTTTAATTGATGTAGTTAATTCTACCTCTGTTGTGAAGGCAAAGGAGAGATAATTAAGCTTAATTATCACCTTACTGATCAATTAGCGCTATTTCCCCAGAGCACTAAGAGCCTAGGGAAAGAATGATGTATTGTTCTTCTTTTGTAATTTAATTCTTTAATATATTTTTTAAATATTTTTATTAGTGTATGTTTTCAGTACATATTGATTACATTCATCATGTGGTGTAGGCACATATAACACATCTTAATTCTTTTTATATCCCTTTGTCAAGAAACAAAAGTGAGTTTTTATTTAGATTTCATTACCTTATACAGTGTTACCTTAGTTCATGAACACTTCTGCTCTCAAACAATTAGGTTCATAAACAGAAGCGTTATGTGTGAACTCCCCATGAGATGACCAACACGACTGCAGCCATCTTCCCCAGGATCTTAGAAAGAACTAAGTTCATGAACTGAGGTAGCACTACAGTATTTATTCTTCTCTTAACTGTAGCTCATTAGGATAAGGTGTTCTTTTATCCTTCAAAATTAATCTTACTTTTCCTCTTTCCCTATGCAAAGTACATGAAGACTAGTAAATATACTTTTTGTTTCTGTCCTTTCTTAGAACTATACCAGATCAGCACAATTTGAGAGAGGAGGAGGGGCCCATCCATTACAGACTTTCTGGTCAGAGGTTTGGTGAATAAACTCCACTACACACAGTATGGCATTACCAAGTCTCCTCCCAAGTGGCTTGGAACATTAGGCAGAATCCTCTCAAGGCTGCTTAGATGACTTTTTTGGTGGTGATAATAGGCCATTCTCTTACTGGCACTGTTTTCCATTATGTTCAGTAATAATTGAGTTCTGTTTATACCATCCTCTATGGCCAGTAGAAACCATTTAACTTCTACAAATAATTTATATTAAATAGCACCACCTTTCTTAATTTTCATTTCCCTATTTAGGCACAGTTCCTAGGGTCAGCCAGTTGAAAGAAGAGCTCATGCTCTTAAACAAGGATGAAAGAAATGTGAAACAGATAAGTTATGGAAATTTCATGTGCTTTCTCCCCTAACTTCTGCTCTCCTTGTGATTTCCTTCCAAGAAGTGTCCATTGAAGTATCTGCAATAATCAAGTCCTTAAGTTCCTCAACAGAGCATGGTAACTGAAAAAGAAAGAAAGAAAGAGAGAGAGAGAGAAAGAAAGAGAAAGAAAGAGAGAGAGAGAGAGAGAAAGAAAGAGAAAGAAAGAGAGAGAGAGAGAGAGAGAGAGAGGAAAGAAAAAAAAGAAGGAAAGGAAAGAGAAAGAAAGAATTCACTATTGGTTAGAGTTACTGTGAATCTCAAGAGGTGGGGTAAAATTTGACATCCCTCCTATATTTGAATTTTGTCCCATCTTGAGAAGAAGCAGCATGATGGAGTGGAGAGTCAGACATGGTTTGAGCTGGGCTCTGCCACTCAGTAGCTCCACGCACTTGCACAATCTTAATCTTTCTGAGCCTATCCCAGTCTCCTGATGTGTAAAATAAGTCTTAAAGGACACAGATATCAGCAGTGCTCCGTAGAGGCTGGCATCTACCTCATCAAATGATGGTGCTTTTATTTCTATTTTCAGCATAAGGCAGCAAACATTAAACACCTCCATTATCTGCCTACCGTCTTATAACTTTTAACACCTGGGAATAGAAATTATAAATTCCTCCCCTCACCTGTCTATTTTATTCTCAAAACAAGTTACTGGACTCCAGATTAGCTCATTCATTTCCCGATCCTATCACTGTTTTTAGTTTAATTTGCATATCAAAAGATGCACATACACTTTGTTGCTTTGTCTTTGTGATTCTGAAATACTCCAATCTGCTTATAAATATGATTTAGAAATGTGGAGTGGAGAGCAACATTAGAAAGGTTATCTAAGAGTTGGACCAAAGGAATCAATCTCATAGTAAACCAGTAACATAAACTTATTTGATAGAGCATACCTACTAGATACTAAGTAATAGGGAAACACTTGATATACTCTCATTAATGCGAGAACAAAGATGCTCAGCACCATTATCACTATCCAGAACAGAGCCCTGACCAGGACAACTGCACACTTAAAATTCACAGTTACTCTTCTACCTTTGGCAGAGTAATACCCAAGCATTACACATACCCAAACACAATTCAGAACCAGCTTTGTGTGTGTGTGCGTGTGTGTGTTTGTGACTTTGAAGCTTAGGAGCTCTTTTTATGAAGACAGAAAAAGTCATAAAGGAAAAGACAAACATTTACTTTTCACAAAATTAGAAACTTTCTGATATAAAGTATGAAATAAAAGGACAGAAGAAAAATATTTATAATTTATGACAGAAAAGGCATAGTATATTCAGAATATGAATAAATAGATATAGATATAGTAGACATTCCTATATATATAAAATAGAAAATCTATCTTTATACATTCATTGTCTCCATGTATACATACAGAAATAGTTTATACATTTATATATACAAACATATATGTGCCTATAAGTAAAAGGAAAATTTGGTAGAAAACAGCAAAGGCTTTCTACAAACAATTCACAAAACAGGTAATATGAATGAATAGACAATAAACTCATGAAGGATATCAATGCTTCTCTTAATCAGGGAAATGCACAGTAAGACAGCAATAAGAGTTTGGAAAAATTTAGACTAACCTATTAAAACTTACAATGCATATCTTTGCTCTGATAAAGTCTCAAAATTCCATAAGCCTGAAGAAATAGATAAATAATAATGTTTTCCTCTCTTGGGAGAAAGACAACTCACAAACTCTGTTAGCAAGTGAAACAGTCTGTATCTATAGGTCACAGAAGATCTGTTTCTCTACACCAACAAATGTTCCTACCAGAACTCATTAAGAGAGGAAAAAAAAACATCAGGACACCTCTTCATATTGAGCACTTGGCAGAGACAGCTAAGTAGAATAACTGATACTAAGACAATGGAACCAAATTAAAGTGTTTTTCTACTGATTTTTTTTTCATATACAAACAATATTAACAGGTCAGTATTTCCGACAATCTGTTCAGGCCTCTGTCAAGTACTCTCAACACTGTACAAGACAAAGAGGTACTCTCAGCTAGTGTGTGGAAGGACAGTGAATCTCAGAGTCACATCTCTTGGGCTTACTCACTTAACAGTTTTTATAAAGTGCAGTAACAAATCCAACCAATGGGAATTTTAAGAGCAGGATTACTGAGGCAAACTATTACTGAACCCAAGGGCAGACTATAAGGAACTGAGAGAATGAACGTATACTTTGAGCTAGAAAGAGGGAAAAATCAAATATGGTTTCTCTCTGGTAAATATCCACACAATCTGTCCCTTAGTCTTTACCTTGAATTTTCTTCTTTTAATTAAATTTTTATTAGTACATATTTGGAGTACATAATGACTCCCTTCAATGTGGGCAATTGGTACATGGACTTTACCCATCTTAAGTCTTTTACTTCTACTTCCCCCTTTTCTTTTCCCTCCATCTCTTGGTACTCTTCCTATTTGTAAAAATCTATCTCCCTGTCTCCTATTGTTTGTCTTTATTTTGCTCTTTAAATTATTTATACTTTGAGTTTCTCATATAAGAGAAATCATGTGCTATTTAAGCTTATTGGTAATTTTTCAATGGATCCATTCTTTTAATAACAATATTAAAGAAAAATCTGAACACTCAGAAATAGGGAGAACATTGAAGAAATTATTATAAATATACTAATTAGTAACTTTAAAGTATGTGGGATTTTTAATGTTACCCCATTAGAAAGATGCTTGAGACCTATTTGTTGGTAATGAGTACAAACTGCAAAATATTAACATCAGTAGTGAAATAAGAATACTCACTAGTAGATCTAACAAGTATCAGATAATGCCCTTAAACAAGGTCATTAGAGATATAAAAGTCAGAATAAAAAGTAAAACTCATCTCTTTCAAATTGTAATACAGAATACTTGAGAAATTTCATAGAAATTCAAATAATATAAAAATTCAACAAATTAAAAAATATAAAATACAATAAACCCTTGGTTTGTGAGAATAATTCATTCCACTTGTAATCCAGACTCATATATCAAAGTAGCAAAAGAGACCCAGTTGTGATCATATGATGTTCATCATGATGAACTACTCATATTGCAAGACATCATATTTTTATCAAGTTAAAATTACTTAACCAATATTTGCAGGGCCAGGGATTTAGCCCAGTGGTTTTGCAGCCTCCAGCGCAAGCTCAAGGACCAGAGTTCAATCCCCGGTATCAAAAAAAAAAAAAAAGAAAGAAAGAAATATTTGCTTGTCTTGCAAGACACTCATAGAACAAATTACATGCAATTCAAGGTTTGACTGTATATGGAAATCAATAGTTTTTATATAATAATGTTGAAAAACACCTGACTTACAATTATAAAAATACTTGGAAATATATATAATAAATGGGCAAAACCTATATAAGAAAAACTTTAGAAACATCCTTGAAAAACATAAAGTAGACTTCAACAATTGGAAAGCATCTCTTACTTGGGTTAGATAAGTCAACACCAGAAAGATGACTTCTCCTTAATTTATTAATTTAATGCAATCTCAATTTTTAAAAATGTTTAAAAATAAAGCTAAGGAAGTTAAAACTGAAGTTCACATGGAAGGAATAACAATAAAACACTTGTATTTTAAGAACTATGGCTGATAGTCTTTTTTCCAGAAAAAAAAAATGATATAAGACCTCTATTATTAAAACACTGTGGCTCTAGCACAGTAATATACAGAAGGACCAGTAGAACAGAACAAAAAGTCCAAAAACAAAGCCAAGTACATGTAGAAATTTATAATGTGATAAATGTGGCATTTCACATAATTGGAACAAAGGTATATTTTTTTAATAAATGTGCTGGAAAATTGATAGCAATTTTAAAAGAGATAAAACTAGATTCATACTTTATGCCATATACAAGATTAAATTCCCCATGTATCAGAGAGCTAAATGTAAAAACTGAAACTGCGCAAGTAACAGAAGACAACAGTGAGCTTCTCTAAGAACCCATGTATATAGAGAGAGGCTTTAGAGAATGCACAGGCAATAAAAGTTTGATAAAGTGGAGCAAGGGAACTTCAGAAATAGCAATAGAAGTCATGATAAACAAAATCAAAGTGGCCAATATACTGGAAAAAAATATATGCCATACTTTAGATAAAATACTACAATTTCTGATATTTAAAGAATACTTAAAATCAAAAAGGAAAAGTTCTAAAACCCTAACAGAAAATAGGAAAATGGCAAATGACAGGTAATTTACAAAATATAGATAAAACAATTCTCAAACATATTGAAAAAAGATTAATTTCATTCATAGTGTCAGAAAAATCAAAACCTACACTGTTACTCGTTTCTCTTGTACAGTGGACCCTTGAGTTATGACTGGCCTAACATAGGAACTACTTATGACTGGAATTTTAGTTTTAACTTCAAAATCTTGAGTTACAACCCAAATCTCGGCTGTTCATGCTTCCAGATGGTCTCAGATATGGATTTAACCCTTAAGGAGTTCTGGAAAGAACATTACAACATCCTTTCCTTTGTGGGGTTCACTGAGAAATCCTGGGCCAGTATCTCTCTAAGGACACTGAGATCTGCCTGTATACAGGAGAGAGACTTCGAAGGTCGTGTAGAGGAGCCTGAGCCTTCAATTGACCAACTTGAGTTACAACCAGCCCACCCAAATAAATTAAGTTCGTAAGTCAAAGGTCCACTGTGCTAGACTGGCAAAAACTGAAAGCTTGATCTACTCTGCTGTGCTATGAGTGAACAGGAACCTGACATATTTGGGAACAAACTTGTAACAAGTGAACCCTTGGCAGACAAACCACATCTAATTCATGGCATGGAATAAGTAACACTTGTCTGAGCATACACACACACACACACACACACACACACACATATATATATTTTTTTTTTTGTATCGGGGATCGAACTCGGGACCTTGGGCTTGTGAGGCAGGCAGCAGAACCACTGAGCTAAATCCCCAGCCCTGTCTGAGTATATTTTTAATCATCGTTTTTACCTTTAAAAATCATTTTAACATTTCATATCATCAAAGTATGTCAATAAGAATATGGAGGAAACCCTAAGACAGAATACAAACTAAATTCAACAAACCTAATTTTATTTCAAAAGAAAAATGAAACCACATCAAAGTCTATGTTGGGTGGGAGGAACAACTTTATTTTGAAATAATCACAGACTCAAGAAAAGTTGCAAAAAATGTACTAATGGTTTCTTACATCCCCTACTTACTCTATTTATATTTTATATAGACACAGTATAATTAGCAAGAATAGGAAGCTAACTTTACACAATATGAACTAACTTACATTCTTCTCTTAACTAAATAACCTCACTATAAATAAATGCATTAGGCTCCTGTTTCTCCCAGTAATGTAAGTTAGCAATTCTGAAATGACTCTTTGTGCACTGTAGGGGTGAGTAAAGAATAAATGTACAATGACAGAGCACACAGGTTTACCTCAGATGGAGAAGGGAGTCAGAAATATGCCATAAGCATAGGCTAGGGAGAATTGCATCATGTTTGGTTGAAAGTGGAGTCAGCAGTATGAACTAAGACATAGAAACCTATGTTCACATGAACATATATGTGTATTCTCTTCCTAATTCTGTTTGCTGAAAATCCCTAGAAGCAATACAGTCTCAAAGCTAGTGCTCAGATCTTGAATCCTTCAGGCTTTTTTCCTTGGAGAAATGGCTGAGTCTAGGACAAGGACAGGGAAGTTGAATGTAAGCCTGGTACACTCTGCTGTGCCATAAACTAAAAGACTGTCAATAATAGTGAGGACATACCAAAAGGATAGAAAGGCTAGCCTAGGGAGCTCTCACTGGCCAACATAAGACAATTTTGACTATAAAATAAATGAAATTATTAACATAATCTACTGAATAAAATAAGCATCCATACATCCATGTCTAAAAATAAATTATGGAAATCTTATCTTACAGTGGGTAAATTTTTGTGGGAAATACAGTGAATATTTATGTCATCTTGAAAAAACTCATGATGAATTTTTCACTAATTTCATTTAAAAAGGTTAATGATAACTTTATTTTCTTTAAAAAAGTGGGAAACCTAGTGAACACAGCCTTAACCAAGGACACAGAGATATCAACAATTATGGTGCAGACCAATACTATATGCCTCCTGATATTATACCGTAAGACCTAGATCACTTAAATGATATTCCTGCCAAAAAACCATAATGCAAATCTAATGAGAAAATTATCAATCTAATTGATGGATCAAAAAAGTTGATTTTTCATTTCAAATGCCCATTTTTGGATTGGGTTTTTAAATTTGGGAGGTCTGATTTTTTAAAGTTCTTTATATATTCTAGATAGTAGATCTTTGTCTGAAGAACAGCTGGTGAAAATTTTCTCCCACATTGTGGGTTGTCTCTTCACACTGTTGGTGGCTTCTCTTGCTGTGCAGAAGCTTTTTAATAAGAAGTGATCCCACTTGTTGATTGTGCTAGTTCTTGAGCAACTGAGGTTTTGTTCATGAAATCTTTTCCTATACCAACGTCTTCAAGAGATCCACTTAACCTCTCTTCCAGCCAGTTTAGTGTTTTTGTTTTAATATTTAATCTTTAATCCATTTTGATTTTAGTTTAGTGCATGGTGAGAGATATAAGTCTAGTTTTAATCTTTGGCAAGTTGAAACTCAATTTTTCCAGCACCATTTATTAAAGAGTCTATCTTTCCTCCAGTGAGGGTGTTTGGCTCCTTTGGCAAAGATGAGGTGGCTGAGTGTGTTTGGAGTTGTTTTTGTGTCTGCTAATCTGTTCCACTGGTCCTTGGGTTTCTTTGCCAGTACCATGCTGTTTTTATCACAGTAGCTTTGTAGTATAGTTTGAGGTTGGAGATTGTGATACCCCCTACCTTGCCTTTGTTGCCTAGAGTTGCTTTTGCTATTCTAGATCTCTTCTTGTTCCAAATGAATTTTTGGATTGTTTTCTCAAGGTCTGTGAAGTATGCTATTTGAATTTCAATTGGGATGGCATTGAATCTACATACCAGTTTTGGAAGTATGGCCATTTTCACTATACTCATTCTTACTACCCAGAAGCAAGTGATGTCTTTCCATTTTCTGATATCCTCTTCATTCTCTTTTTTCAGAGTGCTATAGTTTTTAGAGTGAAAACTATATAGCATATATTCTTTAAAAATGTAAGTGTTAGAAAAGACAAAATACACCTGAGAAAGTATTCTATATTGCAGGAGACTGAAGAGACATGACAACCAAGTCCAATTTATCTTTCTGAGTTAGACTCTGGGCCAGAAGAAAAGCAACTACTAAGGACGCTATAGGAATGACCTGCAGAATTTGAATAAAACTGTGGATTAGACAATAGTTTTTTATCAATCTTTAATTAATCTTTTATAATAACTACAAGACAGTTGGCAAAATTTTTAAAATGTTGTTGTATCAGTGGTCAGTTTAACTTCTATATGATGGGGCTAAAGCAAAGAAATACCACTCCCCATCTTACATGTGCAAAAACAAAACTCACCAATGCTAGCTTCAATAAGCTATATTCATTTTTCCAGTCTGCAAACTTGTACCAATTAAAATAAAGTTTCTAATAGGCACCTACAAGACTTGTAGATGAAAAAGTACATGGAAATATCAAGAGGTGAGACATTTATAGGTATTGAAGAATGGGCCTTGTCCTCACCTACCTTCCCCGGTCAAGACTCCAAGAAACAGAGTGGTATCACAGACAATGTGGAAATAGAGTAGATTTATGTTCAAATCCCCAGGATGAACTCAGGGAGACAGTGAGTCCCCAGCCTTCCCCACTGCTGTCATAGTACAGAAACAGACAAACAGTTTACATGTTATGTGGAAGCATATAGCTTGACATAATCTCAGTGTTCTTCACACCACACTTTGGCAATGGAATAGCACAGTGATCTATGTGCCAGACCCAAGCAAAGCTTTCCAAAGACAGATTCATGTAAGGAGCAGTACAGTGTTCCCTGTGTGACAGACACATTGACATGGTACTGGAAGTTTGAAGGCTTAAGGTTTAGGGGTTAAATATTAGAGAGGATGCAGAGTACCCTCTATAAAACAACAATTAAAAAAGTTAAAACAAGGCCATCTCAGCAGGTTCTGGTCTGTATAACCAGTCCAAGAAATCTATCTATCTATCTATCTATCTATCTATCTATCTATCTATCTATCTATCATCTATCTGTCTATAAATCTATCTATATCTGATATCATAGCTATATATAAGGCCTTGGAAATTAAAGCATTACTCTGGTCAAATCCTAAGTACTATGTTTGGAGTATGATTTGTCCTCTCCAAAGGCATGTTGAGATTTAATGGCCAGTGTTACAGTGTTGCAAGATGGTGGGGTCTGTGAGAGGTGGCTAGGTCACTGAAAGGGAGTAATGCATTTCTTAGGACAGTGGGTTACTATAAAGCAAGGAAGCCCCTCATGTTTTGTCTCTTCTGTAAAAGCCCATTTTTGTCCCATTCTGGAAGCAATAAGAAGTCATCACCTGGTATGGCTGTCCAATCATGGACTTCCCACCTGCAAAACAGCAAGTCAGAATAAAGCTCTTTTCTTTATAAATTACACAATCCCAGGTATTCTGTTATTTTAACAGAAAATGGATTAAGACATGGAGGGACTTCAAATTGACTGAAATTCTAGTTCTGCAGACTGAAATTCCTATACATCACGTAAGTTTCTCTATATCATCTGAAGCAAAACCCTAAAAAAGAGATCTATGAAATAATTTCAGGGCTCCATGTTTGAGTTTGTAATTATGTTTTTGTCCAAAAATGTCCAAAAGATGTTTTTGCATACTATGTAAAAGAAAGTTTGCAATAATTGAAGCAGAGAAGTAGAACTGGTCTACCACATTGCCAGTGAAAGTATAAATATACCAAAAATAATTTTAAGATTAAATATACTCATGTTGAATGCAGGTTCTGCAAATTTTATCTTTCTTAAGTATTATTCTGTTAATAGCAGTAAATTAGTGAGTTTGTTCTTTCTTACTCTAGTAATTATTGGATTAGACATAAATTCCAATTCCAATGTCGCTATAATTTGAAATTTATCTTCAATAATCAAAATAGGCTCCTAGGGCAGAGAAGGTGAGCTGGCCCTAGAACCCAGAAGAAAGCTCCCCTGCCACCATCCCATGCTCCTAGGGCAGATAAGCTGAGCCAGTCCCAGCACCCGGAAGGAAGCTCCCCCATCTCCATCCCACGCCCCTAGGGCAGAGAAGGTGAGCTGTGCAGGTGCCAGAAGCAGCCCCCCCCCCACGTGGAAATGAAAAGACATGTAAACAAGCCTCAAAAACAGACTTCCGGATCACCTACAGCAACCCCAAAGGGAAACGAGATGGAACACTAGGATACTCAACCACCTGGACTCTCTGAACTGGCAACAAAAGAGGATCTGGGAAAAATGAAATCAGAAAAAATTACTCAGATAACAGTAAAGATTGT
>NW_004624733.1:7404829-7415075 GCF_000247695.1 Heterocephalus glaber | reverse complement strand
TGTAATTTTAAAAATGTATAATTGATATTGTGTAATAGGAAGAAAAGGTCTATAGGAGCAGGGGAAGTGGGAGGGGTAGGGGAAAGGAAAAAAGGAAAAAACAAAAATATGAGAAAAGGAAAAAATGGAAACAAAGTTTTTGCAAATAGGGAAGGGTGGAGGGGGTGAAGGGAGGGGAAGGGAAGGGGAAAAAAATAAGAACCAAGATACTCATGTAATGGTACAAGATTCCAATGATGAATGTAACTGTATACCTAAAATGTACCAATAAACTTAATGGGAAAAATAATAATCAAAATAGTTCTGCAATAATTTGTAACATTTTACTAAATTGGTATTTAAAGTTTTCTTGTTGGCAAAGTATATTATATTGATTGTGAGTTGATTTTCCTGAATTAGCCAACAAGGTGAAATTTTTAATACTGTTTTATGTAACAATTTTATGAGTCCTTCAATTAAATTGTTATCTCTGTATTGGTTTGTCTAAATGAAAACAAGAAGAATAAGTAAATGAATATTTGTCCAAAAACTTTACTATGAAATGTAACACTGGCGATATCATTTTAGCATCATTTGTTGTGTTTCTTTAGTGATTATAATTTGGATTTTCTTAGTTTTACAGTTTTAATTATATGTGATTTATAAACTTGTGATAGCTTTATATTTATAAAAGAACCATATGCATATAGAATTTATTTCTGGCTTATGTTTGTACATATTTAGATATCATTAAAATGAGATTAAATGTTTATGACAGCTTAAAATTTTAGTTGTTACTCAGACTTGAAAAATAATTCAGTAGACGATTTGGACAACACAAATCTTTTCCTAATGCACCTGTCTCATATCGCAAAGAAGTATAGTTATTATAACATGAAAAATATTTTTTTTTCATTATTTAAAACAAATACATCAGTTTTATTGATAAATGTTCTTTATGGCAAATATTTTTAATTATATTGCATAAAAGTACATCACTTAACTCCAAAACTAAGCCTAAAGTATAGGCATTGTATTTTTTCTTTTATAGTTTAGAAAACACACTGAGGAAGATTAAGTGATACTGAAGGTCCCACACAGATCAATGAGCCAGGTAGGATCAAATCCAGCTGATTCTAAAGTCCATTTATCCAACACACATGCTATGTTTTCTTCATACATTATTTACTCATTCTTGGTGCTTCTCCTACTTCATGGTTCAAGCAACCAACCAAACATGCACCTAGTTGTGTTTCTTTGGTTGTATATTTATTTTCGGTGAAATAGTTCCTGTTACCCCTGCCTTCCTTTTCTCATAGCCTCAAACCTGTTTCTCAGGTCCTTACATTTTTCCTAGTCTGCTGAAAAATTTTCCTATTATTCATATTCCACCATATTACCATCCCCAAATACTCTGTTCCAGTGCCAGCCTCCTCAGAATGAGTGTGATGCAGGACACACTCTGAAAATCTGCCTGTACGATCCACCCTAAATTATTTACATAACTCAAAATGTTCCTTGTGCCTTATCCATTTGTGTGTCTGTGCGTTAAACCTATACTTCCCTAGTTTTAGATAATCTTCCATTGGATATCAGGTCCTGAATCATTTCCTTTCAGGGATCCTTTCCTAGCTTCCTGGTCCTTTTGGGAGCATTCATATACACACAAGTCTCTTTCCGGCTGCTGCTGCATCAATATCACCATGATGTTGCTTTCTTCTTCAATCAGACCAAGTATAATTGATCCCTTCTGAAATTCTTGCTGATTGTTTTGTAATGGCTCCCTCTAGACCATTAACAGAGGCTAGTTCCTTTGAAGTGAATAGGAAATACAAACTTCTAAACTGAAACTATAATCGCAGCACTCTGAGAAGCTCAATCAGGAGAATCATAAGTTAGGGCTCAGCTTGGGAAACTTAGTGACTTAGTGAGACCTTAGTTAAAAAAAAAAATGGGATGAGGATAGAGCTCAATGTGAAAGCCTTGGGTTTAATCCCCAATACTTCACAAAAAGAAAAAATAAACCATATCCCCCCCCCACACACACATTTATAAAAAACCTCCACCTCTCTATTATCCTCTCATAGTGATGTAAGTTTTCTAGAGTTGTAATCTATAACCAAAGGTTCTGCAGTTCTTTCCATAATTCACTTTCTCAATGGCCTCTCTCATTCCCTTGGCAAGCAATTAGTCTACACAACACCCAAGATACCCCCTACCCAAATTCCTTTTTCTGGAAGTTCTTAAGTCTCAAGCAAATTAGCAGATTCTGGATTATGGATAGTCACTAATGGAACATATCTGAGATGTACTGAAATCTCCAAACCAGTCCAGAAAGGAATGTGCTTATGCTATTTAAGACCTTCCATGATTTTTGTCTCAAATACTACTCTTTCTGTTCTTTGCTTTTATTCAATGTATCCTTTGGAATTCCCTTCATCTCCTCTAATCTGCTTCAAAATCCTGCCTCTCCTCTGGGGCTCAGTCCAAATGCCATCTCTTTGGTAGCCTTCCTTCTGAATCCCAGCTGAGAAGAATGACTCCTTCCATTAGGCTCACAGGTTGCTCCACAATCTGTACTTTGAGAGCTTAACACACCCCTCCTTCTCTAGTTGAAAACACAAGACCTTTCACTCACAACAGAGAATAGGAACTTGTTTGTCCATCTTTGAGCTATACATTTTATATATCCTTAAAAGTTTGTTAACTGATCAAAAATTTGCTGGCCTTGAAGTCAGTATCCTAGCCAGGATTCTCTATCCTTATTAAAAAAAAAATGCTCAATGTCTCTTATCAGCCTCAATTTGAGTTCTTTCTGCTCTTCAGGTGTCACCTGGAGCAGTAGCTTGTTCTTCACTCAGAGAGCTGGATGTGGAGCTCCTTGCTTAGAGCCTACCAGCCCAGAGTGCAGCCCCACCACACTGGCCAAACTTGAGGTATTTGCTTTCAAACACTTAACATTTGCTTTGTGTTACCCTTTTATTAGGAAGATTAAAATTGAAAGGGAAGCAAGTGAGGCAGAGCTTTCTTTTTTTCTTTCTGCAAGAACAGCTTGTTTCCATGACATTTATACAGTGAGCTTTTTCTAAATGACAAGCAGATTGTTAGAAGATGTTATTTTCTGTCTCTTTGCTTTGGATCTTCACTTAGTGGGTGTAATGTAAGAGAGACAGCCTCACTAGGAGGGTGACTGTCAGGTATATAGATCTTAGAGGGGGTTGGGAGGAGTGTTTATTGACTATGTTTCTTTGGGGGTTGCTATAGCAGCAGCCTAACAGATTCTGGCTAGAAGTTGTAAGATGTATTAGCATTGTTGCCTTTTTTTTTTTAACATGAGAGTAAAATTTTTGCAGACATAAGTATCTGCTCTTTTTAGTTTTTCCTCTCAGTTAAGAAAACTGAATGCTCGCGGAAGATGACACCCATGTGGCAGCAGAAGACCTGCATATTTAGGTTGACATGAAATGGCTCATTCCATTTGAGTCAGCCCTTTGCTCCGCAGGAAAGAGGTCAGTCTCAGAGGCATCTGACTGAATGTCCTCACCCCCAGGTTGCTGATCAGAATGCAGACACAATGGGAGACAGGACAGTGGGCTCTCCAGCCCTGCTCTCAGCCACAGTCAGCATCAGCTCACATCTGCACACACAGAACTGGGTACAAATTGCTGTCCCCACCTTCTTTCTCTGGAAGAACTCTGGGAGACTGGCTTCATTTTACGTCAAAAGTCTCCTCTTTTCCAAAACTCTCTCCCCAACTATGTTGTTATTTACCTGGGTTAGACCTCATCATGCTCTTGTGGATTTGTGTAATGCATCTCTGAGCTCAGGCTATCCAATCCACAGCACTCCTCTCCCAAGTTGGGTACATTAGCCTATAAAACAAAACATATTAAGACTCTCCACCTATTTGACAAACTCCACTGCCTCTTTATTTTCTATAAGTTCTAGACTCCTTTCACCAACACAGAAGGCCACTCCTGGGTAATTCCAAAAGCACTTTTCCCTGGGCTTTCCACAGGCTGGGCTATCTGCCATATTCTATACTAGGCCTTGGCATCCTATTCCAGATTTCTCTGTGCTTGGAATTATCACTATCAAAGGTTGAAAAAAGAAGGATATTTTCCCTAAAGATGTTTATTTGGTCAGAAGAGCTTTTAAAAATTATTTTGAGTTTGAGTGGCTTTAAATATACATGCATTCTCCAATTTGGCACAGGCATTTTTAATACTCTACCTACCTCCTTCCATTTTATATAACTGGTTTGCCCCTAAAGGCATTTGAATTTATGCCTCTTGAAGATAAATGCCTGCATTTCCTTCCTGGTAATTACATCTGCAACCTTCATGATCTAGAAAAAATATCACTGCCAATTCAAAACATGTCACAGCCTCCCAGGAAGTGTGCATTATTCTATTTTCTGGTCTCCTCCACACATTGTTCTTTCCTTTACAATAGTGTTGATGAAACTATTATAATCATGCTTATACTTTGTCTCTCTACTCAACCATATTGCTAGCTTTCTCCAAAGTCAGTCTTAAAAATTTCTGAGTCAACCAGGGTAGTGATGCAGGCCTGTGATCCCAGGTACTCAGGAGCTGAAGCAAGAGCACTGTAAGGTCAAGGGCAGTCTGGGCAACAGGGTAAGACCCTATCTCAAAAAAACAAAACCAAACTATTTCTATGAGCACACTGTTTGCCAGAGTGCTGGGCAGGGTAAAAATCTGTCAGATAAATAATCACAATTTTACAGTTGAAAAAACCAGGTTTCAAGCTAGTTAAGCTCACTCAGTGGCACAGTCCATACAAGGAGAAACACCATAAGTTGAGTCCTGTTCTTTTAACTCAAAGGCTTTTCAAAAATCCCATATCCATAGATGTATCCTAAAGGGCCACTGTTCCTTAGCTCTGGTTAACTTCTTCACTGCGTATAGCCAAGTCTTTACATATTGAGATATCGTAGCTAAAACATTAATTAACTCCAACAGACACTTGTAATGGAGACATGAGCAACAAAATGTAAATATTCCTTCTAAGTAGAATCTCATGACAATCTGACTGTAGGTGCATCCATTGTACTTCCAAAGGCAATAGAGAGAAGCAATGATGAAAAAGCAACTCATAAGATGTGGTAGATGGTTCTAAGAAAAGAATTAGGGACACCTAAAGAAGAAAAAAATTCAGGAGGGAAGGAGTGAAAAGACAAGAGGAAAAAAGGGGGAAACTGTGGGAATTGGGGAGTATCATGACCCAAGATAATTTTTTTAGAAATTTTTCAGCATGTGGAGTTAACTTTCCAACTCAGCCATTCTCTGAAGATCTTCCTGTAGAAGACTTCATGAATCCTTCAAGCCTCAAGAGTCAGATTTGTGTATTTACAATATGTCACTTTGTAATGTTATGTAAAGTAACAGTGTGAAGGTTCAGAGCCATTTGTCATTATATTTACCTATTCTATTTCAATATCTATTCTATTTTTAGTCTAATTTAAGGATACTTTGAAATGGGAAAAGGTCCAAAGGGGTAGGAGTGGTGGGAGGAGATGGGGAAAGGAAAGAATGGAAAGGAAAAATTATAAGAAAAAAAAAGTGGAAATGAATTCTATGTAAACAGGGAAGGGCGGAGGGGGTGAAGGGTGCACAAGTAATGGGGGAAAAATAAGAACCAAGATACATCATGTACAGGTAGAAACACTCAAAGATAAATGTAAATGAATTATATACCTAAAATGTACCAATAAAAGAATTTAAGCAAAAAAAAGGATTATTTTATCAAAATAGAGCGAGAGGAATTACTTGAATGAGTTTCTTCCAAAGGGAGATACTTCTTTCCCCAAGTGCTAAACTAGATTCATCTAAAGATAAAAAAAGAGGAGGTTAGATCATCTGGATGCTCAGAAATCAATTATTAAAAAAAGATGAATTAAAGAAAAAATTCTTTGAGTGAAAACTGAAAGTTTCACCCAGGAAGAAGAAAGAAGTTTGCTCAACTGTATTATCAGATTTGCAGTGAACGTTTCATTTTCCTACATATTTGCCCCCACCCTCCAGTTAAAATGAGAATCAAAAGAAACAGCTCCTGAAAGTCCTACAGAAGTGATAAAAACCCTTCACTACTGCACAGCATTGTCACTATTCCACCAACTTTTTCCAAACACTCACTTTTGAATCAAGTCAAAATCATAGCAGAAATATAATGATGTTAATGTTTCCTGAAGCCTTTCACTTAGTAACTAGTTTGTATGTTTCCTGTAGATATCAGCATATCATGGCTACTTAAAGAAGAAACACCTTCTGGAACTGAACTACGGTAATGCAATCCTATAAGCAGCTCAAGGAAGTGAGGAGAAACACAAGTGACCTCTGAAAGGTAGGAGCTGACCAAATATCCAATCAAACATGAAGCAGTTGCAAGTCTATTATGACTGCTCAGGACATTTACTCTTTCAGAGGCCCTAATTTTTCACATATACTATGACTATATACTATATACTATACTATATACTATGACTGCACATATACTATGACTGTATTGTGTTGAGCTGTTAATTCATCCTGAATTAATCTATAGGCCCAATTCTATCTTTAAAATTCAAGTATTTCTTTAGAAATTGAGAAGCTGATTTAAAAATATATATGAAAATGGAGTGACCTAATATAGTGAAAATAACCTTGAAAAAGAAGAACAGTGCAGGAAGAATCAAACTACCTGACTTCAAGGCTTATTAGAAATCATCATAATATTGTTATAATTATATAAAATATAAAACAGAAAGGAACAGAACACAGTTCATGAATACTAGATATACATATAAGTAAATAAATAGAGAATACACATACTGTACCTGCATTTATGTGTACAAAGCACCAAGATAGTTAAGTGAGGAAAGAATAAGTATTCAATGAATAAGGGCCAAACAGTTGGATATCCACACTTAAAAAAAGTAAAATTGAACCTTTCTTTCATATACAATAATATAGTAAACATTGATCATACAACAAAACATAATAAATAAATCTACAAAGCTACTAGAAGAGAATATAACATAAATTTTTTTCTTACCTTAGGGTAGACAAAGACAAGATACGAAAAGCATGAATCTCAAAACAAAAATTAATAAACTGGACTTTATCAAAACTTTCCGACATTCAAAAGACATTATTAATAAAATCAAAAGACAAGTCAAAAAGACTTGAAAGAAAAAGACTAGAAAGAAATATATACATAAATGTAATCACTCTGGAAAATGTCTTGACTTTTTAAAATAAACATATGCTTATCAAATAACTAGAAGTTCCATTGCCAATTATTTACCTAAGAAAAGTGAATGCATATGTTCACAGGACATCTTTATGTGAGTGTTTATAGAAGCCAAATACTGAAAAAAGTCAGTAGGTAAATTGATAAGCTGCTGTATATTCATAAATGAAATATTAGCAATAAAAAGAAGTGAACTATAAAATATCCTGGATGGGGCCAGGGATTTAGCTCAGTGGTGCTGCCACCTGCCTTGCAAGTGCAAGGTCCTGAGTTCGATCCCCATACCCAAAAAAATATTAAAAAATAATTTTAAAATAATATCCTGGGTGAATCTTGAAAACATTGGGCTGAGCAACAGAAAGAATCCAGCCACAAAAGAATCCATACTGTGTTATGACTCCATCTCTAAAAGGCAAAATTAATCTATTGTGATAAAACCAGACCAGTAGTCGACTGAGGCAGACAGGGAGGAAGAAGAGGAACTGACTGCAAAGGGGTATGAAGACATCTTCTTGGATGATGGAAATATTTTACACCTTGATTGGGGTGGTGGCTATATTAGTATATAAGGTATGATTGAAACATGTGGTCAATATATAAATTTTAAAAACATTACTACAGTAAAAGACATATTGCCATTAATCCCTGTCCTAATACCCCTCCTCTCTTTAAACACAATTATCCCATTGTTCTTGCCACTTTCTGAGGCAGCTCTGGAAATCCTTCATGAGTATTTTTTTATTTGTACTCATGTGGCTGCCTTAATTTGCTGAATCCATTCAACATGTTTACTTTTCATGGTCATTTGGACTTTTGGGAAAACCCAGAAGTCACAGGGTGCCAGATCCAGGGAAGAAGATGGATGTGGACACACTGTGAGGTTTTTAAGAGCCTGCCATTTTGTTGGATAGCTACTTGATAAAAGTATTCATTGAATTTTTGATCACATCTCATAAAGACACTCACAAAATAGCATTAGTTCTGATCCACCTTTATTTTGGCTCAGCACAAGTCTGCTTCAGAAAGTAAAGCAAGGGGGACTATTTTAAAGGGATTAATGTCAATAGGTCTTTTGTTATAATAATTTTTTTTTTTTTTTGATACTGGGGATTGAATTCGGGACCTTGCACTTGTGAGGCAGGCAGCGGCACCACTGAGCTAAATCCCCGGCCCTATAATAATTTTTTTTTTTATTTAAACATTCATTGTGTATTTTGATCTTTCTTCATAATCATGGGGCAACTTACAGAACTGTTCACTTAAAATGGGTCTGCTTTACTGTATATAAAAATTATATTTTATTGGCAGTGAGCCAGGATGTAATCTGACAGCCGCCGCTGCCTACCTTCCTCGCCAGGGCTCATCCTTAGCTCCTCTGGGTGCCTCCCCTCCCCTTACCTCTGCCCCTTGTCCTGATTCTGCAGAAGATTTCAACACTAAACTTGCACAATGTCTTTAAAACCAAGAGTAGGAGATTTTGATGAAACATGGAACAAACTCCTGACTACAGTCAAAACAGTTGTTATATTGGAATACATCCAGAGAACAACATGGAACAATCGCTTCTCAGATACCTATGCTGTATGTGTGGCCTATCCTGAATTGCTTGGAGAAAGACCACACAGAAACTAAGAACTTTTAGGAAAATCACATTCAGCATTTGCACAGGAGAGTTCTGGAGTCTGAAGAACAAGTACTTGTTATGTATCATAGGTATTGGGAAGAATATACAAGGGTGCAGATTATATGGACTGCTTGTATAGGTATCTCAACAGCCAGTATATTAAAAAGAATAAGTTGACTGAAGCCGATCTTCAGTATGGCTATGGTGGTGTAGATATGAATGAGCCACTCATAGAAATAGGAGAGCTAGCTAGCATTGGACACATGGAAGAAGTTGATGGTTGAGCTGCTGCAAGCCGTCCTCATTTGAATACTGCTCCGAGAAGTCAAAAATGATGGTGGTGGAGAAGAGCCAAACCAGAAAGTAATCCATGGGGTTATTATCTCCTTTGTTCATGTTGAACAGTATAAGAAAAAATTTCCTTTAAAGTTTTATCAAGAAATCTTTGAGTCTCCCTTTCTGACTAAAACAGGAGAGTATTACAAACAAGAAGCTTCAAATTTGTTACAAGAATCAAATTGCTCACAGTATATGAAAAAGGTTCTAGGTAGATTAAAAGATGAAGAAATTTGATGTCGAAAATAATTAATCCAAGTTCATATGGTAAAGTAATTCATGAATGTGAACAACAAATGGTAGCAGACCACTTACAGTTCTTACATGCCGAATGTCATAATATCATTCGACAAGAAAAAAAAAAGGACCTGGCAAATATGTATGTCTTACTCCATGCTTTGTTGACAGGGTTATCTCATATGATTCAAGAGCTACAAAACCATATCCACGATGAGGGCCTCAAAGCAAACAGTAGCCTTACTCAAGAAAATATGCCAACACTATTTGTGGAGTCAGTTTTAGAAGTACATGGCAAATTTGTTCAGCTTAGCAACAGTGTTTTGAATGGTGATCAGCACTTTATGAGTGCATTGGATAAGGCCCTTATGTCAGTGGTAAATTACAGAGAACCCAAATCTGTTTCCAAAGTGCCTGAACTGCTTGCTAAGTACTATGACAACTTATCAAAGAAGTCAGAAAAAGGGATGACTGAGAATGAAGTAGAAGACAAATTGATGAGCTTTATTACTGTTTTCAAATATATCAATGGTAAGAATGTTTTTCAAAAGTTCTATGCAAAGGGCAGTGAAGCTCAACCAGTCCCAGCACCTGGAAGGAGGCCCCCCTGCTGCCATCCCAGGCTCCTAGGGCCAAGAAGGTGAGCCGGTCCCAGCACCCGGAAGGAAGCTCCCCTGCTGCCATCCCAAGCTTCTAGGGCACAGAAGGTGAGCCAAGTGGGTGCCAGAAGCACTCCCTCCCCCACCATGGAAATGAGAAGACACATAAACAAGCCTCAAAAACAGACTTCCAGATCACCTACAGCAACCTCAA
>NW_004624733.1:7358761-7401859 GCF_000247695.1 Heterocephalus glaber | reverse complement strand
GAAAAAAAATAAGAACCAAGAGACTCATGTAATGGTACAAGATCCCAATGATGAATGTAACTGTATTTTATACCTAAAGTGTACCAATAAAGTTAATGGGGGGGGGAGTTCTATGCAAGAATGTTGGCAAAATGCTTAATTCATGGATTATCTATGTCTATGGATTCTGAAGAAGCTATGATCAATAAACTAAAGCAAGCCTGTGGTTATGAGTTTACCAGCAAGCTACATTGCATGTACACAGATATGAGTGTCAGTGTTGATCTCAACAATAAGTTCAACAATTTTATCAGAAACCAAGACACAGTAATAGAGTTGGGAATTAGTTTTCAAATATATGTTCTACAGGCTAGTGCATGACCTCTCACTCTGGCCCCTTCATCTACATTTGCAATTCCCCAGGAATTAGAAAAAAGTGTACAGATATTCATAAATCTGAATAACATTAAAGAAATATCTAGATTTGAATTATAGCCAGCATTTTAGTGCACAAAAACTGACATGGTTACATTATCTTTGTACAGGTGAAGTTAAAATGAACTATTTGGGCAAACCCTATGTAGCCATGGTCACGAGGTACCAAATGGCAGTTCTTCTTGCCTTAACAACAGTGAAACGGTCAGTTATAAAGAGTTTGAAGACAGCACTCAGATGAATGAAAAGGAACTGACAAAAACAATCAAATCATTACTTGATATGAAAATGAATAACCATGATTCAGAAAAGGAAAACATCGTTGCATAATCTTCATTTTCATTAAATATGAACTTCACCAGTAAAAGAACAAAATTTAAAATTACTACATCAATGCAAAAAGATACACCACAGGAAATGGAGCAGACTAGAAGTGCTGTCGATGAGGACGGGAAAATGTATCTCCAAGTTGCTATAGTTCGTATCATGAAAGCACGAAAATTGCTTCAGCACAATGCCCTTATTCAAGAGGTGATCAGCCAGTTGAGCGTGAGGTTTAACCCCAGGATCAGCATGATTAAGAAGCGCATCAAGGTTCTGATCGACAAATAGTACATTGAGCTCAGGCGCAAATAAGTACAGCTACGTGGCATGACATCACCACCCAGGTGTGGATGTGGATCGTTGCAGTCACTTCCGGTGTGTGCCTGTGGGAGAAGCTGCCCTTGCCTCCATGATTTGGTCATTCAGCAGCCCGTTTTCCTGCTGTTTACAATGTCACCAGTGCCATGTCATGAGCGTCAGAGAAAATGCCTAGAGATACTTTAAGCTCATGTCATCACGACATTTCTTAAATTTTCTCAGAGTGAGTGAAGTGTTGCTGGACTCTGGAAATTCGGTTGAATACCATGCTTTTCTCCCCTTCATGTTTGCAGCTAATTTGGTTTTTTCTTTTAAATGTATCTTAAAGGACATAAAATAAAAATTTAAATATTGTAATATGACAATAATAATTGTATCTACATCAACATGACAAACATGATATCCTTGCTTGCCAAATAAAAAATAAAGAAAAAATTATATTTTATTAAATTTCATGTTTAAAAATGTAAACACATTGCAGCTCAATATAATAATATAGCTAAGGAACTGAATTTACCAGCCTTCAGTGTTAAAAGCAAGTAGGATCTGTCTTCTCAACCCCTGAACTCAAGTTAGTACAACTCAGTGAGTTTGTTAAGCCAGACTCATGCTGAGCCAAGATAAAGGCAGATCAGAGCAAATGTTCCTCACTTCTGTGGAGTTAAATAACAGCAAGAAAACTATGGTACTGGTTTTTAGTTTTATACAATGCCATGGGATTTGATGGTTCAAATATTATTATTTCCTATATGTTATACACATTCTCTAATGGGTCTCCAGTCAGACAACTCTGCTCAAAGTAAGCTACACTGCCATGGGTCCAAGGGCATTCTTAGAGAAGCAATTTTCACCAAAAGCATCAGTAGAGATTTTCCTTTTTATGCTACATATTCTTAAGCTTAAAGGAAAATGTCACTTTTATGCAGAAGAAATGAATTGCAATTTCATGGACTCTGATTATTAAGCCTGAATTTGCTATTGGTATATATCTTTATTGTATTTTTTTCTTAGCAACAGTGAAGAGTCTTAGAACTGTTTGGGTTTTAATGTTATTTTTGAAACCTTCATAAAACAAGCATTTTGGGTACTTCGATCCTCAAACATGATGCCATCTACTGGTATTGTATTTAAAAATTATCTAAGTGAGTTATTCTTGTTCCATGACCATTATGATGTTGTGGGTAAGGAGTAATTAGCTTTTTGTTGCTATAGTCCTTCCAGAGAAAAAGAAACATTATTTAATTATTCCTAAGGTAAAAATCAACTGATTTGCTAATTTCTGTGTGACACAATGAGAAAGAATCCAATGCTTTAAGAAAATATTAAACAAAAGTTAACCATTATTGGAAATCTCCTGTGTCTGACATTTTCTTGTATTTTAGGTCCAAAAATAAATGAGACATGAACCCACATGTAGGAAATACACCTGAGTTTCTACAGAATTCATGTGAAATGTATTTGAATAATGACAGAAATAGCCCTATGACTTTAAATCTGTACAAAAATATTAAAATTAATTTAATTCCTATAATTGCTTCAGTTTCCATCCAGACACATAGTAATATTGATGTGGTAAAAATACTGAACTGGGAATCAGATAATGCTAACCAATAGGTCATGTCAATTTATTCTCATATCATATATCTATCCCCTTCCCTTCCTGGCAGAAGCTGCATCATTTTTCAGTGTATCTACAGCCTCTTGAGAGAGCAGCAGTGAGGAGACATTACATTAACATTGCTGAGCCAAAGGATGCTAGATTTCAATTCTAATCAACCACTAAGAAGTTATAAGTTCTTTATCTTTTCTGATTTATAGACTCTTTTGAAGATTAGAACAGAACTATCTTTATTAGAGACAAATTTTCATAATATAGTAGTATGTATGTTATTTGAGAGGGTACCCTGAATCTCTGTTCTCCATTAAGAATTTCATATAGAAATTTTTAAAAATTTTATGTATTTCCCTGGAATACTAATAATCTGCTACTTATCTTTCTAACTTATATAGTTAGAGTTGAATTTAACCTAAGTCTATTAAAATTTCTTTTGCAATAAAAGATGCTCTTTGGGTTATAATGTCAATTCTGCCACTAGCCAGTTGTGTGACTTTGGAGAAGTCACCTAACTAATCTTGGCTTTGGTCCCAGACCTGTAAATTAAGAAGGTTGAACTAAAATTTCTAAAGTTCCTTATGGCTCTGAAATTCTCAGTTCCAAAGCACTAGAGTTTCCCAGATGAAAAAAGAGATATTTGCAGTGTAAATAATGACTTCACAATCTGCTATGAGGGGGAGGTACTAAGCATACAATTTAATGAATTTCTTTTTAAATGGCTTGAGTAAACTCTTTGCAGGAGTTCAAAACTCAGATCTATATCTTAAGGGTACATCAATTATCAGGACTCTGAGTTTCCAATGTGTGAAAAAGCAAATGACTTCTCTCCCTCCTGACCATTTGACTTTCAACACTATTTATGTATTTTGATTAGTGATTACCCCATCACCCAAAACTTTCTAATTCCCACATTCAAAATGAATATCAAAGGAAATGAGATATAGGCAAAAATAGACACAAGAACTGATGGTGATATCTAAAGTTCCTTTTTCCTAAGACTAAGATATTTTCTTGAAAGTAAAGATATCTTGTGATATCACTGCATTCAGGAAAATACTATGTTAGATCTATTTTTCTAAAATGCAGCTGAAATACTTTTAATCTCCACCCCAGAATTTTAAGAGTTTCACTACACAGAGAAGTCTATGTCTCTGTGAATGTACATACAGCCAATCATCAGCTGGCTCCAATAAACATTTTTTCTTTTTCTCCCCAAATCAAACATTCTATGTTAGACAAATTAGTCTTGCTGACATTTCCAGAGTTACCTCCTTCCACACCAATCCCAGGTAAATGTCCATTCTCTCAAACAAAATCTGATTAAACACAGAGTTCCAATTCCAGGAGGGGTAAATAAGATCCCAAATTTGAGGTCCCTAGAATGGGTCAAGGACTGACGCTAAAGTTTACTCTGTATCACACTGGAATTTAATGAGAAAAACTTTTGAAAATGGACCTGAAAAACATAGTTATTTGGAAATTATCAAAACATTGCTAAATAAAACTAAAATAAATGACAAAAACATATACAGTATTTAAAATTCAAAAAAGATGAAATAAAATACAAAATGAATTAAGATTTTTAAAAGTAAATTTTTAAAATTAATTTTATTGGTACATTTAAAGTATATAATATAATGACATTCATCATTGGAAATTTGCAAATTTGGGTAATCCATCTTGGTTCTTATTTTTTTCCCCTTCCCCAAGCCTCCCTTCAACCACTCCATCCCTCCCTATCTCCAAAGAGTTTGTTTCCATTTTTTCTTTTTCTCATGTTAATTCCATACCCTTCTTTCCTTTTCCCTACCCCTCCCACTTCCCTTTGCCCTTTTTCTTCCTATTTCACATTATCTATTATACCTTTTAGTCCTTATTTACACTTTCAGTTTCTCACACTAGAGAAACTATTCAGTATTTACCACTCGTGTCCTATTTATTTCACTTAAGAGTATCACCTGAATGTGCATCCATTTAGCTAAAAATGTCTCTAATTTTTCATTTTTCATGGCTGAGTAGTACTCCATTTTATAAAAAACCATATTTTCTTAATTCAGTATCCAGTTGATGGGCATTCAGGCTGTTTCCAAGTTTTAGCTATCACAAATTGTGCTGCTGTGAACATAGGTGCACATGTATCACTGTGGTATGATTTTTTTAAATTCATTGGGGAAGATACCCAGCACGGGGAGAGCTGGGTCAAATTGGACTTCCAATCCTAGTTCTTTGAGGTATCTCCATACTGATTTCCACAGTGGTTGCACCAGTCTACACTCCCACCAGCAGAGGAACAGTGTTATTTCCCCACCGCACCATTAGCATTTGTTATTGGTTGATTTCATGATAACAGCCATTCTTTCTTGGGTGAGGTAGAATCTCAGCTTTGTTTTCATTTGGATCTCTCAAATGACCAGTGATATTGAAGTTTTGCATATGTTTATTTGCTATTTCTACTTCTTTGTCTGAGAAATGTCTGTTCATTTCAGATGTGCATTTTTGGGTTCGGTCTTTAAATTTGGGAGGTCTGATCTTTTTAAGTTCTTTATAGATTTGAGATAGTAGACCTTTGTCTGAGGAAGAGCAGGTAAAGATTTTATCCCACATTGTGGGTTGTCTCTTCACATTGCTGGTGATTTCTCTTGCTGTGCAGAAGCTTTTTAATAAGAGATCCCACTTGTTGATTGTCTGTGCTAGTTCACAGACAACTGAGGTTTTGTTCATAAAATCTTTTCCTACACTGATGTCTTCAAGAGTTCTACCTAACTTCTATTCCAGCCAGTTTAGGCTTTCTGTTTTAATATTTAGATCTTTAATCCATTTCAATTTTAGTTGAGTGGATGGTGAGAGATACAGGTCTACTTTTAATCTTTGGCAAGTTGAAACTCAATTTTTCCAGCACAATTTATTAAAGAGGCTATTTTTCCTCCAGTGAGGGTGTTTGGATCCTTTGTTGAAGATGAGGTGGTTGAGTGTGACTGGAGTTGTTTCTGTATCTTCTAATATGTTCCACTGGTCCATCCTCAGGTCTGTCTTTGCTAATACCAGGCTGTTTTATCACAGTAGCTTTGCAGTATAGTTTCAAGTTGGGGATTGTGATACTCCCTGCCATGTCTCTGTTGCCAAAGATTGCTTTTGCTATTCTAGGTCTCTTCTGTTTCCAAATGAATTTTTGGATTGTTTTCTCAAGGATAGTGAAGTATGCTGTTTGAATTTCAATAGGGATTGCATTGAATCTATATAGCAGTTTTGGGAGTATGGCCATTTTCACTATGTTGATGCTTCCTACCCAGGAGTAAGGGATGTCTTTCCATTTCCTGATATCACCTTCAATCTCTCTTTTCAGAGTGCTATAGTTTTCAGAGAAGAGGTCTTTGATTTCTTTTGTTAGCTTGATTCCTAGGTATTTCAGTTTTCTTCATGTTATTGTGAAAGGAATTGTTTGGCCTATTTCTCTCTCAATGAGTCTGTTGTTCATGTACAGGAAAGCTATTGATTTTTGTGTGTTGACCTTGTATTCAGCTACGCTACTCAATTTGGTTAATAAGTCTAGAAGACTTTAGATAGAGTTCTTGGGGTCTTCTATATAGAGTATCATGTCATCTGCAAATAATGACAATTTGACTTCTTCATTTCCTATCTTTATTCCTTTTCTTTCCCTTGTCTAATTGCTTTAGTTAAAGTTTCCAAGACTATATTGAACAGGAGTGGTGATAGTGGACATCCTTTCCTTGTTCCTGATTTTATTGTGAAGGATTTCAGTTTTTGAACATTTACTATATTGGCTGTTGGTTTTTCATAGATGGTTTTTATCAGATTGAGGTAGAAACCATCTATACCAATTTTTTTAGGGTTTTTTATTTTTTCAAATGCTTTTCTGCATCTATTGAGATGATCATATGGTTTTTGTCCATGGCTCTATTGATATAGTGTATATTACATGTATTGATTTCATATGTTGAACCATCCCTGCATCCCTGGGATGAATCCCACTTGGTCAGGGTGGATGATCTTCTTGATGATCTTCTGCATTCTATTTGCCAGGATCTTGTTAAGGATTTTTGCATCTATGTTCATTAGTGAGATTGGCCTATAGTTCTCCTTTTCGATTGGGTCCTTCTTTGCTTTGGGGATCAAGGTGATACTTGCTTCCAGGAATGATTTTGGGAGTATTGCTTCCCTTTCAATTTCATTGAAGAGTTTAAACAGCAGTGGCAGTAGTTCCTCTGTAAATGTCTTATAGAATTCAGCAGTGAAGCCGTCAGGACCCGGGCTTTTCTTAGTTGCTAAGTTTTTAATTACATTTTCAATTTCATTGATTGATATTGGGTTGTTTATAATTTTTAGGTCTTCTTCATTCAACTTTTGTAATTCCTATGTATCTAGGAATCTGTCCATTTATTCTGTATTTTCAATCTTATTGGAGTATAGTTCTTGAAGTAGGTATTCATGATTCTCTGGATTTTTGCTGGGTCCATTGTAATTTCACACTTTTCATTCCTAATTGTATGGATTTGGACCTTTTCTTTACTTTTTCTGATAAGGTTGGCTTATCAATTTTGTTTATTCTTTCAAAGAACGAACTCTTTGTTTCATTGATTTTTTTGTATCATTCTTTTAGTTTCCATTGCGTTGATTTCTGCCCTGATCTTTATGGTTTCCTCCCTTGTATGAGCTTTGGGTTTGTCCTGCTCTTCTTTTTCTAGAAGCTTGAGGTTCAGTATCAGGTTGTGTAATTGAGCTCACTCTGTTTTCCTAAGATGAGTATTCACTGCTATGAATTTCCCTCGTAAGACTGCTTCTATTGTGTCCCATAGATTCCAATATGTTATATACGCATTGTGATTTAATTGAATGAATTGATTTCTTCTTTAATTTCCTCTGTGACCCATTGGTTATTCAGAAGTGCGTTGTTCAATTTCCACGTGTTTATGAAATTCTTGCGGTTTCTTTTGCTATCGATCTCCAATCTCATTGCACTATGGTCTAATAATATACAGGGGATAACTTCAATTCCTTTGCACTTAAAGATGTTCTATGAGTGAGTATATGGTCTATTTTGGAGCACAACTCATGTCCAGCTGAAAAGAATGTATATTCTGGTTTTGTGGGGTGAAATACTCTGTAAACATCTGTTAAGTTCATTTGTTCAAGAGTTTGAGTTCTAGTATTGTGTTGTTTATTTTCATCTAGTTGATCTATCTATTTGTGACAGAGGGATATTTAGATCCCCCACTATTATTTTATTAGGGCTCATTTGCTTTTTCATGTCTGTTAGCATTTGTTTTACATAGTTGGGCACTCTATGGTTCGGTGCATATATATTTATGATTGTCATCTCTTCCTCTTGGATTGTTCCCTTTACAAGGATGTAGTGTCCATCTTTGTCTCTGTTAATTATTGTTGGCTTGAAATCCACTTGATCTGCAAAGAGGATAGCTACTCCTGGTGTTTTTTGGGTTCCTGTCTCATGGAGTATTGTTTTCCACCCTTTAACTTTCAGTCTATGAGTTTCTTTTTTAATGAAGTGTTTTTCTTGTATGCAACATATTTTTGGATCTTGCTTCTTGACCCATTCTGCCAGTCTATTTCTTTTGATTGTTGAATTGAGACTGTTAACATTAATGGTTATAAAAATAACAACAACAACAACAACAAAAAATTAATGGTTATAACTGATATGTATTGACTTATCCTTGTCGTGACTTTTTCTTTTTCTTGGATTTTCCCCCTTCGCATTTAATTTCTTGATGTGCCAGATGGATTCATTCTGCTGGGCTTTCTGAGGTTGTGATCCTTATTGTCATTTCCTAGGATATTGTTTAAAATTTTTTGGAGTGCTGGTTTGGTATTCATGAAGTTCCCCAGGTGCTCTTTGTCATGAAAGTATCTTATTTCTCCATCAATTTCGAAAGATAGTTTTTCAGGGTACATCAATCTAGGTTGGAGGCTGCTTTCCTTTTGGGCTTGAAATATGTCACTCTACACTTTTCTTGCCTTGTGGGTTTGTGTTGAGAAGTTTGCTGTGATTCCGATGGGCTTTCTTTTACGTGATTTGTTTCTTCTCTCTAACTGCTTGTAGAATTTTGTTCTTCTGTTGGGTTTCTGGAATCTTAACTATTGTATGCCCATGTGTAGATTTTTTTGATCAAGGCTAGTTGGAGTCCTATATGCCTCACTTATCTGTATGTGAAGTTCTTTTCACCTATTTGGGAAGTTTTCTGCCATCACTTCTGTGTACAGTTCTTTTTCATATTCGTTTCAGTCTGTCCTGTTTCTTCATTGACTCTGATCAGTCTTATGTTAGTCTTCTTTGCATCGTCTAGCACCTGCTCAATTTATTTCTCCTGGTCCTTTACTATATTTAAGACATTTTTCTTTTCCTGGTCACTAATTTCAATCCTATCTTCTATATCTGAAATTCTGTCCTCACATTAGCTCATTCTGCTGCATAAAATTTCAATGGAGTTTTTAATCTCCTGGGAATCTGTTTTATGGATTCCATTTGTTTCCTATGTTGGGATTCCATCATGGTCCTCAGCTTCTCTATTTTTTTTTATCTGTGTCCACTCTAGATTTATTAATCATGTCCTGTACTATGAGCACAGTCTCTGCTGTTATCTGAGAAATTATTTCTGATGTCATTTTTCCTGGTCCCCTCTCATTGGCAGTTCAGGGAAGTCCACGTGTTTGAGTATCAGATTGTTCCATCTCATTGCCCTTTGGGGTTGCCTTAGGTGATCTGGAAGTTTAGTTCTGAGACTTATTTATCTGTCTTCTCATTTCAACAGATGCAGCCTGCTGTGCCTTTGTTGAGTGACTTTTTGCTCACCCAGTAGTCTTCAGTTCTCAGCAAGCACTGAGCAGCCTTTATGCTGCTGCTCACCAGTACACCAATTCTTGGGTTCAGCATGGTGGCCTTCTGAATCCCAGAGCTGACCTGTTGTCTGGGCAGGGGCTTCTGGTTGGGGTCTGTGCACACTTGGGATGGTATCTAGGTGTGTCTCTCACTGGGGCCCCTATGTAGCTCTTGTCTGGTCAGGCCTTTGGCTGGGTGCTGTGCACACCAGTTCCTGTTGTCTGCATAGGCTTCTGGTTAGGGTCTTCACACACTCATCAATGCTATTAGGGTGAGCCTCTGGCTGTTGCATGTGCACCTGTGTAGCTCTTTTCCAGGTGGGCCTTTGGCTGTGGCTGATGGTATGGCGGGCTTGTGGGTGAAGCTTGTGAGCCTGTGCAGCTCTTTTCTGGGTGGGCCTTTCACTTAGGCAGGTGTGCTGGAGCCTCTGGGGTTGGGGTGGAGCCCTTTCTGGGATCCACCTGCAGCTGAGCCTGCTCTGGTCCACACAGCTGGTCCCCCAGATCTGTGCGAACTTACTCAAAAAGTAAATTTTTAAGGAATAAAGAAATCTTAGAAGGGCAATTATATTTTACCATTTATAACCTCATATTATTTTTATATATTAACAGTTCTTACTAGTAATAAAAGTTGTCAGATCAGTGTTACTAGCATCTACATTAAGAAGTTACACAAAGAAGGCCAGGCATTTAGCTCAGTGGTGCCACACCTGCCTTACAAAGCCCAAGGTCCTGAGTTCCATCCCTGGTACCAAAAACAAAACATTTCAATGCGGTGGTGTGGGAGGGATCTATGCTGCTGGTGCCTGTGAAGCTCACCTCCTTGGGGCTGGGGGCGGTGGTATGGCACCCTGAAAGTTTCTCCTGTTCTGCACTGCAGGCAGCTCTGCTCCTCGGCGCTGGGGGAGATGTTATGGCAGCCCAGGTGGTGGTGGTACCAATAAGAGGAAGGAAGTAATACAGAAAGGACCAGAATGAAATGAAGTAAGAACCCAAAATCCCAATGAAGAGAATCAAAGTTAAAAGATGGTTCTTTAAAAAGATTAACCAAATGGTTAAACCCATGGTGAAAATTATCTAAGAAATATGAGAGAAGGGGAAAAAAAGCAGTGTGGAGGATGGGAAAAGGTTGTTACAGGTCAGATACTGTAACGTTAAAAAAATAAGAATATTGTGAAGATTTTTATGCTAATATAAAAATCAAATGAAATCAAAATCACATTCAAGTGAAATGGAAAATTTCTACAACTCTATTTTATTAAAACTGATATGAAAGGATACAGAAAAACTGAATGCTCTATAACTCCTAGAAAATTGAATCTACTATTAAAAACATATCCACAAAGAAAAATTGATACCATGAGGACTTTATCACTTAATTCAAAGAATTTAAGGAAAAATTATTCCCAATCTTACATAAATTTTTCCAGAGAACAGAATGAGAGAATAAAACTTCCCAGGTCATTTGTTCAGGTTGGTATAACCTTGATTCCAAAAGCTTTAGAACATATTAAAGGCAAGAAAAATTATAGCTTGATATAATAA
The DNA here is from genome assembly GCF_000247695.1 of Heterocephalus glaber. The sequence goes on along the minus strand of NW_004624733.1, from coordinate 7,390,788 downwards.
TCATAGGCAAATTTACAAAAATATCAAATCGAACAATTTATAAGAGGATAATATGTCATAAAGAGTTTGATCTCACTCTAGAGAAGAAAATGTGGTTCAACATTTGAAAGCATTGTAATTCATCTCATTAGCAGAACAGGAGGAAAAACATATGATCATCTCAATTGAGCCTGATGAAACATTGGATGAAATTCAACAACTTCAGCATTAATAATTTAAAAACTATGAGCAAACTAAGAACAAAGAGGAAATTTCTTGATTTGAAAATGAGGAACACACATACACACAATTATAGCAAAGTCATACTTATTAGAAAAGTGTTAAAAATTATTCTGAGGAATTAGGAATGATGCAGTAATGCCCACTAAATACACACACACATACTCCTCCCTGGTTTTGTTCATTCTTTTTAAAATCCTGGAGCTATACCAGTACAGAGAAGACAGCTTTCTGACATATGCTCAGTGTTGCCACACTGAAATAAACTCCTCTCCTTGCCACCACTTCTTTTTCTCTGCTAACAGGACTCTCTCAAGGTGGCAAGTGGCTGAATATGGTTTATTGAATCTCCATAGTCAGGCCTGTAGCTAAAGACTCTGGTAACACTTTGAAGATCATTGTCAATCATTTCTCCTCACCATGATCTGTAGTTTGCAATCTCAATCAAAATCCAGGGAGATAGATTCTTTTGCAAATGGGAAGGGGAGCAAGTGATGGGGGTGGGGGGGAGTATAGAGAGGGGAAGGAGAAATAAAAAGAATTAAGATTTGTTATGTGCATGAATTGATTCCTCAATGAATGGAATAACTGTACTACAAACATGTAGCAATAAAATTTTTTAAATAAAAAAATAATTCAAGCAGACAAGCCAATTTTAAAGTTTACATAAACCCTTAAAAATGCCACGAATATTTAAGGACACTCCTGAGGAAAATTCAGAAGAGATTATTTATTCTATCAGACTTCAATTTTTAAAAAAATAAAACAATAGCGCATATAAAAGATGATGTTGCAGAACACTGTCATAATCTGAATTATAAAAAGCCTCCCACAAATAAAATAATGACCATAAAGGAAAACATTACTTTATTAATAATTAATCTACATTAAAATAAAATAATTATGTTCATTAAAAGATGCTATTACAATAGTGGAAAGGCAAGAGAGAGAAGAGCAAACATTTGTTGGATGGACCTATAAACAACAAAAGTTCATTTTCTGAGTTCATAATGTGAATACCAGTGAACAAGAAAAAAACTGACATTGCAATAGAACAATAAAAGTGTGCAAATGGGATTTTCACAACAGAAGACTCTCAAATGGAGAATACATATTTGAAAAGGTTCCAAACCTTGTAATTCAACAGGGAATGGGAAATTTTCAATGTGATAATTTTCTACTACACATTCACATTACTGTCAATAATAAAAATTAATGACATCAATACCTTAAAACATGTAGATCAATTGAATGGTCATCTACTAGCTTTAAGATTATCAATTGGTACTACCATTTTGGCAAAGACTTTGTCATTATCTCCCTAAACATGATAGTGCCTTAGGACCAAGCATTTCCATTTCTAGGCATTTACTCAACAGAAATGCATACACAAGCATATTAAAAGACATTTAAGAATGTGCATAGTAAATTTTTTTCTAGAGTTAAATTAGAGGCAATCCAAATGGTGATTGAAGGTAGAATGGACAGAATATGTTCTACCCATACAATGAGATACTACCAAAATTTTAAAACACAACTATATACAGTAACAGTGATAAATCTCAAATACTTGATGCCAAGGAAAAGTTAACAACCAACAAATAACGTGCAGTGTATTATTCTCTCTCATAAATTTTACAAATAATCGATAGGAGGAGTCATGATAGTGCTCACAAGAGGAACTGTGTATTAATAAGAAGAAGCATGATGAGGGATCCTGGGGTCTAACGACATTTTAATTCCTATAACATCAGCCCTAAAGATAGAAGAGGGTTCTCTAGGCCTGCCTTTTATTGAATATTGATCCACAAAAGTTCTTGCCCAACTTGAGAATCTGCTAGATCTGTTCATTTTTAAAGAAAAAACAACAGGAAAACCTGGCTAGCAAGGTATTTAAGCAGAAGCCCCTCAGGCTTGAGTGCTTCCCAGGGCTGGTGTGATTCATTTGTGTCAGGCTCTCGTCAAACTTGTGACCAAAGTGCAACTGTGTATGATCACTTGGCATGTAAAAAGCTGCATCTGGGTGTGTGAGGTCTCTGTGATCAAGCTGCAGTTGCTACTTGATCTGTAGCTTTTTAAAAAGCTAAATACATCTGATGCTGCTCAAGCATTTCTGTAGTTTGAGTTTGGCAATTCAAATCCTAAAACCTATCCTTGTAGCCTTGCAGGTTCACTTGGTAGTAATTCATTATTTGTCTAATTTTATATATTTTTTACTCTAATGAAAAAGTTGAAGGAAACTGGGTAGCCTGCAGGCACCCACTTGAATGTCTCCAATTTCATTTGGTACTGATGTTTACCATCATGGGATTAGGTAAGGGGTGCTTTACCATTCAAGATACAGATACAGACACAGACACACACACGCACACGCACACACACACACACGAGTATATGTGAATGTGTGCACATGTGTATCCACTGCTTAGAAAAGTAGATCTCTGCATTTCTGGGATACTAATCCCAAAATTTGTGACCAAATATTTCTACATTTCCTGGCTTTTTTCAAAATTCTATTTCTTTTGGGAGTTTTAAGTCCCCTGTGTACATAACTATATGCAAGTTAATGACATTTTCAGGTTTTCATTAGTTTTGTTGTCCGCAATGCAGTGTATTTCCCAATCCACAGAAGTTATAGGACATTCAAAAAAGAAAACACTGTGTAGGCTGAGTTGAATAAGGCAATTATCCGGGCCTACTCAATAAGTTCTTAAATACTTATGCACACCAGCTTTAAAGTGTAATTAATCCCAAGGTGTGCCCTTTGCTATGGCTTGTCTATGGTTTGAGTATCTCCCAAGAATGTGTGTGTTGAAATTTAATCCTTAAACAGAGGATTAAGAGAGTGAAAACTGCATTAGTTAGGGTTCTCTAGAAGAACAGAATCAATAAAAAATATATGCGTAATTCTGGAAGAGAGTTTATTAGGTAGACTTTCCGGGTCAGAAGTGGGAGAGTGGACAATGGCATGAGCAGGATCACCAGCAGAAGGATCCACAATGGCAGTCTGCATGCTGGAGAGTGGGAGGATCCAGTACCTGCTTGACCTAGAAGATGGAAACCACAGAACAAGAGGGATAAAGGATGTGGGACCAGTCCGAGGTTGAAGACCTGGAACCTCACTGTAGTGATGCCAGTGCAATTCTACACTGTAAGGCTAAGGAAACTTGAGACTGATGTCCAGAGGCAATGGCAAAGACTGGACCTCTTCCAAAACAGAGGCACTTCCTTTTTCTTTCCTTTTTTTTCTGTACAGGGTATAAGCTTATTGGCAGGTGTAGCTCATATCCAGGATGGATCTTTTTAAAATTTTATTTCTATTAGTATATGTTTGCAATGAATAATGAATATATTCATTGTATGAGTTGGTATGTATACATAATACATCTTTTTTGCCAGCATCCTTTATTTATTTTTCTATTTAGCAAACAATTATCATAAACACAGGTTAACAGCCAAACTAATAGACCAAAAACCATATAAAATACATAAAAGAATTATACTAAAAGTACACTTTTAGATTCACTGGCCATGCTGGATTACAGTAACTATTTTCCTCTCCTTTTTTTCTGTTGTCTGTCATTTATTTTGTACTTTATTTATATATTGAGTTTCTCATATAGGAGAAACCATGCAAATATTTAAGCTCGTGTGTCTGATTTACTATGCTTTACATTATGGTGCTCCTTGCCATAGAAATACCTATTTTTCCATCAATTTTGAAAGAAACTTTCATTATACATGTCAGGGTTGGAAGTTACCTTTTCAGGTTTAAAACAATTCACTCCAAGCCTTCATGGTCTTTAATGTTTGTTGGATATGTTTGCTGTCATTCTAATGGTTTTATCTTTACACATGATTTGTTTCCTTTCTCTAACAGCTTTTAAGGTTTTTGTCCCATGATGCACTTCTGATACCTTGAATATAATGTGGTAAAGAAAGATTCTGTTTTGATCATGGCTATTAGGGGTTCTGTATGCTTCCCCAATTTCCACAATATACAAACACATTTAAAAAGTTATTAATTAAAAGTTATAATATCGGAATTTAAAAATTCAGTGTGTCACTTCCTCTCATGCACATCCCCCCTTTGGCCTAACAAAGAATTAGCTCAGTGCTTTTTCTTTGTGAGTCCTATTGGAAAGAAAAAAATGGTCTTTTATTTAACTGATAAATATAATGCCAATTGACAGAGTAAGGGAAGCTACAAAGGGACACATGATTAAGTGTAAGTAGCCCATTTTACTCTGTCAACCTCTTTGGAGGGGTGAATGTTACCAGATCTCCCCTAGTCTGGACCCACCTTTGCAGAGATGTTTTATAAAGAAAGGTTATTAATGGCTTTCTCAACTTTTGCCAGGTGTGAACTTACTGCCCCCAACATAATGGATAGTGCTTTGGACTCTCTGGCATGCAGAAACATCATCTCTAGGGACTTGATTTGCATTCTCTTTATGGAGATTCTGGCTCTGCCAAAACTTGTTTTTACAAAGATATGACCATATATAAAGAGAACATTTCCACATTACTCTGACCATCTAAAATTCCTTGGATATAAAATACCATTTTTTAAATGGACACAAAAGTAAAGAAATTGACTATTTTACTGAATATCTTTATACTTGATAAATTACATTTATTAATTTAATTCCTCCAACAATCCCAACAGGCAGTTAACATTTTCCTATTTTGTAGATGAAGAAAGTGATATTCAGAGAAGCAAGATTAATTTTCCTACAAAGCCTGGTTCTTGCCATGATTCTGCCAACTCACTCTTCTCAACTGGTCTTGCAAACATCACTGCACTCCCATTACACATTGCCCTGTGCTGTGATCACTATTGTAGAAAGTTATATTTCCTCAGAATCAACTCTACCAGAACAGAAGAATACAGCCCTCTATTTCAAGAAATTTGGCAGAGGTTTTTCTTATAAAAACTCTCCCAAGGGAGCAATCATATACACTACGTGCCTTACACTCGTGTAGTCAAGTGTGGTTCTTTGGGAAGTTTCAACAGAGAGAACAGAAATGTTAGACAAGAGGGTTGGCAAGGGTCAACTGTGGTGGCCATTTGTAATTGTATTTTTTTTTTTAAAGTAAGCTAAGCATGGTGGCACACGCCTGTAGTTCCAGCATCAAGGAGGCTGAGGCAAAAATATCACTGGTAGTGCAAAATGGAACTTGAAAAGTTAGAATTTTTTTCCTTTTAGAAGTAGGCACCTTATTAGCACTCTTCCTGCTGAGCATATAACTAACATCCCTTTTTCTGAACCCAAAAGCAGTTACAGAATATGCAGGTGCTGGCCCCAAGAGGCTGGAACCCTGATTCTTCCCACAAGAAAACAGAGTGAACTTAAGATGGCTGCAAGAAATAAACAAACCAACTGTCTCTCTGTGCTCCACCTCCCCTCTATTCCTTACTATAAAAGTCCCTAGCCCACTAGTACATGGTGAAACAGTGATTTGAGGCAAATGGGCCCCTCTATCTCCTCAGAACTATCTTTGCATAAATCTTTTTTTTTTTTTTTTTCCTTTTTACCAAAATAAACGGCTTCCTTTGACTTCATTAGCAATGAGCAAGTGAACCTGAGCATATGAAACTGTGCAGCTGGTAACAGGAGGATTACTGGAGTGTGTGAGTTCAACACCAGCCTGGGCAACACAGCAAGACCTTGTCTCAAAAAACAAAGTGGAACCAACCAGATGTCCATCAGTAATAGAAAGAATAAACAAATTAAAGTGCCTTTATTTACTAGGCTACAATACAGTTGCAAATATGAACCAAATACAACTACCACATTAAAATAAACCAATCATATTTTTAGCTATTTCTTAGCATTACCACAATTTCATACTATGATGATTAATTTTATGCATCAACTTGACTGGGCCATGAAGCCCAGATATTTGGTTAAATTTTATTTTTAATTCTGAGTATCTCTACGAGTATTATAGATGAGATTAACATTTCAGTAAGTAGACTGACTAAAGATTTCCCTCTCTCACACACATGGGTCTCATCCGATCAGTTCAAGGATTGAGCAGGAAGAAAAAAGGCTGAGTAAGGGAATATTCATTCTTGTGTGTTCTCTCTCTCTCTCTTTCTCTCTCTCTCTCTGTCTGTCTGTCTGTCTCTCTCTCTCTCTCCCCTCTCCCCTCTCCCCAGGCAGATATCAGTCTTCTCTTGCCTTTAGATTCATACTATAATTTACACCATCAGCTCATCTGTCTCAGCCCTCTCTGCCCGGATTTGAACCATATCATCTGCTCTCTAGGTCTCCAGCTTTCCTACTGAAGATCTTGGGTATTCTCAGCCTCAATCATCATGTAAGCCAATTTCTCATGATCTGTATATCTCATATATATAGAATTAGATTATATATTATAGTTATAATATATAATTATATATAATATGTAATTATAATATATATGACATATAATGTTCTCTGGAAAATAATATATTCACATGCCCATATTCTGAGCATTTGTCAGAATCATCATCTAGAGAGGGAAGTAGTTCCGAGCCCTGGGTCATGGGAGACTCACAGAACTTTGAAGAACATAATCATAAATCCCATGAAAATCTACAGAGATAAACCTTTTGAAAACTAGTGAAACAATCTAAAAAAACCCAGTAAAATGTATCAGCAAAGTAAATCATTAATGGAAAATTAATAATGTGGAAATGGTCAAGTCCAGGAAATCAACCACGCAACAGTAGACTACAAAAATCTTACCTTCTTCCTTTATAATCACTGCCTTGAATAGTGAGGGAGAAAAAAGAGTACACCGGATAACAATTAGGATCCTTATACAGCAGCAAAAAGAAGTCGTGAAGACTTTAATAAAGCATCATTCATTCATTCAACAAATTCTATGTATTACCTAGAAGACCCTAGTGATCCTGGAGACACAACAGTGAGCAGAAATGAACTGGAATTTAGTTTCAAGTTTTGAACAAGGTGATCAGTTTGGTTTAACATATGTAATTTAGTTTAAGGTGAATCACAGCATCCACATGAAGGTGTCCAGTATGTAATCAGGGTCTGGGAGTATAGTCTAGAAGAAAGATAAAGAACACAGATTCAAATCTGGAGTCACAAAGAGATGACATTGAAACTGCAAGACAAAAGTTAAAAGATTAGGTGAAGAAATGAGAACTGAGACCTGCACATGAAAGAAGGGGACAGGTGGCAGAAACATCATCACAGAGAAAGGAGAGAAACTTCCAGAGTCACAGATCAGAGTAAGGAGGAGACAGGATGGGAAATAAATCAGAGTAGGAGAGGAGAGTTTACCAAGAGGCAGATAAAGAGAAGACCTGGAAACAATAAAGAGCTGATGCCATGGGATCTTTGAAAGGCACTGTTGCCCCTGCTATAGTCTGTCATGGAAAAGCCAATAAACCACTGGCTAGGTGGGAAATCCAAGAGTAGAGGGGAGCCTGTGGAGCAGCTCTTCTGAAGGTTGGGAAGGAAGCCAGCCCTGCAGCACTGTCCATGTTCTACACATTAAGACCTGGAAATAGAAGTGGGCCAAGAGCAATGGGTCTGAAAGGACCACACAGAGACACACCCGAGTGTCTGCAGAGTGTATCCCAATGACAAGGTACTAAAACAGGGCAGTCCAGGGTGACAGGATACCTTGTAGATAGCAATGAGGAAGGGTAGCCATGACCATATCATTTAAACTAATATCCAATTCATCATGAATTTTGCACATAAGAAGCAGATAGTCACTTTCCTGTTGTTCCCTGACTATGTGTAGGACTTCATGAAAACTTATTTGAAATCTAGAGGAGACGATGGAGAAGAGCTGTGATTTGGCTGGGAAAATCTGATTAAATGAACGTACTGTATCTTAGCTTTGATTACATTTCCATGATTCAGCAGATTTTAGTGCAAAGTAAAAATGAATGAGAAAATAGCACAACACAGAGGACGAGTATACAGATGCCAAGATTGATTGCAAATGTCAGGTGTGCTGTTTGACTTTGCAGTAGTTACCTCATTTCTCTTTTCTAACTTACAAGGTAGAGTTAACAAAATATTTAGCCACTGAAGTTGTTAAGATAAATGAGTAAATTAATATTTGCGTGATATATGGAAGAGTTCATAGCATGTACTAAGTTCCTGTACTGTGTTTGAACTGTTGGTATTATGGAAGCATAAATGTCATTTCCTATGAAACTAATAAGAGGAAGAGTAATCAATAGTATAAAGAGAGAAAGGAGAATCCACTAGATTCAATGATGAGAATATCCCCATGGATGTTAGGAATCTAGTTACAGGCAAGTGGCAGTAGGAAACAGTTGTACAGGTGAAAGGAGAGTGTAAAAGATAAGCACTTGGAGGCAGAGGTAGAGCTTAGTCATTTGAGATGTCTGGCTGTAGAAAGAAAGGTAATTCTATAATAGCTTATAATATATTTTATATTTATTGTAAAAATATTTGCATAGAACTCTGGAACATGCTGTAATGCACTATATTATTTCTTAAAGGCACAAGGCAAGGGTATGTTTGTAACTTCCAGGATTGGAGAGTGATTGAGGCCTTAGTCTGGTAGGGAGACGAGGGCTAGCTTCACATTTGGGTGCCATCAGTGGCAGAGATATCTGACTGTTCCTCTTCTCATGATCATAGCTGGACTTCTGCTGCAGGCTTTCTGGAAGTTAGCTAAGGCATCCTGCCTGAGTACTAGACAGAGGATTGATAGAAGTTCTAAAGGGCAATATCCAAGTGTCAGACTCAGGCTTGGATGACAACCACCACCAGCAATGCTATTCTCTCTCAGTTGCTAGGAAAGTAGATAATTCTTAGGCTGGTTCTGGTTTCTTGTGGAAGACATAGAGCCCTTTCTGGCAATTGGCTCGAAAGCACAAGGTCCCAAGTTCGATCACCGGCACCAAAAAAAAAAGACACAGAGCTTCTCCTTGTAAGAGAGACTGGGTCAGGGTGGCTGCCAGACTAGTCAACTTCCCATTTCTAGGACAACGCAAGAAAGGCATTTCTATCTACTAGGACCACAGACAACTTGTAGGCCACACTCTCAGTCATTCTATTAGTTCCCAAGAACTAAAACAGAGATTGCCACCTTTGTAGAGTTGACAAGTAATAAATTGTTTATATAAGTTACATTTAATTTTGCATTTTAAAATATTATGCCAGGTATATTTTCCCTCAGTTTTCTTCAAACTTCACTCATTTATATATCTGCTTCATAATTTTTTAGACTGAAGATACCATATTATCCACATCACTTGGAACAGTATCTGGATCTTGATAAGGATTTAATATTTGTTAAATGAAATAAATGAATATGTACATATGAGAGGCACTTACTATTTTCTTTCAGTAAGTTTACTGTTTTTGGTGGTGGTACTGGGGATTCAACCCATGGTGACATACAAGACATACAAGCTCTTTTTTATTTTGAGACAGGGTCTCGCTAGGTCACTAAGTTACCCAGGCTGGGGCTGAATTTATGATACTCCTGCCTCAGTCTTCCAGAGTGCTGGGATTACAGGCATGCACCACCATACCTGGATCTCAATAAGTTTACTTTTTAAACTTCAATGTCCATTCTAATACTGTATTAAGTAAAATATATATTTTGTATATATGAGCATGTGTACGTATGTATACCTATATATACAATGATATGTTTGTGTATATATAGATATATGTGTACAGATACATACACACATATATATACACACACACATATAGTCATTCATTGCATATCCACTGGGATTCATTGTGAGAAACGCATCCTAAGATGATTTCATTGTACATAAACATCAGAAGCTACTTACACAAACTAAGATGGCTACAAATTTCACAAGGCAAAATAATATTATGGGACCATAACTTTATATGCTATCTACTATTGACTGAAACATTCTTTTGACACACATGAACATATAAAAATCATGAATCTGATATTCTATTGTTTCTAGTTCATATTAAAATAAAAATTCTAAGACAATTAAGAGTATGTTTTTATCACCAATATAATTTTGCATCCTATTAGAGGTGAATGTACTGTGCTTTCAGAAACACTTTCATATAATTCACTTAACTTTTTAAAGTGGTGGTCTTTTAAGTAATTTAGGCTTAACTGGGGAATTTAATAAAGAAAATAGTATGAAAATTGCCTATTGTAATCTTTCCAAAAGTTACTTTATAGAGTATTTGCTAAAAATGTACATTTCTATACCCAAACCTTCCACTTTTGAATTTCCTAGAGGAAAAAATGTGCCAACATATAAATAGGGATATTTATTGAGTCATTGTTCAGAGTGGTAAACATTCTGAAGATTTGATAGTAAGAAAATGACTGCATAAATTAAGATATCAATTCTATAGAATCTAACGCAGGCATAGAAAATGACAAGTCAGTAATTCAGGGGACAGGGGCTGGAGAAAGGCTGGGCAGTAGGTACTGAGTTATAATTCTGTGAGAGTGAGAAGTCTTAGTGTGGAATTACACAGCATGGTGATGGCAGAGAATGACCAGGTACTGTACACTTCAAATAGATAGAAGAAAGGATTTTGAGTGTTTTCACCATAAAGAAATAATAAGTATTTGAGGGAATAAATATATTTTATCTGATTTAAACATCATGCAATGTATACATGTATCAAAATGTCTCATCTTGCCCTATAAATATGTATTTTTTATGTACTTATACATCAATTGAAAAAAATTAGAATTTTTCTTTCAGAAAAAAAAAAGCACCTTAGCTCTCTAACCTGAGGGCTTTCTACTACACATGGATACATGAAAAATACAAGCAGTAGAATAACAAGAACACTAGAAACCCATATTTAGAAACAACACTAACTCTGAATTTAAGCCTGAATGAGTAAGAATAATAGAGCAGGGCTGGGGATTTGGTTCAGTGGTTTCGCTGCCTGCTGTGCAAACGCAAGGACCCAAGTTCGATCCCCGGTACCAAAAAAACCAAAAAACCAACCAAACAAAAAGAATAATAGAACAAGGCACATACTCGATTATCATGGAGGTTAAGGCAAAGAAGGTTATACAAGTTTTCATACATTTTCATGTTATCTTGCTTGTCATAATAACAGCGTGTTTCCTTTCTTATTAAAAAATCTAACAAAATAATTTCATATCCAATGGCAAGAAATAGCATAGTTATTATTTTAAATATGGTATATTACTTTTTAATTTGCTATTAAAAATAAATTTTAACTAGTTTACAAAGTTCATTTTTCAATAATCTTGTATACCTATTTAGTATTTAGAATGTAACTTTAAAATATATAGTTTTGTTATACATCACAATTTACAGATGTATGATAAAAGGTGACAGAATTTTCACACAAATATAGATTTATACTTAAATTCATAACATATTGGGAGTAATGCTACATAATTCTAGGGAAAAATCATTTGATTAGGCCTATTTCTTTCTGCCTACAGGTCAGCTATGCCATCGAGAGACATAATTCCATTTTGGCCTCCGGTCACAACTGAGACCTTAGTGATCCTGTGATGCTCCAGGGCAAGACCACACCTGCAGGAGACACCCTGGGAGGAACCAAATCTTCATCTACATAGTTCCCCAGTAACCAAATCTTCTTCTGCATAGTTCCTCATTATTCTTAGATTTCCACACCCCACCCCCACCCCCAGTGTTTTGTTACACCTTGCTTATCCCAATGTGAAGTAGTACTAAAATCTACATATTCGTTAGATTTGTTTCTCCCTTGTACTGAATAAAAGGTGCTGCAAGCTAGGGGTCTTTGTCTTTGCTGCCCAGAGCAGCACTGATCAGACCCAAAGCTCAGCTTCTTCTCAGTCTCATTTGTCTACCTTTCCTGTAATTCGCCTTGTGCTGCCCTGGCTCGCAGGAGACTAGGACTTACTACAGACGTTCTGGTAACGTCCCCTTCCCCTGTTCCCTACAATAATACAGTTTTAAAAGACAACCAAATGTAAGGTCCACAAATTAATTCCTACAAAGCTTGTCTTATTGACTCCTAATCAATCCTGTTGATAAACCTAATTAAAACAGCAGGATCTTTAATAGGCCCAAGGGGACCTTACTGGTGTTCTTCTAACAAACTGTGGGACTGCATAACCTTTATTCCTTTTCTCCAGCCCCATTGTGATTAAATGTGAGTTAATGGATAAAGATGCTTGTTAGTTTTGGGACACTAGATAAAATCTGTAACAGACCTAAAGTCCCAAAGTAAACTACCCAACTCCTTGTTTGCCTGGAACTGATGTTCCGGACACTACAATCGATAAAACAAGTTGCAAAGGTCTGCTGACCATCAATACATGACAGTCGACCACTAACCTTTGTCCCCTTTTCTTTAATTCTATGTTAACTTCCCCCTCGACCCCCTGTAAGAACAGCCTCGGACTCTGAGCCCGTTGCCTCTCTAAGCTACTTTGCTTTGGGAGTGCCGTCTGGCCAGACTAATAAAGGTCTGTTTTACTTTCCAACTTGTCCGGTGTGTTCCTTCCCAGGTGTTCTTCGCTGCAGTCAGCTCCTCAGAGCGTTTGGTAAGGCCCTCGGTCTTACAAAACCAGCATCTTAAGATGGAAACTTGGAGCCAAACTGGATCTGTTCTTAACAATGCCAAAAGCCAGTTCAATTGATGGTCTTTTGTTGTAGATGACTGGTTGGTCTGGGAAAGTGATAAATGAATGTGAGGACAAAGAACCAGAGCTTGAAACAATAGGACTCTTCAGCCCAGGGAGAACTGCAGGACACTATACTGTAAGTGGATACATACACATACATCCACTTGGATAAGAGGTATTAAGAGAACATATAGTTTGAATGCTAAAAACAAAAAGCTAGATTCCTTAACTTGTCTTGAAAAACACTTATTGGGAGCATAACATGCTCATCTATTTATCCTACATATCCTTGACTTAAATTTCTTGTTTCATTGTCAAGCTCTCTACTGTCTCCAAGGACAAGCGATGACAATGAGCAGCCTTGTCATGAGAACTCATCATCGTTTTAGGAAACAAAAGGTGTCACCCCTTCCTCAACATGCTTTATTGCCACCTACTTGGAAATTACTGTGAGAATATACAAATGTAAGGAGAGTGCAAGCATGAATGGTTAACCTGGACTTGGGCAGTAACTAAAGTATGCAAGGTCCTAGAGACTGAAAATCTAGTAAAGCAGAGGTAACATAGATGGTATCAATTCACTATGCTGGAGCATGTGTACATCAGAGATGCACACCAAGGGATAAGGCCTCCAGAGGAGGGCTCAGCCTGAAACTTTGGAAAATATTTCTTGAAAAGATGACAACTGAGCTGTACGTGGCACAATCTTTTCAGTTTTAATATGCTTTTATCTCCATGTTCAGACAAGATGAATCTGATAGCTACAGGGCCAAGCAGTGAAGGCTCCCTGAAGAGGGCCTTGACATAGAGGAGCAGTAAATGTGGCAGGAAGGGACCATCCCACCACCGCTGCACAATTATTCTATCCAGCATAGACAACAAGCCCCTGCCACTCCATCCTCTCCATTTTTTTTCCACAACAAGTCTCAGTACTTTGGAAGTTACCCTGAGAGGTTCCTCAGATTTATGTATTACAGACACTCACTTTGGGAAGGAGAGGAGGAAGGAAAGGCAGTGAGCACAGAATGGAATCCTAAGTGCCTCTGAAGAGAAACAAACCACAACCATGCTTCAGTGATATGCAAATGACCTACTGCCTATCCTGAAATGTGGGCTGAGAATGAGCATCCATTGTGTTTGCAGAAGAACTCTATGGGAGCAAGGAAGAAAAACATGAGTATTTTTAAAAAAGAAATGTACATAGTACTTCTAGGTTTATCCAAAGATTTTTTAAACCATCAAGCTTTCCACAGCTCAGAAACTAAAGCAAAAGTTTTTCACATTTTTCATATACTTTCCCATTTAAGAGCATTTTTAAAAATATGGCTTCAACCCTAATACATAATTCATTTATTTCTTCCATTCAGCAGCACACATATCTCCAAAAAGACAGGAGGTGCAATTGCCTTGGGTGGTCAGCAGCAAGCACATCTGAGCAGAATATGTGTGGGCGTCTCTGAATTTCAGACACCATTGTAAGAATCTTACCAGGAACCAAGAAAAAAATGCTTAGAGTTGGAGAAGGAGATGAGGTTATGCTGTTGCATTATTCTTTTTTTCAAGATATTTAAAACGTTGGAATCAAAACACAGGAGCTCTGGTGAAGTAAGCGATAGAGTTTTTTCTTTTTAAAGGTGCTTAAAATGAAATACAGTAAGTACTATGAACAAATTCCACTCTGGGAGAATGTTTGTAAGTCAGATAAAGTGAGTCGTAAACACCTTTAACACAAATATACAATGTAAAGCATAAAAAACTAAACACACACACACAAACACAGTAAATACTGTACTTCTGTATACTACTGCACAGCAGCACAACTATGACAATGTCCACCAAATATGAGAGCTACTTCTGGGATTTGTTCGCATCTATGAATGTTTGCAAGGCAAGGTCCATTTGTATCCCTGACAGTTTACAACACAAATGTTTGTAAGTCGGGAACTTACTGTATTGAAAAGTTTACTTTATTCAAAGCAAGGTATGAGCAGGAATGTTTCTTCCTTTCAGCAAAATCTCCTACCTCACCTCCCTCTGACTTGTTCCTTGATAATATAGTACTCATTTAGTATTTTTTACATTTTATTAATATAGTCATACATTTATTATTTTAATAATTGTTTTAAAAAATGGTGCAGAGCTGAATCACTGGGAAAATGTGAGGCCTAATGCTTGCTTGAACATGGTCTGTCCTCAGCAAAACTCATCTTGGGTTTAATCCCTATGATGATCTGTTGAAAGGCTGGAAACATAATCAAAGTGTGGTATTTAGAGATGGGGGACTCTGGGGGAGATTAGGGTTGGATGAGAAAATCAAGCTGGAGCCCCTGTGGTTACAGAGGGCCGGGTGGGGTGTAGAAGACAAGGGAGGGAAGAGGCCAGAAGACATGCACAGAGACAAGTGCTCTGCTTCCCTGCCTGGGACACCCTGCAGTGCCTTGGGAATCTGCCAGCAGGAAGCCACCAGCAGATGTGGCCCCTCAACCTTGGACCAAAACTATGAGGCAAAATAAACTTATTTTCATTGTAAAATTACCTAGGCTCAAATATTTTATCATAATAACAAAAAATTAATGCTCCTAATGGGCTTTATGGCTAATAGATTTTTTAGGCTTTTTCTTTTGAGAACTAGGTAAACATTCCCATACATTTTATTAAGTTCATATCTATTCCATGTGTGATCATCAGCAACTACATGTACTCAGTCATAGATGAATAAAGCCAACATATTAAGAAAGCCATTTACCCAAGGTTTTATGTTGATTTACTTCAATAAGTAGATTTGGGCCATTTTACTAATTGTAACATTTTTGCCACTTCAGGGAGTGAGATAAAGTATACTCATGAAAACAGCACTATCTGAAAGCTGATCACCGTAGACTTGTGCTCTTAAATCTTCACTAAGACAGAAAGAAGAAGTGCCAGTTACAGAGACAAATACAAGCCCTCAACTATGACTGAACAAAACGGCTCCTCAAACTACAAAACAAATTCATACCCAGAGCTAAAGTTGTGTAAAGTCGTCTCTGAACATTTAAAATCATTCAAACACCTGGAAACATCATAAAAAGATGTTCCCTTCCCAGTCTGGTTACAGTCTACGAAATTCTAATGGCTACAACTTCTCCGAACCTTTTTTATCCTTTATGTTGAAGAAAAAGAAGCAAGAAATCTAAATCTTCACTTGAGTATCTTGACCCTGGAGTGGATGTCATCTTTTGCTACAGTCTGGCTGACTCTGAATGTTCTGGGAATGAACCTCCTAGACCCCAAGCCTCAAGGAGAACTGGAGTGATAGGTAGGGCAAGTCTGAGAGGACAGCAAATGCATTTCACCTTGGGTCAGAAAAGAGAACACCAGTATATTTTTAACTTTGGAAATACCCAGGTCAGGAGGGCTTTCAAACTTCATACTGCCTATGAGTTACAAAATAAAACAGGTTTTACCAGCAGGATTCTGAACAAATGAAGGAGAAAATGAGGCAATCACAGAGGGGGTTTGTAGGTCTTTATGAGAATTATTCTTACCCCATTGTAATAGAACCAAATTATAACCAGAAGGTAGACATAAAATTTTTAGTTTCATCTTTAAATAGGTAGGTCTAGACTTTGGAAACATGAGTGAAATAAAGAGCCCATCACTGAAAGTGGGGTTTTGAGAAATTGATCCTAATTTAAAAGCTTCAATTAATTGTCTTACATCAGGGTAACAATAGATTAATGCTTTTGTTCTTGGCACCACTATGTTTATAAAAAATACACGGGTGGAAAATGTGAAAAAATAAGAAAATGATGAATGCACTCACATTTAGAAACAGAAAGAAGAGGAACCTTTTCAAATACCACAAGGGAGAAGAACTAGTCTCTTTCCCATTCAGAATGTGCTTATTGCATTTCCTGCCCATTTGCTCAACTATGTTTATGTTTTAGTTTTCACTGAGACTTAATGCAAGTCAATTTGAAATAACATTACAATTTTTTTGATGGTCCTTCCAAACTTGATAATTAATTTTCCCATTTTTTATAATATAACAATATGACCCAGTACTGCACATTGAGGTGTTTTTCTTAATAGACTTAATTTTTTTAGAGCAGGTTTAGGTTCACAGCAACACCGAACTAAAAGTATAGTGTTACCATAAACTTCCTCCTTCACTCAACTCCCTGACCCCTCCACTACCAATATCTCCTCTCAGACTGGGGCCCTTTTTCTACCAAATGAACCTGTACTAACACATCATCAACTAAAGTCCACAGTTCACATTAGAGTTCACCCCTGATGTTGTATATTTTATGGCTTTGGACAAATTTGCAATGTCATGTATCAACTACGTTAGTGTATGGAATAGTTTCACCATCCTAAAAATCTTTAGTGCTCAGCCTATTAACCCCTCTTATGTCCAGTCCCTGGCATCCAATGATCTTTTAATTACTTCCATAGTTTTGCCTGTTCCAGAATATAATATATTGAAATTATATAGTATGTAATTTTTTAAAGATTGGCTTCTTTCAATTAGTAGTACGCATTTAAAGTTGTGTCTTTTCATAGGTTGATAGTACATTCCTTTTTAATGTTGCATAACACTCCTTCACCTGGATGTACAACAATTTACTTATCAATTCACCTATTGAAGTACATCTTGGTTGCTTCAAATTTTTGCAAATTATGAACAAAGCTGCTATAAATATCCATGTGCCAGTTTTTGTGTAGATATAAATTTTCAACTGTTTTGAGAAAATACCAAAGAGTGCAATTGCACACTTTAATGATAAGAGTATAACTATTAATTCTTAAAGAAACTTTCAAATGGTTTGCCAAAGTACCATTTTGCATTTCTACTAGCAGTGGGTGAGAATTCCTGCTCTTCTTCAATTTAGTGATATTGGTGTTTCAGATTTTGGATGTTCTAACAGGTATGGAATGGTATTTCATTGTTTTAATTTCCATTTCTCTTTTTATTTAAAATTCTTTTATTGGCACATTTTAGGTATACAATATGTTTACATTTATCATTGGGTGCTTGTACCTGTACATGATGTATCTTAATTCTTATTTTTTTCCCCATTACCTGTTCGTTCCTTCACCCCTCCCCCCTTCCCTATTTACATAGATTTCATTTCCATTTTTTTTTATTTTCTCATAATTTTTCCTTTCCCTACTTTCCTTTCCCCTTCCCCTCCCACCACCCCTACACCTTTGGACCTTTTCCTATTTCAAATTATCAATTATTCATTTTAATCATTTTAATCCTTATTTACATTTTCAGTTTCTCACACTAGAGAAACTATTCAGTATTTACATATGCGTGTCCTATTTATTTCACTTAAGAGTATGGCCTCAGTATGCATCCATTTGGCTATAAATGTCTCTAGTTTCTCATTCTTTATGGCTGAGTAGTGCTCCATTTTATTAAAAAACCACATCTTCTTTCCAGTTTGATGGGCACTTGGGCTGTTTCCAAGTTTTAGCTATCACAAACTGTGCTGCTATAAACATGGGTGCACATATATCGCTGTGGTCTGATTCTTTTAATTCTTTGGGGA
This sequence comes from Heterocephalus glaber, assembly GCF_000247695.1. The sequence goes on along the minus strand of NW_004624733.1, from coordinate 7,372,405 downwards.
AGATACCCAGCAGGGGAATACCTGGGTCAAATGGGACTTCTAGCCCTACTTCTTTGAGGTATCTCCATACTGATTTCCACAGTGGTTGCACCAGTCTACACTCCCACCAACAATGGAGAAGGGTTCCTTTCTCTCCACAGCCCTGCCAGCATTTGTTATTGGTTAATTTCTTGATAGCAGCCATTCTTTCTGGGGTGAGGTGGAATCTTAGTGTTGTTTTCATCTGCATATCTCCAATGACCAGTGATGTTGAACTTTTTTTCATATGTTTATTTGCTGCTTTTACTTCTCTTTCTGAGAATACATTTCTGTTTTTAAATGTTTATGTGCCATGGGTATATTTTCTTTGATGAGGTTTCTGTTCATGACTTTTGCTAATTTTGTAGTGGGCTATTCATATTCTTATTTTGGAGTTTTAAAAGTTCCTTGTAAATTTTGTAACAGTTATGTTAGTCAGCTTTCTGTTACTATAGCAAGTTACCTGAGATAATCTCTTAACAAGAGAAATTTACTTTGGCTCAGTTTTGGAGGTTCTAGTTCATGATCAATTAGCCCTGTTGCTTTGGTCATGTGGTGACACAGCTCATAGCAGAGCAAAACCACTCACCTCAACAGCAAGAAGCAAAAAGAGAGGAAGAGAAAAGCAGTCAGCTTCTCACAATCCCCCTTGAGACACTTTCCTGGTGACCTTCAGAACTGCCCCATGTCCTAAAATCTCCATTACTTCCTAATTGTCCCACCCTAGTTATACAGTATAGTATAGAACACTATCAGTGCTCTGAAAGATACGCCTTTTGCAAATATTTTCTCCCAGGTTTGAGGTGTATTTTTACTCTCTGAGCACATTGAGTTTTATTTCTTATTTAATAAGGTGCATATTTGGGAGAATATTTCTCCAGTAGTCTGTCTATTAAAGTTATGCTGAAGATATTAAATTTATAATTCTAGAAAAAAGAATTATTTTCTTACTCTTCCCACAATTCAGATCGACAGAAGTTTAATTCAAACTATAATTATCCTGCTCACAAATTAAGTCGAATTTTTTTGTTCCTAAACTATCTTTTATTCCTCAAACATTTCATTCTTTCTATCCTAATCATTTCAAAATCAACAGGTTTAACATCCAATTTATCTTTGCTAGAGATACATTGATCTTTGCCAATGAAGATTAGGAGAGAACTAAGTTGGAAAGGGAATTTCTGCTCACCCTTTCAAAAAGGGTGTATACACCCAAGCTGCCTGGCGGTATTTGACTTTTCAAAGTGATATTCTTTTTTTCATTTGTTTTCTGGTACCGGGGATTGAACTCAGGACCTCGCACTTGTGAGGGAGGCGCAGTGCCACTGAGCTATATCCCTGGCCCTCAAAGTGATACTTTCTTAGTATTTAATACTTTCTTAGTATTTAATTCTGAGCTAGCCATAAAGAAATATTACTTTAGCATTAAAGCCATGCATTCTGGAGAGAAGAGCATAAATCTCTAAAGGAAAAGAGGAACCAGGAGTAATTCCTATTTTACAATGGCTTATGAGAGCATTGAAGAAGTTTGACAAAGAGCAATAATAGTGACCAGAGGGAGGACAATAATTAATAATGATTACTACACATGAATTCCTTAGCTGGGCAAAATGGAATGGAAGATAATCTCAAGTTAGTTTTCTTGGAATGAAAATCAACTGTTCATCTTTGCAGAATACTCCCAACATCTCAGGGCAAAACTGTCATGTTTCAGCATTAGGTAAACAAAGCAGTGTTTATCATTCCTCAGAAAGGGCAACGGACAGTGGGCCAAGAGACACCTCAGACATCGTGAGACAGTGTAAATGAAGTACTGCTGGCATGCACAGGAAGCTGATCCTCCCTGCCAGTGCTATTTTCTTGGTAAGAGGTGTGGTCCTTGGTTATGGCAGCAGTTGAACACTTAGTATTTTAGTGCAGAGAGTTCTCCCTGAAACTGGCAAAATAATTCATTCATCTTGTCAGAAAACTCCATAAGTACAGATTTCTTCTTACTCAAAATGAGCTAAGAATAAAACTTTTAATATGAAGATTATTAAAAAAATAAAGCTCTCACACATAATAAAAGACAATTATCATGAAGAAAACTACATGGCTTAATCTGGCTTCTAATGGGAAATCAACAAACAAAAAATCTGAGGTCAATGCCTGGTTTATATCATTGCTAAACTTGAGTAAGGGATACAAGTCAGGAACCTGCTGTGTAATCTATCCCACAGGAGTATGCTACTTGGCTTTACAGATGTAGAAAACCTACAGACATTTCCTTTGAAGAAAGTCTGCATTTCTCATTTTTTTAATCAGAAAATTTGGTAATATTTGACCCCTTTTCTCACATGGAGGCCAATGGGCTGGACCTGAGAAGTGGAAAGATACTGAGATGGGCTCTTGGTGCCACTATCAACTTACAGAGACTTATCACAAGCTCACTTGTCTCGCTTACATCACCAAGTAGAGTCATGTTGAAATTTGGATCCACACCCTCTGACATATAAGAAACATGAGCTCAGTGAAACCATAGAAATCTTAAGAAAGGATTTATATTGTTAAGATAAAAAGGGAACAGCTGGGATTTTTGAATGGTGTCAATAGGACCTCAATAGATCTACTCTTCCATACCAATCAATGAAAATACTTGAAAATTTTTAGAACTCCAGAAGTTAACCAAAAGTTTGCAATAATTCAAGGAGTAATTTATTTAAGAAAAGTTCCAAAATCTCTTAAATATGGCAGAGTTTGTGGAACTTTAATTTAGCCTACCTTTCCTTCCTAGTTTTAGATAACTCTGAAAACCAGAAGCCTCACAACTACGGTAGTTGTTAAGACTGACAGCCTAGCTGCAATAGATGGGGTTTAAAGTAGGTTTAGAGATTCTTAAAAGGTTCCATTGCCAAAGGATTGTCACTGTTCAGGCTAGCTTACTGGGCACTGGAAACACTGCATTTGCAGGACACTGTTATTTTTTGACCTGACCCAAACCTTTCTCTGGGGAAAAAGTCCAATCCCGGCATGTTTGTGAAAAATAATTAGTTATAATTGTTTAGCAAAGCAGCTACTGAAGAACTTAATACCAGTTGGAGGAAACAAAAGCCTGACCAAAAAGCAAAGGGGTGATTGAGGGAATGAGTTGTTTACAGATGGTTTTTGAGAAGCTCTGACAGAGCCCTGGGGATCTACAAGGCCATAGAAAATGTTCCGAATGATGCACATGAGCAGGAAAGACCCAAGGCAGCCCTCAGCCATCTCCTGACTAAGGCCCCATAGAAACAGGAATAACCTTGAAAATTGCTTTAATGTTGAGAACCCCTAGGCAAAAATGAAAAGACTGAGTGGTGCAAGGCACATTTAAAATTTTAAAAGACAAGGTGACCAGTAAACTAACAGAGCAGAGACTGGCATGGCCCTGCAGTACTGGAAACACAGACTTTAGAGAATGAATTTTTACTTGTTTCCTCCTGGGAATAAGATTTGACCTATGCCTTGTTACTTATATTATATTAAACTAAGACAGGTCATTTTTCATCTATTGTGATACTTAGGAAGTACCTGGTGCAATTCATACCAATAGTATAAAAGTGTTTACCGCAGCATTATTTGTGTGATTAGAGAATTAGTGGCAATTTAGGTATTTGTCATAGGGGAATGAGTAAGAAAGTTCTATGGAGGCATTTCATGAAATACTATGCAGCAATTAGTAGGATCATGAACTACATTAAAAAGTAAAAGTGATTAAGAGGTATAGTACCTCATATACGCAAAATAAAATAGATACATTTTGCAATAATTTATACAATTTATATACTTTTATATATGAATATGTAACATATAATTTTATACATATATGTATATATCACTGATGTTAGTTATAGAGAATTGGTTGAAAATGAGAGTGGAAAAAGTATAGGAGGAACTACATGGACCAATAAAGGTGATGAATCTGAGACATCTGGTTGAATCAACCTGAAACTGAAGAAGGAAGAGAAGAAAAAACTGTAAGGAAAGAGGAAGAAAGGGAAGAAGAAGGGAGGAAAGAAAAGAAAAGAGGAAGAGAGGGAAAGAAGGAGGAAAAGAGGCTGGCAGGGCAGAAGGCTGAGAAAAAACACTGAAGGAAATCAAAAGGCAATATTGGAAATAAAACCTGCATGTAAGGTGACAACAAATTAATCTTACAGAAAACTAACTCAGAGATTGAATACCCTGAAGAGACAGGGTTTGGAAAATCTAAAGGTGATTCAAGACACCTGGGCAATGATGCTGGCTTTTCTCACTTCCTCCGATGATGAACATATGGCTTTCATGGTACTCCATATGGATTCAAGAACAAAGAAAGCCTCATGCATTAAACGTTCCCTTGAATAGAACTGCATCGTTTTAGGCTAAGTTCTTTTGAGAATGGTGGTATAAGCCTGAGTGTAAAAGGGCAATGGCTAAATAAGAATTTTGTTTTTTCCTTTATTCTGGTAGGATCTTCCTTCTATGGAATACCCTACAGGGAAGACTTCTATCAGATTAAACTTCATTTTGGTGAAACATCACTATTTTCATTATGGGTTCTGGTTTTATAAAAGTTTTGATATTTTAAGATCATTAAAACAATTACAACATGGAGAATTCCTAATACCTTAGAGTTGTTGCTATGTTAATCATTTATAAATTATAAAGCAAACAGCCCATAAACCAGAATATGGTAAGATTGAGATTATGTTTGCACATTTGATTGAGTTGGTTCTAAATAGGGTCACTAATTATTGCAAGAATGAGTTTTGGCCTTAGAAACACTTGTGCCTTTCTAAGAATGGGATTTGGCCCAGGCTTTCTTACTTACTTGCTTACTTTCTTACTTTCTTACTTACTTACTTACTTTAGAGGCCCTTACTGTGTGCATCTTGACTCTGACCAACTGTGATTCATGCCCATTGCTTTGCGAATCTTTCACTTCCCTCTACTTATCCCACAAATGAAACTTCTGAATTAAATCTTGTTCCTACTCATTTTACTGTCAGCAAATACATAAAAAGAGGAACTGCTGTTGTGATAGTCAGCTATGAAGATAAATGACTAACTTGAGCGTTCATTTTACATTATGGGCTGGTATCATGTGCTCAGGAACAAATAGAGGAAGAGAAGTGTGAAAAAGGAAAAATGAACTTAGGGGAAGCAGGCTACAAAGAAGCCTATCGATGAAGAAAGAGACAGGGTTTGGGAGGCTAGAAGTGACAGTTCTCTAGGTTAGACACAGCAAAAACATCTTAGGAAGAGGAATAGTTGAATAAATTAAGACGGCCTTAATAAATTAAACTAGAAATAGCAGAAAAGCTAAATTGGTGACTAGGAGAAAAAATTCAATAAATAAAAGAACTTAAGACTCCGGCAGTCATACAGACCATAGAGTAAGAATTTTAGACTGCTCAGAAATGACTGATGGTAGTGGACAATTAAAGCTAAAATACAGATTGCTCATTGTAATGAATACAGGGGCAGAGAGTCCAGAAAAGAGTATATTATGATCAAAAAAATGCAAGAAAAGTATTAAGTACTTACTTAATAGGAAGTACCGCTGTATCTTATGTTTTCCAAAAGTCAGTTTGATTTGGTAAGACTTCATGTCTTTGTAGTTGGAAAAACTACCATTCTGCCTATGGGCAGTTGCATGAATGCATTAGATATTCAGTTGATGCTTTTTTTCTCCTAAATACTCTATACTATCCAGATACCAAGGACTCTCTCAGCATTATGAGCCATGGAATCAATTACTTTATATGTCCTCAGATGAGCAGAAATACAATATATACCTCAAAAATATATTTATTCTAATTTTTATTTTTTAATCCTCATTCTTTGTTTTGCATGACCAAGCTATGGCATGCATTCTGATTCAATGTGGGTTAGTGTGTAGAAATACACTTCTGAATAATATTGTTATTTGAGAAAATAGCTGCTTAATAAATATTGTGTGACATGAAAGAAGAGCTATGTTCTCTGAACTTTAAAAACACATTGTATATGTGTGAATTTATATGCAGAAAGAGAGAAAATAGCGAGAACTTATTCTGAGATTAATCATGATCTTAGTGAAACAAAACCTGAAGAAGAAACTTTTAAAAATCTATATTTAGACTAAATAAAATGAGTGTGATCAACATGCAATATTACTAAGAAGCAGGTTTGTCTAGTTAGGTGTCATTTAGATAACAGGGGCAGCCTGGATGTCCTAGGTTTTGACAATGATATGGAAGAATGGACATAAGGAAAGAAAAAAATTTAGAAAAAGGACTCTACTTTCACAAAAACTACCCCCTCTGCAGTAATACCAATTCTAATGGAACTTCTTACTAGTAGTTTTTCTGTAAGTTTCCCCATTATATATTGTTCATAATAACTTGGCCCAAATTACATAAGCTTATAATAGGAAAGAAACGCGGCAGAGCGGAAAGGGCAGATGGTGAACTTTGGCTCTAGTCTATGCCCTGCCACTAAATCAGTCATTTACAAGACACTCAGATCACTCCACAGTTTGTCTCAATTTCTTCATCTGTGAAACAGAGCAGTTAGCCTAGATAATAGTCTCTCAAGTTCCTTCTGGCTCCAAGATTCTTTGTCCTAGTCAGTAGAAATTCCAGTGGTTATGAAAAAATTCTTTAAAAGTTTCTTTAATAAAATTCCTGGAGTTGGTTTTACAGATGCCATTCAAATATCTATGGTAAAAAATAAAGGGATAGTAAAACAAGTCTATGCATACATGTTAACTATAACAAGCAGGGTTTCATCCAAGTAAGAGAATTCAAAATAAAAATTCCTTTATGAATTCAAGTATAAAAAGGAGGACAAGTTGCTCTCAGGTTCTCAGGATATAAAAGTCTAGCCCCAATATGTTTCACATTTGTATTAGTGAACCTTCCCATTGCTGAGACAAAACACCTGATACCCTCCACTCAAAGGAGGAAATGTTTATTTTAGCTCACAGTTTCAGAGGTGTCTGTCCATGGTCAGTTGGCCCCAAGCAGAAGCATCATGGTAGAAGGGCAGGGAAGAGCAAAGCTGCTCACTTCATGGCAGCCAGGAAGCAGAGAGCAGCAGAAGAGCACTAGAGAGAAAAGGGTTAGGAACTAGCGAGAGAACTGAAGGTCCTGTCAACATGATCCACCTAGACACACTCAGAAGTGTGCTTCTCTAATCCCCTAGCAACTCTCAAGCCAATCATGTGCAACTGTCACAAGTATCTTATTTATTCTCAATAGCACATAGTCCTTACAAATGGAAGATATTCGATACCAACGTGTGAGTAAAAGAATGAATGCTAATAAGAAAGGAAAGAGGGAGGATAAAGAAAAGGAGGAGACAAAACAGGCATAGTGCATATGTACTACTGAATCTGATGGTGTCTTGCTCCATAAAAGAACTAATGACACTTAAGTATACCAATAGTGTACATGGTGAGAAGAAATGTAACCAATAGGATAACAAAGTCATTCAGAAGATAAGCTTGATTCTTCTCCTTGCAAAATAAATGTTCAAGCAGGATCAGAAGATAATAAAAAACCTATTCATTGAGCTTTACCTGGTTCATTGAAGGTGATTTAATGTTATAGCTGTCCCTGTACACTCAGTCCTGAACATTATAGGTAAGTATTTCTCATATTTTTCTCTCAACTCACAAACATTTCCTATTATTCTTCCTCAAAGATAATGTTTAAGGAGAACAGAACTAGGTTTCGATTCGATAAAAGCTGACTACTTCCACCATCAACACCACATCTCACTATCAGAACTTGAAAAAGAAAAATCATAACTGAAATACAAAAAGGGCAAAAGTCCATAAGATCTTATTCTATATTTTCTCCATAAACACAGTGCAAATGCAGAAACTCAGTGGGTTATAGTTCACAGGAAAGCAAGAAGGAAAAAAAACCTTAAGATTTAGCTCTTGAGACAAACTATTCTCTCTCATTTATTGCTGGAAATAATAGCAACTTAGAGAATGAGGAAGAAATGCTAAAATGTGACACTTCTCATCTTCTGTCCTACAAGTGTCATTGTCATATGAGTAAGGAAGAAAGAGAAGGCACTAGCAGGGATAAAAGCCAAAATAAATTCTTACAACAAAATAAATTCTGATTATTAAGATTTACTTTGACCAAGTACTACATGATGATGTGTTCCATTACAAACTGTTGAATGGTTATTTTATGAAAGAAAATTACAGTTCTGGCCTATAAGCATGTCAAAGGTGGCAACATCTGAGGCCAGCCGCACCACTTTGTGCTCCACATGTTAGTTTTAGTCATCAAGGAGTCACAACAGTTGGTAAGACAGTGTTCAATACAGATATCTCCAGACAAGGAAATTGAACCTCCACTGAAATTCAAAGCACCCCTTTAAGCTTGATAAACGTCTTATCCATTTGAACAAATGAAGGCTTAAATTAGGTAGCTCTAGGATCTCAATGTTAAATATGTGTACAATTCAATTAACTCACTTGAGCCTGTCCCCATAACCTTTTTTAACTCCACTCTTTAAAAAAAAACTGAAGCCCAGGCAAATGAGGTAATGATGGAATGTTACATGGGTTTTGGAAGAAGCAATTAGTCAGCAGATCAGAAGGAGAGATCACAGAAGGTCAAAGACAGAACCTCTTTGCTGTCTGAGTACAGCAGCTGCTTCTAGGGCTGGATGGGACTTCTACGAAACTTGAACCAGTGGAGAATCAGGCTAAAACTGAATAGCACACAGCAGAGCTGTGCATGGAGTTCAGGAATCATGCCACAGGACCCTGTTTTTCGTGCCACATACTGAGCCCAGTCTGGCTTCATGTCCTATTTGGATTTGTGTTCTATTCATTTTAAGAAAATTTTAAGAATGGCTTTTCCAGGGAGCTGCAGATGTATGTCTGGATCCAGAACTATATTAATTCATGATGCTGAAGAAAACAAAACTAAACTAAACTGCTAGTATCTAATATTAAAAATATGGAAGACGTTTACAATAGTATACTACTTTAAAGAAATTAAACTAGATGATCTGTTATGGTATTATGAAATTAGATATGCCCAAACTACCACTTATCTAAGAAGATTATGCTTTAGAAATTAAGAACATTAACAAAGGGGATTCCTGTCTCTTCATGATCTCTGATAAATTGATAGGGGAAATTAAATAAATAATCATCTTGACCTTTCCTATGTAATCCACTTGTATGTTATTCAAATGGAGACATGAGGAGAAAAGAAGACACGATGGGGTGTCAGAAGTTTAAGTAAATAACACAGACCGGAGGTAAATGGATCCTGAACCAAGGCAGATACAGAGGAAATAATGAAGAAAAGAGGGACTCAAAACAAGTATGACAGGTAGAATTAGCAGCTTCTAGTGCCTGATTAGATGTGAGTAGTAAAGAAGAGAGAGGTTTTTAAGGTGACGGAACAGGAGAAAGAAAACACAAAAGAGAAGAAAAACATTTCCTGACAGGAATGTGAGAAGGTAGCAAAGTTCAGTTTGTGGACACTCAAACTGCTGGCTCTGTGGATGACTGTAGAATTCAGTTCAGATGCCTCCCTAGAGTAACCATCTTTCTCTGGGAAAAACACAGAGCAAGAAAAGAATGACTTCAGGACAAAATTCTGGGGAAGAACGACACTTAAGGAGTGAACAGAGTAAGAAAAGCCTGAAAAATTGCTCAGAGATATGGAAACCAGAAGAGAAATGTGCAATGAACATTAGAAAGATATTTAAACATTGCTTCCCAGTAGAGAAATACATATAAGAAGAACACTGAGATTCCATTTCACCCCAGAAAGAATGGGCATTATTAAGAAATCAGATAATAACAAATGCTGCAGGAGTGCAAGGAGAAAAGAACATTGTGGGTGGCAATGTAAACCAGTAAATCAAGTTGAATACAAATCTTGTACTATAGCAGACACTAAGTCGATGCTTAATGAATGAATGATTGTGTTTATGAGAGAGAGACATTTGGTAGAAGGTGGGCCTGGTGGCATATGCCTGTAATCCCAGTGTTCAGGAGGCTGAGGCAGGAAGATTTCTACAAATTTGAGGCCAGTCTAGGCTACATAGTGAGTTCAAGGAAATCCTTCAAGACCCTGTCTCAGAAAACAAAAATAAAATAGAAATTTGGTAGATTAAAAGTGTAGTATCCAGAGTTTAGCTCACATTTTGTTTCAGTCAGAAGTTAAATACCTTAGCACATATTTCTTTACCTACTCAGTTAAAGAATAGAAGCAAAGGCAAAGAACACAGGAACAGAACAAGATGCCAAGAATGTTTGTTTTAAAGTATGTAAAGCAGTACAACAGGAAAGAAAGTGAGCCATACTGCATCTTAGCAGGCAGAGAAGTTCAAATGGAATTTGTTCATATTGAGTCATAAGATTCGTGTCATTCTTTAAAATGACACCAGACACAGCTAATGTGCACTGAATGGAAATGACAAGTTTGACATACTTATAACACCCACTTATTTTAAAGAAAGCATGGTAGAAATGATTAAATTCATAAGTGGAGAAGAGGGCAACTTGAATGGTTCTCATGCAGCAGGAACACTCAAATGCTCTCACCTCTCCTTTTTAAAATGTAGACTATAGGACTTATCTTTTATTCCCACTCTTTTAACAGGGAGATAGGTAGAGAATAGTGTTTCTCTTGGCAAGACAAATACATCATGGTGACAAAGAGCAGCTGAGAGTCGAGCTGGTTCTGGGGCAGGTTGGGAGGTGCAGAGATTACAGGAGCCAGGTCCCGGGCCACTGTCCTTCCCTGTGTCCTAAGAGAGTTTGAACAACCCAATATTAGATTTGTGTTTACATTTGATGGAGGGAAAGGAAAAAGATATTTTAAAAGAAGGGAGGGGAAATAAAACAGAGAAGAAAAAACATTATGAAAGCCAAGTAAAATGTGCCTCAAGACCACCAGTCTCACCCCCTTAGCCTGGTCAGCCTTCTATTTTCACAGATGTAGAAATTGACATCTGGTAAGAACAGGACCAATCAAGGTAAAGAAGCTGGAACCCTGTGGTTTTATCCCTAGGGCTCTCCTCTCTTTACACTCTTAGGAAAAGAAGAGCAGAGGTGGGTGCAGACTTCTCTCCACCAGAAAGTGTTCAAGGAGCCTAGGCTTTTAAAAAGCCTGCTTCCCGAATCCTTTACAAAATGACCCAAGGGAGAACAAATAGCTTTTATTGCTCCATCTTACCATCACGCTTAGTCTGGCACAGTCATTTTCTTGTGAGGCTTTCACAGCCTTTTAGAAATATTCATCTCCAATGCACACTAAGGTTTCACAGAAAAGCATTCATCATGTTGGTGAAGATGAGGAATGGAGAGTGGAAAACTTTAGACATAGTAGGTAAAAATGGAAGCGGAGAGAAAAACACAGCAGCCAAAACCCCTGATGCATCAGGCCTTCTCTCTTTTTTGCTTTTCTATTTCCTAACAAAATTTATTTATAAAGCTATTTCTGAGTACCTATTTCCTGACCTGTCTCTAAACAGGGATTTGGCCACAGGGAATTTAATTTGAGAAACTTTCTGAAATTTCTTAATTTCATTGCTCTTTCTGTTGCCCTTACTGACTTGTCCCTTTCAATAGCTGCAGCCCTTTTTGATCCCAGAGTAAGCTGAAATACTTTCCAGAAGGGTTGTGACTAACAGGACATGGGCTAACTAGTACATAAAAGGTGACAATCTGAAGCTAAAATGCTCAGGACAGAGATTACATAGAGAGATGAACACTTTCCCACCTGATACATTTTTTTATTTGTCACTTAAAGAATCAGGCAACCACCACTGGATATTAACACTTAAATATCTCTCAGTATTATTAAGAATTATTACAGGGATATTGAGAATAAAAATCCCTTGGTCTCACTCCAGACCCCAGAAGTCAGAATTCTGCCGTGATGATTTTGTTGTATGCAAGAATTGAGAACAGTGACACAGAGGGTGGGCAGGGCTTCACATTCGAATGAAAAATATAGGCTAGGGAGTCTGCTTACTAGGTCAGACAATGCTGCCTTCTGAGCGAACAATGGGGAAAATACATAACTAGAGCAACTTGGACTCCAGGTCCTAAGCATCAAGAGTAGAATCCAAAATATTCCAACAATTTCAACTAAAGCCTCACTAACAAGGTAACCTCCCTATGGATCTGATTTTCAGATTGTTGTATAACAGGGAGGCATTTACACTTTTATAGTGTGACTATGAGGAAAGGCGTTGCCTTACTCAAAGGCTAAATGAGTATCACAGTGCTACATATGTATCAATGTGCACAGTTATCATTTCACAGGACTCAGGAAATATCTCTCCACAACTGCAATTTTGGAGGCAAACTTTGATTCTTAAGCATAAGATCAAAATGATTCAATTTAATATTCTAGAACATTTGAGTTCAAAACAAGAAGTAAAGAGAGCTGACTGAAGGCCAGTAAATTAAAATCAGGGAAAAAATCGCTGTTGTTTAAGATTTAAAAACCCAATTACATGGAAACTATTGATTGACTGATTGATTTTGAGACAAGGTCTCACCAAATTGCAAGTTTTCCCAGGCTGTGTTCAAACTTGCGATCCTCCTGTCTAGGCATGCTGAAGTTCTGGGATTATAGGCAGGCCTCACCATGCCCAGATGCTAAGAGTAGGCCTGATGTCCATGAAGAATGAGAGCAAACTGTACTCATCGTAGCCTCAGGATTCTATCTTGCTTTGCCTGTGCTCTCTGTAGCATCATGATTCACAGTGTTGCCATAAGCTGATGGCCTGGACCAATAGCCACTGTCCCGTATTTAACATACTGTAGTCTTACAGATTTACTTACAGAGCCTTCTGTATCACATTTACTTGTTCTGGGAGATCATTTTGTTACTGGTTCTTGATAATATTAAGTCTAGTAAATTTATTTCAAGTATTTCAGGCAGAAAAATCACGAAAGAATAAAATAATACCTGGGACAAGTTTGGGATGTGATATCCATGGATAACATCTGTCAGTTCATTTATTGGGGACTTCTATATTGATTGCCTACCGTCCATTCATCATTACTCTATGAGATGGAATATAATAAAAACAACAATACGTAGTTTCTTCCTCTCTGAGAGCTTTCATTCCAGTAGAGGGAGATGATACATTAACAAACAGAGTATCAGTAAAAAACAATGTGCAGAAGATTAGAATAGGAAAATGGAAGAGAACGATTGGCTGCTTTTGTCAAGGACCTGAGAAGATCTGTCTGAGGACATAACATTTAAGGGAAGATTATCTATATAATCTCTGTCCTGAGCATTTCAGCTTCAGATTGGTACCTTTGTGTCCTATCAGTCACAACCCTTCTGAAGAGTATTTCAACTTACTTTGGGGTCAAAAAGGACTACAGCTATTGAAAAGGACAAGTCAGTAAGGCCAACAGAAAGAGCAATGAAATGAAGAAATAATGACTAGAAGGAGACAACTCTGGGATATTAAGAGAAAAATATTTCCAGGTAGAAGGACCAGCCAAGTTGAGCCCCTAAGGCTAAAGAGAGCTTGACATGTTTCAGAAGTAGGAAGAGGAGTATGAGTGGAGCCAGACACAGTCAGAGAAGTGGGCAACTTCTCAAACAAGAGGAGAAATGTGGGCTGTAC
>NW_004624733.1:7327492-7342052 GCF_000247695.1 Heterocephalus glaber | reverse complement strand
TAAATGGATGCATATTGAGGCCATCCTCTTAAGTGAAATAAATAGGACACATATGTGTAAATACTGAATAGTTTCTCTAGTGTGAGAAACTGAAAGTGTAATTAAGGATACACATGGATGCAATTGCCTAATAACATATTTCTTGCATTATGTTTCCATCGCATGTCATATGACTGTATCAAAATTTAAATTAGGGAGAAGTTTGGCTTATGTGGAGTATCCTAGCTAACTGGAGTTTTTTTTCCAGACCACTATTTGTTCAATGTTGGTTTGGGGGATCTTTCTGAAACAAATCACCACATCCTCTGGTGTGGTACTTGGGATTTTTTTTAAGTTATATGAAAAAATGTTTAAGTGCTTTTCAGTTTTGTTTTGAGTTCTACTGTATTTGAATATTATTGTATATTTTTTCCCTTGCATTGCTCTTCTTTAAATGGTTTTAATTTCTGTATGTGTGTGTGTTTGATAATAAAGTTATTTTTAAATAAAACAGCCTTTTTTAAACATTTAGATCATCTGCCCTACTTGAAATAACATACAGTGCTTCTAGCCAGTTACTCTTAGAACAGAACACAAAATCATATTGGAATTTAGGTGGCCATAAAGGGCAGGGACAAATGCTCTACCTTTTATATTGACTTCCCTTCACAGGAGGGAAGTCCCCTCATATTGACCCCCCCCATAAGACGGTCACATATAGGTGCCACATGCATTGTCTGTGTGAAGCAGATAAGCTCAATTTGTACTTGAGTCTGAAGTTGCCATTCCAAAAATATTTACACATATTGTATTTCTTTCCCATGGATGCTGTAATAAGTTACCACAAAGCTCATGTCTTAGAACAGCATAAATTGATTCTCTTATGATTCTTGAAGCCAGATGTCTGAAACCTAGCACTGAGCTGAAATCAGCAAGGCCCGGCTTTTTCTGCAATTTCCAGAGGAAAATCTGTTTGCTGTCCCTTTCAGCTCTGGAAGCTGCCAACTTTCTTCAGCTTGTGACCACATCATTCCAGGTTTTAAGGCCAGCCCCTTCAAGATTTTGCTCCATCTTCACTCTGCCTTTTCTTTTTCACAGGTCACATTTCCCTGTGCCTGTCACTTATAAGGATATTTGTGGCGGCATTCAGGTACTATCAATTCAAGTTGAGATGCCTCTACATTTTAAGACCTTCAATCACATCTACGAAAATCCTTTTTCCAAATAGGGTAACATTTATACTCCCAGGAATTAGGGCCTGATATTTTTGTGGTATTATTTTTCTGCATCTATCATGGGCCATCTACTTTTTTCCCATTTAAATTTACATAGACAGATATTAAGCTTGCCTATCTCCTGAACCAAATCTTGTATGTGCAAGGTAAAACTCATATAGGAGAGGAGAAAGTAGAGCCAACACTCAGGTGTTTCCAAGGAACATACATGCCTTCATTTCTAACATACAAAAGTGCCCATTTTCCCGAATTCTCTCTCTCTTGACAAATGTTTGCTGCTCTTCAAATAAATTTTAAAATCCTTACTATGGCCTACAAACCCAGCATGATCTGCTACTCCTTGCTTCTCTGACCTCATCTCATAGTACACTCCCCTGTGCTTAGCAGCTTTCAGTAACTTCAATTTAGGAAGCATGGCCTACTTGCTGACTCCTGAATAAGGAATTCCTTTGCCCCAGATTTGTTCTTTCATGTCCTTATTTTCATCTGTCTCAGTGTTGATGCCATCTTTTCACACAGGCTTATTTTATTTACTTTTATTTATTACAACTCTTTTTTATTAATTATATTGGTACATTTAAGATATACAGTATAATGACATTTATCTTTGGAAATTTTCACCTTTACATAATCCATCTTGGTTCTTATTTTTTCCCCATTCCCCTGTCCTCCCTTCAACCCCTCCACCCCACTCTTTCTACAAAGACTTTGTTTCCATCTTTTTTCTCATTTAACTCTTAATTAAAATTTTCTTACTCATTTTCTATTACAGTAGACCTTCAAGTTATGTCCAGCCGGACATACAAACAATCTGCGTTAATTAGGTTAATGGAAGATTCATCTGCCTCTTGTTATCTATAGTGTGTACCCAGGTAAACATCCAGATCTCAGCTGTATTGACTTAGTTACAACCAGCCCTCAGGAACTGATCAAGTTTGTAAAGTCAAGGGTCCACTGTATTATACACCTTATTGTAATATAAGCTCTCTGGCAGTAGAAACTTTACTTGTCTTTGTTTCCTAATATATCCCAACATTTGGTACAGAATTCATGCTGTCAAAATGTTACAAGAGTGGGATGCATCACACTGAGAAGCAATATAAGAATTCTAGGCCCTCAATAAATTATGATGAATAAATCAATAGGACATACAAGGGGAGAAACTGGAATCTAGCACCAAAGAAAACCCCACAAAAATATCTCTGGACAAAATTGTAAGAACGAAAATGGTATTCATTTAAAAGCACTCAGGCATCTTAATCTATCAGGATTAGGTGGGATTGTATATCAGAGGAAAGAAACTTTACTTTGAAAAGATATCCCTAATTTGTAGCAATCTCTAAACACTGCTAAACTTTTCACAAGGAACAAATATCTTCAACGTAGATATAAACTGACATTCTTAAGAGAAAAATATCAACATATACTGAAGCTATATAATTACTTTCTCCATAAATATATTTGATTTAGGATAAAAGGAAAGGAAAACAGTGCTGTTGTTGCTGTGGTATTTTAGGACACTATCTATAAAAAGAAAGCCCCTTCAAAGTTATTTTGTAGAAAGATCCCTGAAAAGTCATACTGCAAAAAAGTAAGAGGTATTACTTCTGAATATACATCACAAAATTGTGAGGTTCCTAGTTACTACTATCCACTGGATAAAGTTCTTCACAGACAAAATGATTACCTATTAGATAGCTCTTGTTTGTTAGATGATAAAATAATCACTCAGTAAAGTACCACTTCAGAGAACCCTTGAATTCTAATCCTGTATCATACTTTAAATTATAACAAGTAAACTTCTTTTTATGAATCAATTTCAGATCTTAGGTAAAAAGTAACATTAAATAGCTTAAGATTGAATGCATATGACAAAATGGCCAAAGAGAATGAAAAATAATTATAAACATCTGGGCCAAGTTACCAATCCTACAACTTAGTATTATGTGACCTTTGGCATCCCACCCTGGGTCTTAAGTCTTTCATATCCACAGAGAAGGCTGTCACAGATGACCCCTAAGGGCATGTCTAGCTTTTAGATTTGCCTACATTCAACATCCAAAATCATGCTGCGATAGCTAATGAATTACTCGACTGGGGAGACAGGATCTCACACCAAGTATACTATGAGAAACACTGGCCTATTGTCACAGGAATGAATCTGGGTAACCCACAGGAGGATTGTTACGGCTTGTGTCTAGATGTCCCCACAAAGCCTCATGCAGTCTTTTTTAGAGGTGGCTGAATCTGGAATTTGTGATGCTGGGATTAACGGTAGGTGATTACTAAACCACTACACATGGGTGAGTGGTTTGGCACCTGCCTAATCCCGGTAGTCTGGATGGGACAAAAGGGGCAGAAAGGTCCCTTGTTACTTTTGCTACCTTGTGGGCACCATGAACTATTTCTCCTCCGTGATGCCCCTTTACCATGTGTCACTCTGCCTTGGAGCCAGCCAACTATGGACTGAAACCTCTACAAACTCTGAGCTAAATAAACCTTTCCTCCTTTAACTTTGGGTGTGGGATATTTTGTCTCAGCAAGGAGAGAAAAGAAACCAAGACAAGGATTTTCTGGAGACATTTGGGTTATTTGCCAATTAACGATTGTTGCAATCAAGAAAGAGTTAATACCTCAGTCTTACCTGCCTTGGTCTTGTTCACATTTGGAATTGTTACTCTACTTTGAACTTGGGCTAGTGATATCAAATAGTTATACTTATTTTTTATATAGTATAATATACAGTCAAAATATGTTCCAGTTCATTTCTGCATAACTCTTGGGATATTAAGGCCAAGAAATTCTGACTTTCTGCTCAACAAGACCACTTGAATGGACCAGAGCCCATGTGAATTGAGTTCTTCATGTCTTCAGCAGGTTCTCAAATAACCATCAATATAAATAAATGACAAAACAGTCTTTTATCTAAAATATTCCTACTTTTGTTCACAGAAGTCCTAATAGTAACCACTATTCATATATATCATAAAACCAATCACTTTGTGGTTCTTCAAAATGCTTTCCATTCTGGGATAAGTTCAGTCTCATTTTTGTAGAGGGAAAGGCTCTATAATAGGTTCATGACTGTATCTTTAAGTAACAACCTCTTCTCTTTTTCAAAAAAATGTATCCACTGAACAAAATGCAGCATTTATGAATTTTTAAACTGGCATTCTTTGTAACTTTTTCTCTCACTAAAATGGAAAATGGGCTTCTCAGGCAATAAGAGTATGTTTCTTTTTTCTACTTCTAAATTTAACATCATAAGAATGACCCTATTCAGCCCATGCTCTAATCTCTACAAGGTGAATATTTCTGAAAGCCATCACTAAAACACTGGCTGCCCTTTGTAGCCTTCTAGAAAGAAATGGAGCTCTTCCATGACCCATTGCTATTCAGAGCTAATGAAGTAAAAAGATCTTGTACAGGACTGGTTCTCTTGGGGGAGTCTCTAGGCTTCTTAATACCACATTCTTCATGCCTCCAGATGCTCAGGGATATCATGCTGTCTCCATGTGTTCCAAATTCCAAAACTCTCCTCCCCAAGCCCTAATCCATGATGTTTGGTTCTCAGGGAACTGTGAAGAACATCAACTTGACTGAATTCAAAGAGAAATGCAGTGTCAATAGGAGCCACCATGGCTTCCTTCCAAGGCAGTTGGTGTCCTTAGAGTTTCCCAGGTAACTTGAAAACAGACAGCTAGACTCTGCAGCACTGAAGGCACGTACTGTGGACTACATTAGTGACTGGTCTTGGTATATGCAGATGAATAAAACTAGAATACTCCTAACAACAAATATAATTTAAGATGAAGTAGGAGTATGCTTATAATTTTCAGCAGGTTATGTCCTGGGCAGGTGTACAGCATCTAACTATAGAACCTCTCCAACTCAGCCTCTCCTAGGTATTCCTCAAGACTATCTTTATGCCAGTGGAGAGAACATACGACAAGAAATGCATCCCAAAGAAAAGAGTTCTACTGATCCCACTTTAATATTCATTAAATTGTCTTTCTAAAATTCTTAGTTCTACATCTTTCTCTCCAATGTCACATTTCTCTTACTCTTTTTTCTTCTTGGTCCCTGTTTCTAGGTTTTTATTTTTCTCCCTTATTTTTCTCTCCCCTCTCATGCCTCTTATGAGGAGTAAGTTGGACTACTGTAAACTTGTATCATTCTCTTCATTGTACTTTCCTACTGGCACAATAAATACACCATCTGTTATAGTTATATCTAGATGTTTCCCCAAAGCCTCATACACTAGAAGTGGGGTTTTGGGGAGGTGATTGGATCATGAAGTCATGATACTCATGAGTGAATTGGTCTACTGATGAGTTCATAGATAAATGTGATTTGGGAGATGAACCCTGGTCAGAGGAGGTGGGTTACTGGAGGGGTGGCCCAGAAGGGTATACCTCTCTCCCTCCACTCTTGACTGCTCTGTTTCCTGCTGCTATGCCATGAGCTGGTTCTAGTCTACGATGACACCCTGTCTAAGAGCCACCTGAATATGGACTGAAACCTCTATGAACTGTGAGTCAAAATAAGCCTTGCCTCCTTTAAACTGTGGGTGTTGGCTATTGAATCCCAGTGATGAAAAAGTAACTAAGACACCATTGTTTTTCTGCATCTGTCTCAAATGAGATAGATGAGGCCTGGTGCTAAAGAGAAGCTGACTGGGAGGAAGGAAGGGTCAGTGGGTAAGGGGTACTATGAACACTGGATTTACCACCTCAGCAGAAGAGTCACATGCAGAGGACACCTGAGTGCTCCAAGATATGGTGTCCAGCAGATGTGATCAGCTCTGGTTCAAGGAGGAAAGTGGATCATGCAGAAGACCATGACGAGGCTTTCCACTTGGCAAAACAGGACAGATGTGGAGCTCATGTATCACATATAAAGTTAGATGAGCCATTTCCTGTACGGAAGGTAGAAAATGAAAAGAGATCAAATCCAGCTTTAGGGAAAAAGAGCCAAAATGAGTCAGAGAAGCTATCTGGACTCCAAGAGCCAACTTGATTTTTTTAAAAAGAGAATTTATTGTGAAGGTACAGAAGAGTTTAAGTTTACAGAAATGAAGAAAATGTATCATAAAAGACAGGAACCAGTTCAGCCTCATGCAACCACAAGGCAGGAACTAACAAGCAGTGGGTTAGAATGCCACTACTGGGGTGAATTTTTCCCAGTAAACTTTTCTATTTTTGTGTCAGTTCAAATGCCCTTGTCTTTTTTAGCCTCAGTTTCAATCTGTCAAGAGGACATAATCATAGTATTTGCCTCATAGAGTTGTGGTGAAATGGAATAAGACGATGTATTTACAAAATAATGCCTAGCTCATTATGACTGGAAAATGCTTGCAATTAGAATAATGATGCCAGGTCTAACAGCTCAGAACTAACAGATAACAAGAAAAGGCAGGGCTGTGCTGGGTCTCTGGATGACCCCTGGTGTATGAGAAGCCTCGTGGCAGTGGCTTTGTGACCTGTGCACTGTGGGGCCCTAAGCACTACGTGGATGCCATTGCCTAGAAGTGATAAAAAATTACAGAAGAGCAAGGGGATGCAGGATTTGTGTTCACCAACAATCAAGCTCCATCCCCTCTCCAGAGTAATGTAAGAACTTTTGACATCAATATCCATTTGCCAAAGTCAGATGAGTTAGATGACTTGGTCTGGCCAAATGATTCAGCAGACTGCAAATAAATGAAGATGTTACACGTTTATGCCGATGTCTAATATATGGTTTGTATTCTTAATCTTATCCATGCATTTCCGCAGCGCTGTGGACCATCTTTTGCACAACATTTGTATTGCTAAGGGTTTTCTAGAGGAACAGAATCAGTGGAAAATGCACGTATAATTATGCAAGAGGATTTATTAGGTAGGCTTACAGGATTAGAGGTGAGAGAGTTCACAGTGGTCACCTGCACATTGGAAAGCCACAGGATCAGTAGCTGCAGAGCCCAAGAAGATGGCAGCTGCAGAACAAGAGGGATCAAGGACACAGCACCTGTCCAAGGTTGAAGGCCTAGAAGCTCACTGTGGTGCTGCCAGTGCAAGTCTGTATTGATGAAAGTTGAAGAAAATGGAAACTTGGAGAGGGGTGTCCAAAGACAATGGCAACAAGGGGTACACCTACTCAAGGAGACTAGAGCTCTTCAAAAGGTGGCGAACTCCTTCTTTCCCTCTTTATGCCAGCCAGGCTACAAGCCTAACGGTTGGTGCCAAGTACAACCAGAGTAGATCTTCCCCCTCAGTTTGCTGCCTACATGTCAATCATCCATAGACACACCCAGAATTATGCTTTATTAATCTGCTAGATGTTTGTTTCTTACTCCAGTCAAGTGGACATATCACAATTGATGGTCACAACCCTTGATTCAGCATTAACTTAGCATACTACCAGCTACATTTTTCATACCATCTTTCTAATGAGAATAATTTCTCTTATGGCAGTGATTACTATTCTTCTGATGTACTTGAAATATGTCTGACAATTCAACCCCAAATTTTGTTTTATACTTGATAGAGAAGAGAGACAAAATAGGTGGAGGTTTTGAACTATCCAAAGGGCTACTACCAAAAATAATCCAAAATCTGGATGTGATGGTACATGCCTGTAATCCCATCACTCAAGAGGCTGAGGCAGGAGAATTGCAAGCTCAAGCCTCAGCCTGGACTACATAGTAAGACCCTGTCTTAAACATCCTTCAAAAAAAAAAAATCTGACTCCACTAGTGATCTAACTAGAGGAAGACAACACTGTCAACTTCTCACTGTGTGAGCGAACAATATATGACAAATCCTGCAGTATTATGCAAATTTAATGTTACAAGACAAATTTGTAAGAAAATTTTGTCAAATTCAAAGTTGGCCAAATCATGGTCACAATTAAATATGTTGTCCCAAGGCATCCAAAATAATTCTGACTGGAAGAAATTAGTCCTGAGGAAACGGAAGTTAGTCATTTACTTGGTTTACAAAATGAATTTAAGGAGTAGAGGATGAGAAGCATATGAAAAACATAGTAGCATCTTGAAACATTTGTCTTAAATTCAAAGTAGTATAGAATAAGAACTTTACTCTCGGTATGATCACTTTATCTAAAGACCAAAATCAGTATCAATGTATTGTGTTTTCTTTTTTTTTCTTTTTTTTTTTTTGGTACCAGGCATCAAACTCGCTTGCGAGGCAGGCGCCGGAACCACTGAGCTAAATCCCTGGCCCTGTATCGTGTTTTCTTTGGGTGTGTATATACACTGTTTACTACATTCAATCTTGGAATTAAAATTACTACTTTTGTTAGGAATGCTGAGTGTGGTTAATGAACCAGCAGTTGTAAACTGATTTTTCCTTATACTCAGCTATGGATGGCATGGGCATATGTAAGGTCAGGCTAACTGGGAACTTAACTGGCTCAGGAGCACACTTCTGGGTGTGCCTGGGTGCATCATGGAGGCATAACCTTGGGGACTAAATCTGGCCCCTGCTCCCTTCCTCTATGGGGTTGTTCACCTGCTTTGCTTCCCATCCACCATGAAGTAAGCAATATTGTTCCATCACACTCTTTCTCCATGATGTTCCTGCCCGGAGTCAGCTGATAATGGGCTGGACACCTTGAAACCATGAGCCAAATATACCATTTCTTCCTTTAAATTGTAGAAAAACTAATACAGTATATGTCAAGTTGTTTACTTGATCCTTATCACATTTCTTCTTTCATCTTTGCCTTCTTTGAGCTGTCCAAATCTCTACCCCATAAACACTTTCTATTTTACCAATATGTAAGCCCATCCACATACACCATGTTTATATTTAAATTTTACACTCCACTTATGATTGTTACAGTGTAAAACAGAAATTCCCAAGATCCAATTCCATACTGATTGGGTCTTAGGTCCTCAATTAATTTCCTATCACTATATAAGAACTACCACAAACCTAAATGTGCAAAATAACACCCATTTATTATCTCACAGACTGTGTAAGAATGAGAACACGTATGGGTTAGCTGGTCTTTTGTTCAAGGCCTCAAAATGTAGAGGCAAAGGAGTTGGCCAGAGCTGTTATTCCATCTAAGACTTGGGGTCCTTTTCCACCTCATTCAGTCTATTGCCAGGATTCAGATCCTTGCACATTTAGGAGACTAAGGTTATGTTCTTCATTACGGTTTGGATCTAAAATGTCCTAAAGCCTCATGTGTGTGGAAGGTGATCGGATCATGGCACACTATACTTGTCAGTGGATTAAGCCACTGATGAATCCAGAGCTGCCTGTGCTGTTAGCAGACAGGGCCAGATCAGAAGAGGTGGTTCCCTGGGGGCATAATCTCAAAGAGTATCTCTCCCTCCCTGGATCCTCCTTCTGCCCTGTTTCCTGGCTGCCATGACATGAGCAGCTTTCTTCCATGCCATGGCTACCACCTTGGCCTTTCTCCATTTGAGCCTGCAGAGTATCGAAATTTTGGAAACTGTGAGGCAAAATAAACCTCTCCTTTAAGTTTCAAGTGTTGGATATTTGGTATTAGTGACAAGAAAGTGACTAAAACACCATTTCTTGCTAGCTGTTGGCCAAAGGGTACTGTCAATTCCTAGTGGCTACCCGTAGTTCTTTGCCACATGACCCTTGAAGCCACATTATAATATGGTTGTCTGCTTTTTTCTAGGCCAGGAGGAAAATGTTTTTTCTTGTTTCTGTCTTATAAAATGGCCGAGTGTCTTTTAAGGGCTCAGTTGATGAGGATAAGGCTCTTGTACAGCCAGCCCTATCTCCATTTCAATTTACTTAATTCAATCAGTTTAAAGTCTTTCATTCTTAGTCTACTTCTCTTGCCATACTACTGCCTTTTTATTCACAAAATGCCTTGTATAATATAGCTCTTCAATGATCTTTTTAAAATCTAGAAGGGTATTTTACTTTTTAATTAAACATGCTGTTTTGGCAGTGATGATTTCCTCAAATAGAGTTAAAATATATACATCTATATGTGTGACCACAGGGATAGAAGGACATACTGCTAAGGAAGCCTACTTGCCTCTGCAAAATTCCTTCTCCTTTGTCATAAAATATAACTTGACAGCACAGTGAAATTCATTTTCATCACAGTTCTGTCCAGTTGTGTCCAATGGGGCAGAATTATACAGGAAGCATACATCAGGAGATAGGAATCTTGATATTCTCCCTACAAAAGATGCCTCTTTGCACTGATATTCCAGGTTTCTATCTTATAGATTCTCAAAAGATTAAACTTGGGGTTCTTGAATGTTCTTCTTATTAATTTACTTATACCTTTCAAACACATGAGACTAGGGAGCACATTGTAGATCCAAACCATAACAAATAACATAACTTCAGTCGCCTAAACATGCAAGAAATTATTATAGGTCCCAAAATGGACTCTGATACTTTGCAGAATGTTCTATCCTTCCCATTCCGAAAGCAGAATTTAGGCAATGAAGGGGAGGAGAGCATAACTATTATTTACATTTAGAAGGTATGATCAACACATATAATGGTTATAACAAAAAAATAAAGACACATTGTCATTAATCCCTATCTAAGGACTTGCCCTTGTTTCAAACACTTATCCTATTGTTCTTGCCACTTTCTGAAGCAGAAGTCCTCTTTCATGAGTGTCTTTAGTGGTGCTGTTATGGCACTACTGATGCCCTGAACTGATTAAAACAACTTATCTTTTGTGATCATTTTTGACTTAGGGGAGTGGCCAGAAGTTGCATGCTGCCAGATCCAGTAAATAAGGTAATGAGGACACATTGTAATGTATATAGAAGCTTGCCTTTCAGTTAGATAGCACTCAGAAGCAGTCACTGTATTTTTGATCATATCTCACAAAAACATGGAAGAAGACTTTCAGATTTGCTTCAGAAAGTGGGAAGAATGATAGGATTAGTGTATTCAAAGAAAGGGGGAGTATTTTGATGGCAATTAATAATAACATGTCTTCTACTATAGTAATTTTTTAAAACATTCACTGTATTTTTGATCACATCATGTATATTTATGAATGCTATTATTGCCCTTTAGATGAAAAGTTATGATAAATCCTTTTAAAAAATATGTATAAGAATGTAAAGTTCTTTTATCCATCTTTTAACTTCATATAGTATGACAATCTTAATGGAGTTAGCCAGAAGTATTGCATAATCATTAGAATAAATGTGTTTTTAAAGTGAAAAAATAAATAAATGGCTTATGCAGAATAGTTTAAATTTCAAATAATTTAAATGACAAGATAGAAAAATAAATTTATTGGTTAAGCCGCAAGTTTTTCGTACTGTTCTTAACAATAGCTTTTAACAAAAGTTCTTTTAAGGATGCCCAAAATAAAAACTACACTGAACATCTGGTTCTTTTAGAGTCCATTATGTGTGATAATTTATGGCAAACAATTCATATCCAGCTCAGAAGTGTGTACCCTCGCCTGGCTCCAAGAATATCTCTGTACCAAAAATACACAAAAATAAATTATCTTTGGAATGTACAACAACCTCATGATTTAGGGTTCTGTTTCCAACAGCTTGTGAACAAAGGGTTTTAGAATTAAATGTTACTGGCCACAAAAAAAAGGACATCTTTCTATAGTAAATGGGAACTTACCAATAAAAATTGAATAACAATTTAAATGCGCTAAAGAGCTAAAGTAGCTTTGGAGTGAAAATCTAATTCAGTTAACTTCCAATAATTTGATCTGTCATCAAATTGGCCAATTTCTTGGCCAAGAAAACATAGTTCACAAGAGATCAAGGAGAAAAGGAAGCATAGAAAGCCAGTGCAAGTGAGTTTATCTGTTTTGGTGTGTAAGCAGGGAAAGGGGTCTTTCCTCTAAATTTGGAGACCATGTGATGTAACCATAGTTGGAAATCCTTTTACTCCATATTCGTTTCATCTTAAAAATTTAATTTTAGTTTGATGAGACAACCCTTCTTCTCTACCAAAACCATGTTTCAGACCCAGTGAAGAAAGTGGAGGGAGTTCCTTGTAGAACTTTAAAAAAATCTGTAGTGTGCTTCACTGGTTTCTACTTACCAGATTCAGAGAGAAAATAGTGGAAGACTGACAAAAACTTGTTTTCTCACTCTTTTTCTTCCTCTTCAAACACACTGTGTTATTTCTAAACCATGTGCATTTCCCAATGGGATCTGTCATATTAGCTTCATTAATTAGCAATGCAATTGCAGGGGCCAAGCTCTAGATAAAACCACTTAAAATATAAAACTCAATGGATGAACTTATAAAACAATTATCTCACCAAGTAGGCAAAGAATTCTCCTACTTTCCTATATTGCTTAGTTATAAATAAACATTTAATGCTGGGTGGGAGTCATGAAAAGAGACATAAAGCTAGTAAGTATGCTACGAGCTTCAATTAAAGATCATTCAGACAAAAAGTATTAAGGAATAGTCATATAGAATGAGAAATGAAGATTCAATTTAAATTTATAATTTAAATTTATATTTTTATGACAATATTAAAAAATTGTTTAACCAGAACTCAAGCAAAAAGAAAAAGTATCTAAATTGTACTACACTTTAAGTCAGCTAATGTATTCTAGCACTGTAGAATACTTACATCGAGTCAGCTTCTCAGAGCTAAACAAATAATATCTTTTAACCAAATCACCTTGTAAAGATTTACTTTCCTCAAGAAGTTTTTTCTTTTTCTTTTCCTTATTTATTTTTATTTTTGGTGCAGGAGATAGAACCCAGGGCTTCCTGCATGATAAGTATGCATTTACCATACATTTCACTAAGAAAATAAATATTATTGGCTCTATTCTCTGCCTCCTCACTACTAGCACTTCCCAATTATTTACTTTTGAAACAAATATAGTCTCTTTCTCCCTTCCACCTCACCAAAGCAAATCTTCCTATTCATTCCCATACTAGGTAATATGGCATCTTGCCTCTTTCCGGACACAACTCCATTAATTATCTGCCCTTCCCCTCTACTCCTTTTAGAGTAAAGTGCATATTACAATAGCTATTCAGGAAAACATGAAAAAAAGAGAGTTTTGGAAAGCACTATTCTCCTAGCACTATGGGATTC
This sequence comes from Heterocephalus glaber, assembly GCF_000247695.1. The sequence goes on along the minus strand of NW_004624733.1, from coordinate 7,328,772 downwards.
ATAATATTTCAGATAGCAAGTGTAAAACAAACAAGCCTAACAGTAAGAGCAACAATAACAACCTAACAAAACCATGAAGGAGACACTTGATGACTGCTGGATGGGATTGTATTCTGCAAGATATAGAAGGGCATTCCCAGCACTCTTCTGAGTTTCACAAAGCCCAGGCAACTGATTTTACCTTTCCCTATCTCGAGATGCTTTCCAGACATTGGAGAGGCACTGACAGCCAAAGGATTCAAGTGCTTCAAAGGTGTAGGAAGCAGGCTCCTGTCTCTCTCTCAGGAGTAAAAATGCTCCTTTACATTCAATGAGATGATAACATTGCTGGACCCAACATTTTAAATCTTTTCCAAGTGGTTCATTTGTTTCTTTGAACGTAACAGTTTGACCTGAACAAATGAGGCAGGGTTCACAGTCTCTCTCCAGTGGGAAGGTTTAGTATATTCCAGAATATTGTAAAATTTTATCATGAGGATCAGAGCTTAATCGTCATTTGAAACAGTGTTGGATGTGAAAACTACAAAAAACTATGAGATGTAGGTCTCAAAATAAACGACTTCTGAGTAGGCCATTTCTCAAAGGGGTTTTCCTCCCTTCCTTCCCTGTCTGAGTCCTTTCCTCTGCCAGGAATCATGTTAGAGACCTGTTGAGTCACCTTCTTATTAGAAGCTAAGGTCAAACCAAGGGCATATCAAAGAAAAGCAGCTCCTACTTTGCCCACCCAAGAGTTCTCCTATTTCATTCCCAGCCAAATAATAATAATAATAATAATAATAATAATGATACAAGTCATTGACAATGTATCTTGCATAATAATGGAAAAACAAAATGTTTTCATCTTTCTTTAGTGAAGCAAAGCACATGATACTTCAAGTAACTTAAATAGCTTTCATGCTATTCCAAATAGACTCCTTTAACACCACAGCCAGCTTTACAGTCTCAGTAGGCTACTATTAATGCCAACAGTGATATATATATACACAGTGGTATAGACATTGATGGATACTGAACTTTCTTCCTAAATCATCTTGTTTTCCCCACTTTCCTTTACCCACATTGATAGTTTGTTATTCTTCAGTTTCCTCAATATACCAAGTCAGCTTCCACCCTGTGTACTTCCCTCGTGCTGTTTTGGCCTAAAACACTCTTGCTTTGTGTCAAGGTAACTTGTAATATCTGTCAACTACTGGGTGATCATTTTTCTCCTGACATGCTAACTAAAAACAGGAATATACTTCATGCTTTCAAAGTATCCTATACTCTTTTTAAATATTTTT
>NW_004624733.1:7266900-7313026 GCF_000247695.1 Heterocephalus glaber | reverse complement strand
ACCCAGCCCAATTAAAAGTTAATTTTAAAATATACTGAAAGACACATACCAATTAATAAATAATAAATTAAAAGGATAAAACGTAAACACCAAGCGTAACAAATGTTATACTACTATGATACATTAATAAAAGTCACAATTCACATGAAGACATACTATTGAACCATATATCTCTAACAAAAATCTCAAATACCAGAAGAAAAAAAACTTAACAAGAACTTAATAAATCTACAGCTACAGGTTGTGACTATAAGCCCTTTATTTAGTATTAGTGTAAAGAAGAAATTAGAAAGTTTTCAAACACTTTAGCCACCAAATTTACCTATTTTACATTTGTAGAGAGTTACATCTAATAACTGCAGAAGATATGTTCTTTTCAAATGTACATTGGCTATTCTGCAAGATAAAACATAAACAGCCATAAAACAAGTCTTAATAGATTTTAAGGATGAAAATCATAGATCATGTAACTTGATCATGGAGGTATTGAATTAGAAATCATGACTTGAATATGTATAGAAAATAATTGGAAATTAAACAAAATACTTGTAACTAACTCAGCAGTTAAAGGTGATGCCACAAGAAAAATCTTAAAAGATACTGGAGCCAAATGACATGAAAACGTTGCATGTCAAAACCTGTGAGATGTAGCTAAAGCAGTATTTATTAAAAATTTTATAAATAAAAGACCTGTGTTAGTAAATAAGAAAAGGCACAATGATTTGTTCTTCTAGCTAAAGAAAGGGAAATCAAATACCAAATATATAAGTGAAAAAAGTAATAAAAATAAATAAAAGAGAAAATGATGGTAAAGATCACTAAAATAGAAAACAGCAGAAAGAAAAAAATCACTAAAGTAAAACAACCTTGTAAAATTGAAAACCCTTAGCAAGATTGATCAGGGAAATAGAAAAACATGAATTCTTAATATCAGAAATAAAGAGAGGTTATAACTACATACACTATAGATATTAGTAAAAATACAAGTAAATACCATGAACAATTTTATGTGAATAAATTTGCCTATATGCATGAAATGTTAAAACTTGAAAAAAAACTGACACTGTAAGAGATCAAGAACATAAGTAGCCCTAAATCCATTAAAGAACTTAAATAAGTGATTTTCAAAATCCCCACAATGAAAACTTCATTTCAAAATAGTTTCACTAGTGAATTCTATCAAACATTCAGGAAAGAAAGTGTATCAATTTTATACCCACTCTTTTAAAAATAGAAGAGATAATATTCCCCAACTCATTTTATAAGTCCAGCATAATGCTGAAATCAAGACTATAAAAGGATTTTATAAAAAAAAGAATACTAGAGGCCAATATCCATTATGAGTATAGACTTAATAAGATATTAATACATAAAATATAGAAATACATAAAACTGTCATGAATAAGCAAGGTAGGTTTTAAGAATGCAAGATTAGGGCTGGGGATTTAGCTCAGTGGTGCTGCTGTCTGCCTTGCAAGCCCAAGGCCCTGTGTTCAATCCCTGGTAAAAAAAAAAAAAAAAAAATGCAAGATTGATTTCACTTATAAAAATCAAACATATAGTTCACCAGAGTAACAGATTAAGGAAAAATAATTATATGATCAGTTTAATAAATACAAACACCACTGACACAATTTACCATTCATTTATGCTAAAAACACAAACTAAGAAGCAATTTTTTCAACATAAGACACATCTAAGGAATCTTAGGCTGATAAGATATTTCACTTTGAAATACTATTAGACATCTTCTCCCTAAGACATAAATAATACAAGGATGTCATTCTTACTATTTCAAATTACATTAGAGAGCCTTGCCAATGCAATTAACCAAAGAAAAGGAAAAAAGCATAAAAATTAGATGGGAAGTAATTTTTATTTTAATTGGTACAAATACAGACAAATAGAAAAATTGGGCTGAACACAGTATCTGGCAACAAACCTTAATGTATAACAAAATTATGAGTGGAACACAGAGAAGAACGATAGTCTCTTTAACAATTATGCTAAATCAATTAGATCACATGAAAATGTTTACTTTGACTATTTTACATCACACACAAAGATCAACTTCATGTGGATTCTGAATATAAATGTTAAAGATAAAAGAGCAAACCTTTAAAAATAATATATGCACAATATATTTGTGACTTTGAATTAGGCAAAGATTTCTTAAACATGAGAAACAGATACTAACCATAAGTAGAAGGTTGACCAATTTGAATATTAAAAATACCCAATGTTTGTTTATCAAAATAAGCCATTAAGAAATGAAGTTCTAGTCACAGAGGGAAAGAGGAATTCTTGCACATTAATGTCAACTAGGAAAAGTCAACAAGGAAAATAAGAAAAAACTTTAAGAAAATCCAACTAAAATGAAGCAAAAAAAATACTTGCATAAACATTTCCAAAAAGATAGTATTCAAATGATCAATAAACACCAAAAAGACCCCTGACAATATTGAGCCTTGCAAATATGTAGAACATCTGCAACTCTCACACACTGTTGAATGTAGTATTGGTTAAATCACTGCGGCAAACTTTTTGGTAGTACTTTTAGAAGCGAATATTCACAGACTTTATGATACACACTAACAGAAATACAGAGACACAGGCAAGGTTGCTCAGCATCAGGACTAGGGTGGAGTAAAAGAGGTACAAGGGCTGAATATTTAAGGAGGCACTCACACTCAAGGGTATGTATGCATCGGCACTATTGTGAGTGTGAGTGTGTCCTTACATTTTGCCCTCCAAGGACCTCTTGTCTCACTCTAGCTCCAGCTCTGCCCCTGGCATCAGTGTCTCTAAGAGCCCAAATACCCAAATATCCACTAACTGCAGAAAACATATGTAAACTGTGTAATATTTGTAAGATTCTCTATGTAGCATTGAAAGGATGAACTGGTTGGGAGCAAAACATATCAATCTCACAAACACAATGGTGGGTGCAAAAAACCTGTCACAAAACAGTGCATGGTTCCATTCATAAAATTCAAGAGTAGACAAAACTAATTAGCTACATAAAGCAGAGAAGGGCCATTAGTTTCAGAAGGAATAATGATTATGAGAGGGCCAGAGGGAGGCTTCTGGAGTCCTGCAAAAATCTGTATCTTGATCAGGGTGCCAGTTACATTGTATAAACACTTTGTAAACACCCACTGAGGTGGATATGATCATTACATACATTATATATTGTTGGATGTCAATTATGATTTGCATTCTATATGTGAATCAACTTTAAGTTCAGAAAAATCACTCTAAAATGAGCATTAAATTGTTGATAGTGCTGTTGAGAAAAAGGAAGGTAGATTCCTTCGTAAGTGAGAGACAAGGGAAGCTTCCTCTGCATCTGTAATGTTTCATTTAATTTAAATTCTAGTGAAACAAATATAACAAAATGGTAGAATTCGATAGGGTTGGGTAATAAGCATTCAGTTCATTGTTTTTCTCTGTGGTTCTCTCTTTTAACTGTTTCATACTTTTAGCAAACCAATGTTGCTTTTGTGAAGCTGAGACTCACAGAGAGGACAGTGCAACCCACATTGTCGACACCTCTTGCAATCTGCTATAAAGTGCTGCCTTCTGCAGTAGACACTGCATCCTGCTCCCTGCCAAGGCAAAATATATTTATAGCTAGCCCTTTGATTTCACTGGAGAAAATTGTGTAAAATGAGCGGAGCTTGTTTTAGCATTTCTTTGATATTACAGGGTTTGAAATTAGAGCTTCAGAAAGAATACCCCGCCCCTCTGTATCCATCAGTCTGGTGACCCTTGAAAAACAAATTACAAGTAGTTCCACTCATCTCTCACTGATTGCAAATCATAGAAAAGATAGTAAATAAGATTAACGTTACACTTGGGGGACTGCTGTGTGACAAACTTACAAACTTGTGGAATTTATTTGCACTTTTGTCTTTTAGGCTTAGTTTTGAAAGAGCCTACTAGAAGTGTTGAGACTTTTCAGTGGGATTCAGTCCACCTCCTCATTTCCATTTCAGAACTGGCTTCCCCTCCTGAGTGAGAGATAGACTCTCTAGAGTCTACTGCCAGTCTACGTCTCTACTGAGTAGAAGTTTCTCTGTGAATGTTGTGGCAAGGACAGAACCAACCCAACAACTTTCATAGAAACTGGCCTGTGATTCTCCCCATAATTCTGTCCAATGTAGGACCCATGGCAGGATTTCTATAAACTATTTCTAACTTCAGCAGACTCCAATTCTCTGCTTGCTCTAGGCTCAGTTAAGAGTGGGGACAGAGAAGGAGAATCAGGATAGATCCAAAGGTATATGGTGACAAACTGACCACATGGAAAAATGCAGAGATGTTATTTAGTGAAAAGAGCAAGGCATTACAAGTCAGCAACTCTACCTTAGAATTTTCACTTGCTAAGCTGACCAAACATGAACACTTCATTTTCTTTCTAGGACTCCATAATGCAAAATGAATAAGGTAATAATACTCTCTTTCTGGAGTTTTGTGTGGCTTGTATGCTGTGAAATATTGAGTATATTACATGAGTATAAGGCATTAAAGAAAATGCTTATCATTGACTCCTTCACTATTCTAAGCCTTGAACGAACTTTTCAGTTTAGCTTTATCTCCAAAAACTCATTAGTCCTTGTATGCTGGTTTCATCTCTTCCATCTCTTTCCACAAATTCTCAACAGGCTGGTTGTTATCCTTACCACAGACTAGGTATTATCAAGATATTTGAGCTTTTTCAATTCTTGGCTTCTCTTTTAAGTTTTGACACAACTGAAATGCTGTATTTTGGCATAGATTGATAATGTGCCATTTACATGAAAATTACCAGATAATAGGTACCTCTCAAAAGATAAATTAATGAGACATTACTGGGTCATGATAGGGAAGGGTTCACTGGGATGAGGTTGAGAAGGATGAAGGTTTTAGAAGTAACTATGGATCCTGGTCCTAAGGGCCCTGCAGCTTTTGCAGATTTCTTGCTTTGGAACCTCAATGCTATAGAATTGCTAAACTTTACACTTGTTTCTTCTTGTTCAGCAATTTGGTAATTGCAACTGGCAGATTGATATTTCATCTACTATACAGGGATCTTAAATTTAAAAATGTTGAAAAGGAGATGATAATCTTCCCCTGCCTCATATTTCCACTGACTCTGAGCTTGAGCTCCCTCTCTCCAAAGGGAAGAATATTGGAATGCCCATTCCTTTGTCCTCTTAGTCAATCCTTACAAAAGGAGAGTCATTAATTTGATGTTTCAGAGCATGATAGTATCCTGGTGGGCACTTGTGGGAAATTGTAGAATTTAGTTATCTAGTTGTAAGAATTGATCACAAGAAGTTAGTTAACTGAGAAAATTAAGGAGTCGTTTCTGGGAATTTCCACAAGTCTGTTTGTTAAAAGAATTCCAGGAAACTTTAAGAGATGTTGTAAAAGTTTTATGGGAGAAAAACAGGTTTTCCTAGTTTTCTTATTAACCATCGTCCAGGATCAGAGAACTGCGACTCAATAACTCCTACGGGTGGTGAGAGATACGGTGGTTCACTATGTACATCTGTGATGTTTGTGGTGGGCTTGTGGGCTTGACTTCTGCTGAAGTAGCCCTGATTTCTTGATACCATCTGATAAGAAGAGGGCTGCACTGTGCTCTTAGATGTATAGATTGGTGAATGGAAACAAGGGACGTGTAAATTCACCTATAGCTTTTATGAGTCACTTAAAGTCACTTGTTATCACCAGATGTTAAAACCAGAAAGACAATAGCCAGAATAACTAAGCTGCTTTCCTGTATATATAAAAGGCTTCTTTCCTTTGTGATTGTCGAACAGTTCCAGGAGAATAAACTGCTGTTCATCCCCCAGGCTGTCTCCTTTTTCTTTCTTTAAAGGTCAGTGCTCTCCGGGGTCTCTGGTCTCCCTCTAGAGAGACCACAGACAGGCACTGACACTACTTTGGCCATTTCATCTCTTTCTGCTCTCTCATGTAAAGCAGCATCACAGTGCCACTCAGTGAAACTGGATGAATGACTAATTTCAGACTAACGAGACAGGCTTGGTTGCCTTCAGTTTAGCAGAGGAGGTAACAGAATAATCCAATTCTGCCTCAGTCCTTAGCCTCAGTTCTACCAGGCATCCTGGCACTTGAGTTGTACAGTGGTTCTTTTCTATTAGCCTGGAGATCCTGTATATGTGCTCATCAGAGACCTCTAATAGTAGGATTCTGCTTCATCAAAACCCTAAGGAGGCCTTAGTTTAGGTTCCTCAGAGCCTCAGTTTAGGTTCCTGAGCTTGAAACCATGTTCTGTAATTCTGAAATAAGGAAGGCTCCTGGCTCCTACATTGCCAGTCCAATCCCATCTTACACTGGGTAATCTCCTTGGATACTGACATTTTTGAATTTAATAAATATTAGTTGTCTTGAGAAGTAGCTCTTGAAAAAGAAAAAAATAGGTTAATGCAAACTTTCAGTTAACCTGAGTAGACTCTCCTTGCAGGTGCTACAGTCTGTAACTGGGCATGACCAGTCTTCCATAGTGTCCTGCAGTGACCCATCCTGAGCAAATCTGGGAAACTGATAAAACAGCAGTTTGCATGAGAGCCAAGAATCACTACAAGATAACATTCAGTATCAGTTTACAGTTGAGGGTCAGAAATCAGGCAGCAGCCTTGATCAACTATCTGAGGAATAACATCTATCCCACTGTCACAATGTCATGAGAGTTTAGTCAATGTGAAATATTTCAGGGTGACAAGAGCAAGCACACAGTGAGCAATGGGATGGGAAATGAAGACTGTCTGGGAAATTTCTCTGCCTCTCACACTGGACAGAAGCCTGAGAGGACAATCCTGGACCAAAAGTATGATTACTCCAGTCAAGAGATACAAATATTCTAAGTGGGAAGAGAGAGCATGAAAACATTTTCTTGACATTTTGCTATACAGCAGGATACTCAAAAAAGAGAATGAGAAAGAAGCATGTGTTTAAGGATCCTTTAGTCTCCCCCTCTCCATATGGAAAAAGAACTGATTTCCATACAAGGTGTTCCTCTGCAATTGGGGCAGGATATCAATTCTACTGTTGTCTTGCTTCAAGAGATAATTGATCAACACATCTGCACTTCCCTCATGCAAATTTGTGACTGAATTTCCAACAGTATGTTTTTACACTGCAACAACAGTCTCTTCTTAAAAATGGGTAATGCTGAAGGAATCTTCTACGAATTCCTAGACCTACAGATACTTGTGTGTGCATGGGGAGGGGGCGTGATTTGGCAATGGTCAAATATAATTTTAAAAGGCAAAATAACAAGCCCTTCCTGGAAATTCACAAAGTTTTCTGACATAATAAAGCTCTAAAAAATCCAGGAAATAACAGTAAACAAAAAAACTTTTCAACATTTTTTAACTCAGTATATTCTGAAAGTTGAATGTCCATAGTTTCTTTTCCATATAACAGCTACTAGTATCCAATATCACAGAATTCTCATTCAAAAGTATATATTTTCGAAAACTCTGCCCTATGGCTTTATAGGCACAAAGGCACTGAAAGTATGTGAGGATGACTTGACTCTTGTTTTCTATCCCAAATGTCAATGATAGGGAAAAAAAGGTAAGAAAAATGAAGAACTCTTTCCACAGGCACATGTGGATGGTTCAACTTATTTATTATATTTAAGCATTAGCATACCAGAAATTAGAAGGCTACAGCAGTGTTGTACCTAATTGGAGCAGGCTGTCCTAATTTACAGACTTACCAGTTGTAGTTTGAAGCCCACACAAGCAAAAGAACAGATCTTTGTCTGTGTTCCTCCCTACGGTAACAGTGGATCACCTTCACCTTTACATGTTACTGTGCAGTAGGGTCCTCTCTGCCCCAGGGCCTGATATCCCTGGTGTGAAGAGCAAAAGACAATGTGAAAACTGCAGGTTCAGGGAGCAGCAACATCTGCTGCCATTCATTATTACTTCATTAAAAATCAGTCTACACTGAGAGGTATGAAAAAATGAGGTAGGACTCCTCACAGCTCTGTAGGTTGGCATACCTTAGCTATGCAATTCTGCTCCATGTTATACTGCTGAGGTCATTAATGTGGATGCACTCAGCTGGGGTTTCAACTGGGACTGGGACATTTATAAGTCCAGCCCAGATTTCACTCCCTTATGTGAAGAGTGGTTAGTACAGAATGAGATGGGAAGGTTATCAATGGCTCTTTTGGAAATCATCAATCACAGCATCCAGTGACTCATGCTTACATCTACAGTGCTTCTTGGCCATAAGCAGAAAAGTCAACAACATTCCTGACAAGGAGAGCCTTATCTAAGCAAATGCAAACCTTGGTCCTTTTTACCTACACCAGTGATGGCGAACAATTCAGAGGTTTCAATGATAACACACCCCACTGTGGCATGAGTGCCATAGGTTTGCCACCATGCGATCCTTCAGAAAAACAAAGGAAAACATTATTTTCCTTTGGGCTCCAGTTGGATCAAAGTAAATGAGCACCTAATTAATTCTGCCTTCTCAGTGTCTAAGGTTAAGGTAGTGTCTGGAATAATTTATCCTAGATTAACACTAAATTTCTTTATGGACAAATTGGGTTGCCTAGATACTCAGTAAATTATAGATTAAGCTGCTAATTCTGTTGATATTTCTATTTGCACTTATACTACTTCCTGCAGATTAATGACATCCTCCTTATCAATATTCTAGCTAAACTGTAAGGCTGGAAGTAGCCATATCCAGAGAAAAAACGCTAAATATTTATTTAACAGTATTATCACCTCCCCTTCGTGGAGCCAGTTCCTTCACCATGTAAAGCACATAGGAAAGATGAGTGGGCTAGACAGCTGCCTACATAGTACATTTTATGGGATGCTAAGAAGGGACCATGCCCAAAAATAATCTTCACAGCTGCCATGTCATGATGCCTGAAATTCTGTCCTGGAAATTCATTTCATTCACTTATGGTATGACTTTCCTAAGAGTCAGAGACAGAATGTAAAGACCCCAGGTTATGAGAACACACAAAATTGTCGCTGTCCATTAGCTTCCCATCCTAGGGTGAGTCGCTGATCCACAGGTTCTGGGCAATGAGGCACATCAAGTGAGGGTAGGCATCTGTGGTTTGGTATTTTTTTGAGGCCCAAAAAGGAGGGTACATCTCCTGGGGCCAACTGTATGCTCCCTGTGAGTGACAGGGAAATGGATTGAGGTCTTCCCCTCCAATTTCACCATTCTGAAAGGTATTAATGAAAGGGAAAGAGAAGAAGGTATAGGAGAGGGAGAGCAAAAAAGGCAAAATTATAAGTTAATTTTTAAATTAACATCTGTTATCATACTTAAGACTGAGAAGACAATAAAGAAAATTGTGTGTATAGCTCAGGCATTTAAAAGAGGAATATTTGAATTAACTTTTACTCACCCTGTGAAAGGTGGTGAAAAGATTATAAACCAAAAATAGCTAATAATTATACTGCATTTTCTATGAGAATATTATATTCATTGATGGTCATAAAAGCCATGTGATATGGTACTGTTACTGCCATTTTAGAGATAGGGACACTGAGGCCAGAAATATAGATTGACTTGTTTATGATCCTACAATAAAAATGTAGTAGAGCCAGGACTGAATCCAGGACTCATATCCTTTGCTTTCTATTACTACAATATAATCCTTGCCTGGGACCATATCATAGACAAATTCTTAAGTACACAGAGACCATACTAGAAAAGAAAGAAACCACTTTCAGTACTGCCCTGTAAGATGGGAAATTTTGAGCCTGAAGTTCAGTTTTTTAATAGAATCATTGCTACTATTGTTAGAATCTTTATTGTGTGTCCTTTGTATTTATAAAACTGAGAATACTCTTAAAATGTTTCTTTCAAGAGCACCATGAAAATTATTTTCCTAAATTTCATTTGAAGTAACTCAAAATTTGTGGTCAATTTATGAAAAGCTACTAAAAAAACAAATCTCTGACTCTGAAGAGCAGTGTTTCTTCCCTTCTTTTACTGAAACCCAGCTCCATATCACAAAGTTCAGCTATCTGATACTCGGACATAATTAAGGACATCCCATGGAGCCTCAGGAGGCGGGATTCTGATGGATTCAGTCCCACTACGCCCAGCTGATCAGCTGAAACATCTCTGAAGGGCCTGACGGAGACGTCACTAGGACACTAGAGCCAATGAAAACACTCTCTCTTTACTTTCTATCCATCTCTACTTTCTGTGAATAGAAATTTGGCCAACTTCAAATGCCAGAGAAGCTGATTATGTTTTATCCATGTTCTTTCCATTATTGTTTTCTCTTCCCTCCACCAACCAACCTTATCAACACACAGTTCTCTGTCTGCCATTAGACTCTGCCACTTAAAGTAACTTAATAAAACTGAATTTAGGTTGTAGCCAGAAAAGCAAGTATGACAAATAATAAATCTCTTGAGTATACAGTTAATGCTTATAGGCCCTAAGTTAGTAGACTAGGAGGTCAAGCTTACTGGGAGGGAATATAGTATGATGTATTTAAATCTAGTGGGAGAACTTACTGCCCTACAGTCTGGCTTTCTGTTAATGGAAATGCATCATACATTAAGGGAAAGAAATGCAGTTTTCCAAAGGCAACACTACAGATGCAATTCATCCAGAGTAAGCCAACGGCTCTGTTTCCTATGTACTCTACTCTCCCTAGTGGCTCACAATCCAATGCACTATTATGTCCCTCCTGCTAAGACACAATTGGAAGGACACACATGGGAAATTTTCTTTACTGATTTTGACCGAGGGACACTATTGGCATTTAATGAACAGCAACCAGTGATGCTAAATGTCCTGCAATTTTCCATAGATGAGTTCTACACAATGGAGAATTTTCACCAAGAGCATCCCTAGTACACAATACTACATTAGACAGCTAAACTACCATTGCCTATAGCCTCTAGAATTCAAACTGGCCTGCTACTTACCTAGAATGTCCAAATTAACCCTTTGTTGGAAAGTCATGGTCTTCTGATTTTAACTAGTTAAGAGGAAAGGCTATAATTCAGCTGTATTGTGTACAGTTTGAAAAGATCAAGGGAAGTGTGGTAGTCTGTCCTTATCCATGGAAGATATGTTAACAAACTCCTAGTGGCTGTGTGAAATCAAAGATAGTACTGAACCCTGTATATACTATATGCTTTTCTATGCATAGATACCTATGATAAAGTTCTATTTCTACATTAGCCCAATATGATATTAACAGTAACAATAAAATAATTATAACAATATTCCATAATAGAAATTATTTAAAACTGTTTACTTCTTGAATTTTCTATTTAATATTTTTGGTGTGTGGTTGACCACAAGTAAATGAAATTATGGAAAGTGGAAACTCAGCGGGGGTGGAAATGCTAGTGTATTTAAGTGATATGCATATCTAGTAGAGAATAATGGAGAAAATCTCTCTTTAAGCACAATTAAGACTTTAGGAATTCTATAACATGGGAGGATGTCAAGTGGTTTAATTTGGAAGAGAGATAATGGATAAATGAAACAAATATTTGAACCAAAGTCAGCTATCATTTGTCCTTCTTTATCTTCTCTTTCTCTGAAAATAGTTGAGTGACCATTATGTGTGGGTACTGTTAAGGCATCACAAGAGTCATGAATGATAAGTGGCATAGTTTCCATTCTCAAGGAGTATACATCTCACTGAGGAAAATTAACATTAATAAAACAATCACACAAAAATGCTAATGAAGACTAATGCGACTGGCAGTCATGACTGGTAATGTTGACTGCCAGTCATATCACTCCTAATACAAAGAGCACAAGATGAGCATAATTTGTGGTATATAATTTCTGAGTTCCATTATCAGCAAGTTAATTAGACCAGTCATAGAACTTCAGTAGGCTTACCTTCCCTAGGCGTAGAAATGCACATTGCTTTGCATAGTACTGTGGGCTCCAAGTGGCTAGGGCAGAGACTTATAGATATTTGAGACTGAACCGAATGCTTAGAATGAGTCATCAGAGATGAGAAGCTCTACTGCCAGATAGTATCTGAATCACATCTCCTACAAAGAGGCCACAGAGTTATTAACAACACAAGTGGATTTGATATCCCTTGAGGAGCTTTGGAGAGCAGTCTGTGTAATTAAACTAATTCCACAAATACTTACAGAATGAAAATTCTGGCCTTTGTTCCCCATAAAGGCCTGAGGACATAAAGATGAGTGGAAAGAAGCCTTTACCCTCAGAAGGATGAAGCAGGAGAAGAAAGTGCAACATACATTGTGATAAGTGCCTATGAACAAAGAGATGGTCGAGTGTCTGAGGCCACAGAGGAAGAGATTATTGACTCATGCATTGTATTGTGAGAGAACTGTCCAGTTCTAATTGAGAATGTCAAGAGATGGAGAACTTGGTTTTCTACCTTTCCTGATAGAGATGTTTCATGTTTTTGCTTTAGATAAACTATCCCTAGATCAAAAGGTATGACTTGTTTATTGAGTCTGGATTCTCCACGTTTCTTATCTACTTTAATATTAAGTTTTAACTCTGATTAGCTGAATGAATAAGGAAAATTCCCTGCACATATATGAAGGCCACCATGACCTTCTCTTTTCATACCTTTATGCATTCTGCCTCTACTCTCAGAAATGACCCAGCCCTGATGACACAAACTCATCCATTGCTCAGTGTAGCTGGTGCTACAGAGAAATGGGGAGAGGAGTAGAAACAACCTGTCTCCTTCACCCTCGACTTTGCGTAGGCATTAATGTCCACAGCCAACCCATGAGAACCTAATCTGCTGGCTCTCTTCTTAGAGATCAAAGGCAGGAAAGTACTGTTTTCTCCCAACACTAGAGGAGCTGCTTTGTTTACTTTTAAGGACTGGTCTTCATCTGGAAGCAGCATGATGTTAAAGCAAAGGCCTCATTTTGCTATAGAAGAAATCTGAAGAACTATCATGGGTTCACAAAGAATTTCTGCAAACAGAAATTCAGGGGTGAAAATAAGGAAGAGTAAGAGACTCAACTTTTCCCTAGGGACTCCTAGGTTCTGTCTCTTGCTCCCTCCACCTTTAGTTCATTGTTTTAAAGTCTAGCAATTCCTGTGTAAGGAGACAAATTCAGACTTGGTTCCACCCAGACACAGAGAAGGTAGCAGAGACTATCACACTTAAGCAAGGCACAGTAAATTCCTCAGTGCCACACCAAGCTGAAAGAACTCATTTGTTTCTGTCAAATTTTGCCACAACAATTTCCTTTGAAGTTGCAAATGCCTTTGCCTTCCTTTTAGCCTGTTTCCTCCAGTTCTCATGAAAGGTGTCCCACACAAGAGTTAAGCTAATGCTAATTCTTTCTTTAAAAAACCAGTACAACACATTATGCCAAAGACTGAATGAGATTCACATACAATATCCATGAAGATTATGATGGTGAAGATATTTATATATAAAATATGCTGCACAAACTGAACTGAGCATGTGGCCACTTTTAATAAAAGGCATGTACAAAATAGCCATGGATAGGAAATCCAAAGGTCGTGATAATTTATCTTGGAAAGCTGAGTTGGAGGCGGTGTTATTTACCACATTCAGTGTTTGTTGATTCCCATGCCACCCTGGATTCTGCCCTTCTAAATGATATTTTACCTCTTTTTTCCTTGCTTGGTACCAGGACACCCACTGCTGGCTGATGAAAGTCAGAATGAGTGACCCAGCACAGCTGAGATTTGAGGGGAACAGTGGACAACTTCTCCAAAACCTGAGAAGTTCCATATCACAACTACGATGCTGAAACTTTAGAGGCCATGGAACCTCAGGTCAGTGTAAAAATACGTGATTATCATCCAAGCATAAAAGACTACCATTGCCTATTGTTATCCAGAGAAAATGATCTTTGATAAAGATGTGTGTCCCACTCTGAGGATGAAGCATAAGTATCATTGTTACCATTTCCAGTCAGACAAGGTAACGTTACTTGTGTTAGAACTACCATTTAAGAAGGGTTTTCTTAAAAACAAACTCACTCCTATATTCTGGTTAGGTAGAAACTGCTGTGGTCAGATACTTGGAGCAATAAAGCAGAAGGTCACAATGCTGCCATGCCAGGAAACATGACTTCATCATGGCTCCTTTTCATGCTCAGACCTCCAAGTCATGGGAGCCTCACCCTGGAATTGCTACCTGCTAAATGCCTCCCCATCAGGCTTCCCCAGTCCAACTCTTGGCCATTCAGAGTTATGAAGCAGAATATTCCAAGAACCTCCTGCACTTATCCTTTAAATCTCACTTCCACATTGCCACCAGTTTTCTTAATAAAAAAATCAGGTCAAAACATGTTTTTTGTCTTCTTTTGTGGTGCTAGTTATCAATCCAGGGCCTCATGCAACTAGGCAAGTGCTCTATCACTGAGCTGCATCCCCAGCCTTCATCATTTAATTCTATTGCTAACATTTATGTAATGTGCTGCTCTGAGTAGACTGGAAAGAATGACTTTCTACCTAGAAGTGGTCAAAACATAATCTCCTTAGTTTGGCAGCTGAGGACTTTGACAATTTGCACAGTCTTTCTTTTCATCTTTATTCCCACACTCCAGTATCACAACCCTCTTTGCCCTCCTAGCATACTTCATTCACTAGGCACTCCAAATACCGTGTCCTAAATCACTTCTGCACTTTTGTGCATCTGTGCTTTATCATGCCTCGATATCTTCACTTAAAATATTCTTTCCCACCATCTCCACCTGAAACCACATTTCAAATGTCAATTTGGCCATAATTTGGGGGCAGAGTTATCAATTGTCCCTGGATTCTAATTCTTTCATGTGCCTGTCCTCTTTACAAAATGAAGAAGTGATTCTGAATTTACATTATGTTGTAGCTATCTACAAGGTGCTAACATATAACAGTGAGCACAAAAATAACAAACCTGGTTCTTGACTCCACAGGCCTTACATGGAGGTTGCAAACATTATTAATGTAAGCATTATTAAAGGTAGCAGAGGGTTTAGGATATAGCTCAGTGGTGGTATGCTTGAGTTGCATGTGCAAGCTTCTAATTTCCATGCCCAGCACCACAAGGAAACACACACAAGCCCCAGTGGACAGGCATATGGCCCTGAAGATTAATAGTAGATCTGACTGACTTAGGGTAGTCAGAAAGTTTTTCTAAATTAGATTTTGCAGTTAAAATGTGGTGTAAAAGGCAAAAGGGACAGGAGTTCTATTCAAACTGGGGTCACCAGACCTACTTGGGACTCTGTTCCCATTCCTCAACAACACCAGGAGAGTAACGAACAGTAAGTATTTAGAAGTTTTTAGAGCAACTGGACAGAGTAATTTTATATATTTTGAATCTCATAAGAGGTGGGGCTTGTATTTTATGTCTCCTTTACTCATTTTCCACTATTTCATTTTTATTGTACTTATAAAAGTATCAGTCTTTGATGGATTAGAAATTTAACAAACAACTGGTTTTTCATCACAGGTTGCCTGCAGAGCATGGCCCCAGCCAGAAGGAAATGTATAAAAGGGCCTGCAGGGGAACAAAGCAGGCTAGTCCAGGAGGCCGCGGCAGTGGAGAGGAGGCGAGGCTGGCAGTGTGGGACCTGAGGGCATCAGTGTGCGTAGGAACCACGACCGAAGGAGCAGTGATTGCTGCTGCCCTCAGCTAGGGAATGACGATGGACCTGCAGGGCTTCTACATTCACTGGCTGCTTGAAAAGGATGAGCCACAAGAGAAACAAAGGAGCAGAAGCAGGAGTGGTGGGAAGACAAAAGGTAGGTTGCGTTTAAGAAGCTAGGAGAAGAGAATGTTCCACGTGGGTGCAGTGGCCTGCAGTGTTGAATAGACAACTGAGAGGAAAAGTGGACTGAGAAATGTCACCTCGGTGGACTGACATAAAAGGTCATTGGGTCTTTTGTAAAAGCAGTCTGGTGGGCAGGTGGGAATTGTTAGGTATTTCAGAGCCCCCACAGAGCAAGCCCCCTCCTCTCCTTTCCCTTTACCCCACTCTGGCCACAAGGAACAGGGAACCTCCGCACAGCTAAGGCACGACCTCCCTTTGTTAGTGACTTTCTGCCTAGTTAAGGTCTTTCTGCCCCACCGGTTTCTTAGTCAGATGTTCCAGTGAGACAGGGGCTTCCCAAGAGCAGTTACTCCATCCCCCCCGCCCCGACCGAAACCTCTTGTTACACACCCCAGCCCCTCACCCACCCCCACCAGTGGCCTAGTGCTCTCCCACCTGCAAGATCCCTATATAAGCCTCCAGCTCAGCCCGTACAGTTGCTGGTCTCCATTCTGTGAGTCAGCCTGGCAGGCTGCGACTGCCGCCCCAATAAAGCTTGCTTGAACGTCCTTGTGTGCCCCCCTTCTTCGGTGACCTTTCAGGAATAATCTGGAAAGAATCAAGTAAAGAATGTGAGAAACAGGAAACAGAAGAGCAGGAAATGGAAGACCTGGAGACTAGAGGCATGAGTGGACACTGGCATTTTTGACTGTAGCCACTGTAGTTTTAATAAAAGAAAACTGAGTATATTTTTAAAAACAAAGATCTCCTGTTGAACAGCAGAAGTTGAATACAAAAGACAGAAAATAATTTTTTTCTTAGGAAAGCGAATTTAATAGCATTGTTGAAACAATACCCTGTAAAATCTACGTCACCTGAGGAGGAAGGAATGAAAAATGCTATAGGTGGGAAAAAATGGATGTGTCGATGGACTGAAATTTGTCTGAAGAGTGTGGTCTCTGTGAAAAGAATGGGCAAGTTAGCTACAAGGAAAAACACTGCAGTCAGGGAAATAAGGGTTTGATTTAGTGATTTTTGAAGAAAATATATAGCCCCATATCTTTCCTGTTAACATATTTTTCTTAAATATTTTCTATTTCTTCTTCGAGATTTGTTTTGAAGAGTATTTGTCACCTTTAATTTCTTTGAGACAATGAAGAAGAATCTGTTTGAATTCTTTTTTACTTGCAAGAGGCCTCCTGGTCTAAGGTATGTTAGTCTTCTGCTTCTATTCCTTTATTTATGGCAAGCAGACGTTTGTGTGGTTCACTCAGGTTTGCTATGTCTGTACAGAAATGCTATGATGCTTCCCTTCTGGTTATTAATCATCTCTACAGCAGTCCCACCCAGGCCAGCTTTATTCCAGAATCAGGAGGAGGAGGAGAATGAGCTGGAGTAGTTCCAGTTTCAGTTTGGGTTTGTCTCCAACACTCAGCTAAACCGCCTGTACTTCATGCCTTATCCTCTGTACCTGCCACAGACTGCAGGGCTCAGATTGTGAAGTACAGGGAGAAAACTACTGAGCCCATTCAGCCCCAGAAAGTCTGTCCACCTATGCTAATGAGCCCTCTCACCTTCCCCATCTCACAATCCTGTGTGAAGACTCGCCATAAATGATTCCACCTCCCTACCTTGTTATAATATGGAAGTAGATACACCTCTAGGGACATTTCTCTTCCCATTCTAGATCTCAACAATTCAATCAAAGAATCATTAGATGGGCCTTTAAGAACTATGACACTTTTTGAGCTGGGATCATAGACTGGCAGATCACAGATGGAGCCCAGCTGGCAGATATAATTTTGTTTGGCCCACACAGTTTCTGAAAGACAGGAACACTTCATATGAAAATCTAAATTTCAAGCTTCTTTTCTAACAAAGTCAGAGGATCTGTCAATCCTTAATGGCACTTTTTTGCACCGTAAAAATTGGCTGCGTCTGAGCTACAGCTGTCTTCTTGCGATGGGGTGGCTGTATCTTCTACTTTTCCTATTTCTTACTGCCTTTAATTCAGTCCCTACAGAGTGTGCTGATCACCTGGCTGTGGTTTTAGAGGAGCTAGGGTGTTACTGGTCTAAAACATTTCCCAGTCCACATTTCACTTTGTTTAGCATATCGCTTTTGTAATCTAGCTTTGTAGGAATGTTTTCTTTCTCTCTTCACTCAATGTGGATTTTCTTTTCTATATTTTGTTAAATTAATCCTTTGGAGTGATCAGTTCTATTTGTTAGTCTTTTATTATTTAGTGCACTTAAAGGAAGAGGACTATAATGAAAGGACTTTTATTTCATCAAAACCACTGAAGTATTCTTTATCTTTTTAATATTTTCTATTTCAAAAATGGGCAGTTATCAATCTAGATTTTAAAACATTTGGACATCAATAATCATGGAATTGTTGTTCAAATGCTTTAAGACCTAAAAAATGACATTATACTTTCACATATACAAAAATAAGGAGTGGTGTATGTATTAATAGAAGAATCAAGTTATACCTCAAGTTGTAGACCAGAAAGAACTTTTAACAAATTTGCTTTTCCTACATTTCATTTTTCTTTGGTTTTCATGGTAATCTAGATATGCAAAGAAAATGTAAATCACTTTTAGAAAACATTTAAACATAGTTTAAGAAATTTATAGTGTGTCCACTCCTTGCTGATGATAATCCATGGGTATACTTTAGGATATCTAAGAATCTCCTCAGAATTTGCATTGCTGTGCATGTAGATTTCAGCACTTTTCTTGAGAGATACATCTGCATCCTTGAAAATAAAGGAATACTGATGAGAGTTCACCTTTGCTGCTTGTTATTGGTTTTAGGGTACAAGTCTCGCAGCCACCCTGCTCCCAATCTTGCCCTTCTGTAGTCCATTATCTCATAGACTAGGCAGGAAATTCTTTATACAATACAATCAGCCAGTATTTATCTACTCAAAATGCTCCATTGCCTTCCCATGTATTTAGAATAAAACTTGAACTTTTTAATGTGGCCATCAAGTTCCTACAAGCTCAGCCACAATGCCTCTCTGACTTCCAAGTCTTCTACTTCTGCCCTTTCCTCACTGCACCATGAGCACTGAGCCCTTCACTGTTCCCAAACAAGCCACATTTGGTCTGCTGAAGGAAGAGTTTTCTCACTTGCTGTTCCTCTCCCCAGCTCTGCAAAGCCTTGCTTCCCTTGTCATTTGAATAGCAGCTCCAGTATCACTCGTCACCAAAACTTAACCTTTCACAAAGTATGACAGTCCTCCTTGGTCACTGTCTGATGCAGAGCACCTCTTCATGCTCTTCAAGCACTCATTCCTACCTGATGATATCGTTACCCATCTGAAGTTATCTTGCTCAAAGACTGGTCTCTCTCTCACCCTCTACTGACACTATGTTCTTGACCATGAGATCATGTTTTTACTGGAATAGCTCCAGTTCATGAACTGAATCACTACAATTTATAGGTGATGAAAGTAGGATTTAGAGAAGAAAAATAGCCCTCACAAAGTCACACCTCAATAGAGGCAGAGACCGTGTAATCTACAGCTCCTGAAATCAACTCAGAACCTTCTTCATAATCCTTTGCTTCAGTGAAAGGAAAATTCTAAGGATGGTTGGACAAAACAAAAATGTAATGATGAATATTGGCAGCCAAAGTTTATTTGTAATATTATTACAACTATACACACACACACACACACACACACAGTGATAGTTCTTTCTAAGCAAATGCACTCTGATAGATTCTAAAGGCTGCCCACTGACCTAATTAAATAAGAATTATGTAGGAGTATTCTAATCAACAGTCATTTAATTTTAGTACATTTATCATTAGAACTGAATGCAATATTTGTTATCTATGTTTATAGTAGCATATTTATATCCAAAGAAATGGCATACAATGCTATTATTTAGTATTCCACATGGTTCTTCAGCTACTAATACTAAGGAGATTCATAATATAGCAATAATAATACCATCAAAGCTAAATGTATATAATTTCTTTGTCTTCTTTAGAAGTCAAATTGCTAGTGAGTTTAAATTTTCTTTCTCAGACTCCAACAAATAAGCAATTTAACTGCCAGGCACTAATTGAGTGAATTACTCTTGAATGATTCCAGAGCCAGATGAATCCCATTAAACTGGTGATATGAATCTTCCCTTTGACAAAAATTCAGTGCCATCTAAAAGACTGAAAACTATGGCTAAGGAGCTCATTAGTAAAGAACAACCAAATAAGGTTTTAAAAAATTAGTTGTCTCAGTGAAACAAACATAGGTCTCCTCTCATAAGACCTAAAATAGATTCTGCTTAAGAGGAAAGCATTTCTCTCTCGAGGAACATCAATTTAAAAAGCAAAAGTGTATCTGGCTTGGGACAATATTCATTGCCAGAACAAACTGCAGCCTAGTTAGAGACTCATGGGACTAAGACAGAGACTGTAATCTCAGACTAAAGAAGAACTTGGTCTCTGACTCATGATGGAGAGGAGTCTCCTGGAGAACGTTGTCAGCCTGTCTAGCCTTTGGTTCAAACAGTAGGAGCTCAGAAGGGAAGCTGACTAAAAAATAACCTTCAAGCACTGAAATGGCTCTGTGTGTCCAGTTAAAACTTCAACATTGTTAAACTAAACCCAAACTCATATTTTCTCCCTTGGTGTAAAATGAAGAAAATTGATTTAAAGATTCTAATTAGGGCAACCCCCAGAAGTCTTGACTCTCAACGAAACTTCTCCATGGAGATTCAACACCACAGAGACTGTAGCTATGAAGATGGCAACATTGGGAAAATAAACATTGGGAAAATAAACACTGAAGAGAATAATTCTGTGGTTCCTCGTCAGGAATCAGGGGCAACACAATTTTTAAGAAATCTTCTGTATCTTTGTACTATAAACAAGTCAATGAGATAGTTAACCTAAGTAATGAGCTCTGATATTTTTAATTCTGAACTTTTTATTTTTAAAAAGAGAAAGTCCTCTAATCTCAGGTCCAAACCGCATGTTCACCAAGAATCCTGGATTTGGCCCACTAACCTTTCTGTATGCCTGGTTGTTTGTCAGCAAATTAAACCCTACTCTTTTATATCCAGTAGTTCCATGAGGGAAAAAGGAAACATTCTGGCTTGGGTAGAGCAAATTTGAAAGTATTTATGGGAGTTTTACTAAATAAGCCCTGTGAATTGCTGGCTCCACCAACACATAATGTCTTTAAGTAGCAGCAGAGATGGTGGTATCTGATATGGGAATAATCTATCCTCAGAATTATTAAATAACTTCAATAGGATTCTTCATGTATATGGAAGTGCTTATGGACCTAGTGCTTCCTTACCATCCAAACCATCACCCTCTGCTGCTAGAAACAGACAGACATTCCACTCAACAGTGGTTGGCACCCGTTATTCTACAAATGCTCCAATATTACTACCTCAACTGAGACATCTTAAAGATTATTTTTCACAAAAAACCTTTCCAAATCTTTTATATCATTCAAATCCCTCTTTCCATGATAATCCTAGCCTGCACTGATGATTCTGTAATAGGATCCCTTTCAGGTCAGAGACTGTTATCCTGGATTACACTTTGTTTCCTCCCTGCAACTAAAATGAAAACTGAACACAGGAACAATATCTTCTATGTCTTCATTAAAAAAAATTTCAAAGTGAACACTTACCAAGTTGTTTATACATTCTGGCAATTTATTATCCTGATTTCTGATTTATAGGACAAATCCCATGATGATTAAAAAAAAACTTCACTGGGAATATTTTTTATAAACTTTTTGAAGACTGATAATGATTCACTTACAATATTACAGAAATTTGGTTAAAACTATGTGAGTTTATGTACTGTATTTGTAAAAACTGCTATCCTTGTAATAGTAGTTCTTCTAGTTCTTCTCTCCCATAGAATTTAAATTTAAAGCCATCTACTTGCCACAAGGTAAATTAACATATTTTACATAAGTACAAAAGAACTGGGAAATGCCATAGACATTTTTAAATTCTAAAAAGAAATCTCTTGTGCAAATTAGAAGTCAACCAGCAGGATTCCTGAGCCACAGGCAGAAATGCAAGATACAGATCTCAGAACCTAAGAGTCTCAGATCTTTTTCTTCTTTTACTTTCTAGCCTTAAAATTTATCATTTGAAAGCAGCTGGGAATAACAGAGAGAATCCAAAAGCATTGTATATCAGCTTTCCTACCTTTTGAGTCATTCTCGAAGAAGCCTTTTCTGAGCTTCTTGCAGGTGCAGTTAGCTGTAGCTGGTACCTGGTATAGGTTGATCACTTTCCCTGCAGCAGGAGAGAGGGGCAGAAAAGGGGATATCTGATCAGATAGTTTTCCTCTGACTTGCGAAGTATCCCCGCCCTGGGGAGGCAGAGGTTCGAGGTCACACCATTGGAGGCAACACAGGAAGAGGAGAGGGCCCTCTTCACAGGTTTCTTGTAAAGCACAGAGATAACATTACCCAAGGACACAAAATCCCTCAGGAGCAAAGTTAGCCTGAAGGTTCAGGCCAAGTATTTTTTTCTAAGTTGACCTTAATATGTGAAAATGTTCATGATAGAGGCGAGCTGAATTTTGAATGAGGAGTTTTAGAAGTCCTGCTTGCTCCCATACATGTCCTTGGACAATTACCTGAAATTTTCAATATAATAGTCATTCTTCTCTTTGGACTTCCAGGAAGACCATGGTGAAATACAACTGCCACCCAGAAGTTAAATGAGAATCCTCCTAGCCCAACTTTCCTAAATCTGGGTAGAATTGCTGCTTTCATGCAGCTCGAGGAAAGGTAATATTTTGCTTAGACTTCTGCTAATACCTAAATAATTTGGATTCCTCTTCATGGGGACTGGCTCATGGGGACTAGCTGATCCTTCCTCCTCCTCCAACAATGGCCCCCACACGACTTTTGACTTCTTCAGTGGTTTATTTACATACCACGCAAAATTCATTCACCAAGCACTTTGAGAGATCGATCAACTTTAACTTGAAGATTTGGGTAATGTCATGGAGCACACAGTCTTCTGCTAGCTTCTCTCCAACCCCACTCTTCCCTCTCCACTTCTTTCTCTTTCCTTCTTTTAGAACAAAACAAATGTTTACTCTATGCACACCTTTGTGGTTATACTTTTTGCCAAGCAAGATATCAAAATATTTCATTCCAAGCCAGAGCTTTCTCTAACAGGAATTCAATTTCTGGTCACCTCTTCACCTTGGCAGCCTGATGTGATGAAGTAAACTACTGCTGTTGACATACTCTTTAATGAAAATCAGGGAAGACAAGAGTTGAAGAAGCCAAGCATGGAGGTACATGCCTGTAATCCCAGCACTCCAGGAGGCTGAGGCTGAAGGATCCTGAGCACAAGCAGCAACAAAAAGATGCTAAGGGGGCTTCGTCAAAATTATTTAAAAATGTCTTTGCTTCAAAGCACACTCTTAAGAAAATGAAATAACCCCCAGAATATGAGAAAATACATACAAATCATCTATTTTGTAAGAGACTTAAATGTAGAATACATAAATAGCCCTCACTACTCAATAATAAAGAAACCTATGTTTGTTTTTTTTAAAATTGGACAACGATCTCAATAGATAGTTCTGCAAAGAAAATATACAAATGACCAATAAGCATGGAAAAGATGCTCTCACATCATTAAGCATCACAGAAATGCAAAGCAGCATGCACTGAAATATTACTTTGCTCCCAGAAGTACCCAGTAATAGTGTTGAGAAAACATTTTTTCTTCAAAATGAACTATGCCCAATAGATGTAGTGTCTTTATTAAGTCAAAAGCACTGAGAATTCTCTGGCCATTATTTCTGAAAATACTTTATGTTTAAAGTGCTTAAATTATTCTATTTGAGTGTCTCAAAAATGTCCTTAAATCAACAAGTGTTGTATTATGTGTAAAGGGATTATAAAATTACAAAAAAAAAAAAAGTTTACTGTTGATCACATTCCTAGTGATGGAAGCCAGTATGATGTGCTGATTGATCATGCTTCACTATGGATGGATTCCTCCTCTCCGAGGATCAATTATTGCAGTTGCTGCTGGTTTTCTCAGTGTGATACTGTCACTTTATGGGTTTGTTTACATAGCCAGCTCTTCTAAGAATCTAGCTTGCAGTTAGAATAAAATGACAGTAAGTAAATGGGTGGGACCTTAACTGTGGCAGCCTGACTGGCTCACTATCTAGGATTCCTGTCATCTTATTTAAAGGCAGAAAATACATCATATTTTTAAAATTATAATTGCTTCTTGGTAAAACTGAAAGTAAATCAACTAAGACTTAAAAATATTCTTAAAAAGATTCACTTGCACATGATTTAAAGTAAAAACTCAATGTAATCTTCAACTATCAATGTTTAATGCAAACTATGCTTCTACATTTTGAAATAAAAATTGAACTATGTATGTCTATCTACCTATTATGGTTTATATATAGATGTTCTCCTAAAGCCTCATGTACCCATAGGTGGGGCTTTTGTGAGGTGATTGGATCATGAGGGTATGATACTTACCAGTTGATTGTTCACTGATAATTTATAGGTAAGTGTGATATTAGGAGGTGAAGTCTGATTGGAGGAGGTGGGTCGCTGGGGGCGTGGCCTGGGAGAGTCTATCTCCTTCCCTTCTCCCTTGATCTTGCTGTCTGCTCCCCAGCCATGCCATAAATGAGCCTCCTCTGCTATGCCACCCTGCCTTAAAGCCAGCCAACTATGGACTCAAACCTCTACAAACTGTGATCCATAAAAAACCTTCCCTCTTCTAATTTGTGGGTGTTGAGTATCGTGTGCCAGGGATGATGAAAGTAGCTACAACACTACCCTAAATTATTCTTTGAGTTATAATCCTTCACTAGATAAACAATCATGACTCATACATCTCTACCTCTGACAATTTAGACCTACAGGATAGCTGAATGTCAAAAGCAAGCAGCTTTTCATATTTATCAACATTTTTTTTTCACTTATCCAATGGCTTTTTTGAAATGTCAGCTATTACCATATATAGGAATAAATCAGACACACAAGCTTAAACACCATGTGGTTTCTTTTATATGAGAAACCCAATATATAAATAAAGAACAAAATAAATGCTAGGTAGTAGGAAATAGGGAGGTAGATCTTTTTCAAATGGGATGTGGATCAAGAGATAGAAGGAAGGGGAAGGAGGGGAGAGGAAGAAGATTAAAAATGAATTAGCTATATTATGTACATGTACCAATTCCTCACTAGGAATGTAATCATCATGTAATGTACAAATAAAAATAGAAAAAATGAAGCATTTTGCAATGTAACATATACAGTGATAGCCCATATTTGGTCTTTTGTTCTCTAAATTCCCACCTTCCTTGTACCTAGATTTTCCCCATCTCATCGTTCAAAAGCAGTAGAAATTCATGCCTCACTTGGATTTTTCCTAGAATAAATTTTCATAATTAACTTTTAGTTTCCTCATACTTGTTCAATTTTTAAAAATTCTTTTTACTCTGATCTATAAGATCCATGATCACACTTATTAGTCTGTAGCTTACAGTTGCTGGTAATTATATTCTTTATATTATACTGTAACACTTAAGAATAAACTAAATCACTTTTTTAAAGAGGTTTTGTATTTTAAAAATGTAAAGTTTATGAAAATATGACTTTTGAAAATACATTTTTATCTTTATATATTCTATATATTAGTCTTCTGAGGAATAGCTGGCCAAGAATGTTGCCCTATTTCTAGGCTGTATCTTCACACTGTTTGTTGTTTCTTATGCTGTGCAGAAACTTTTTAATTCGATATGATGCCGTTTGTTGATTCTCAGTGCTATTTCTTGTACAACTGGAGTTCTGTTTAGAAAGTCCTTGCCTATACCTTTGTCTTCAAGAGTTTTACCTATTTTATCTTCCAGCAGATTGTTTCTGTTTTAACATTCACATCTTTCATCCAGTTTGATTTTTGTTTAGTAAATGATGAAAGATATGGGTCTAGATTCAATCTCCTGCATGTGGATAGGCAGTTTTCCAGGCACCATTGATTAGCGAGGCAAGCTTTTATTCCAATGTGTGATTTTGGTCCCTTTATCAAAGATCAAAAAGTTGAATGTTCTTGGTGTTGTTTCTGCATCCTCTATTCTATTCCATTAATTAAAGTGTGATAAAATGATAAGCAAAGTTAGAAGTTATAGAGGACCATTTTCTTAGGTGAGGGAACACTCTCTTCTCAAACACAGAAATAGAATAAATTGAATTGTCTTGGAATTACAGAGACATGAGTGCCCTAGAAATATCAACTAGAAAAGCACTGAAGCTCTGAATTTAAAGAATGAGTACAAGTAAATAACACTAGAAACAACATAGATCATGATAAAATACTTGGAACTCAGGGGTGAAATGTTCATAATTTTTGGTGCATAAAAATTTCTTACAAAAGGAAAAGAATCTATGTGGAAAAAACAGGAAAATGATAGCAAGGTAAAAAGATATAACTGCTTAATACTCATAAAAAGGCATTCAAACTTATTACTAATCAAAGGAATACAGATTAAAATGAGTTTTTATTCTCAGTCTGGGAAAGATAAGAAAAATTGAAAACACATTGTGGACATTTTTTTTCAGTTTGTATTGCTCCAAACAAATTACACCAAAAGTTGGTAGCCTAACTAAAACAATGATTTTGTCCTACTCCTAGATTCTGTGGATCTAGGACATAAAGAAAATGCAGTAGAGCGGCTTGCTCCTGTTGCACAAAATCCGGGGCTTTACCTGGCAAGACTCAAGAAGTGGAGAGGCCTCAACAGCCATGGGCAGCAATCACCCAGAGGTATTGCCACTCACTTACTCATCTGGTGGTTGAAGCTGAATGCTGGCTGGGAACTCATGGAGACTGTGAGCCAGAACACCCACCTCTCTCCTCCCTATGTAGCCTGGTGTAAGGGCCCATATCCAGATGTCCCCCAAAGCCTCATGCAGCCATAAGTGGGCCTTTTTGGAGGTGGCAGGATCTAGAGTGTGTGATGCTGGGATTAAGGATGTGATGCTAGGATTAAGGGTGCCCCACCCTGAGTATGATTGCTACCCACCCTAAGGGCATGTAGCCTAGATAGAACATAAGGGACAGAAAGAGGGCTACTGTTGTCACTGCTTATCACTTGCTGCTTTTTCTGCCTTCTGCCTACCATGAACTGTTCCTCCTCTGTGATGCCCCTCTGCCATATGCCACCCTGCCTTGAAGCAAGCATATTATGGACTAAAATCTCTACAGTCAGCCAAATAAACCTTTTCTCCTTTAACTTTGGGTGTCTGGTAATTTGTCTCAGTAAATGAGAAAAGGAACTAGGACATCTGGCATGGAGAGCTTCCTCCTTTTATATGACATCCAAAAACAAGGATTTCAAAGGAAGCAAGTGGAAGCTATATCACTTTTTCTGACCTAACTTGGGAGCCACATATCATCAAATCTGCTGAAGTCACTAACCGTCCCAGATTCAAAGGAAAGGATCACACTTCATCCCTCAAGTAGAAGGGCACCAAAAATCACATTGTATGAAGACAATGTAGAATGGGAAATATTGTTTTAGCTATCCTCAGAAGACACAATCTGTCACAGAAAACCTGTAGGAGAATATATACGCTCATAGACTACCAAATATATTTCTGAGGGCTAAACTGCTAATGTAAACTAAAGGTGTTAAATATGTCCTGTCCTTTATTTCTCTGAAAATCATATTCTAATTGAGGAATGGGCCAATCTATTTCCCTTCCCAAATATATAAATTCAAAATCTTTTAAACATAAAAAATTAGTTTTATGGCATTTTATTTAATGTAGATTTTTCTCCTGTAATTGTTTTATTGAGTGATTCAAGGCATCACTTAAAAATTCATTCACCAAATAATTACAGCATTCCTACTAAGTACCAGAAACTATATGAAAGGTTGATCAAACTGAACACTATTGCTTTTACTATGAATTTAAAAATCTGTTGGAGAGATGGATGTTACAGAAACCATTATGTAATTTTAATTAGAACCTGTGAGAATTGCTTTTAAAACAATATTTGGGAAAATATAAATTTTCAGATGGAATTAACCTATATGATGGATCAAGGAATTGACACATAAATCAAGTGAATTATTTGGAGAATGGGGATATATTCCTAGCAGTAAGAGAATTCATATAAAAGTCCTGAATCAAGATGCAGATTGGCTTATTGAACAAACCAGATGATGACCAGTGCTTTCCTGTTGTATTAAGTAAGGGGTCAGAGGTACAAGGTGAGTATAGAGATACAGAAAGAACCCAAACTAGTCATGGCCTTATACTAATAGTAAAGATTTTACATTGCATTTTAAGTACATTGAGCACTCTGGGGGATTTCAAAGCCAGGGCATAGCATGATATAATTTATTTGTATGCATTTTCCAAACATTATTCTGACTTTTCTCTAAAAGTGAAGGTAATGGGTGTTGAAAAAGGGGAGATTAGTTACAATTTCAGTAGTGGTCCTAGTAAGAGATAAGTGTAGTTAGGACAGTGTGTTGGAAGTGGAGGTGATTTATGATACATAAATTTATATTTGGCAGAGAAATGAAGTTTATTGGCCATCAAAGCTCAAAACTATGTGGCTGGGGATGTAGTTCAGGGGTACAGCAAAGCTCAAAGCTATGAATTGCTGATAATACCACTGATAGCCATAGAAATGGTTACCCACCTTCTAGAAGACAAGTTAGCAGTATATTAACATTTTTAAAATGTTTCATTCTTTTAGACACATAATTTCCACTTCTATGTACTTATCAGAAGAGTCATGGATAAGTTCAAAGAATTAGCTCAAGTCATATTTAGAATAATATCATTATCATTGGACAGGCTGTAGATATTTGACAAACGATTGTTGATTGGCAGATCTTAGTTTTTAGACAAGATTTTCCAACAAAAGTACTAGGATTCTTTGAAGAAATGTCTGACTTATCCTCTAGGGCAGAGAAAATACAAAATGATACCAGAGAAGCAGCAAGTAAGTATTCAAAGAACAAAAGGATTAAGGACAAACAAAGGGACATAGGAGCCAAACTGGAAGAGTTCCCATTTAGAAAGCTGGGGCAATTGAACTAGCACAAGAAATTTGTAAGGATTAAAGAATAAACAAACATATTGATAAATGTGATTGGATAAATGAGGGAGGAAAAAGGCAAATATTCCTCATAGAATTCCAAATAATTCATCCAGAGAATGTTCCCCCTCTAGGAGATGCACATCCTAACCTTTCTCCCCCACCTCCTTATTCCTGCCCTCCTTGAGTGTGGACTGGATTTAGTAACTGGATTTTGAGAAACAAAGGAGAGCTCTCTTTACAGTGAAGAACCTGATAACCTTGACTGGGTTATCAAAGTTAACTTGATTAGGCATGTTGGCACCATTTGTTTCCAATATGATATGAGCTCTCTTCACTTCTGTGGTATTTTTTCCTAATGCTCATAATTTCAGTCTAACTATGAAAGAAAAAAAAATCAGGTAAACCTAAACTGAGAAGGATTCTACAAAATATGTGACTTTTACTTCTCAAAATATTCAAGGCCATGAACAAAGAATAAGACTACAAAGATGACTAAACACAACATGGTACCCTGGATATTAAATTTGAGAATTTTAAAAAAGGATATTAGATGAAAACACTCATTAAATTCTAATGAAGTTTTGAAGTTATATAATAGTAATGTACCAACATAGGGTTCTTCATTTTGACAAATGGACCATAGTTTTATGGACTATTACTTATAAGGGAAGCTGGGCAGAGTATTTGGGGGAATCTGTGCATTATCTTTGAAATTTTCACAATTATTCCAAAATTAGAAGTTTATTTAGAGAAATAATTTTCCACTATGGTTGATGGAAAAGGAATAATACCCCTAAAAGAATTCTGAACTATTAGAGGAGGGGCAGAGTCTCCTTTGATGGTGATTTCCCACCCACATGGTATTTGCTGCAAGTATTTCTATGCTGTTTCCTTATTTACGCTTGCCTGGTGGTTATAATTTTCTTTTGAGAGACTAGGAATTCCTGTAACTAAAAAGAATTATTTCATATAATTCAATGTTTAAATATTTCATATAATTCAATGTTAAATATTTAACTATTGGTTAAATATATTGTGGTATTATCACGAAATAGAATGCAGGTATAAACATTAAAAATCATATAAAATCATGTATACTGATGGTGAAAGTTTTATGTATTATTAACAGAGAGATCCCCTTTTGGATGTTTTGAAATATGAGAATATTCTCTATTGTCACAGGATTTGCTATAATCAAAATTAAGGAGCCAGGCATTTAGTTCAGTGGTTCCGCCATCTGCCTTGCAAGTGCAAGGTCCTAAGTCTGATCCCCAGCACAAAAAAAAAATGTAAGTATTTTTGTTCTTAACTCTGAAACTGATCTTTTGGTTAACATATGGAGGTCCCTCTAATATAGGACTTTTGTACTAGTCTTAAATTTGTCTGGATGTTAGGCCCTAAGGATTTTACATAATCTCATTGTAGGCCTCAGTTCAAATATTGCCTCCTCAGATAACTTCATAAGCATCCTTCAAAATTGTATTTGATTGCCCCATCTTTCTTTCTTAGAATACTCTGCTCTGTGAGGCTACAAACACTGATCACTATCTTAAATTTTATGATTTAATTTTCTCACTTGGCTATTGGGAGTCTATTCCTTCCAGAATACAAGTTCCATAAGAATATGAACTTTATTTATCTCTTAGTTATTCTGCCCCCATGCATGGTACAGGGCCCCCACACAAGAAAGGTATCCTGTACAAAGATGCAAAGTTAAGCCTTGCCTGTAGACATAGCTTTGGATCCTCTACAGAGAAGTGATAGTTGAGTTTTGAAGCCAGGAGAATACAAGACATCACCTACGTAAAGAATGCAGAAGTAGAGGGCTAAAAACGGATGAAGTGGAGAATAGAGGGCTGCAGGGAGAAGACAAAGAAAAGTGAGTATAGAGGGACAAAGAGGTTCAGGATAGTGCCTTAGGGGCCAACATAGGGAGAATTTCAGGAAGCAGGTGCACATTACCTAAGGCAGTGCTAAAGACTGAAGTCAAGGAAAGCTCTTAGTTTTGACAACTCAATTCTGAACTCTGATGAGCAAAGTTTGCTTGTCTATAGAATAAAGAATATAGCCCTCCACCCTGAAATCTGCCACCTCCTTGGCTTTTCTTAGAATAAAGCTTCAGCAATATTTGCTTAACAGGGCAGGACGGCTACCAGATCATTCCACTTCTACTGAAGTAAGTAACTAAGTAAATGCATAGAGAAATTCCAAAATGGAGTCACAAAAGTCTATAGTATATTTGAAGTGTTTTACATAACTTGTTAAAACAAACAAAAAGGCAACAGTATTATTCAGTGGATAACAGAATTCAGATAATAAACTACTACCTCTGACTGCTAGAGCACATACCTAACCACAGAGCCACTGGATAAGTTCTTGCCATGACACTGTAAGAAGATGTTAAATATATTTTACTGTGTGGGCAACAAAAACATAAGAAAAAAGATTGTATACTATATATTGGAATGTTAACAGTGATGCCCTGTATGTTGTGAAGTTATGATTAATTCCTTTTCTTTTTTATATTATTCTACATGTTCTAAGTTTTCAGAAATTTATATGCATTATTTGTTTAAAATCTTCATGTATTTGACATACTTGTCCATTTAGCAAAAAGATAGCAGGATAAGTAAAAGCCAGCATATGTCACGCAAGACATTCACCTTGACTTTACAGTGTTTATTTCTCAGTAGCAAATAAAACCAAGGAAACTAACATTATCTGTAGAAGTTTTGTGACAGAATAAACATTCTTCTTCCTCTAGACTTTACATCACCAACACAGCCATAGTAAATCCTTGGTTTCCAAATGAATTTGAGTTAATACACCCAAAATTTATTTATGGTAAGCATTCAAAATACTGATTTCCGTAAGATTGCCAGGCATTCGATAAGATAGCTTTAAACATAGTTCACTTAGATACACAGTAGGAGAAGCTTTTAGAAGATGCCATGAAATGAGAAAAGTCCTTATAAATTAAGAAATATTAACAAAAGCAGGGCAGAGGATGGTTATTTTTAGTTAAAAAGCAAAGCAACAGAGTTTTGGGAGAGAAGGCCTAGAAAGAAGGCAAAGTGCTAGCTCTGCCGAGCTGTGTAGGATCACCCCACTTACTTATTCTATTTGATTCCAGGCTTCTACTTACTTCCTACATGATTCAGAAAGTGCCAATGGCTGGCCCCTGTGTTTCACCTCTCAGATCAAAGCCTCGCTGCTTTTAATGTATGTCTTAAAATATAAAATAAATCCAGAAAACCTGAATTTTTCCATACTCCAAAGGATATTTTTATTTACTTTTCCCAAACCTGTTTGAAAAATTCTTTCATGCATGAAACTATACCAAGAAGAATAAAAAAAGATAATTCAAAACACAAATACCAGGAGGCAGTTATGAGAAACCCATATGGTATTATGTCCCTAAAGACTTTGCAACAACCACAGACTCCACGTGTTGTTCCTTGTACATTGTTTCTCATTGTTGTTCCTTGCACACGAAGGTACCATCTGTTCTCACTCTTAATTTTCATCATGACAAACCCATAACTCTCCTCTGACTTCTCAGCATATTCTGACATAACTCAGTCCATGCCCCTCCCTTCATCCCCCAACTCTGGAAGCTTTAACCTGACTCCTCAGGTTTTCTTTCTCCTAAGAGCTATCTCCTTAACAGAGAACTGGTAACATTTCAGGTTGACATGGTGAAGGTACTTAAACATGTATGAGCCTTGACACCAAAGACCAGAATCTACCATCATGCCTGATACCTGATCCATTGACTCACACAGCAAAAATAAAATGTCATTAGAACACAGATTCAGCTTTTAACACTGCCAAACATAGAAACAGAAAGTCTGGGGGTGGGGGTGGGGGTGGGAAGAAAGACCGAATTTCTGACTGTACTTATTCCTGAACACCTACTCTAGGCAAGTAGTGTAGTACTGTGTTAAGCCGAGCTGTACATGCCAAGAGAGATGTTTTTCCTAGGTGGCAGAAATCCAAAAGATGGAATCTGTGGGGCTGGGTTCCAAACATGTAGGGTCTTCTCTATTCTCTAATTCCAAGATATGTCACACTGTTGAAAAGTTAGGTCTTGTATATGTGCTGCCGAAGCGAGCACAGAAAAGTTACATTTTGAATCTTTACAATCACCCCAAAAAGAATCTTAGGGATAACTTTTAGAAATCTGGTAGGGCTGGATCTACCTAAAGGCACAATGATGTCGCTCTTAGAAACAAACAACTCTTTGACTGCCTGACTTATTTCCCAACTAATTTTCATCATGGCACATGCTCCTCCCCACACCTGAGTCTGAGATCCCCCGGTTGGAATTACTTCTTGACTTACAGTATAGGTTGCCACATGTCACTAAAAAGACATAAGCACAGAATAGTAGAAATGACTCATATAATAAGAGAGCACCTAGCCCATTCTTTATTTTGAACAGAACAGAAAGTGAAGTTCAAAGAAGCCATGGGACCTGTGCAAAATCACCAGGTAAACAGTAAGCAGCTTGTCCTTAAACCCTGATGTAAACCCTCTGAGTAAAAATTCTTTTTTTGGTATATTTGTGACACATAATAACTACATTCATCTTGGAAAGTTGGCACATTTACATATTGCATTTTAACCATTTTTATTCCCTTTTCCTTCATCTTGTCCCCTCCCTCCTTCCCCAGATCCTCTTCTCATTTCCACAGAGTCTACCTTCTTATGTCCTACTATCTCTTTTAGTTTAGGAACTATGGGGTATTTAACCTCAGTGACTGATTTATTTCACTTAGTATAATGGTCTCAAGACCCATCCATTTCCCTGCAAATGTCTCAAATTTATTCTTTCTGGATGATATATTTTATATTTTATTCATTCATGTGTTGATGGACATACTGGCCAGTGCCATGATTTAGCTATTATGAGTTATGCCGCTATAAACCATGGGTATGCATGTATCACTGTAATATGATGTCTTTACCTCTTTTGGGAAGATACCCAGAAGAGGTACATTTGGGTCAAATGGAAACTCTATTTTTGTTTTGTTTAGTTTTGTTTTTCTAAGTCAGAGTCTTGCTATATAGCCCAGGTTGGCCTCAAACTCATGGCAATCTTCATGTCTCAGCCTCTCTAGTGTTGAGATTACAGGCATGCACCACCTATTTTTGTTTTGAGGAATCACCATACTGATTTCCATAATGGTTATACTGGTTTATATTTACATCAACAATGTAGAAATGTTCTTCTTTTTCCCCACGACTTTGCCAGCATTTGTTATTTCTTGAATCATTAATAACCAAATTCTTTTAGTTACTTTGCTTGTTACTGAGACAAAATACCTGACATCTAAAGTTAAAAGAGGAAAGGTTTATTGCATCTCACAATTTGCAGAGGTTTCAGATCATAGTTGGCTGGCACCAAGGCAGGTGGGATGGCAAAGGGGCATCATAGAGTAGGCAGGAGGCAGCAGGAGCCAAGCAGCAAGCAACACATGACAAATTCTTTCTGTCCCTTTATATTGTAAACAAAGTGGATACAATATACTCACACCTGGAGTGGGACACCCTTAACCCTATTCAGCACTATGCCAAACCAATCAGTGGACTAATTTAGTAATCACACACCCTTGATCCCAGCATCACACACTCTAGACCCAGCCACCTCCAAAAAAGCCCTACCTATCACCATATGAGGCTTTGGAGGGACATCTAGATGCAAACCATAACATATACGTTCTTACTGGAGTAAGATGGAGTCTCACGTTGATTTGCATTTTTCTAATGGCCAAAGATGCTGAACATTTTTTCTTGTACTTATTGGCCAATTGTACTCTTCTTCTGAGAAGTGTCTATTTATTTCAATTACCTATTTTTTTATTGGATCTTTTTTTGGGAAGGAGTCTACTTTTCTGTGTTCATTATATATTTTGGATATTATTCCTTTACCTGCAGAATAACTGTCATACTTTTTTCTCATTCCGTAGGTTGTCTCTTCACTCTGTTGGCTATTTCCTTTGATGTGCAGAAGCTTTTAAATTTGATATAATCCCATTTGTTGATTCTTGATGCCATTTCTTCTGGAATTAGGATTCTGTTCAGAAAGCCCTCACCTATGCTTATGTCTTCAAGAGTTTTACCTATTTTATATTCCAACAGACTTGACGTTTACATTTTTATACCTAGGTTTTTGGTCTATTTTAATTTGATTTTAGTACAGAGTGAGAGATAATGGATCTAGGTTCAGTCTTCTGCATGTGGATAACCAGTTTTCCCAATACCATTTGTTAGAAAGGTTATCTTTTCCTCTGTATATACTTTAGGCTCTTTGTCAAAAATCAGATGCTTGGGTTTCTCTGGCATTTATTGTATTCTATTGGTCAACAGTTCATTTCTGTGCCAGTATCTTGCTGCTTTTATTTTTGTAGCTGTGTAGTATAACTAGTCCAGGATTGTAATGTCTTGCACTTTTCTCTTACTCTTCAAACTCTTCCATGAATTTTAAAGTGATGGAACACTGCTCAACTTATTCTGTGAAGCTAGCATTGCCTTGATTCCAAAACCAGCCAAGGACTCAACAAAGAAAAAATACAGGCCAATCTCTTTAAAGAGCATAGATGCAAAAATTCTCAACAAGATATTTGCAAACAGAATACAACAAATCATAAAAAAGATAATGCCTCACGACCAAGTCAGTTTCATCCCAGGAATGCAAGAATGGTTCAACATATGTATATCAATAAATTTAATACTTCACATGAACAGAGGAATAAAAAAAATCACAATTATCTCAACATGCGTAGAAAAAGCCTTTGATGAAATCCAACATCCATTTGTGATATAAATGCTGAAGAAAATAGGTATAGAAGGACCAGACCTTAAAATGATAAAAGCTATTCTTTTTTTGTTGTTAAATTCTTTTATTGGTACATTCTAGGTACACAACACAATTACATTTCTCACTGGGAATTGTACCTTTACATAATGCATCTTGGTTCTTATTTTTTCCCCATTCCTAGTCCTCCCTTCACCCCCTACACCCTTCCCTATTTACAAAGACTTTATTTCCATTTTTTCCATTTCTCAGCATTTTTCCTTTCCCTTCTTTCCTTTACCCTGCCCCTCCTACTACCCCTACCCCTTTGGACCTTTTCTTCCTATTTTGCATAATCGATTATTCATTCTAATCATTGGTACATTTTAGGTAATACAATATAATGACATTCATCATTGGAAATTTGCACCTTTACATAACCTCTCTTGGTTCTTATTTTTCACCCTTGCCCAGCCCTCTCTTCAACCCCTCCATTCCTCCCTATTTACAAAGATTTTGTTCCTATTTTTCCATTTTCTCATATTAATCCCATTCCCTTCTATCCTTTCCCCTAGCCCTCCCATTTCCTTCACCTTTGCCCCTTTTCTTCCTATGTCACATTACCTATTATACATTTAGTCCTTATTTACACTTTCAGTTTCTCACATCAGAGAAACTATTTGGTATTTACACATGTGTGTCCTATTTATTTCACTTAAGAGTATCTCCTCAATGTGCATCCACTTAGCTATAAATGTCTCTAATTTCTCATTCTTTATGGCTGAGTAGTACTCCATTTTATAAAAAAAAGCAACAACACATTTTCTTTATCCAGTCTCCAGTTGATGGGCATTTGGGCTGCTTCCAAGTTTTAGCTATTACAAACTATGCTGCTATGAACTTGGGTGTACATATATCACTGTGGTATGATTCTTTTAATTCTTTGGGGAAGATACCCAGCAGGGGAATAGTGGGGTCAAATGGGACTTCCAGTCCTAGTTCTCTGAGGTATCTCCATACTGATTTCCACAGTGGTTGCACTATTCTACACTCCCACCAGCAGTGGAGGAGGGTTGCTCTTTCCCCACAGCCCCACCAGCATTTCTTATTGGTTGATTTCATGATAGCAGCCATTCTTTCTGGAGTGAGGTGGAATCTCAGTGTTATTTTCATTTACATTGCTCAAATGACCAGTGATGTTGAACATTTTTTCATATGTTTATTTGCTATTTTTACTTCTTTGTCTGAGAAATGTCTGTTCATTTCAGATGCCCATTTTTGGACTGGGTCTTTAAATTTGGCAGGTCTGATTTTTTTAAGTTCTTTAGAGATTCTAGATAGTAGACCTTTGTCTGCGGAACCGCTGGTGAAATTTTTTCCCACGTTGTGGGTTGTCTCTTCACACTGCTGGTGGTTTCTCTTGCTGTGCAGAAGCTGATAAAAGCCATTCTTGAAAAACCCACTGTTACATGGGAAGAAACTGAAATTGTTCACTCTAAAATCAGAAACAAGATAAGAGGACCTACTCTCACCACTCCTGTTCAAAATATTACTTGAAACTTTAGCCTGAGCAATTAGCCAAGAGAAAGAAATAAGAGACTCCAATATGAAAGGAATAATTCAACTATCTCTATTTGCAGATGACATGATCCTTTACATAGATGATCTAAAAACCCTCCAGCAAAGTGGCAGGGTAAAAAATAAACACATAGAAATAGTGTGCCTGTACACCAATAATGAACTCTCAGAAAAAGAAATCAGGAAAAAATTCTCATTCACCATAACTTCAACAAAAATTAAAAGCTGAGAAATTAACCTAACACAAGAAGCAAAAAAACCTCTGTAAGGAAACTGTAATTCTCTGAAAAGAAGATTGAAAAGGACATTATAAAATGGAATGATATTCCCTGTTTTTGTATACACAAAACCAATATTGTAAACATGCCTGTAGTACCAAAAATACTGTATAGATTTAATGCAATTCTAATC
Organism: Heterocephalus glaber; assembly: GCF_000247695.1. Next base: position 7,275,377 of record NW_004624733.1, on the reverse strand, counting down.
AAAATGTCACTAGCACTTTTCACTGAAGTAGGAAAAAATAGTAAAATCTATGACCCAGAATAGCTAAAGCAATCATGAACAACAATAGCTGAATAGAAAATTCTTGATGTATGTGCAAGGACCTTATAGAGTCCCTGGCACAAAGTGGCCTCAATAGTTTCCTTTATGACATCATTGTATGTGTCATTTTGCACTTTTCAACAGAAAGATCAGCATCACTTGGGAATTTGTTAGACATGCCTATTTTGTGCTCTATTTAGAACTACTTGCTTAGAAATTCTGAACATGGAGCCTCACCATCCATGATCTAATAAGGCTTTCACATGATTCTCATGTATATGAAATTCTGCGAGCCACTATTCTGTATGAGGTTTTTTAATACCCTTACCTATGTGAGGATTCCTTTTTTCCCCAAATTTTTACCACAACCCTGACACAATAAAATGCTTACTTTTAGAGTAATAAAACAACAAAACATTTCTTGGTATGGAATAGATAAATATCTCTCAACCTTTATTATGAATAATAATGATGTAGAAATCTTATTAAAAAGAAAATTCTGATTTAGTATGTTTGAGGTAGATCCAGAAACACTGCATTTATATGATGCAAATGCTGTTAGTTTGGACCACACTTTGCAAGGGGATACAGTTAGTGAGCTTCCACTGACTTCAAAACTCAGCATAAACATAGTTGTACCTCAGTTCACAAACTTAATTCCTAGCACAATTCTAGGGAAGAGGAGTTGGCTAACAGAAGGTAAATTTTTCTGAATGCTTCTGTTTGTGAATGGAATGGTTCACAAGTAGAGGCATTTGTGAACTGAGGTACCACTGTATCTTGGATAAAGGAGGAGTGAAAATTGTGATATCCTACTACTTACAAATCTTTCCTGTATGAAAACCATTGACATCTTGGAGTCCTTGGTAAAGAGGAAAAAAAAAAAAGCAAGAATCACCTTTATCTAACTTTTCAGGAGTTACTAGTGGCCACACAGTTGTAGTGGTGCTTTAAGAACCCCATAATGGACTGAGGAGAGGTTAAGACTTTGGTAAAAGGAGCAGCCCAAGGGAGCTCATTTGGAGGGGCTCTGAGTCCCCAAGAGAGGATTTGGGAGGAGAGAGATGCTACTAAAAGGAAAGTTGGGAAGCACTTTAAACTAGTATAGCTAACTTCACAGTTTTTAGCAGGCCCAGCTCAGTGCAGCCATATGGAAGAATGCCATTTCATCTGTCCAGTGTGGTCTCAAATAGGGACCAAACTGCACTACAAATGCCTCCATCCAAGCTAAGTGTTTTAGCTTTTAGCCTAAAACCACCCCATGTTGTGGTTATTGTACAGTCATCTCAGACCTGTGATTTTTTTTTTTTTCTTTCTTCTTTCTGATTGAAACTTTCATTAGAAAAATGTTTTCTCCACAATTTCCAACAAGGAAGGAACCCAAATACTTTACATCACACATGATGTTGGACTGGACGTAAGGTGACATATGACTACCATGAATGTCCTGGGACTGATGTCCCAGGAATGGACTGGTGCCCGGTAAGGTAGACTGTTCAGCACTTGCATGACACAGGGCAAGAGAAGGTTCTATTGCTTAAGTGCTGTCCGCAACCTGAAAGGGCCATTTCCCCTGACTCACAGGCCTACATTCTATCATCATTTTGCACACTTGTTCCTTGATTCTGACTTGGACAACTTGGGCACTTCCTGGCAGTTGCATAGGCCAAAGGTCAAGTGAACGTTATGACTAAAACCCAACTTGCAGCAGAGAACAGCAGGGCAGGCCCCTGACTCATTCCTAGTACTTATGGAAGGCCAGACAAGCTGCGGTTCACCCAGAGTAGATTCAGTGTCACTCAGGTCAATTTCCTGCTGTGTCCTGGCTGAACCCATACAACATATTTTAATAGAATGACATCCCAGGGCCTATTAACATGAGAGCCTCTGCCTTCCAACAGAGTAAGATTTCTAGTACCAGGCTGTACCTGAAGTGAGTCAAGAAGTAAGGGGGAAAAAAAAATCTCCTGCTTTATCTTCCAAGTGACTTTGGTAACAAAGAATTTGTTGGCACATTAAACTTAGTTGAACTGCAGTATTTCTCTTGCTGCAGAATGAAACAGTTAAGACTGGGATATCCTTTTCTTGGTTTCTCTTTATTACAGTTACCTGGCGACTTGACCTTATGTCTTATGAGCCTAGAACCTTGAACTCATTCTCCCTAGTGGTAGTTCAGCAGCTTAAATTTATGCCAATTCTCCTGTAGGCCAAAAGAGCCTCTGTGACTTTCCAAATGCCCTGCCAGGCTTCACCAGGGAATTCTGGATGGTGTGAAGATTGAGGAAGTGAACTGAGGCTGCCAGGAATCTTCATCCAGGTTAATCATCTCTGTAGACTCTCAGAGAAAGAAGCAGGCAGGCTGGCTGAGTAATGCAGATAAGCAGATGGCTTAGGCAGAAGTTAAATGAACTGCATATTGGCTTCCAAATTCTCCTGCCTCTGAAGCCATCAAAACAACATGATGTTGCTGCAGATTTCATTATCAACCGGATGAACATTTTCCATGATGGGAGAGAAGGGGACAATAAATTCAACACCTCATTATCTTTTAAATGTGAAATTCTCTTTGATGACATCCATCAAAAGTTGTTAAGAGAATAAAAATGTTAAAGATATTCAAGTGTTTACTGAATTTTTTTAGGTAATTACATATATTTTTCATAGCAATAACAAGGATTCCATGTAATCATTTAAAAAGTGAAGAACAATTACTCAAGGCCAAGCTCCATAGTATATAAAATATCTTTTATGAATACATTTAGTAATAGAAAAAATTGGATCTAGTTGTGGATAGATGAGTTTATACAGTAAAATAAAACACTATACATTCTTGCCACATATAAATAAAAACACTATTTTTTTCCTAGGACTTTTATGATTTTAAATTATCTGAATGAGCGCACACAAATGCATGGACACACAGAGTTTAGGATCATAATTTCTTACTAGATAAACCTAGAATAAGCCTTAAGCATCAGTTGTCAGGGAGTTACAATGATCCGTCTGTGATGAATTATATAGTAGCTCAGAAAATGATTTTCTTTGTCTTAAGGGAAAAAGGGAATTATCTATTGATTTGAATTAAAAAAATCACTTCATGAACGAAGTTGAAAAGAAAAGTTTTGTTTAGCCCCGTCTTCATGTACATTGTCAAGAGACAGACAAGTGGCCAAATACCAGAACCAGCAAGACAGGGACCAAGGATATAATCAAGAGAAAGGGATCCACAACTTAAATACCCACTGAGATATCCTGGGATTTGTAGCCCTGATGATCAACACTTTTAGTACTAGAGAACTATTTTATGTCCCTATAAAGGCTTAGCTATTACCCTTGAGCTTTATAAAGGCCAGAGCCGAGTGGGTTTTTTAAGGAAAAATTAAAACACATTAATAAGTAAAAATTTCAAAGACCAAATATAGTCAGAGAATAACTTTATGGGTACATTCTGTCAAACTAAATTCTTTCTACAAACTAAATGTATTACATGAAAGCAAGCAATATTCATTTATATCATTGATTTGCCCTCAAAACTGTAGTAAACATCCGTGCTCTGCAGATACTCTCAGGTACTAGAGATAACAAATGTGCAGTACACATCTACAATTTTGTGGAAGCAACAATTATGCTTCATTCTTTGCATAACAGCAGTGCATGTATCTCTGGAGAACTACTTTACTCATGCTCTAATCACAGCTCTTCCCTCTTGTGTACCTGGGGATTCACATCTGAGCACACACACTCCCTGGAAACAGTGACTGGTCTGTTTAGAGATTTGCACACATCTCAGGCCGGGCCAACCAGAGCTTTGAAGTGAAAAGATGCAATCTCTGAGCTGCTGTTTGCAAAAGCTACCACCTTACAAATTGCTTGAGAGAACAAAGCTCTCGATCAGATTAGGAGAAAAGACAAAGCATGCTGATGACATTCAGGTTCAGCTGTAACCCTTGGAGCTTTTGAGTGGCTGAATACTTCATAACTTTTCCTCCAAGTTCTGTGTACAGTACCACTCCCACAGCTTTCAAACAATTTTCCTTTGTGTTGCATATTGATAGAATGAGTTTTTATCTCAAATCCATAAAGCCCTGGCTACTTAAACTATCTTGTCCTGTCATGACAATTGATTGTGGAAAAACATAAATTAAATAATAAGAAAATCTATGTTTTCCAGCTGTGATAGGACAGGTGGTCCTTGACTTCTGATGGTTTAACTTTACAAAGGTGCAAAAGCATCACACATTCAGCAGAAGTCATACTTGGAATTTTGATCTGTTCCTAGGCTTAAGATGCTGGGTGCAAGCTATAGTTCCCAGTCGGTCCTGACACTTTCCCTGTAGTTGCCTCATCATTCAGAAATTAATTTGAGTTCAATGTGTCAAGCATTCTGCAGGCTCAGTGTGCTTTCACTTATACACTAGACCCTTGAGTTAAGACCAGCCTGACATACAAACAACTTGGGCTAATTAGGTTAATGGAAGATTCATCTGCCTCTTGTTATCTATAGTGTGTACCCAGGTAAACATCCAGATCTCAGCTGTATTGACTTACAACCAACTTGAGTTACAACCATCCCACGGGAACTGATCTACTTCATAAGTCAAGTATCCACTCTGTATGTTGTTCAGGAGTACTCAAACAACTATTACTTTCTAGTTTTAGTAGAGTATTCAATAAATTACATGAGATATTCAATACTATATTTAAAATTAGGCTTTGTGTTAGATGATTTTACCCAACCTTGGGCTAATGAAAAGTTTTGAGTATGTTTAAGGTAGGCTTTGCTAAGCTATGATGTCCAGTACATTGGGTGTATTGAATGATTTTTTGATATAATATTTTTAGTTTATAATCGATTGGTGGGGATATAATCCCATCATAACCCAAGGGGCATTTGTACTGTGAAGGGATGTAACACAGATTAAAACTCTTCATGTAGCATGGCCCTTAGAAGCCTAGTAAACAAACCTTAAATCAGTGCTGAGAAATCTGAAAACCCCATCAGTTTTTCAATATAACCTGGGGTTTATTTTCAGGAACTTCATTGGAGAGGGCCAGTCTCAATCTGCTAGCCAGCTGGATCCAACAGACAGGAAATTGGTCAGTTATTCTGCCCATCCGGCAGCTAGCTATAGGTTCTTCAGGAAGAGTGTGGGCAGCAAACTAGACAGGGAGCTGGATGAGCAGTTGTTGGTAATTAAAGAACCAAATACTTACTGCACCTTTTCCAGAAAAAAAGTATATAACTTAGGATAATCATATAGTCTGACTGAACAGAGAAAAGTTATTCTTTATAGAATTCAAGTTAACTCATGGACAAAGAAAAGCAGAATTCAAAGGCTGTTCATGGACTGCCCCCAGTGCCAAGGAGCAGAGCTGCCCCCAGCACTGAGGAGGTGAGCTGTGCAGGTGCCAGCAGCACAAACACATACACCCACACTAACACCCTTGAAAGGAGAAGACACGTAAACAAAGCTCAAAACCAGACGTCCAGATCACCTAAAGCAACCCCAAATGGAAATGAGGTGGAACAATCTGATACTCAACTACCTGGACTCCCTGAACTAGCAACTAAGAGAATCTGGAAAAAATTAAATCAGAAATAATTTCTCAGATAACAGCAGAGATTGTGCCCATAGTACAAGACATGATTAATAAATCTAGAGAAGAAACAGATAAAAAAAGTAGAGGAGATGAGGAACACAATGAAATCCCAACATAGAAACAAAAGGAATCTATAAAACAGATGCAAACAGATTTCCAGGAGATTAAAAACTCCACTGAAATTATATCCAGCAGAATGAACCAATGTGAGGACAGAATTTCAGACATAGAAGATAGGATTGCCATTAGTGACCAGAAAAAGAAAAAATTCTTTAAAAATAGTAAGGGAACATGAGAAATCAATACAGCAACTGCTAGACAATGCACAGAAGAATAACATAAGACAAATCAGAGTCAATGAAGAAACAGGACAGAGTGAAGATGACATAAAAAAATCTCTTCACAGAAGTGATGGAAGAAAACTTCCCAAGGAGGGGAGAAGAACTTGACATACAGATAAGTGAGGCATATATGACTCCAATTAGCCTTGATCAAAAAAATTTACACATAGGCATATATTAGTTAAGACTCCAGAAACCCAACAGAAGAACAAAATCCTACAAGGAGTTAGAGAAAAGAAACAAATCACATACAAAGGAAAGCGCATCAGAATCACAGCAGACTTCTCAATGCAAACCCTCAAGGCAAGAAAGCTTGCAGTGACGTATTTCAAGCCCTAAAGAAAAACAGCCTTCAACCCAGATTGATGTACCCTGAAAAACTATCTTCCAAAACTGATGGAGAAATAAGATACTTCCATGACAAATAGCACCTGAGGAATTTCAAGAATACCAATGCAGCATTCCAAAAGTTTTAGACAGCATCCTAGGAAAAAACAACAAGGATCAGAACCCCAGGAAGCCCAGCAGAATGAATCCATTGGGCCCAACAAGAAATTAAAGGCAAAGGGGGAGAATTCAACAACAAGAAAATGTCATAACAAGGATAAGTCAATACGTATCAGTTATAACCATCAATGTTAATGGTCTCAATTCACCAATCAAAATAAATAGACTGCCAGAATGGGTCAAGAAGCAAGATCCAACAGTATGCTGCATACAAGAAGCACACTTTATTCAAAAAGAAACACATAAACTGAAAGTTAAAGGGTGGAAAACAATACTCCATGCGACGGGAACCCGAAAAAAAGCAGGAGTAGCTACCCTCTTTGCAGAGCAAATGGATTTAAAACCAACACTTATTAAGAGAGACAAAGAAGGATACTACATCCTTGTAAAGGGAACACTCCAACAGGAAGAGATGACAATCATAAATATCTATGCTCCAAACACTAGTGTGCCCAACTATACAGAACAAATGCTAATGGACATGAAAAATCAAATAAGAACTAATACAGTGTTGTTGGGGGACCTCAATACCCCACTGTCACAAATAGATAGATCAACTACACAAAAAAATAAGCAACAAAATACTAGAACTCAATCAAACTCTTGAACAAATGAACTTAATAGATGTTTACAGAGTGTTCCACCCCACAAAATCAGAATATACATTCTTTTCAGCAGCACATGGGTTGTTCTTCAAAATAGGCCACATACTCACTCATAGAACATGTTTAAGTAAGTGCAAAGGAATTGAAGTTATCTCCTGTATATTATCAGACCATAGTGTGATGAAATTGGAGATCCATAACAAAAGAAAATGTAAGAATTTCATAAACACATGGAAGTTGAACAACATATTTCTGAATAACCAATGGGTCACAGAGGAAATTAAAGAAGAAATCAGACACTTCTTACAATTAAATGACAATGACAATACAACATATTGGAATCTATGGGACACAATGAAAGCACTCTTATGTGGGAAATACATAGCAATGAATGCTCATATTAGGAAATCAGAGCGAGCTGAATTAAACAACCTGATGCTGAACCTCAAGCTTCAAGAAAAAGAAGAGCAGGACAAACCCAAAGCTCATACAAGGGAGGAAATTATAAAGATCAAAGCAGAAATCAATGCAATGAAGACTAAGAGAGCAATACAAAAACCCAATGAAGCCAAGAGTTTGTTCTTTGAACGAATAAACAAAATTGACAAACCCTTAACCAACCTTATCAGAAAAAGGAAAGAAAAGGCCCAAATCAATGCAATTAGGAATGCAAAGGATGAAATTACAATGGACCCTGCAGAAATTCAGAGGCTCATCAATACCTACCTTTGAGAACCTACACACCAATAAGATGGAAAACACAGAAGAAAAGGACAGATTCCAAGTTATGTATGAATTAACAAAGTTGAATGAAGAAGACCTAAAACTTCTAAACAACCCAATATCAATCAATGATATGGAAACCATAATTAAAAACTTACCAACTAAGGAAAGCTCAGGTCCAGATGACTTCACTGCTAAATTCTACAAGATATTTAGAGAGGAACTATTGCCACTATGGTTTAAACTCTTCAATGAAATTGAAAGGGAAGCAATACTCCTGAATTCATCCCTTAAAGCAAGCATCACCTTGATCCCCAAAGCAAAGAAAGACCCAACTGTAAAAGAGAACTATAGACCAATCTCACTAATGAACATAGATGCAGAAATACTTAATAAGACACTAGCAAATAGAATGCAGAAGATCATAAACCCCGACCAAGTGGGATTCATCCCAGGGATTCAGGGATGGTTCAAAATACACAAATGAATCAATGTAATACACTATATCAATAGAGCCAAGGAAACAAAACATATGATCATCTGAATGGATATAGAAAAAGGATTTGCCAAAATCCAACCTGCATTTATGCTAAAAACCTTACAAAAAATTGGAATAGACGGTCTCTACCTCAATCTGATA
>NW_004624733.1:7237030-7264889 GCF_000247695.1 Heterocephalus glaber | reverse complement strand
AAAATGGAAACAAAGTCTTTGTAAATAGAGAGGGATGATGGCATTGAAGAGAGGGCAGGGGAATAGGGAAAAAATAAGATCCAAGAGAGATTATGTAAAGGCACAAATTTCCAATGATGAATGTCATTATATTGTATACCTGAAATGTACCAATAAAATTCATTTTAAAAAAAGAAAAGCAGAATTCAAATATCATTGTTTTACAATCATATAAAATAGTCACCATTAAGTAAATGCAGGAGATAAAAGAACAATGAAAGAATTATGAAGAAGAGACCAGCTATAATCACCTGAGACAAGGATTTAATCTTACCTCTTTAAAACTGTGAAAAAGAGACATTGTCTGTCTTAGGATAGGATACAATGTGAAGCACACAGCCTGGCCAATGAAGAGTTCTGGTCAAAATAGGTGGTCCAGAATCTAACCAAGCCTGAAGTGGAATAGAGGAGCAAATTAAACCTCACCACAAAGAAGCAGGGAGACCAGTCCAGGGGGAAAACTCTAAAGATCGAACTAGGTTTTTGCAATGAATCAGAAGGTAAAGAGGAGAAAGGTGACAAGAGAAAAAGGACTATTCACCATTGAAAAAAATTAAAGTGAAAGAACAGCCAAATTAATATGTATCTTAGTTTGGGTCTGATTTAACCAAACCAACTCTAAAGTAAATGTTATAGTGACAATTGGAGAAATCGGACTTGAAGAGGTATAATATGATATCAAGCAATTACAATGAGTATAACAACAAAAATATAGTTATACTGTATTTTTTTCAGAGATGGATACTGATTTATATAGAAGTAAAATAACACAATGTGTGAGGCTTGCTTTCAAATACTTCAGCAATGGAAAGCAAAGAACGGTTATGTACTAAGAATGGGTCAAAATTCTTTATGATTTTTTTATACAGTGAAGTACTACTCAGCCATAAAGGAGGACAAACTAGACATTTATAGCTAAATGGATGCACCTAGAGACCATACTCTTAAGTGAAATAAATCAGACACACACGTGTAAATATCACATTGTTTCTGTGGTGTAACTGAAAATGTAGATAAGGACCAAAATGTGTAATAGATATTGTGAAATAGGAAAAAACTGTTCAAATGGGAAGGAGCATAAGGGAGGGAGGAGAAGGAAAAGAGGTAAGGTAAAAGAAAAAATGAGAAAATAATGATAAAATAGAAACAAAGCTCTTGTAAATAAGCAGCAGATTGGGATAAAAGGGTGGGGAGGGGAATGGGAGAACTAAGAATAGAGATATACCATGTACATGTACAAATTCTATATGATGAATGTGATCATTATGTATATCTAAATTATAGCAATAATAAACTTAATGATAAAAAACTGTCAAATTATGAAACTGAATGACAGGCAAATGAAGATTCATTGTATTCTTTCTATTTCATGTTCATTTGACAATTTCCAAATTTTCTTAAATTTTGCTCTTTGTAAATAAAAGGATGTCTTATTTAATTAGCATACTATTGAGAATCACTGTGAGACAAAACATGAATTGCAATAAAACAACTTAAAAGTCAGTCAAGAGAAAATAAGAGAAGCCAGCTTTCAAAGATGTCTTAATAACAAAGTGTGTTTAAGAGCAGAACATCACAAGCTATGGTACTCACTGACAGTTTTTGAAATTTTAATCAGAAAAAAGAAGCTTTTTAGTACCAAATAAGTAATTAAAGAATCATTTTAAACAGTGGAAATATGTTTATCTTCCTTCTTAAAAAATTGTTATTTAATGAAAACTTTAACTTCATATGTTGGTCTTTACATAGAATTTTATTGACTATTTCTTTATATCAATCAATTCAGATTTAGATATTTACAAATGATATGAAAATATCAAGCACTGGATTTAATGGAAATTTAATAGAACACTGAATTTATCAGTTGAGTAATATTTACACCTAGCATCTCAAAAAGCAAAATAAACTTTAGAAAAATCCTGTGTTTTCTAATACCTAGATATGTTGACAAAAGAAAGAATATCAACAAAATGATTATTAATGGGGGCAAAAAACAATTTAATGAAAACCATCAAAATCTTACAACATCAAAACACATCAGATTTGCAAGAAGAAATGTGAGGATTATAGAACTCAAGATAAATATGGTCAAAAATGTTATAGTTACAAAAAGCAAGGAAAAGAGCAGAACTGCTCCCAATTTTTGGGCATTAAACTTGAAAACCAGAAGGAAATAGTAAGCCCAAAGGAAGAATTTTATGTCTACAAACTTCTGTAACATGGACATTTAGAAGAAAAAAGTGATTTCTGGTCTTTAGGACTTACATACTACTGCCTCCTGACCAACGGTAGCTGCAGGCTCTCTGGGTGTTCCCTCTACCTTGCAATTCCATAACTTCCTTCTGGGGCCACTTAGCGTCACGCACAGTAGCCCAACACACACACACACACACACACACACGAAAACTTAAAATCCTCTCTTCTCTGCAGTAGAAGATAAATACTCAAAAATGTTTGAAGCAATATTTTGTTAGATGATGCTAATGCTGACTAAAAATAAGTCTGGCCAGAATCTTACCACTATTAGAAAAACAAGGAAAAGATGATATTGAAGGCACACATTTGAAGAAAATGCAAATGAGACTACCATTTGGCTTTAAAACATTTTCTTCATCCAAGAGCAAGGTTTTTTGGCTTGGCATCAATTGAAACATAATAAAAATGACAAATTGGCCCACAAGCTTAATGTGTGACAATGTTTGTTCCAGTGGATATCATATTTCTTTTCAGATTAAAGCCTGTTTTTCTTAAAGAAAAAAATATTTATTTAAGCCAATCATTAGAATAAGAAACTCAAGCTTTTCCTTATCTGCTATGACTACAACTATTAGAAATATATTGTATTTCCCAAGGCAGGGCTTTATCACATACCCTTAATATTTCTTGTTAGCACTGGGAGCGAGTTAGAATTGGAAAATCTGCCAACCCTTCTCTCCTCCTTTCCTCATTTATTTTATCTCAGTGGAGGAAGAGACACTAATGTAACTTTGATACTGTGGCAATGACCCCACTGTGGCCTGGTAACCAAGAGGCAGGCTTTTAGAGCCATTCTCTGCTCTAAAAAATAACATGTTACAATCAAATGGAGTTTATTCTAAAAATTAAAGTCTATCTAGACATTCAAAATCAATATAACTCATCCTATTACAAAAAAAGAGAAAAATCAAATGATCATCTCAAAAGATGCAGAAAATCATTCAACAAAATACAAAAACATTTCTGATAAATACTTTCTATAAATAAAACAACAACCTCAACCAGTGAAAAAGCCTATGAAAAACCTACATCTCAGACCCTACTTGCTATTTGAGCCTGAATGTTTTCCCTTTAGGATCAGGAAAAAGAGAAAGATTCTGTCTCTCATCACTTCTATTCAAAATAATACTGGAGATTCTTAAATCAATGCAATAAAAGAAAAATAAGCAAAACTTATCCACACTGGAAAATAATACATAAAATGGTCTTTTTTCCAAGATGAACTAATTGGTTCTATAAGAAATCCCAAGGAATGTTTTAAACAGTTCTTGGAACTAATGAGTGAATTTATTAGCAAGGTGGAAGAATACAAGATCAATATATAAACATCAGCAATTGACACTTGAATTTTAAATATCATTAACAATATTCTAAAATTTAAAAAATAGTTAAAGATAAACAGAACAAGGGAACTGAAGACTTAGGAATTTATTATGGTCAGTGTACTCAGATTAGAGGACTCTACTCTTAGGGTATCAGTTCTCCTCAAATTTATCTATACATCTACCACAATCCAAATAAAAATTAAAAAGTCAAATTATTTAGAAATTAAGTTGTTTCTGAAATTCATATGGAAATACCAAAAACAGAGTAGCCAAATCAACTTTTAAAAAGGAAAAATATGTTGGAGGATATAATGATACTCAAATTTAGGATTTAAAAACCATAGCCAAAACGAGTATGACAGTAACATAATCAATGGAATAGAATAGTGAGTCTGGAAATAAACTAAAAAAGTATAGTCAATTTATTCCCCTCAAAATGTAATTGAATTAAAGTGAAAAATATGAGTTTTATCATCAAACAATACTAGAAGAATTAAATATCCACATCTCAAAAAGGGGGGAAAAAAAGGAAAAAACTTGATCCATATCTCACCTCATGTAATATACAAAAATTAACTCAAAATGGACGAGACCTAAATATAAACCCAAGGACAATAAAACATCTAGAAGAAAATCTTTGTGAATATGAGTTAGGTAAAGATTTTTTAGATACAAATGTAAAGTATGAAAGATATAATAAGAAAAGTGGATAAATTGTTCTCTGAAAGATATTCTTAAGAAAGGGGTAAGTCAAGCTACAGACTGGGAGAAAATATACAAATCACGTAATTCATAAAAGGTTAGAAACAGAAATACATAAAAACCTTTCAAAACACAATAGTAATAAAAACCACCCAAGCCATTAAAAGGTGGACAGTAAGCTCAACATCGTTAGTCTTTAATCAAATGCAACTTAAAACTACAATATAATATCACTACATAAATATTCAGAATGCTCACAACTAAAACAAGTGACAAAACCTAGTTTTGTCTAGGATGTGAAACAACTGGACCTCACATACACTTTTGGTGGGAATGTAACAGAACTTTGGAAACCAAGTTGACATTTTCTTAGAAAGTTATTCGTTTACCTACTATATGATACAGCCAATCTACTCTATGTGTAAAAAGTCCCACCAATATTAAAGAGTCATACTGGAAGACATTTTTTTCTTCCACTATAGAAGCTATTTGTACATGATACTTGGAATTGCTGCTGGTGTATCATGATCACATGTGAAGATATGTCTACCATACTGCAGAATTTAGAGATGGAAAGCTTTAGCATCAGTGGACTAGCTGAGCCTTAACTGATGGATCCTGGTTTCTTGTCATGTGCCTCAAGATTTCCTGTTATAAATTCCATGTTTATGATCTCCCTGCTGGTTGGACCTACAACTATCTGCAGATTAATTAGCACACATTTAATAGGAATCGTGTTACTAACAACTCAGCTGAAAATGAGTCAAGTCTACTCAGGATTTAACACTATAGAAAATTATGGTTGCAAATATTATTCTCTCTTGTCCATTCTTTGCCCACCTCAATCTCCGTCTTTAATCACTACACACACACATAAATGTAGACAATGCTAGTCCCATTTTTCTTTTGCTTTAAACTTTCCTTTCACTCTCTCGTCTCAATGAAACTTTAGGATTCTCTCTCCCATTGCATTCAAAAAATATCTAGGAGCCTTTTTTAAAACACATTTTCCAAAAAACCCATTTTCCCAAGTGTATTAGCTTGATCCTTACCACTAGGTTGGTGCAATGGGCAGATATACTCTCTGGAAGGAGTAAAACCATGATTAATGTTCAGAGCACTTTGGACTTAATCTACCTAGATCTAAATCCCTTCTCAGCCAAATACTAGCCAAGTGACCTTAGAGAAAGTTACAATAATCTGTGCCTTAGTTTCTTTATTTATGATACAGAAATCATGATAATAATACCAACCTCATAAAATTGTATGAAGTGAATTAATTGGGTAAGGTGTGAGTCTATTATTGGCAAAAGTATTATCACTATCATTCCCATTTTAGAGAGGAGAGAAAATCTCAATAGATTAGATAATTTGTAAATATATATACAAACCAAAGTCAAAATTCAGGTCTCTCACTACTATTTCTATGTTTTCCTATACTACACACAGATTTCCTGCAGACAAAATTTGCTGGCAATCAGCAGTTCAACTGATGATCAAATGAAAGCAGATGAGACTGCTTTCCAGTCTTAACACTCTGGCAAACCAAAACCTGGGAGATATAATCTCTGTACTTATGTGGGAAGACTCTGCATCCAGCTAATGGAGGCCTCGTCCAAGACTGATTGGAAATCCTAAGGAGACTGAAATCAGGGGGAGGAGGAAAGGAAGACTGGTGATTACAAACAATTAAAGTGAGTCCTGAACACACTACAGCTAGTCTTTGCCAATGATAAAAAATGAAAGAGGGGTCACAAGTTAATTTAAGTGTATTATCTTTTCTGGGAAGCGGAAGTGGCTTCTCTTCCATTCACTTCCTGTTTCAGATAATAAAACTCACCAGCCAGCTCCCTTCCTTTGTGCCATGCCTTTCTAGGTTGCTGTTTTATCTGAGTACAAGGTCAGACTCAATATACTGATCTTGCAAAAATAAACTAATCTAGCCTGTTGCTGCCCCCTCAAATTTATTTTAACTCCAGACATTTAAGAACTCCAGTTTGAAACATTCTGAGCCTCTGACCACAGTTTTAACTTCCCATGTGTCTATCAGCCCTTCCAAAGAAACTCAACCAACTGCCTGGAGTTCTGATGCTCTTCCAGGTACAAGAGGAGAGACTGCAGGTGCACAGAAGACATCACTCACTCCTTGTGCTGCATTTCTGTGTAAGGCGATTAGAGAACTCTTAACACCTCATTTGAATTTCATAATCTAGCCAATGCAAGAGCCCTGAAGGCCTCAGTTCTGGTAGAAGGGCTTCTGGCCTCCTCCATACACTGACACCGAGAGTCACTTTCCTTCTTGCCTCAGGTGACCACTATGATGCTCCTGCTCAGAAAGTCTCCCACTGAGCATTCACAAGTGTGTCTGCCCTGTTCCTCCATCTGTGCTTTCAGTCAGGCAGTCTTGAGTTTCTCTGGGAAAGAATGAATGTCAGAGGTTTACACGGACCCACCTCCCAGCACATGCTGTCACTATAATGCTGATGAAGGGACTCCCCCACACACTAGGAAGATGATGGAGAGGAGGGAATCCTTCTGGGAACATGTGATAAGACCTCCTGAATCCAGAATGTAGTCCTTTGGTAAAGGTTTGTATCTAGACTGAGTAATAGCAACAACCCACTGGAAATACAACCAGCTCTCCCTATCTGTGTGTTCTGCAACCCTGGATTCAACCAACCACAAGTTTAAGTTATTTGGGGAAAAAAATTCTTGCTATGCTGGACATGTACAGACTTTATTATTATTCTCAAAATAATACAGCTATTACAACTATTTGCACAGCATGTACATTAGATTAGAGATGGTTTAAAGTACACAGGAGGATTATAGAGGTTATACGCATATATTACATCAGTTTATCTAAGGGACTTGAACATTTAGGATTTGGGAATCTGTAGTTCTGGGGAGTCCCACAAATACTTAGGAAGGACTTATTCAAGCTTTGTTGATGCTGAGTGTTCAGTACTCTTTTCATTCCAAATGTGGGGGCAGTCTGAAAATTCACTGCAATTTTATTATTCATGGCCAGCTAGTCAATGCTTCAAACCCATAGCTAAAAATTTAAAAAAGTTAAAAGGATCCAAATTGAAGTGCACAGAAAGACAGCCCTCAAGTTTGGCTCCTAAGAAAGGAGTCCTTGACAATGAAATGGTACCAAGAGCATGAAGTAATACAGAACAAAGGCAGCAAAGGCATTTTCACAAACACCCCACTTTTCCAGAATAGCAACCTATTCTGGAACCCTGGGAAACAAGAGCAAAGAAGGGGGCATCACAATCTCAGATTTCATGTTATATGACAAAGGACAACAACAGATATATGGATCAATGGCACATAATAGAGGATGTAGAAACAACCTCAGACACATTCATCCACCTGATCTTTATCAAATGCTAGAAGAAAGATAACCTCTTTAGTAAATGGTGCTGGGAAAATTGGTTATATGCATGCAGAAGATTGAAGCTAAATCCATTTCTCTCACAATATAGTAAACTAAAATGAAAATAGTTTAAATATCTAAATATTAAAATCAAAACACTTAACACCTTCTGGGAGATAAAATAGGTAAAACTCTCGAAGGCATAGGCGAAGACTTTCTAGACAGAACCCATTTGCACAAGACATAACATTAAGAATCAACAAATGGGGGCCGGGGATTTAGCTCAGTGGTTCTGCTACCTGCCTCACAAGCAGAAGGACCCGAGTTCAATCCCCAGTACCAAAAAAAAAAAAAAGAATCAACAAATGGAATCATACCAAAAAAGCTTCTGTACAGCAAGGAAACAACCAATAGGGTGAAGAGAAAACCTAGAGAATGGGAGAGAATTTTTCTAGCTACACCTTGGACAAAGGATTAACATCTAGGATATATGTATAAAGAACTCAAAAAAGTTAGATTCCCTCAAATAAAGGATCCAATAGGGATCTGAAATGAATAGACACTTATTGAAAATACAAATGACTAATACATGAAAAGTGTTCAACAATTTTGATCATTAGAGAAATGCAAATTAAAACACTGAGATTCCATCTTACTCCAGAAAGAATGGTTATCACCAAGAAATCTAGTAATAATAAATGCCAATAAGGCTGTGGGAAAAAAGGAACACTTCTACAATGTTAGGGTTGGGGGGGGGGGACTAGTACAGCCATATGGAAGTCATTATGGAAATTCCTAAAATAAATAAAATTTGAAATCCTATTCAATCCAGCTATTCCTCTACTAGGTATCTTCCCAAGAGAGGCAAGGCATCATATTATAGTGATACAAGCATACCCTTATTTATAGCAGCACAATTCATAAAAGCTGAATCTTCAAAGAGGCATATATATCCAACAGCAGATGAATGGATAAACATAATGTGCTATTTATACATAATGCAGTGCTACTATGCTATAAAGTAGGACAAACTTATGGGAAAATGTATGCACCTTGAAAGACTAATGTGATATAAATCAGACACACAAACTTAATTATCACATAGTTTGTCTTATTGAGGAACCCAAGGTATAAAAAAATTGAGAAAAATAAAAGATAGATAATAGGACACAGGGAGATACATCTTTTTGCAAATGAGAATGAGACCAACAAATGAAGCAGAAGGGAGGAGGAGGAGAAGGGGATGTAAAAATAATTAAAATGTGTCATGGATATACCAAGTACCCATAAAGAATGTAATCATTTTATATCACAAACATGTACTAATACAAATTTTAAAAATTAAGCAAAGATGTGAAAGATTTCTACAATGAAATTATAAACCACTGATAAAAGAAATTGAAGAGGACATGTTATATGGAAAGACACCCTATGTTCTTAAATTGAAATCAATCAATATTGTTAAAATGTCCATACTAGCCAAAGTGATCTATAGATTCAAGGGAATACCAATGAAAAGATTACAATCTTCACAGAAAGAAAACCTTAAAGTTCATATTGAACTTAATATGAAAAAGAAAAAATAGCCAAAGTTATCTTTAGCCAAAACTCCATAGTTGGTCATATTATAGTACCTGTCTTTGAAATAGCCTTCAAAGCTGTAGTAATCAAATAGCATGTTATTGGCATAAAAAGAGACACAATGATCAATGGAACAGAATAGTGAGCCTCAATATTAACTCACATATCTCTAACTAACTGATTTTCAACAGAGGTGCTAAGAATACATACTGGGGAAATGATTTCAATAAATGATTCTTGGAAATTAGATATCCACATGCAGAATAAGAAAACTAGAGCCCTGTCTCTCACCAGTTACAAAAATCAACTTAAAATGGGCTCATGACTTACATTTAAGAACTGAGAGAATAAAACTACTAGAATAAAACACACATAAAATACTTCAGGACATTGGTATTGGCAGTGAATTTTTGGACAAGACTCCAAAACCAAAACAAGAATAAATCAATGGATTATATCAAACTATAAAGCTCCCAAATATCAAAGTAAACAACAGAGTGAGGAAACAGCCTAAACTAGAAGAAAGTATTTCAAAATATGTATCTTACATGGAGTTTATAGCCAACATATGCTGGCTATAAAAGAACTCTAAAAGAACTCAATAATAAAAAATGAAATGAAAATAATGAGGAAAAAGACCTAAATAGGTATTTCTCAAGAGAAGACATGCAAATCACTGATAGGTATATGAAAAGATAGTTGACATCATTAACCATCAGATAAATGCAAATCAAAGCCACAATGGATTATAACCTCACCTCAGTAAGAATGGCTATGATCAAAAAGACTAAGAGATAGAGGAAGGGGAGGGGCAAAAGAGGGCAAGAGGAAGTAAAATGAATTAAGATGTATTATGCACAAGTGTCAACTCTGTACAATACATGCAACAGTGTACAGCAAACATGTACTAATAAACACAGAAAAAAAGACTGAAGTTTACCAAGTGCTAGCAAAGATGTTGAGAAGAGGGAAGCCTTACATATTATTTGTGAGTAAGTCAGTACAGTCATGGCAAACAGTACAGTGATTCCTCAAAAAATTAAAAACAGAACTAAATTAAGATCCGCCTATCCCACTACTGGGTATATATCCAAAGAAAATGGAATTGAAATCAGTTGTGTCCAACATATATCTACAATAGCCAAGAAATGGAAACAAAGTGCCCATTAACTGATCAATGGACAAAGAAATGTGGTACATATACACAATGGGATACAACAGAGCCATAAAAAAGTCTGGAGAACAGGAATTGAACCAGAGATTTTTAAGCGAAATAAACTGGAGACAGAAAAACAAATAATGCATAATTTCACTCATATGTGGAATTTATGAAGATTGCTATCATTGAAATTGAGGACAATTATAGTTACCAGAGCCCAGGGAGAGAAGAGAGAGGGGAGAAAAGAGAGACCTTGATTAATAGGCACTAAGTTACAGTTAGAAGCAAGAAGTTTTAGTTTGCTATTATGGTAGGATAAACGTAGATAACAAGAAGGTACTATATATTCCAAAAACTAGAAGAAACTATTTTGAAAGTTTTCATAGGAAAGAAATGAGAAATGTGGGAGAATATAGGGATGTTTAATTTGATTTAAACAATATGAAACATATACATGTATCAAAACTTTGCCTAGTTTTGCCACTAATATATATAATCTTATGTCTCAGTTAAAATAAATTAAACTGAAATTTAAAAAAAATTTAAAAACAGAAATTAATACTTGCCATGTGAAGGAGTAGACCATTTCTCTTTTTAAAAGTAAGATTACAAGAGGGTCAGAGTTAAATTATGCTTCCATAAATTTTATGGATACTTTATCAAAAAGAGAGAGCTTTTAAAAACAAGGTCAGAACAAGGGTTCCTGCCTCGTCTTTTTCCTCCGAAATCATCCATGCAAGGAGTTCTCTTTCCACTAACTGCTCACTTATTTGCCCAAATATAATTGCACCTTTTAATATTCAAGGCAACTTCCTGTTACCTTCACAAATGGGGATTTTTTTCTGGGGAGAACAAAGTGTGGTAAAATGGAAGGGTGCTGGACTAGAATGCTAAAAGAGTAGGGGCCAGGCCCGGGATAAGCCCTTAACCTCTCACTTCACCTTGGCAGAAGTCATTTTACCTGTCCACATCTGATTTCCTCATCTGTAAAACAAAGGCAAAGAACCAGGTGAATTGTCAGATCCTTTCCAGCATTCTGTTTACAGAAGCAAACTTGGCAACTGTTGCCTTCTGGGAACCTACCATCAGTACTCGCCGAGTGTAGAAAAAGTCTAGTCAGTCTCCTGGGATGTTCGCTAACTTCTCTGAGGGCCGCTATACAGGTTAGGCTGCAATTTGTGCATAGGAAAATTATTTACCCTTGAGTCATTAAGTAGTTTCAGTATTTTCACTACATTACCAAAAGTCAGCGTTTCATGTTTTCTCCCATATTCATGACTTTTGTGTCAACAGTTATGGATAACTGGGGGAGGAAGGGATAAATAAAAATAAAGTAAGAGTCATTCAAGATCTTTGCAAGGCCAGTCTCTTTGTCACACTTCCTAAAAAACTGTTGTCACATACCATCTGGCAGTGCTAATTCTTCAAATTTTCAGAATGTCCTGATTATATCCTATGTGGTACACTGACATATAATCATAATAGATAACAGGATTACTTCTTCAGATTGCACCAAAGTTTTTACTTGTGAAATTTTCATATGTCACATGCCATTAAGATCCATTTTTGATTCCTAAGGACAATTTTATATCCATTGCTATTTTCAACAACAAAACTCCCCATCTAATAACTCTATTTTGTCCAAAATTAACAATCTAAATGCAATTGCTTTGAACAGAGATTGTAGGTTTTTTGTTTTTTTTTTTTCAGCTAGCCCACTGCAATGTGTGTAGTGCTGTGTCATGGGACAAAGCTGTGAGTAAGATGTTGGCTGCCTTTAAATGCTTCTGAGGGCTTCACTTAGCTCAGGTTGAATGTAGAGGCTTACGCTTTGGGGTCAAGGTCAAAAACAGAGGAACCAGTAACTGATGAGCTGCAGTACCCTAACACTGTCAGATTTCAGGATCTGAAAAGCAGAGAGCCAAAGGAACCTGGTTTTTTCTTCCTTCATCCATTTATTAAAATATTCATCAAGCCTGAGAAATGCAAAGTGGAGCAGCACAAGTAATATTAAACAGCTACTTGCAATAAACCCAGAGGAATTTTGACTGAGAAAAGGGTGGAAATGTCCCTGGAAAAAAGAGCCAGAAAAAGAAAACAGAAAATTTCCACACAACACCACTGTAAATTCTGATTTCAAAATCACTTAGAGGACTTCTCTGACCATAGCATAAGAAGTTACCCACTCCCATGTAAAATGACTCTTCGAGAGAGATAATGACATTCCTTGTCCCTTTTATTCTCACCAGTGAATTTTCTATGGCATCTATTTGTTTAATATGAATCCCTAGGAATGTGACAGTGAGCAGCGCGAGCAGCACATCTTCAGTAAGAGCTTAGTATTAACAAGGAGCAGAAGGTGAGAGCTTCCGAATCATTGCTCTCTGGGAGGTCTGTGTGTGCTGACACTGCCAAGGAGAAAACCACAAACTAAGTTCTCACAGGAATACTCTAATAGGAATAGAAAACTAGGAAGCAGTAGGAAAGAAGATTCCATCTCACTGTAGCAGAATCACACCAGGAATGTGATCAGAAACTTGGCTTGGGGCTGTAACTATCTGTCCTGCAGTAATAGAAGCTGCATTAATTTACAGATGAAAGGCACAAAGGACAAGGTGTAACTAACTAGGAGGTCTATGAACAAATACTGGCTCTATACACATCACTATCCTTCTTTAGAAAGCAGTAGAGTGGATTATGTTGAGATCCTACAGCACAAAAAGAAAACACAGCAGTCAATAAACAGAATAAAGTTTTCTTTTGAAAGTATATGCCATAGAAGGCAGTAGAAATTTTCAAAAGAATTACATTATGGAAAAGCTAAGTAGAACCAAGAGAGAAGCAGAAAAAAATGGAAGTTTGGTAAGATTAGAAATGATTATAAAATTTAAATGCACCATTAGAATTGTCAGTGAATGTGATAAAAACATTTTATTTTAGGGCCAGGGATTTAGCTCAGTGGTTCCGCCGCCTGCCTCGCAAGCACAAGGACCCAAGTTCAATCCCCGGTACCAAAAAAGACCCAAAAAACAAAAAAACATTTTACTTTGCTGACAATACAATAGGATAAGCTATAGAGGATAAACTTCAAAACTCTCAGAACGTAGACATAATGACAAAGCAAAATTGAGACTGAATAGTTATATATCGAGAGATAATGAAGTCAGCTTAGACCTTACTATTATTTCTGAAAATGTACAGCTGCAAAACACATCTGATATTCCATTTTTAATAATCTTACTTTGATCTATTTCCTATAAGTTTTTAGCTCCTCAGATACATCTCTTTTTGTCTCAATGCTAGTGAAATTTCAGCCTCTACTGTTAAAAACCACAGGTTCTAATAACTATTATTGAATAAGATATCTGCATGGTAAGAAGAAAACAATTCTTTTCTTTTGATGCTACTGAAATGTTATTCCACATCATAGATGCTCCTTTCAAAAAAGCCTATGTAGAGTCTAGAATTCAAAAATTGGTTCAACTCTCAAATTCCAAAGCACCTGTAATTTAGATTGATTGGATTATTTGCAGATGTGATGGGCTCAGGTAATAATATTAGCATCTCTGCTAGCTCAAATGTAAAAGGTTTTAAACAAAATATAAAATAAATACATTTGGTAGAATGTAGGAAAGTATGATGAAAGTTTAAGGAAAAAATTCTCTGCATTTTATTATGTACAATGAAAAATAGAAAATAAAAAGAAATTTAAAGATAATCTGAAACCTAGTTATTCTATGAATAGGTAAGATATAATTAATGTGTGAAAATGATAGAAAAGTCTTTCTGATATTCAAATATTCTAAGTATTACATTAATATATACTTCCTTACATTCATGTACATATAAATTACATTAATTAATATAATCAAATTACAGGAGAAAAATTTAAAACAGGTATCATGTTAAATACAATTCTATAAACAGCACTAAACACAAATAACTACTACTCTATGGTTATATTAGTAAAAACTGCATATAATTATTGAAAGATATTGAAATATACCTAAAATAAAATAATTCAGAAATAATATTCTACACCTGAAATTACATATTATAATAAGAAAAGGGGGGTTAACTCAGAATTGAGAAAAAGTGGCTCAACCTGAATGATAAAAAAATTTTCATAGTTTTTTTTTGGTACCGGGGATCAAACTCAGGACCTTGCAAGGCAGGTGGCGGCACCACTGAGCTCCCCGGTCCCAAATTTTCATAGTTTTAATTGCTAGTATTCCCTTTATGATATTAAATAATTGAGATATTAGGTTTTAGTGTATTTAAAAACAAATATTTAAATTATATAATAGAGTTATAACTTCTAAATCACTAGAAAAAAAAATGAAGGAATATTGAGCAAACTTTTTTTTTTGCAAACAACTTTTTAAAAGGATCACATAAAAAAGATCCAGTGTTAGTTTTGACAGTAAATGTAATGATTCAAACTAATATTAGAACAGAAATATTTTATTTTAAAAATAAAATTCAATTTAATTAAATTTCCAGAATGCATAAGCATAAAAGTTAAAAATAACATTAAAAAGTAAAAAAAACTGAATGAATAATTGTTACAAGAATAGTAGTAACCATAGGATTCCTTTATAATAATAAAGACACAGTAGCTATTACTACTCGAGCTATAATTGGTTAATATAAAAGATTCATGAACATGTGAGAATAAACCATGACATCTAAGTATATAGAGCAAAAATATAAATTTGAGAAGATTAAAAAGCAAGCCACAGAATGGGAGAAGTATTCACAATTCATATTTCTAACTAAGGTCTTGTATCTTATATGCATAGATCTTATAATTCAATTGTAAAAAATAAAATACCCAATAAAAATTAGCAAAAGAGATGGCCAGGCATTTCCCAATGATACACAAAAAGATACTCAACATTATCTGGCATTAAGAAAACTAAAACTGAAGCATTTCTATAAACACAAGAAAAAACAAACATTGTAAATATTGAGAGTATCAACTGTTGATAAGGCTATAGAGCAAGTGTGAAGTACAAGTGTACAACCACATTGGAAAACTGCCCGTATCTCCCCCCAAAAAACCATATACTGAAGATGCAATCCAGTCATTCCACTCCTAGACATTTACCCGAGATATAAAAACAGATGTCCATACAAAAACATAAAATGAATGTACAAAATAGCTTTATGTAGAGTATTATTAAAAAAATAAAAATATCATTTAATTGATAAATATATTAAACCACTATTATATACCCCAGCAATCTAATAACACTCTCTAATAAAAAAAAGGGGGAGAAAACACTGATAAAAGTGAAAATGTGAATGAATCCCCAAAAACAATGTGCTACATGAAAAAAAGCTTGGCAAAAAACAACAATACATCCTGTGTGACTTCAATTCTGTAAAATTCTTAAAATGAAAATTAATCTACCGTGACAGAAAACAGGTTAAATGATTGCCTGGGGGAGAAGTGAGAGGTAGATTGTAAAGGGGCACAGAGAAACTTTGGGGGGATTGAAAACATCTCCATTACAGCCTTGTTTTCACACATTTTACATGCCACAGATAATTTTAGAGGTGCATAGATCAGCAAACTGGACACTTTACATGGATCACATTACTGTGTATTTGTGTTAAACCTCAATAAAACTAATTTAAAAATTGAGAGAAAAATATTGTTATAGGAATTATGAGCTTACATTCCTACAGTGGCCAAATGTGTGATATAAATGAGCAGAAGAGGATGAATTTAAGATTTCTTATTTTCTTAAACACAATGATTCCTCAGGACCGGGGATTTAGCTCAGTGGCACTGCGCCTGCCTCACAAGTGCAAGGTCATGAGTTCCATCCCTGGTACCAAAAAAACCCAAAAAACAAACACAATGACTTCTCAGTCTATCTTTAATATTTTTAACTTTAATTGACATAATTGTTGCATCCAGTGGAGGTTCTCTGAGAGGGATAGGGGTCCCCCATGACCTTTCACTTTTCTCCAGGTCCCTCACCCTCACTCCAGTGAAGAATAAGGAAGTGGGGCCATACCTTGGGTGGAAAATGAGGAAGTCAGGACTGAAGTGATAGGAAATGAAAGTTTATTTATGGTGCAGGGAATGCAAGAAAAAGCTATCTTAAGAGCAGAGCGTGCTGCAAGGTGGGGATGGGTCTAGAGCAAACTCATAGTGTTAGCTGTTCTCTAAAATAAGCTGTTTCACTGCTTGGTGTAGTCTAGGTCAATCAGGGTCTTAGCCTTTGTTTCTAGGGTGAGGAATAGCTCAGTGGGCTGGGAGTTCCTCAAGCCCACAGTAAATACATGTAATAGTTTCACAGGGGTAGCTTCCCCAAACACATAGTGTAGGATGAGCAACTGTCAGCCACCTAAGTCTTGCCCTGTACTCTCTGCCTACGCCCCCTCCCATCTATCCTTACATAATCGTATATATCTAGTTGAAATTTCAATACATGTATATAATATGTAATGATCAGATTAGAATAATTAACATATCCATCATCTCACACATTACTTTCATACATTATCATAGCTTTACGCTGGGATTCAAAATTCCCTCCTTGTAGTTAATTTGAGGTATACAATAATTATTGCCACCATAGTTATTCTAATGTGCCACTGTATATTAGAAGTTGTTCTTCTCATCCAACTGTAGCTTTGTGCCATCCTTGTTATCATTAATCATCCTCTCTCCTTTCCCTTTCCCCTATTTCCTTCCCAGTGGTAAGCACTATTCTATTCTCTACTTCAACCAGATCACTATATTAGCTTCCATATAAAATGAGTTATAATTATTTGTCTTTCTGTGCCTTATTTCCCTTAACATAATGCACTCAGTTCCATCCATGTTGCTGCATATGAGAGAAGTTCATTCTTTTTATGGCTCAATAATTTGTGTACATATAAAACATTTTCTTTATCCATTCATTCAGTGAGGGACCCTAGGTTGATCCCATTTCCTGGCTATTATGAATAGTGAGGCAATAAACATGAGTGTAGATGTCTCTTTGACAGGCTGATTTCATTTTCTTTGGGTGTATAACAGTAGTGGGATTGCTGGGTCATATGTCGTTCTATTTCTAGTTTTGCACTGACAGTGTTTCAGAGCTCCCACTGCTTTACCTCCTCAACAGCATTTGTTATTTTTTGGTCTTTCTGATGATGGCCATTCTAACTGGGGAAAGTTGATATCTCACTGTGGTTTTGACTTGCACTTCCCTGAGGATTAGTGAGGTTGAGCATATTTCATATACTTTTTGGCCATTCATATTTCTTATGAGAAATGTCTGTTTAGGTCATTTACTCATCTTAAAAATCAGAGTACTGGGTTTCTTTGCTGTTGAGTTGCTTTTTTTTGTTTTAGTTCCTTACACGTTCTGGATATTGAACCCTTGTCAGAGTAATCACTTGCCAATTGGCACTGCAAGAGGACTTACACCTCTCAGTTCCAGTCAGACATTTCTGGGTGGCAATGAAAATGAAGATTTAACAGATTTTCTAACTTTTCAAAGGAATTTAGAAATCTAGATGTTATATAAAATATCCCAGCTTTTAAATTCTGGTGATTCATTTCATTTTGGTTTTATTCTTTTTTAATTTAAATTTGGTGGGTGTTTTGGGGTTTTTTTTTGTTTTTTTGGTACCAGGGATCAAACTCAGGACCTTCCGCTTGCGAGGCAGGCAGTGGAACCACTGAGCTAAATCCTCAGCCCATAAATTTGTATTTTTAACTAAAACATAAAAATTGTACTTTAAAAATAAAACTGCCTTGGGCTGGGGATTTAGCTCAGTGGTTCCGATGCCTGCCTCGCAAGCACAAGGACCCGAGTTCAATCCCCGGCACCAAAAAAAAAAAAAAACCAATAAAATAAAACTGCCTAATTATGTGGGCAAACAAAAGACATGTGTGTGCGGCTGATCATCCACAACTTGTGCTTTGCTGTTTTGTGCTTAGTCCTTCAATGCTTAAGTGAACAAAATACAGTGGACCCTCAAGTTACAATTGGCCTGACAAATGAACAACCTGGGTTAATTAGGTTAATGGAAGGTTCATCTGCCTCTTGTTATCTACAGTGTGTACCCAGGTAAACATCCACATGTCAGCTGTATTAACTTACAGCCAACTTGAGTTACAACCAGCCCTCGGGAATCGTTCCAGTTCATAAGTCAAGGGTCCACTATACAAATGAAGAGAGTACTTGAAAAATATAATTAAGCTTCATTCAACATATATGATGCTATTTGTATTTCTCCAAAGAATAAACATTTTAAACATCTGTGAAACATTTATAGTAATTGATTAATAGTCTATAATAAAACTTCAGATTCCAAGAGTCAGAATTAAGCAAGTTGCAACCACTGACTAAAATACAATTAAACTAGAAACTGGTAAGAAAGGTATCTTAAAACAAATTTTAAAAACTAAAAAGTTAAAGATCAACCTCTACAATGCTTGGACAAACAATATAAATTATCAGTGATTCACCATTTAGAAAATAATGTCAAGGAGAATATCTCATAACATACTCCATAAAGAAAAACTAAAGCTGTCTTTTGAAACAAATTAATAACCTGGATTGACTTCATTTTTACAAAATAAAAGTACTATATTTATATCCCAGATTTGCAGCTTAAATTTTACATGACAATATTGGATAAGTAAGTATGAGAAAAAGTATGCATTTTCAAGTCAATGCATTTTTAATGCTAAAAAACAGCATTACTGATGAATAACTGTTAGAAAAAAATTCAGTCTGGAAACGAGTAGCAAGTTGAAAAATTTCTATCAAAAATTCACCCAAAAATAACACAGATGCAGAATAAGAAAGGACATTAAGCCAATTACTTTAATTCTATGCCGTAAGTGTAAAAGGCAGTTTATTGATTTTTCTTTAATTGATATCAGTCAAGAAAATGGACAGTATTCTCCATGCCTATCTGTTACTCCTACCACCAATCCAGTGGTCACAGAAGTAGGGCTCTAGGGAATAAATTTTCAAAACTGCTATTTTAGAGTTACTTTGGTAAAACTAAATTTTTAATTCTTCATTAACTTAATTGTATAAATAATTCAGATGTCCTTACTACTAAATTTCCCCTGAGTTGAACCTAATGCTATTAAATTTATGCTAAAATATTAAAATACAACTGCTACATTTTTACCTTAAATGATAAAAAAATATTCAAAGTTTGGGATTCTCTAAATATCCTGAATGTGTTCTATTGGTTTTCAAATACAGTACTTAAAGACATAAAAATTATGTGTGTTTGGACTTTGAGGTAGTACAGTTATGATCAAATTACTGAAATAATTGTTAGAAGACAGCAGATACTGGCATTTGACAGTTTATTGATTACAAATACAGCTGACCTTCACATAAGTAAATGCCTTTAAAAATATATATCATGCCATGCTTATTTTTTCAGGAAATAGAAACTTTAAATATAATGTTTTACTTAACTTTCCCAGAAGCTCTGAGGGAGATATTGTTTCCCCAATTTTGTAGATGAAAATAGTACATTTTGGAGGTATATACAAAGTGTATTTTCCCTTATCGGGCAGATAGTAAATAATAGAGCAACCCAAGGCCTGTACAACTCAACAATCTGTTCTGTCAACCATATTTACTTTATTGTTGAATCCCCCAAACAATATTTATAGAGAAACTAAATAGATAAAGTTCCATCAAAAAAGCAAACTGTATTCAGTGGAATAAGAAGCTAACTTGCAAACATGTAAACTGATACAGGAGGATAGGTAAAATGTTTTATTAACATCCTTGATATTTCTAGGATAGAAACAAAAAGCTGTGCTTGGGATTTGAAATTTAAAGATAGAAATTTATTTCAATAGACTTTTAAACTACTATTTTTTATTTATATATTAATCGGTACATTTTAGGTATACAATATGTTTACATTTATCATTGGGTGTTTGTACCTGAATATGATGTATCTTGGTTCTTATTTTTTCCCCCATTACCTGGAGCCCTTCACCCCCTCCACCCTTTCCTATTTACATAGACTTTGTTTCCATTTTTTTTTTCTTTTTCATAATTTTTCCTTTCCCTTCTTCCCTTTCCCCTTTCCCTCCTGCCACCCCTATGCCTTTGGACCTTTTCCTATTTCAAATTATCAATTATTCGTTTTAATCATTTTCATTTTAAACTACTATTAAACTAATTGATCTGATGATCCTTGGCTGTGGGTGACTGTGCAAAGGTCCAGCTGGAGTTTGCAAATCCTCACCTCTGCCTGGACCATCTCCCTGCACTACCACAGGGAAGTGCGTTATCTTTTGTTCATCACACATTAATAAGGTAGTCTCAGGAATGTGCCCCTTAGCAACGTCTGGGCACAAAATACATCAGAGATGATTAGCACCATGTTACAAAAGCAAAATTAATGGAGCAGAGGAGAGGGGAAGAAAAATGATCAAGATGCAATATATACCAGTTTCCCAAGATGAATGTAATTATTACGTACTGTAAATATATAGTGATAAAAATACTCTAAAAGGACAATTAACATACTTGTTAATTTATCTAGAGGGTAAATGCTTCAAAATTTGCTCAAAAAATTTTGCTGTAATTCTATAATATATGTGAATACTGTATATTATTCAAAGGAGACATCTCCATGTATTTTTCACACAGAATTCCTCTGAATTTATTTAAGAAATATGTTTGAATGAATACTAAATAAAATATAATCTAGGCAAATAAAAACAATCTTCTGTTTCTTACCATGTTTAGAAAAATAAAAGGTGGCTAGATTCTTCAAGTTTGGAGTTAGTATTTGCATTGCGTAGCTTAAAAGGTTGATCAGATGACATAAAAACCCATGTTAGGGACCTTAGTACATTCTTCCATCTGTGAACCTCTTATATTCCAGGTCTGAGAGAACATTGTGCCATCTGGTAATGTAAGGCTTTTCTTGCTTCCATTTCTTCTCTGGATTCTTTCACTATTCTCTGTAAATAGTGTTGCCCAGTGCTTAGTTCTCATATCTCTACCAGCCACTCTTCATCATTTACGTACACATTGCAGTTAGCTACATCTACACAGCTTTAATTACCACTACCATTCAAATGGCACTCAAAGCTGTATTTGAAAGTCTGATCTTTCATCCTAGCCACAGACTTGGTATTTCCAAGTGCTGAACGTTTCCACAACTACTCAAAATCTAAACACTGCAAGATTAACCTATCTCCATTCTCATATTCTTCTCCCTCCTCTCCTTCCAAAACATGAGCTCCATCATTTCCAATTACCTATTTCTATCATGGATTCCATCAGCTTTACAAGCAATTACACTAACAACTCTGGAGTAGTTTATTATTCACCCCCAAATCTGACAAAATACTAAAGTAAAGCATGTGAATTTTGTATTTTAACTGGGTCTTGAATGTGTCTTTCTCACTCTTATTTCTCCACCTATAATCAGGATTACTAAATTTATCATCTTATTTGAGATTCTGGACTTCCATTTCTTCTTACATATTATATAATTCTAAAATTCTGCTTCAGTCAGACCTGAGTCCTATTCAATTTACAACACATTCCACTTCAACAGAACAGGCTGCCATACTACCCCTAAATGGCACTTTCTTTATAATTTCCATGCATTGGTACATACTGCTTATTTTATCATGTATGCTTTTCCATCTACCTTTCTTTTTTTAAATTGAGTTTATTGGTACATTTTAGGTATACAATACAATGACATTCATCATTGGGAATTTGTGCCTTTACATGATATATCTTGGTTCTTATTTTTTTCCTCATTCCTGATAATCTAAGTTTATCTCTTTGCCAAACTTACTCAGATGAAAACTCCTCCATGAATTGTCCTCCATTCAACCTAGTATATGACCTTGAATTTACATAAGATTTACACTACCTATCTTGACTATTG
Organism: Heterocephalus glaber; assembly: GCF_000247695.1. The sequence goes on along the minus strand of NW_004624733.1, from coordinate 7,242,535 downwards.
ACTCTTTTAGCATAATGTAATTAGTGGGTTTCATATCTTAAATCTCTTTGTGCAAGCAGGAAAAGGTTCTTATGAAATAAAATACTATGATGTATTTCTATTTTCCAGTGTTTTTCACATAGAAATTTCTCAGCAAATACTGTTAAATTATCACTACAGGATGAAGGCATTATCTAACTTTACTTCATTATGTTTATTTTTCCAAGGCATTGGAGTGGCTCTAAATATAAATATGTGAACTCACTGAATACTTGGAGGCAGTTAGAAATTTAATCCTGGATCTTTGTGTCTAGAGTTGTGATCCTCAAATGTTTTAATTTTCTGATTACTTTGAAAATTAAAACCCAAGCAACCCAAATTAAAACCCAGCCTAGAAAAAGGAATTGTTTATATTATGTGAAATGTCTAGGAATTGTCCACCAGGGACTGATAATGACTTCACCAAGGAATTTAGCCCTTTCTGTATTTCTAAACCTTCATCTTCAGCCTGAGGTTTTCCTCCTTGTGGATACTACTAGGTTACAAGAAGCTATTTAACCACCTACTTCGCTGAAAGAGTTAAAGTTCTTTTAGAAAAAGAAGAAACAGATGTTGGGTAGAGAGCTAGAAATCTGGCATTCAGATTATGGGTTCTGAGAAAGAAAACTGACTTTAGCAAGTTCATTCTCTACATTTTAAAATATTGTTACTTTGGTGTGATTCCAAACTTAAAGAAAATTCACAACCTGGTAAAATAATTCCCAGATACTTTTATCCATTCATACTACTACGTTTGTTCCTGACATTAGTGTATCTCTAGTGTTTCCCCATGAAGGAAAATGCTAGCTTCAGGAGTAGGAAATATATCTTTTGTCATAATAACAAGTATACATCAATTTTTGTTTGAGTGTATTTTATAAGGGATTGAGTTTATTGACAGCTTTATCAGTCTCTATAGAGATAATGCTTTGAGTTTTTTCCTCAGACATTTTATTTAATGTACTATGTTAATAGATTTCCAAATACTGAACCAATCTCAGGTTACTGTGTAAGTTTCTTGTCATAGTGCTAGATTCTGTTAACTATTTAGGACTTTTTTCATCAATATTCATTGACATTATTCATCGATGAATTTCTTTCATACTATATTATTTTATACATCTAAGTTTTGCTTGCTTTATAAGAACATCAGGTAATTTTCTTTTTATTTTCTATGCTTCACAATAACTCATAGAGCCTAGGACCATCTGGTATTTGAAGTTGCTAAAATTCCCCTGAGAATTCCTACCTAGACTTGGGGGTGTTTGTGAGTAGTTCCTTGATAACTTTCTCAGTTACCCATGACTCCCCCAGGAAATTACTATTCATTTCATCTATATTTTAAAGTTTATTTTCTAAGACTCTCCAAAATTATTTCACATTTAAGGTTTTGACTGAATCAATAGTCCTTTCTCCCCTGTCATTTCTTATTTTGTGTATATGTGGTTATCTACAATTCTTCCCATTTTTCCTTAATTATGTTATCTATAGGTTTGCATATTTTGGTAACATTTTCAAGTTACCAGTTTGGTTAATTAGATATACTTTTTATTTATTGCCTTCCTCACAAATTTCTGCTTTCATCATTGAGTTCTTCCCTTGTGCTGTCTTGATCTGCCCTGTAGTTTCTTCTAACTTCTTGTGTTTGGAATTTCTTATTCTTTCACTTTTATTGATAAATGTTTTGTGTTACAAATTTGTTACCACAGCTGTAAATGGATCCCATTAGTTTTAATATGTAGTTTTCATTAGCATTTTAAAGAAATTATATATTTTTATAGTTTTCCTTTAAAAGAAAAGTTAATAAAAAGTTAAAAATTAAGTATCTATTTTGTTTTAATTTATTCATTATTTCTAGTTTTGTGGCCCAATAGTGTTATTTGCAGTGCTTTTACTGATATTTTTTGTTACCTAATTACTATTTTTAAGTCTTCTAGGTATGCTGCAGATAAATGTGTATCAACTAGATTAAGGTACAAATTTCAGTATGCTGTAACATTTACCTTATTAGTTATAAAGTTCAGATCTATATTTTTTGTCAACTTCAGCTATTTTGTGTATGTTAGCTTCTCCTATTATTTGTATAGTTCCTGTGTTCCCATGCAATTTTTATGTTTTTCACTGTATAAAGGTAATTTCTGTATTGCTTTGCTCCAAAGATATTCAAATTATTATACATTGTTAATTGTGTCTTTTAACTTTAAAAATCATCCTTTACTTTTATTTTTAATATTTTCTGTATAAAATTATACTTTGTATGGTATTGTTTTGCTAAACCTACTTTTAATTGTTTCCATTTGTTCAGTGTTCTTTTCCTACTTCTGTCTTGTTAGTCGTTTTTAATTATTTTATTCTGGTGTGTTTCATGCACAGCATGTAGGTGGGCCTTCCCTTATAAACTGGTTCTAATAGTTGTGTTATGCCTATTAACATTTATTGATAAAATTGCTATAGTCTACCGCAACTATGTTATATAATTTTGGTAATTATTAATTATTTTTGGTAATTATTTTTGGTAACTGGTAATTTTTTCTCTTTGATTTTTTCTTTCTATATTTTTGTTTTTTGGTGTTTAGGAAGGTTTGTGTTTTTTGCCCTATTGCTTACTTTCATTATTTACACTGTATTAAATGCCCATATTCCCATTTTCTGAAATCTTTACTCTCATTTCAGTTTCTGATAATATCCTTTAACCACTGTTTAATCCCTATTCAGTAATTAATGGTTATTCCACTTTCATCTTTGTAGTCATACTTTTTCTGCCTTACTAGAACATAGAACATGTAACATTAACATATATCATTTTATGATTAACATCACATTTTACACTGTCCTCTTCTGTTTTAGTCTTAGATCTATAATGGACCTATTAAATGATGACCATAACTCCTTTGGCAAAAATTCACTAGCCAGATTTTGGCTAACTAATTTTGTAATAGCTTCTCCAGAAAGGGCTTGTGGATACAGAATTTCCTGAACAGTTTATGTTTAAAATCATTATTCTATAGCCTTGAAAGACAGCCTGACTGGGGAGAAAATTTCTGGTTCATACTTCTTGAGTTTCTTAAAAATACTGTTTCATTGATGGCTTGATTTTACTGCTGTTTTTGAAAAATCTCTTGCCAATCCAGTTATTTTTCATTATAAATTGTTGAAACTTTTTCCCTGAAAGTCCTGGCTTTTGTATCTGTCTACCAGCTTTATGAGAATGAAACATTGAGGTGACCATTAAGGCTTAGCTTTCAGTGCCTATCAGTACGCTTATCAGTATGTGGGATTAAGTCTTTTATTGGTATATGTTTGCAATACATAATATTTACATTCATTTGGGGGAATTGTTATACATAAGATATCTTGATCATTTTTCCCCCTCCAACTCTTTTCCGACTCTTTTCCTCTCATCTCCTCCCCCTTACCCAAAAGACTTATTTTACTCTATATATTGGGTTTCCCATAAGAGAAACCATGAGATATTTAACTTTACCAGTGTAAATTTATTCAACATTATAGTCTCAAGATTGATCCACCCATCTTCCTCCAAATAACAGGATTTTATTCTTTTTATGGCAGAATAAAATTCCATTTTGTATATATACCACATTTTCTTTATCCATTCATCTGCTGATGGGCATGTGGGCTGTTTTCCGAACTTAGCTGTTATGAATTGTGCTGCTATAAACATGGGTGTGCAAGTATTACTAAAATACAATGTCTTTAACTCTTTTAGAATATAACCAGGAGAGATATAACTGAGTCAAATGGAATTTCAATAATAGGCACTAAAATCAAGGCAGTAATAAAAATTATAGCAACTAAGAAAAGCCTGAGACACAATGGGTTTATCTCTGAACTTCATCAAAACTTTAAAGAAGAACTAATGTCAATATTCCTCAAATTTTCCGTGAAGTTAAAAGGGAAGGAACACTGCCAAACTCTTTCTATAAAGTCAGCAATACTCTAATAATACCAAAACCAGATAAGGACAAAAGAAGAAAGCTACAGGCCAATATTCTTGATAAACATAGATGCAAAGACCTTCATCAATAAGATACTTGTAAACAGAATTCAACAGATCACTAAAGTGATCATACATCATGATCAAGTCAGCTTCATCCCAGGGATCAAAGATGGTACAACTTATGTAAACCAATAAATATCATATATCATATAAATAGAATCAAGGACAAAAATCACAATCATTTCAATAGATGTATAAAAAGCCTTTGAGAAAATCCCAAACACCTTTATGATAAAAACTAGTGACAATAGATATAGAAGAACCTCATTTCAAACTGATAATAATCATATCAACCTAAGAGACAAATCAAACTAAGTGGGAAAAAACTGAAAGTATTCCATCTAAAATCACAAACATGTCAAGGGGATCCACGCTCACTACCCCTGCTCAGTATTAGTACTTACTATAAGAGCATATGATCATTTAAATAAAAGGCCCAAAATAGCCACCAAAAGACTTTTAGAACTGATAAACAAATTCAGCAAAGGGGAAGAATACAAAACCAATATACAATGATAAATAGTATTCTTGTAAAGCAATAATGCATTTAACAAGAATGAAATCAGGAAAACAATCCCATTTGTGATAGCTTTTATTAAAAAAGTAAATACAGGGCTGGGGATTTATCTAAGCGGTTCCAGCACCTGCTGCACAAGCACAAGGTCCCAAGTTTGATCCCAGTACCAAAAAAACCCCAAAAACCGGTGGGCTGGGCATATAGCTCAATGGTTCCACCACACTCCCCCAAAAGTAAATAGGTTCCACCGCTCCCGGCCCAGAGGTAGAGGCTTCCGGGCCACCTTTCCACCACTCCCAGCCCAGAGGAAGGGGCTTCCCAGCCACCATTCCACAGCTCCCAGCCCACAGGTAGGGGCTTCAGGGACACAGTTCCACCCCTGTTAGCCCAGAGGAAAGGGCTTCCAGGCCACCTTTCCATCACTCCAAGCCCAGAGAAAGGGGCTTCCTGGCTGCCATTCCACCACTCCCAGCCCAGAGGTAGGGGCTTCTGGGCCATGGTTCCACTGCTCCCAGCACAGAGGAAGGGGCATCTGGGCCGTCATTCCACCGAGACCAGCAGAAAGGAGGTGAGCCTTGTGGGTGCCAACAGCAAAGGCTGCCCATCTAAATAAGAGGACACGTAAACAAGTCTCAAAACCAGACTTCCAGATCACCTACAGCAACCCCAAATGGAAACAAGGTGGAACAATCTGGTACTCAACCAGCTAGACTCCCTGAAATAGCAACAAAAGAGGATCTGGAAACTCTGCAATCAGAAATAATTTTTCAGATAACAGAGATTGTGCACATAGTGCAAGACATGATTCATAAATCTAGAGAAGACACAGATAAAACAGAGGAGCTGAGGAACATGATGGAATCCCAATATAGGAAACAAATGGAATCCATAAAACAGATACAAACAGATTTCCAGGAGATTGAAAACTCCATTGTAAGTCTACACAGCAGAA
>NW_004624733.1:7194718-7236416 GCF_000247695.1 Heterocephalus glaber | reverse complement strand
AGCTATTTCACTGTTGGGTATCTTCCCCAAAGAATTAAAAGAATCATACCACAGTGATATATGTACACCCATGTTCATAGCAGTGCAGTTTGTAATAGCTAAAACTTGGAAACAGCCCAAATGCCCATCAACTGGACACTGGATAAAGAAAATGTGGGTTTGTTTTTTTTTATAAAATGGAGTACTACTCAGACATAAAAATGAGAAATTAGAGACATTTATAGCTAAATGGATGCACATTGAGGTGATACTCTTACTAAAATAAATAGGACACATGTGTAAATACTGAATAGTTTCTCTAGTGTGGGAAAGTGAAAGTTTGAAAAAGAACTAAAAGGTATCATAGATAATGTGAAATAGGAAGAAAAGGGGCAAAGGGGAAGGGGAAGTGGGAGGGGTAGAGGAAAGGAAAAAAGGGATTGAATAAGAGAAAATGAAAAAAATGGAAACAAAGTCTTTGTAAATAGGGAGGGATGGAGGAGTTGAAGGGAGGGCAGGGAAAGGAGGAAATATAAGAACCAAAAGAGATTATATAAAGGTGCAAATTTCCAACCATGAATGCCATTTATATTGTGTACCTAAAATGTACCTATAAAATAAAATTCAAAAAAAAGAAAAAAAGTAAATACTTAGGAACCAACCTAACCCAGCAGGTGAAAGACTTCTGTTAAAAAAAAAGTAGAAGTCTAAAGAGATTTAAAGTGGACATTAGAAAATAGAAAGACATACCCTCTCTCTAGATAGGTAAAATTAATATTGTTAAAATGGTCATATTACCAAAAGTGATATGTAAACCAATAAATTTAATATAGCATATAAATAGAATGAAGGATAAAGTTATGATAATCTCAATAGATTTAATGCAATTCCTATTTCAATACCAACAAAATTATCCATAGAACTAGAGAAAAACTATTTTAAAATGCATATGGAATCAGAATAGAGCCAAAATTGCCAAAGCCATCTTAAGCAAAAAAGAGCAAAACAAAAGGCATCACAATTCCAGATTTCAAGTTATACTACAAAGTCATAGCAACAGAAGAAACACGGCACAAAAATAGATGCTTAGATCAATGGAATAGAAGATGTAGAAATAACCTCATGCCCCTTCATCCATCTTTTTTGGGGGGGGCAGGGCAAAGGAGCTGAAAACACACTGAAGTAAAGATATGCTCTTTAATAAAATCTACTAGGTATCCAAGTACAGAAGGATGAAAATAGACCCATATCTCTCACCCTATTCTAAAATCAAATTAAAATAGATAAAAGACCTTGATATAAGAACAAACATTGAAATTACAAAAAGATAACTTGGAAAACACTTGAAGTCACAGGCATGGGCAAAGACTTCATGAATAGAACTCCAGTAGTATAAGAAATAATACCAAGAATCAACAAATGAAATGTCAAATTAAAAAGCTTCTGTGTAGCAAAGGGAATTGTCAATCAAGAGACAATCTGTACAGTGGGAAAAATTTTTCCCAGCTAGTCTTCTGATACAGGGCCAATACCTAGAATATAAAAGAACTAGAAAAAAAAAAATTCCCCAGAAAACAAACCAATCAAAAAATTGGCAAATTAACTGAATAGACACTTTTCAAAAAACAAATATAAATGTCCTGTAAGTACATTAAAAAGTGTTTGCTCTCTTTAGCCATTAGAGAAATGCAATTCAAACAACCCTGAGAGTCCATCTTACTCCAGTCAGAATGGCTGTCATCAAGAACACAAAAACAACAAATGCTGGCCAGATGTGGGGGTAAAGAACCCTCCTGCATTGTTTGTGAGAAAGTAAACTAGTGCAACTGTTATGGGAATCAGTATGCAGATTCTTCAAAACCTCAAAAATGAGTTCAAGGGCCGGGGATTTAGCTCAGTGGTTCCACTGCCTGCCTCGAAGGCAGAAGGACCCGAGTTCGATCGCAGGTACCAAAAAAAAAAAAAAAATGAGTTCAAGTCTTTTACATCAAGAACTTTTTTTTCAATGTATGTATAAATCTTCTGCTCACTTTTTGTTCTATGTAACTCCAGCTGTATAAATGCTATTCTTCCTCTGGTTGTCTTCCAAACCAATGATTACCTCTGGTTCTTTTGCCTCTTCTTTGCCTTGTTCATTCTCTTGATTATTTTCCTATTTTTTTCCCAATGTTCTCTATATTTTAATCTACATTTCAGTCTATTATTCTTTTTTGAGCAACTTATAAGTTACTTTAATTTTCTGATACGGTTTTAATTTTTCTGTTTTCCCCTGAGTTTAACCAACTTGCTTCATGTGTTCCAGGTTTGTCTGTTGTTTTGTTTTTGTCCATTTTTTTTTCCAGTTTTGGAATGTCCTTTTTCATTCTTGAAAAACACTATCAAGGAGTAATTTCCTTACCAGATTTGTTTTTGTTATTTTTTAATGAGAAGATGGAACAGCTTGTATGTCCTTCATTATCTTCATTCGCTTTTAAATGTACCATCTTGTTTCTTTTTTCCTTCCCAAAACTTCACAAAACATGACTAGGCATTGTTTGTCCTCTTCTTTCCTGGGGTGTGACCTTTTGGAAACGGTTCACTCATGTTCCACCGAACAGTACATCTCTCCCACCCAGGCTGTGCTCTGGCCGACCACCACACTTTTTCTGTATTTTCACAGTCATTTTCTTTCTGTTGCTGCAGATTGTTTCTGAGCCACTCTCACAGACCCCAAAGCTCACAGCTAGGAACACGTGAAACAGCATCTTGGGATTTAGTGTACACTTTTCCACTTACTGTCAATTCACTCACTTCAGTGTCATGATGAGAGAATGGAGTTGGTACAATTTTGTTCTTGTCTTTTTTATCATTTTCTTACAAGTTGGGAAAGTCAGATTGACTCTGAATGAACTATCTCTGTTTTTGAGATATTGAAATAGAAATGAAAATTTGATATTTAAAGGTGCTACCTAGCTAAAGCACTGTGTCAGTAATAAATACAAAGACTTTTAAGAATCTTTGCAATCATCTTGGGCTTCCACTACAGACAGAAAACTGCAATTATCAACACACTTCACAGATACCAACTGTTACATTCAAGATGGATGGTATGTTTTACTTTCATGGAAAATTATGCCATTTCATCATGTTTGTTACAATAGAATATCCTGAACCACCTTCTCAGTATGAAAAACTGAACATCTGTTCATATCAGACACTGTTTAATGATGTGTGCCAAACTTAATGTAACTTCCACCTGACACTTCATCACTTCTGCTTACAGCACTGGGTTAGACTGCCAGGGTGCTTTAGCTTTCCAATATTTTTTTCATCAACCAAACACTGCAACAAATTAATTCACTCATTAAACGTTATCATATGTTCTCCATTCTGTGATATATGTGAAAAAATAAATTATAAACACGTTTCCATTTCTTACATGAATCAAGATAACTGGATGTTGTTTTTATATTATGACAACTACCTTAATCTTTGTTTCTTCCCTTCAAAGATCAAACAATACTAAGAAAAGGAAAATACTTCTGTCTGATTGGCTTATAGTGATTGAGCTGTGTTGGAAAATCACCTATCTTGAATAAATAATTAGAAAAAATGTCATTGTCAAGTTTTTGTAAGCAATTCAAGAGTTTTCTGTACATAGCTTGAAGAAAGGTCCATTTTTGCCTTTTCTCAATTTTAGCAAAGGCACAGGAAAAAAAGAGCACATTTCTGCTCCCCTTTCATAACACCCATTGTGGTTATAATTTATCATTAGTTTCCCTACTGTATTTTCCTTTTCATGCTTAGTCTTCAGATATTTTGCTTTTTTGATATGAGTATTTTTAAACAAATTTACCTATTTTTTCTCCATTCCCTAGTTTATTAATAAAATGTTGTACTTAAGTTTTCTTAAAATCTGTAATTCTATGCATTTTATCATTCTTGAAAGGTTCTGGCTGTCATATTCTGATGGGGTTTGTCTAGAATTTTTCTATTTTCTACTTTAAAATTTCTTATTTTTTTAGCTGGTAAAGTGTGTACTTCATTTTTTGAATAATGTATGCTTTTATCTTTATGGAATACTTTTCTTATCTTTTAAAGATTATTCTCTAAAGTGAAATTTCGTAGTCATCCAATAAATACACTTAAAAGTATTTCTATCAGAAGTATTTCATTCTAATTCATTGATAGCTTTTAGTTTTTTATGCCAGTTTTTCTATGAATATGACATGTATGTCTAAAAAGATTCTGTACTCTGTTGCTTACAAATTTGAAAATATAACCATTAGATCAAATTTGTGGATAGCACTGCATGTTCATATTCATTTTGTCTATAGGATCTATCAATTTCTGAGTTTCTTTAAAAACATCATCTACCTTGATTATGAATTTTTCCACTTTTCCTTACTTTTTAATCAGGTTTGCTTCATACAATATGAATTTATGTTATATATTTATACAGGCTCATCATCATGACATCTTAATGTATTTACCTGATCAATATATCTAATTTAATGCTTCATGCTTTGAGTTCCACTTTTTTTTTGCTGGATATTTTGCTCTACTTGCTCTTTGTCAAAAGACAATGTATTGCTTTTCATGACTTGATTCCCAAAGTCTTGGCTTTGTTTAATTTTACATATTCCCTGAAATAGCCTGAAATTTGATTTCTTTAATCTAGTCTTAGAATTAAATCCAGAATTAAGGAATTTAATTTACACACATTTACAGGGACAACTGGATTTTTGAAATTATGCCAACTTCCTTATTTTTCTATTTGCTATGTTTTCTTGTTCCTTTTCCTTCTTCATGTTTTGTTAAAATGACCAATTTTAATTTTTCTCCAATTTAATGGTCCTGAGCCCCACTTGTATACAAATATTTGTACTTATTTCCTACCACATTGTGTTTCTTAATATTATATGATCTTACTGAAGAAAGAATAGATGTTAGCTCTTACTTCCTTGCATTCCTTTCTAATTTCACCTGATGGTAAATGCATGGCCTTTTTTTCTAATAATAAACAATTACTTAAACATAACTGTGGTATCTTCTTTTATTCTTTCTCACCATGATTTATAATCAATAGTTTTTCCTTAGACATAGTTATCATTTTGCTGGAATACATGCTAATTATTTTCCCATTTGCATTTTTAGATGATAAATTTATCTTTATTCAATGTATCTGAAAAATGTTAAATATGACCTCATAGATGAATCAAGGTTTGGCTGAACACAGAAATACGGGTTCAAACTTTTGTCTTACATCTATCATTGCCTTTGAGAAATTTGATATCAGTTTAATTCATTTCCCACGTACTTGTTTCTGTAAGACCGAGGGCCTTACCAAACGCTCCGAGGAGCTGACTAGTGAAGCACATCCAGGGATCCCAGCGGTGCCTTCAGAATGTAAGACCAAGAGCCTTACCAAACGCTCCAAGGAGCTGACTACAGCAAAGAACACCCGGGAAGGAACACACCGGACAAGTTGGAAAACAGACCTTTATTAGTCTGGCCAGATGGCACTCCCAAAGCAAAATAGCTTAGAGAGGCAACTGGCTCAGAATCCGAGGCTGTTTTTATAGGGGGTTGAGGGGGAGGTTAACATATAGAATTAAAGAAAAGGGGACAAAGGTTAGTGGTCGACTGTCACATATTGATGGTCAGCAGACATCTGCAGCTTGTTCTAACAATTGTGGTGCCTGGAATATCGGTTCCGGGTAAACAAAGAGTTGAGTAGTTTACTCTGGGACTCTAGGTCTGTTACAGATCCCTATCTAGCGTCCCTAGACTATCTGGGACTCTAGGTCTGTTACAGATCCCTATCTAGCGTCCCTAGACTATCTGGGATTCTAGGTCTGTTACAGATCCCTATCTAGCATCCCTAAACTAACAAGCATCTCCATCCATTAACTCACATTTTAATCACAATGGGGCTGGAGAAAAAGGAACAAAGGTTATGCAGTCCCACAGTTTCTATCTTTCTAAAGTTCTGTTTCTACTTGATTCTCTGAAAGTTCTCCTTGGTATGTGTAGGGGAGGAGCTTTTATCTTTTCCATTCTGCTAGGCTTAGCATACCCATTCAACAACAAACTCTCTACTTCTAAGTAGTGTGAATTATCTTCTAATATTTTGTGGAATGTTCTTGTCTGGGATTTTTTTACCTATAGAGTTTGAAGTTTTGGGGGCTATATTCATGTTTCACTTTTCTTCTGTCCTTTTTGTTTTTGTGCTTTTTTGTGCTGATTCTAGAGAAATTCTATTCAACATGTTTGAGTTATTTTAGTGCACAAATTTTCTTTTGCTATCAAGCTTTTTGGTTTTCATTTTTAATTAGGATTATCTTATTTTCTGCTCCCAAAGTCTCTGAAATTTTTAACACTAATGTACTGTTCTCATTTTGTGAAAATAATATCCTATCATATCTAGTGTGAGAGAGCAAATATACTTCTTTTATAGCCACTGTTACCTCAGATATTAGATTTTCTGTGGAGTTGGTAATGTTTGTTCTTTAAATATTTGGTGACCTAGAGCTGCCAGTTTTTCTGCATGACTTACTGTTACCCTGTCTGAGGACAGCCTTTCTTCAGTTGCTAGGTGTGAGGTGTACCAGTGGTTAATCTTTTGGTGAAAGAGCCTCTTTTTCTTCCCACCAGCCAAGGTGGTAGGAGAAAGCTGGACCACCTGCTGATCCAAACACCAGTCCAATGAAGGTGTTCTTAGGACCCCCTCCTATACCTGACATTCAAAATAAATTTTAAAGAAGCCTCCAAATCTGTTTGTACATGCACAGCTATCTTCACCTGTACCTGTTCTGAACTTAGGTTACCTATCATTTAAGCCCACCTGCTTCATTTTTTCAAATATTCAGCAGATTTTCTTCCATTGATAGTTTCTCTGTTTCTTACTGTTGCTATGGAGTTTTTCATTTTCCTTTACACATTCAATTCATAGTCTGAGAATTCCACAACATGGAGAAAAAGAAGAAACATCCCTCACTTGCCCTCGGTCCTCTGACCCTCCTGAACTTCACTGGGGAGAATGAACAACAGGTAGTGTCCCTGAATGACTCATCTTTCACTCCAGCTTTTCCAAGAAAACAAAATTTAAAAGCTCCATTTCACAGTTTCCCCTTGTCAACTTATTTTTCAGATCCTTCCTGGTCTGATTTGCTCCTTACCTAGATAAACTGCCAAGTCCTCAACATGATTATGTTTGGTGTTAACATAAGTACATCTTTCCTGGCTTTCCTTCCCACAATTAAAAATGATGAAAGTCTAGAAGAAAGAGATCAAAAAGAAGACAGAGCACTCACGCTATGGTGAGAACAGAGGAGCTGGGTGGGAAAGCACCCTGGGGCCAACAGCCCTCAGCTGCAGACAATCACAGGCAGTGATGAATGGTGTGACAAAGGGTCATCATTACACTCAGGGAAAGGGACAGCATGAGATGATAATGAATGTGTTTGAAGAAGAATAATATAACCTCATCTGGTATAGATGGGTGGTATCAGCATCTAGGATGCTGGATAGAATATGCTGACATTATTTATAGCTCCCACGCAGAGCACTGACAGAAATCCATTGTAAACAATGCCTCTCAAGGCAGCTGCTTTCCATTAATGACATATAACACAGAGGTTTGTAAGGAGTGGCTTGAGCTGATGGCATTAGAAGGAATTGTCATCTCTAAGTCTGGGACTCATTTTCATTCCTATGTGTATTTCCATTTTTTTAATACTTCAGCAAGCTTTCTAATTATTTTAACCACCAAAATTTCTTAAAGTACAATTTTGTTTGAAGTTATTACTTGAAAAGTGGCCAAATTATATACTTTTCTAAATACAAAAGAAATTTTGTGTAAGGCTTAAGCCCTCACAAAAACTATTTTTCTCTCTAAAGAGTTTCAATGCCTAAGTCTATTAAAGAATTGCCATTCCCAGAGGAGAAGTCTTACTTTATATGAAAATAGGTTAAAAGGTCATTAACAGCAATAAAAAATCTGATTATAAGTGAAAAGTAGCTACTAATATCCTGAGGGTAGAATACATTAATTGCGAAACATGACCTAGATAAGCCTCCACACATCTAATGCCAATCTTTAGTTGTAAAACCACAGGATCTTGCCACCAGAGGAAATTAGAGCCCCCCTGAAGTGAATAATATTGAAAAGTTCTGATAGAGAAAGAAATCCTCTTGCAACTGTGATTCTGTTTCAAAATGTTTTTGCATGATTAACTTTAGAAATGTTTCAAAATGTTTTTGCAAGATTGACTTTAGAAGCCAAAGAAAGAAATTTTATAACAAAATATGTATAAATCTCCTCTAAATTTTCCTTCCCTCCTGCATTTCTAGCTCCTTTCCTGGTGGCTCTCTCCTGAAAGCTAGGATGAGGCAGTCCTATTGATGGAACCTCATTGCAGGTATGCATGCCACTTTCTTCTGCTGAGAATTCTGTCTTCCAGATTCAGGCCTCACTTCCTTTAATTTCTCTACCACTTAGTGAAATAGCCTGTCCTTTTACCACTATTCCATTTTCTCTCTTTGTTTTTCTTCTGGTCTGGATTTCTTCCCCCTTCTCCATTACCACTGTAATCTATAGCCCAGGCTCACCTGGTGTTCCTTGATGCTAGCCACAGGGTGAGACAATGGCTCTAGGATCATTTCTGCAGTGCTCAAGTCCATCTCGTCTGCTATCCACTGAATCCTCATTTTTGCTCTTTGCCAGACTGTCAAAGGGCTGGATTTCCATCATATGCCATTTCCCTGTCACAATGGCATCTCCTTACGAAGAGCTTATTTTTGTACACTTCACCTCTGGAATCAGGCAGCTCATCAGGTGGACTGATGGGATAGCATCAAGGATTCAGAGTGGACTGATAGAAAAGCAACAAGTTCAGATTCTAAACTTGAGTTTGTGAAGTCAGTGCTGGTCTCTGTCACTTGCTGACTGCATGACTTATACATGTCACTAATTCTTTGTGGGCCTCAGTTTATTTGCTTGTGGAATGGAAGTAATGTTGCTATGCAGTTATTATGCTATAAATGAATTAATCCAAGTGGTATCATTTGATGACAATTTCTTTATCAACATTATGGTATTTCTCTCCCTAAATGATTTTCCTTTATAATTGGTGGCAAAATCAAAGTACAAAGAAAAAGAGGGAAGACATTGGTGCCTAGGAAGTTAAGATCTAACAAAACTAATTCAGAGACTAATTCTTTACACAGAGCTTTCTGTAGTCATTTGGTCTCCTTTGCTCTCATATGACACTTGCTGTGCAAAGTACAGTCATCCCATTGCTCTTCACATGGGCTTTTGAGCCTTTTTGTTGAGAAGTTGGTAATTATGGCCCATTAACTTTACTCAGATGCTGTTAAATGCCAGGGAAACCTAAGTGCCTCTTTGGACTCATCACAGAACAACAGGTCTTGATTTGTCTCTAGTTCCATTCTGAGGACACTCCCTGAAGAGTTCTCAACAGTTTAAACACTGGCTGATACTGCTTGGGTAATGAGATTATCTCAGAATCAATTGTCTCAGAACCTTCTGAAACATGCCAGGCTCAGATGATATGTCACCATCCACCTTCCTGCAGAAAAATTTGTTTGGACATATCTCAAATTACTCCAAGGTCTTAAAATCATTATCCCTATTTTGTGTGTGTGTGTGTGTACCCATGGCTAATTATGATAGAAAATGGAAGTTTGAGATTAAATGCAGTTGCTTTAATGTGTAGCCCATGCCCACTTTCCCCTCATAGTACTATCAAACTGGGCTCTACTTGGGAACTAGTTACTCAGCAAGCAGGTGGGTTCCTCAGGCCTAAGAAAGGAAGAGCTCCTGCCTGAGAAAAAGGCAGTCCCGTGAGATGTGGCAATAAAGGCTGCAGAATCCCTTGGGAAGTACGAAGATTCAGATGAAGTGGTGTAAAGAGCAAATACTAAGTCCCAGGGGTAAAACATGGGATTGTGGTTAGGAATGAGGTGCCACATGTTCCAATGCAGGTATGGGAGATTTGGAGCAAGAAGAATGCTGTACCAAATGAGTAAGTGGATTTTGGGTAACTGCAGTGGTGTGGAGAGTGGTTAAGCTCATCTTTGGGCAGCAGATGGGTATATTTGACTCTTTTATGGTTTTTAAGATAGGCAGACACATTATAACCCCATAGGTGACAGCTTGTTTCAGCTATCATCTCCATCACTCAGCCTGAAATTTTCACTAGATATCATTCTAATTAGAAGGTCATTTGTTCATTTAGCCAACATTCCAGAACATCTAATTCATGCCAGGACCAGCCCAAATAATGCAGCAAAAATTGAATCTGTGTCTACAAAGAGCCTGTTCATTAGTAAATATATTAATAAGAACAGACTTATGAGTGATCAGTGAAGACACTATGCATAAATCAAGAATGTCTCTGTTGCCCCTACATGGGAAGATCTGGAGCATCTCACATAGGAGGCCTGAAAGGGAAGATGGATGTCTGATCTTGCAAAGTGGGGGAAGTGGTATTTCAAGCAAAGGGGCAGTTTATAACTATAAATTTATGACGTTCTTTGAATATTGAAGCAGCATTCATAGAACAGAATAGCTTAGTGTGACTGCCCCTGGGATATGTGTTTATGGGTCAAGGAGGGGTAATTCTGTGAAAGTTTAAAAGAGGAAGTAGGGAGGAAAAAACTATAAAGAATCCTGTCAGCCACACCTAAGGAATTAGTAGGACCACAGTCTGGCTCAACTGAGATCAAGTCTGGAAGCAAGAAAAACTATAGCTATTGCAGTAAACTATATGTGAAATTATAAGAATCTGAAATAAGGCAGTGATTGTGGATAAGTATAAAAGGAAGTATTTGAGAGTGACTTAAGGCAAACATCACTAGGATTTGGTGATCTACTTGAGATGAGTGTCAAGAAGAAAGAGGAATCTTGGAATTTATACTTGTTTCTAGGTTGAAAGACTAAACAAACGAAAGCATCATTTGGCAAGACAGGAAAACATGAGAAGAAATAGAACTGATTGGAAAAATAATGAGTTCTGGTCTAGATATGCAGGGCTTGCAAAGCCTAAAATACAGCCAGGATAAAAGGTTCAGTAGTAGGTGAAGCTGAAGTTCCAGGAAAAGAGAGCTTTAGCAGTGTCAGGAAGTCTGTGCAGCTTGGAATACTGAGAATTTGCCACATCACTCAGGGAGACCAAGGTGATGCAGGACAGACAGCACTAAGTCATAGCTGGGAGCCCTCCAGTACTTGGTGCCAGGGGGAGATGAGAAGGGTTGAAGTAGATGGAGTGAAATGGAGTAGGGTTCTCAGAGAAAAATAGGGTGGGAAGTGGTCAAACTGACACACAAGAGTCTTCACAGAGAACTTACTGGTGGACAGGAAGTGCTTACCACATGTTAGAGAGAGATTAATACCAACTTCTATATTTAGGAACCAGGCAATCACTGTTAACTTTAGAATATTTCCAGTGTGGTGGTTTTGTTTTCAGGATTTGGTGGATGAATAGGGTACTGATAATGAGAGATATGAGTGGTTGAAGAGGCAAGAGCAGCAGATAAAAATGCAAACTAGCAAGGTGAACTGCCCAATGAAACACTTGACTGTGGAATGAAGAGGAGGAGCAGGCTAAAGAGGACTAAAAGCAGGAGTGAGGGGAGCAAGATGATGCAGGAGGGCATGGCTAGAAGCAGCCAGGTCATAGGAAGTGAGAAGAGTGGCTGGAGTCCAGGTGGGTGGTATCTGTCCTTTCTGCAGCTCTCCTCTCCTGGAAAGGTCAAGATAAAGGCAGGCAGGCAGCAACTGGGGAACTGTTAGGACCCTAAAGGATGCAGAGCTTCCAGGCCTTCCCACTCTCATCTTAAACACATTTTAGTCATGTGCTTCCCAAGTCCTCAGAAGCACTCAGGGAGCAAGGAACCCCAGCAACTGTGCTTCCCATTGCCAGTTGCTCCCCAAGATGACAATGGCATGCAGATGTGGTTGGAAACCACTATGTTCAACTTTTTGCCTTTTGCTCACATACTCATCTGCTATTTAATGACTGGCAATTTGGTGAAATGTTCCATTTTTAAAACTAATATTGATTGATTATCCCACCCAGCCTTTAAGGGTCTCTTCCTAATACTAATATCAGTGATACTCAGGACTTGTGATTTAAATTCAGAACCTTCAAATAAAATAGGTTATTCTATAAAGGCTTTTAAAAATAGCCACCTAAAGGGATGAGGGTGTAGCTTAAGGGTATGGCACTTCCCTAGCATGCCTGGAATCCTGGGTTTGATTCCCAGCATCATAAACACACATCAAAAAAGCCACCTAACAAACAACCTACAATGTGGGAAAAAATTTTAGCAGCTGTGACTCAGACAAAGGTCTACTATCTAGAATATATAAAGAACTGAAAAAAATCAGACCCCCCCCAAACTCAAAGACCCAATTCAAAAATGGGCATCTGAAATGAACAGACATTTCTCAGACAAAGAAGTAAAAGCAGCAAATAAGTATATGAAAAAATGTTCAACATCACTGGTCATTTGAGAGATGCAGATGAAAACAACGCTGAGATTCCACCTCACCCCACAAAGAATGGCTGCTATCAAGAAATCAACCAATAACAAATGCTGGCATTGGTGTGGAGAGAAAGGAACTCTTCTCCAATGTTGGTGGGAGTGCAGACTGGTGCAACCACTGTAGAAATCCGTATGGAGATACCTCAAAGAACTAGGACTAGAGGTGCCATTTGATATAGTAGCTATTCCCCTACTGGGTATCTTCCCCAAAGAATTAAAAGAATCATACCACAGAGATATATGTGTACCCATGTTTATTGTGGCACAGTTTGTAATAGCTAAAGCTTGGAAACAGCCCAAGTGCCCATCAACTAGAAACTGGATAAAGAAGATGTGGTCTTTTTATAAAATGGAGTACTACTCAGCCATAAAGAATGAGAAACTAGAGTCATTTATAACTAAATGGATGCATATTGGGGCCATACTCTTAAGTGAAATAAATAAGACACACATGTGTAAATACCGAATAGTTTCTCTAGTGTGAGAAACTGAGAGTGTAAATAAGGACTAAAAGGATTAATAACTAATAAATGATACTTTGAAACTGGAAAAGTTCCAAAGGGGTAGGGGTGGTGGGAGGGGAAGGGGAAAGGAAAGAATGGAAAGGAAAAATTATGAGAAAAGAAAAAAAAGGAAACAAAGTCTATGTAAATAGGGAAGGGTTTAGGGGTGAAGGGCACACAGGTAATGGGGAAAAAATAAGAACCAAGATACATCATGTACAGGTACAAGCACCCAAAGATAAATCTAAATGTATTGTATACCTAAAATGTACCAATAAAAGAATTTAAGAAAAAAAAGCCACCTAAAAAAAAAATATATATATTTTGGTACCAGGGATCAAACTCGGGTCCTTGCGCTTGCGCAGCAGGCGGCGAAACCACTGAGCTAAATCCCCGGCCTAAAAAGTATATTCTTAAAATTCAAATTCTTAAATTGCATTTGCCCCCAAAATAGTAAATCTAATGATTTAAGGGGAAAAATATTTATTTCTCAGAACTTGAAGTTTATGATTACCTATGTACATAAATGCCACTGATTCCAAAACCGTGAAGTACATTATAGTTCATGGTATATGAAAAATTATAGCTACTAATGACAAAAATTAAGTGTACAAATATTTCTGATTTATACGATGCCTCTGACGACATCTTAATGACTATTTTCCTGTTCGGTTTTATTTTGTATGTGTTTTCCTTTCCTAATGCCCCAGTAGAAAATGGAAATATAGAAGCAGAAGGCTCAGCAAGTTAGTAGTCTTGGAATGGGCTGGGACGAAGACCCGAGAGCACACGCCTTCATCTCAAGAAACTCCACACAAATCCTTTGTTACTGTTCATTCCTATCATTCAAATATTGTTTCCCTATCACATGACAAGCAGTGGACATAAAGGGATAAAACCAGAAGGCACAAAGATGTCCAGAAGACTCTTGGTTCTGAGATCCTTTAACGTAGCCTACAAAGCTCTGTCTACTGTAGCTGCTGCTGGAGTTACCTGGTGCAGCCCTCATTCTTGTTCTCTGGCTTCTGCACTCCACATGCACTATTATTCTTTTTATTATGGGATTGTGTTCTGCCTTTCCTGCCAGAATATAAATTTCATAAAAATACATTGTTATCTTGTTCATCATGATTTCCCCAGCATCTTCCTTCCTACATGGTAACCTAGATGATTATCTGCAGAAGTGGTCTCTAATATTTTTCCTATAAACTTCTATGATATTACATGCATTTTGAAATATTTACATTTGTGGAAATATTTTAAGAGAAGACATAAAGTTTCCAATAATTTTTTTCCTCATGTTCAACTTATCAACCTGCACTGACTCATCTGGGAAGACTACATGTTGTTAATAGCTCCACTATAGCCAAATTTAGTAGTTTCTTCCTAAATACC
Source organism: Heterocephalus glaber (assembly GCF_000247695.1). The sequence goes on along the minus strand of NW_004624733.1, from coordinate 7,221,987 downwards.
TTAGGCCCTTGTACAAGTGCCTGTGTCCCACTAAAACATACTGATCCTGATTGAGCCTGGGGCCTCATCCTCTATGACTCACTAGCTGATGTCAATTTATTTAAAACGTATTTACTCAGGAGTCACTATTTAATACATACTAGGGACTACATGGGAAAAATTTTCCTCCTTACATTTCCAATAACATCCAAGAGCATTAGTGTACTTTTTGAGAAAATGAATGACTATATAGGATGACTGGACTAGAGTATCCCTCACCTCTGGAGGTGAGGTTCCTGGTACCCCAAATCAGGCAAGCCACAAAGCCAGTATTTTCTCTGGCCAATGTGTCTGTCTGCTCATACCTTCTATGGCTCATACTGGCATTTATTGTCACTGGTTTAAGCTTGAGCAGAGGATAAGGAAGAAGGGTAATGTGAGAAATAAGGGTAAAAAATGCTCAAGATCAACATGAAGTCAAGAGTGCTTCCTGTGTGTGAAGGCCATCAGACTATTTAGCAAGATGAACTCACCACAAAAGCCAAAAACACTTGGATATATGAACCATTTACCCTGCTGCACCTACTCTTGTCTTCCAAACTTTCTACTGCAATACAGCCAGATTCTACCTTACATTCCTATTATCTCTCACATCTAGAAAGCAAAGCCATTTTAGAAATCCTGAACCTTTGACAGGAACGAAGTCAATATTTTTTTGCAAAGTCAATATTTTGGTAAAACATAAAAAATGTGTGAACAAAAATCAGCATGGTAATGTTCTTCAAATGGATTGAATTTAGAGATTAAATCTGAGGGTAAAATTAGTTTAGGACAGGATGAGGGCCATAGAACCAACCACCAGCCAACCCAACTTAGAAGCACAGGGGAGGAACAAGGTGAGAAGCAGAAGGAAAGTGTGTCTTCTCACACATGAGGTAGAGAAACAAATGTAAATACTTGTAAAAATGAAAGAGAAAAGAAAAAAATATACATTACTAAAACTGATCTGAGAATGAAAGCCACAGGAAAAAACAGAATGTTATCAAAAATCTTCCTCACAAAAAAGCACATGTACAGATGATGCCACATATGAGCTCTAAAAGTGTCAAGGAACAAACTCAATTCTTTAAAATTTTCCAATACACATGGACAGAACACAAACTAATCTATTTTTTTTCAAATTCTGCATAATAGTGCTACAAAAGGCTGATAAATGTAACACGAAAACTATAGTCTACTCTGCCTCATGAATATTAATACAAAATATTCTATTTTTAAAATGCAGGTAAAATAGAAGCCAGAATCACTCTAAAAGAATACCGTGTCACTCATCATGCCAGAGTGATCCAATATTAAGATATTTATCAATGCAATTTAATGATAAAATGATAAAATTGTATTTGACTATAAAAACATGGAAAGAATGAAGAATTTAAATTTTTAACATGATATAAATACATGGAAACTCTACTGAATGCTAAAATTAATGTATCTCAGGACAAACTTTAGCCATTCTGAATGGTAAGGTAATATATGTAAAACATTTGGCAGAGTTTCCGGAATATAACTAGTACCATGCATGTGTTACACATTATTTACCATTGTTATCATCACTAATATTTAACACTTGTTCAGAAATACTAATTAAATTAGTCAAGAAAAAGAAATAAAGAGACATAAAAACTGGAATAGAAAGTGTACCTAAGCATTTTAGAATATGATTTCACATTCATAAGTCCCAAGAAAATTGGGTGAAAATTTAAAAAATAGTAATAGAATTCAGAAATGCATGTGGTTATATAATTAGATCAATATCAATAGGCTTTTTATAAAGAAAATGAGCAATTATAAACATAAGAAAGGCTATTTTTCAATGTCCACAAAATGATAAAATACATGGATATGAAATCAGCAAGAGACACTCTGGATGAAGAAAACTTTCAAACACTAAAGGAAAATATATAGGACAATGAAAAAATAGAAAGACATTTTATTGTTGGATAAAAAGGCTCAAAATTGTAAAGATTCAGTTTCCTCATGAGTTAAGTTGGACAGGTTGACCCTTAAATTCATGTATAAAATAAACTGCCATTTAAAAGGGAAGAGCAAAAGAGTACTGTGAGGGAACTTGCAGTACCAAATAATAAAACATCATATCACAAATTAAGAGAACATTGTAAATAACAAATCTGAAATTTTAGATCAATGATGTTAGGATAATTACTCAGCAATCCAATGGGGGGAAAAAAACTATCTCCCTACATGAGGGAAAATTCCAAGTGGATCAAAGATTTTAATTTGTATTTTTGTACTAAAACTGTAGATAAGCTGCAAAAAGTATTTGGCCCATGGAGTTGTGCAGAAGCCAAAATTATGTGTGCTCTCCAAGACCAAGGTCTCAGTAACTAGCTGCTCATGATTTCTACCCTAGTATTTACCCAGGTTGACTTGAAATGTTCTAAATATGCTTCTACTACAGTACTTCCTACCATGGGATTGAGTACCATTTTCTCCCCACTCCTGGGTTATATTTCACTCAGTGGGGGAAAAAAGAAATCATACAAATGACAGTGAAAATTTCCTAAAAGCAAAGGCAGTGATTTGCCTGCTCTTGTGTCGCAGGTGTTCATTCTTTGTGGTCTGATCCCCAAATTTCACCCTCATGGAGAAGGGCCTCAGGATTCTAGACCTTCACCCATTCCTCTAGTCCTGTCCTCCCTTCCCCACATTACCATCATCTTCTGACCTCTACTGATTCCTCTCTTCTCTCCTCCTTCCCTGACATCCCCTGAAGCACCTCTAAAGTGGCTGTGTTCTATGAATTTGTTCTTTTTAAACAAAATTTCAGGCCACTAAATATTTTGCAGCTGTTCTAATTACACCAAGAAATCTGCAATTCTAGAATGTCAGTTTGAGAAAGAAAACATTAGTAACGGACATAAAGTTTCAGGTCTCACTGTCTACCAATCTATAAGGTGCTAAAATGTGATCGATTGACCCAATCATATAAAAATGTGTACATATGAATTAAAGTAGAAGGAAATGTGAATCTAATTGTTATCTCAGCACGGAACCATGGTTATGTTTTCTCCAATTTTTTAGTGTTTTGTAGCAAATATAAATTTTATGTTCCAATTTTTAAAATCTATTCATTGTAAACAAATGAAAAATGCAAAGTTAAAGAAATCCATGCTCTTTCCTACCATCCCAGGAAAGTTATTATGTTCTTTCTCTTTTCTGTACCATTTTATTTACATCCACAAATTTCATAAAGTGTGATGTTTTATAAACTACTTTTCTCATCAAGCTTTAGATGTTAATCAGCCCATCACTTCAAATTCCTCAAGAATATTTTATTGGCTACAAGATAATCCAAAGAAGGGCTATTTCATAACTTTTTTTACTTCAGTACAGTTGGACATTTACAGATTATAACAGATTTTAAGACAAATGCTGTAACAGCAAAAATAGCATTTCTGACCACTTACTTGGGGTAGAGTTTTGCAAACAGAATTACTAGTTCAAACAAAAACATTTCATATTTGGATATATATTTCTAGAACTGGCTTTAGCGATCTTATTACTCCACATTAAGCATAAACTATAATTTACACTTCTCACCTTTAGAATTCTTTTCTTCGTAGGAATAACAGGAGAGCCAGATCATATAAATTAAGTCTTCAGAAAACACCAGTGGGGTATTTCAAGAGACTAGCTCACTGGTTTATATATATAAAAAAGATGCATTCTCATCTTTTCTGACCCACTCTAAGAAGCCTTAGTCACAAAGCTAAATAAGAAAACCCACTAGTGAGAAGAAACGCAAAACTCTCCAGAACTCCCTAATTTAAGGAGTATTTAAACCTGTAGTTTTAAACTGTAATGCCAGTAAGAATCACCTGGGGGCTTATTGAAACCAGCTGATCCCCAGGAGTTCTCAATTCCATAGATTAGACTCAGGGCTCTAGAATTTGTTACTCAAAGTCTGATGCTGCTGATTTGGGGATGGTACCTTTGAAATCCCTAAACAATTATATTGGTTACTTTTTATGTCCCAAATACAGTCCCAGGTGCAAAGAGATAGTAAACCAATTCCTACCATCATGGAGTTTATATTCTAATAAACATACAACAGAATAAAGCAGCAGAACTTTTGGATGATAAGTATTAAATTCTCCCAAGAGTTCTCTGGGATGGAAGACCATAGAGCCACAAACTGGCACCTCCTGATACAAAGCACTCAGCTGCTCATTCTTTATCTGGGACTTTTTCCTCCCACCAGTATAGGATCAGAGTCAGCAGGAGAAAATAAACTACTTGTTAGTCTTCAGTGATTCCCTTCTCCAACAAAGCAAAAGGCCAGCTGTAGGCCGAAAGCCCAGCAGTTAGAAAATAAAAGGAAGAACAATTTCTCCTGCTTACAGGTCTGGAAAGTACACAGATATACTTTTAAGTACCAGCTGGGAAAAATAGGTCTTTTTCTATCAGAAAATTTAATTCTCACTGCTGCTCTTACATAAGGCCTAATTATCCATAAAGAGAATGTACTGATCAATAAAATGAAATTACATATACAAACCACTTCACTTATCAGAATCAATGGAAATGGAATGACTCGTGATAAAACTGCTGCAAACAAAAGGGAAATACAATATCCAAATGTTACTGCACACCACTTACCTATTTCACATTTACAAAATGCCTTCTTCACAAATGTACTTGCTATTAGTATGAGAGAACTTTAGAAAGCAGTAATTATTCATGATTGCCTTGAAGATCTCACTGGGAAGCAAAATGTCCTGTCCCTTTTTCATTGTAGAAGCACCTACAAAGTAAGACTGGGTAAGTGGCCTTTGGTGTAAACAGCTAAATAAGCTCCTAAGCTTTTACATGCTGCTTACCATTTGGTCCAGGGCCTAAGAGAGTTCATTTTCACAGTTTAATTTTAGAGATGGCCTTCAAAAATATTTTAAACATGATTCAGAGTAAAATACACAATTTATGTGGTGAACCAGTGTATCCAAACATATATCCGAAAGAAAATTTTACAGACTATACTCACAACAGCTGAAGCACGCTGACATTTTATTCTATTTCTTTCATTTTTAATGCCAACACACCCCACTACATTTAATTTTTGCCTAATAGGTTGCAATCCAGTTTGAAAATCTCTGTTCTAAGGTAGATATGAAATCCTCTGATGGCACTCCCAGTCCCATTAAATATCAGTTTCCAAGTACCCAATCACTTCCTACTGTCCACATCTCCTCAGACACAACATTGTACCTGTAAATATGTGAATCACTATTTAGAAATCAGAATTCTCTGAGATTTGAATCATAAAATAAGAGTGTATTCAAGTATAAGGACCTTACAGAAATTATCCCTTAACTTGTCTTATGTTTTAAATTCTATGCCTTCTATAGGGTTCAAAAATACCTTTTGATTTGCAAACACTTCCAAACTCTTTAATCATCTAGAAAAAGACTTCCTCTACCTACAACTATAGTAATATCAGTGAAAAAAACCTAATTAATGGCCTCAGAAATCCACATAATTGATACACCTCTATTATGGAGTAAATTATAACTCTTTTGGGTTGAGATGCAAGAACTCTTCTGGATTTTCAAAGTGTAGTTAAATTTATGTGACCTGAGTGAGACATATGGTCCCTGAAAAATCTGCCTTACTGGGTTTTGTATCTTTATACCATTAATAGAATCAGACTTATTCTGTTGGTCTCAAAACATTATTTGAAGCACAGCACTGTATAATCTAGGTCATCTTTTGAGAAATTTTTGACAACCCATTTAAACTATGATGGAAAGAAGAGTAAACAGCAAAAGCAGATTTTTCAGCAGTCTTGAAGCAAAAGCCTTCTCAACCTGTGCAATATTATTAACCGAATATGGCCCATCTTGATCTTTCAAATGATGAAAATCAAAGAGGAACATTAAAGTACATTAACTCATTGCAAGCTTCAGAAGGCTTATTGGTTACCCCAGAGAACAAGACAGTCTATCTAAGTGTATCATATTAATGTTTCCTTTTTAAGAGCCATGAGTCCCCAAGATTGTTTTTCAGAAGCATTTTTTCTCTGACTCCATGCTTGCTACTCTACTTAGGAACTTAGCACATTGAACACCTTCACCTCCATGAGTTTATTGAACTGGAACTTGTAAGCAACATCAGTGATATCAATGGTTTTAACCATCTGTCACCTCTAAGAATTTTCAACATTTTTTTACATTAATTGATTCATTTCAATTCAAAGAGTCATCGAAGGTCTTGGGTGCAAATGAGCACACATCCACACTTGGATGTTTAATATGCATGCCACATTAGGTTGTTCAAGCCTGAGCTCCCATCACTTCATTACACCACCTGCCTATTATGGTTTAGACCTGGAGTGCTGCCCAAAAGCCATGTGTATTTGGAAGATGATTGGATCATGGGGGTGCTATACTCATCAGTAGATAAGTCCACTGATGAGTTCATAACTGACTTGCTGTTAGGAAATGGGCCTGGTGAGAGTCAGGTCAATGAGAACATGACTGGAAGTATCTCCTTTCCTAGGTCCTCCCTTAGCTGTTTCCTGCCCACCATGATATATGAGCAGTTTTCATCTGATAGACCCTTCCACCATGCCATTTCTGGCTTGGAGTCAGTTGACCATGAACTGAAAATGTGAGCCAAAATAAACCCCTCCTCCTTTAAACTGTGGATGTCAGGTATTTATCCCAGTGATGAGTGAGTAAGACACTGCCCTTCCTACACTTCTCACCACAGCACAGAACAGTTGTATTCTTTCAAATGCTCAGGCTAAATACTAAATATGTAGGAATCCTCTACTCCTTTCCTCATCTCATATCCTATACCCAACCCATAAGTAAAACCTTTTGACAACATTTACTCTACTTGTATATGAAGAATCTGGCTGCTACACATCACTTCTACTTCACTTTGGTCCAAGCCACTATATCTCACCTGGATTATTGCACAACCCCTGAATAGTCTCTCTGCATTCTTTACTGATCTTTTATTTTCAGCACAGCATCCTGAATGATCCTATTAAAATGTAGGCCAACTTTTGTTACCTCAAAGCCTTCATTAGTCTTCTATATAACTCAGAGCAAAAGTAAAGTTTCCTACTGAAGTCTCTATGGCTCCATGTGATTTGTTTCCTGTCCCAACTTTGCCAGTATCATTCTCTACCACTCTGCCTTGCTTTTCTTGGCTTTAGCCATGGAAATGGCCTAATTACCTTTGCTTGAACACGCCTGGAACTCTCTGGCCTCTGAGCCCCTGCACTTGCTATGAAGCATTCCCACCTGCATCCCCATGTGTGTTTCACCCCCATGTTTCACTTCTTTCATTTTACAATTTTACTAAACCACACATTCCTAATGATTTTCCTCTATTTTCAATCTAAAAGTGCAACACACACATTTTCTATCATTTTCCTGCTATAACTATAGCATATCAGTAATTACTATGCCAAATGTTGTATTTTCCTTAATTATCTTCTCTTCTGAGTAACCTCTGGAAAGGCAAGGATTTTTGCTGCTTTATTTCATTGATAAATCCCCAGATCCTGAAACAATACCTGGCACTTAGTCAGTGCTTAATAAATATTTGTGGAATTGAAAATATTGATGTGTTATAGCCTTTGCACTTCCATCTCCATTCTGCACTTTTTTAGGGCCTGGGCTTGTAGTTTAAGGTTTCTTCTCTCTATCTCCCAGCAGGCCCAGCAGGTATCTGACATGGAGTATTCTCACCAAAATGGCCCTGTCTCCCTGCTCTCGTCCAGCCTCTCCTTCATCACTGCAGCAGGGCCACTGCCTGCCCCACTGCTGGCCATCGCTGTGTTTCTGGATGTTCCCATTCTCAAGGTCACTTCTCAGCTGATGTAAGGTCCACAGTGTTCTGGTTACCTCTGGACATCTGGACCGTGCTGTCCTTACAGCCCTAATCTCCCTAACACTTCTGGGCCCCGTATAGCTGCAAGGCTTTCCATTAATTTCTTCATCTAATCATATGGTCCAAAGAAAATACTTGTATGGAAAATTGTAAAATGGAAATATTTGGTATATATATATGTATATATGTGTATATATATATATACATATATATATATAATGTTAGAAGATTGGAGCTAATATATTCAAATCACTGAAATTGTTAGAGAAATGCTCAATAAATATTAGCTATTATTATGATCATCATTATCATTATTACTGTCCTCAGAATAACTCTTCTGGGAACCCTGGTCTGGGCCCATAGTCTGAGGCAGGGGAACATATTACAGAGGAACATAGTGCTATGACAGGGGAACATAGTGCTCCAGGAAAGAGCACTCTGAATTGCACCTTGGTCCTTATGAGTCCAATCACAGGAAAGTGAAGCCCATGGAAAGACAGGAATGATTCCTCTTCTGGATCTAAGGTACAGCTTCCTTATCAGGCCCTGAGATGGGCACCAGTACAAATAATCTCTCCCTTGAATGGCAGCTCTGTGCCTTAATCATACCATGGTGTCATGTGATCAAAACACACCGACCAACACCAGTAACAGGGAAGTCATTTCCTTCATCTCATTTTTCCTTAATAAAGAAAACAAGATATCAGTTCTGTGATGCTGAGCATGTATTGTGTCTTTCTCAACTATAAAAGAAGACAAAACTATATCTATCTCAAAGAGTTGTGTGAATTTTTAATGAATTAAAACATACCTAGTGCTTAGGACAGTACCTGGAAAATATTTTAAATGATTATCTAAGTTAATTTATTTTTTATTTATATTTTAGTACATTGTAGAAAGTCTAACACAAAGTATCAAGTGTCTCCATGTACCTTTACTGACCAAAGGAATTAATGGATGAAAGCACCAGTAAATAGATAAACCTATCTGAGAAAATTTCTTATTCAGGGTGTAAAAAGCTCCAATTATTAAAGAAAAATAACCTATGCAAACAAGGAGCAGTGGTGAAAATTAGGAAAGAATGGCTCATCTCAAAGAGCCAGGCTTTTCTTTGGGAGGTGGCAGACTACTGGCCTAGTGATGGATCAGATCCCTTAGCAGGCATCCATCACTTTCAATCCTGGGCTCTGCCAGAGGAAATGAGTCTCACACACATAAATTTAGTGACTGGCCAGATAGTCACGACTTGTGTTCCTTTTGCAATTTCCTGTTCTATACAGCCGCTTATGCAGATTGAACAAAATGCCACTGATACATCAATAACAAAATGAGACATGAAAATTGATAAAAAATAAAGCCTCATCCTGAATTTGTTCAGTCTAATTAGAGACATTCCATCAAGGAAAAGAGTTAATGAAAGAGAACTGCTACTTCAAATCTGATATTTAACGATATTGCAAAAGCCATCCTGAAGGCAAATGTATATAGAAATAGACAGGTAGATATAGATTTTATAACTGTAGACCTAAAAGAAACAAAAGAGAACAGAGAGAGAGAATCAGAACAAGTAATATTCTACCATTAAACATCTGGGTGGAGATGGGGGTATCAGATGCCACAACTGTGTTGGCAGAATACCCAATTCTTGGGAAGAAAATTTTCTCTTACTGTGGTGAGGAAATATTGAATTAAGTAGTAGGTATTTTGGTTTACTATATAGCTTATAAGGAAAGATCGTGAATATATTAAGCCCAGGGTTATTAAAGAAATACTATCAAGCAGTTTTATCCAAAGGTTTTAACTTGCCCTCCCAACTCGTCTACAATATGGGTGTTAAAATATTCTTACTTCACAGAGAAAACTGAGATACATGAAGTGACTCTCAATATCAAACCATCAATAAATGGTGGGGTTTGGCATTGGTACTCAGAAATTTCACCCTAAGGATGTATACTCTCCTTTCTGTCCTGTTTCCAGCATGTCAGTTTTTCCTATTCAATCCATGTTTTAGAACTTCATATCTGAATGTTCCTTCAACCTTCAATCAGTAACAATAAAAGAGGGGAAAGAAGGAACTGAAGGTAACTTACAGAACACAATATGGAGAACATCAGTCTGTTAGGAACTACACTAATCTTCACAGTTAATATTCTTTTCAGAAAGGACAAATGCTATCATTTGAATGCATATGTCACTCCAAAATTCATTAAATTGGAGCCAAAACCCAATGTGAGAGTATTAAGAGAGAGGGCTTTTGGGGAAGTGATAAAGTCGCAAGTATTCCACACTCACTGACCGGATTAGTGCTCTGACTGAGAGATGGAAAGAAGTGTACCAGCCCCTTTGCACTTCCATATTCCACTATGTGGGAGGACAGCAGTGAAGTGCCATCTTGGAAACAGATACAGGGCTTGCCACAGGCTCCCAATCTGCCACTATCTTATCTTAGATTTCCCAACCTCTAGACCCATGAAAACTAAATTTCCTTATAGGAAGAGACCCGAGCCCTTTATGAGGGTAGAAAAAAGCAGCTTCTGTGTGGCTGTAAGCAGCAAACAGTTTTCAAGCAGCGCTGTGGTCTGAAGCTGACAATGTGGCTTTGATGCCTGACTGTGCAGGCGAAACTGCCCCTCCTAGTGCAGGCTGCCATCCTGCCCCCATTCCCCTATTAGAGCACAAGACCAAATTCCTACAACAAGCCCAGTATCCAATCAACCAAGTGTCCACTCTGGGGGAGGTGGAACAGGGACCCTAATTCATAAAACAGTATTGCAGCCCCAGATTCAGCAGTGCTCCAGCTCTGGACACCCCACTCTGGCGTGGCTTTGTACAGCTTCCTCTTGCAATACCTGTAATAATGGACTTCTGCTTTGCACTGGTCTCTGACTCCTCTTCCTCTTCCTATATCAGAGAGACAAGCCCAGCAAGGGTGAGTGTGGGGACCCCTGGACCCCAGACCCACCAGACATAATACTGTCATCTATAAATTACTCTGTTTATGATTGTTACACCCAGTGAGAGAGAACCAACCAGAGACCGATATTAAATCCACACAGGAGTTTATTACCGGCTGGGACCTGAGCTGAGCATCAGACTCGAGCTCCGACTGGGGGTTGACAAACATGTTTTATACACCTTTGAGACCAACAGTTTCTAGACTCCCCTATGGGATAGAACTAGTAAAGCAAGCAAAAGGTACAGAAGCAGAACATCCTGCTGTTAGAACATTTGTAAAACAATAGTTGATTAATTGTTATTTCTAAAGAGACTTTCTAAGGGGAGAAGGTTTTTAAGCTTCCTCCTTCTGAGTTCATCTAAAGGGCAGGCAGGTGGGTCAAGCAGCAATATGGAGTCTGTCTTGCTAACTAGGGTCCTTCATTCCCCCCTGGTTCTTGTAACTTAATCAAATCTTTGATTCCTGTATTTACTCTGAATTTTTTTAAAAAACATCTTAAAATCTCATAATTTTGTCTCAACACCATCAGTTCAGCTGCATCAACCCTCTGTCTAACATATTTAGTCAGAGCATTTATAATACAAGGTCCCATGAGAAAAAGTAGAAGTAAGATAACTAGGGGGCCTGTTACAGCAGAAACTAGGGTAGTTAATCATTAGCATAGAAGCAACAAGTTTTTTCTAGGGCTACACATAACCCTTTTTGTTTCATGAACAGGAGGTCAAGTCCCCTTTGATTTTTAGGACCATCTCAGCTAGGGAATCAACCTGGTTTTTAAATCTAGAGATCGAGTCTTTCAGGTGACCCAAATCTCTGGCTACTTGGTGGCTTAGGGCTTTATAATTTGTGTCCTGAAGGATCAGGGAGGAAGTTCCAATAGCTGCTGACCCGGATATTCCTAATCCCACCAGAAGGGGCACTAAAATGGGGGCAGCCCGTTGACTCCTATAGTGTTCAGTGGTTAATCCCAGATGTTCGTGGCCCCCTTTTTTATTATAATACAAGACTTGTGGAACAACATACATGGTGACACAAAATAAAGTGTCAGATTGGGTAGCCAAGATTGATTTGCGAATATATTTAGTCAAGTCCTCTGTGCAAACAAACCAAGCATATCAGGACCAGGTCTCCTGGCTTAAAACCGTGGGGCTGGAATGTCGCAAAGGGTTTTTCTAGAGCCTGTTGTATTGTAGCCTGGATCTCACTCTGAAGAATCTGTAAGGCTTGAAGAGACTGAAGTAAAGAGACAAAAGAATCTCTGTTATCTGTTCAAGGTTTAACTTAGGGAGGAGTGGTGGTGGCCTCCCATACAAGATTTCAAAAGGGGTAAACTTGTCAACATATGGTGTACATCTAACTCTTAACAAGGCTAGAGGAAGCAGATCAGGCCACCTACTGCCAGTTTTTAGAACATATTTAGTCAGGGTTTTTTTTAGGGTTCTATTTATCCTTTCCACTTGTCCTGAACTTTGCGGGCAATAGGCACAGTGTAACTTCCAATCGATATGTAGTGCCCTTGCCAACAATTTGGATATCTGTGCTGTGAAGGCAGGATCATTGTCAGACCCCAGGTAATGAGGGATGTCAAATCGGGGAACCATCTCCGGGAACAAAACCTTAGTTACTATGTTGGCTGATTCTCCATGAGTAGGGGAAGCTTCTACCCAACCTGAGTAGGTGTCAACCAATACCAGTAAATATTTGAACCTATTGCTGGATTTTATTTCAGTGAAATCAAGTTCCTAATGTTTCCCTGGCTCTCTTCCCCATAGTCGATTACCTTCGCTCCTTGGTCTTGCCTTGGAGTTTACCTGTGTACACACCTGACACTTGGAACTGATGTCCTGGACCATAGAGGTCAGTCCTGGGATTGAAAATTTAGAGCTCATTAGTCTTTTTAACTTTGAATCTCCCAGGTGAGTTAAGTGATGTAACTGATGAACAAGTTGTCACCCCAGGGCAAATTTGTTCATTTGTCCCTTTCCACCAGCCTGAGTCCAGTTTTGTACTCCCTCACTTTTGATTTTCCTCTTCCTCTTCTGGGGTATATGTGGGTCTTTTGGGCAGGTAGCCAAAGGGTTGGATGGGCAGAATGTCTATGGCCTTGTCTTGACCCAACCTCAGGTTTCAGCCCTTTGTGCCAAAGCCCCCTGGCTTAATGCCTGTGCCCAGTGTACCTGTCCTTCTGGACTGACTATGGCCACCCCCACATACCTGACTCTGTCTTCCACAAAGCTATTTCCATTGGTGAAGAAGGTCTCATCTGGGCATTGCAGGGGAATGTCAGTCAGGTCTGGGTGGTTGGTGGTGGAAGTTGTCAAAGTGTCCAGACAGTCATGGAGGGGCACGCATGGGTCAGAGTCTGGGAGTAAGGTGGCCAGATTGAGGGTCATTTCCTGGGTGAATTTGATGCATGGAGCATCCAACAACAGGGCCTGGTCCTGAATCAGGTGGGCATTGGAGAGCCATTGTTCTGGGGCTCCTCTCAGCAATGTCTCCACTGCATGGGGTGTGGTGGTGACCAGGTCTTGTCCCAGGCTGAGCTTATTTGCCTCTTTGACCAGGAGGGCATGGCTGCAACTGCCCTCAAACAGGTAGACCATCCACTTCTCAGAGGATCAAGTCTTTTAAACAGGTAGGCCACAAGTCTGTTCCAAGACCCTAATGCCTGAGCTAGCACTCCTTTGGCTATGACCCCTTGTTCAGCCACAAACAACCGAAAGGGCTTGGTGATATCAGGTAGGGCCAGGGATGGTGCTGACACTAAGGCTTTCTTTAAAGCCAAAAAGGTGCTTTCTCCTTTTCTGTCCAGAGGGACTGTGTCTTGTGCCTAGAGTGCAGCAATAGTGACTTTCCCCAGTTTTTTGGCTAGGACTTTCTTGGGGGCATCACAGTTATCATAAACTTTCTGGGCTATGTTCAGGGGTTTAGTCCTATTCTTTCCCTCAAATCCCTCTAATTTCTATAATTTCTTTCTAATGTCTGGGGCCAACTGGGAAACAAAGGCCAAGTTTAAAGCTGCTGCATTTTGGGGAGCCTCTGGGTCAATAGGAGTGAAAACTCTATAGGCTTCCAAGAGTCTCTCTAAAAGCACAGCCCAAAACTCCATTTTTCCCTGGCAAACCTCACTTACCTTACTCAAATTAGTGGGCTTTTTGGCAGTTGCCCAGAGTTCCCCTAATAAAGTACCGGTGGTAGGTCCCCAGCCTCCTCTTACCGTTATCATCATTGGGGTCCCATTCGGGGTGCCACGACAGAACCACCACTTCAGCCCTGGCCAAATCCAGGAGTGATGCAGGGATTTGGCCCCAGGGCCTCTTTGACTACCTGTTGATAAATGCGGCCCCACTGCTCAGTGGTGAACAGGATCTGTAAAAGCTGCTGGCAATCATCCCAGGTTGGCTGATGGGTATGAAAAACAGACTCAAGAAGAGATTAATGCCTGAGGTTTTTCAGAGAAGGGGGGATTTTGATGTTTCCAATTGTAAAGATCACGAGTTTTAAAAGGGGCATAAATTAATCCTCCCCCAGGCTCTGTCTGTTTTAAAGGAAAAAGGGAGGAGGAAGACAGGGCTGATGGACCATAGTCCTGTCTGGATTGAGTGCCAAAGGTCGATCAGGACCTGTGGGGCCCCAACTCCTGTGACCACATTCCAAACCTTGTGAGCAATGTGCATAGAATAAGATCCCACGGGGGGCCAACTGACTCTGAAACTGGGCCATTTTAATTGACACAGGGTTTGTAATTTGCCTTTAGAAAATTTCATGCCATATTCATCTTCCCTGTCAGTGGAATAAATTTTTTTGAAGTTATTCAAAACACAATCAAGTGGAGTTCCTTCTGTGGACTGTGAGGAACCCATAATTTTAGCCTGTGAAAACGCAAAAGGCACACAGAGCAAGCAGACAGACAACAATAAACTGACAAAGACAAACTTTGGCCAAGTAAAACCTCTGGGGCTGAATGGATTCAGACCTCACCCAGGGAGTCTCTCTTCTAAGGACTCTGACCTAGTGAGTCTGCTTGCCATCGCGAAGAGACTCTAGGTAGGGGAACCTGTGCCGCGTCTGGCTTCTTCCTACCTACCCACAGTGCACTAAGAATCATTTGATTCTTACCTCTAGAGGCTTTCCCAATAAACTGCTGCGGGTCAGTTGATTGGCAATAGGGCCCGACTGGGACTGGCCTACCTGGAGCCCTGGAATACCATCAGGGTGGCCTCTCTTTCTGCAGACCAGTGTCCAGAGGGGACAAATACTGCCAATGTCTGATCCTGGTCTCTCCTAAAAGAAACAATGACTCCAAGATAATAAGCTCCAGAGCAGTGGAGCACTGGGGCCGCTGAGAATGTTATACTCAGTGAGAGAGAACCAACCAGAGACCGATATTAAATCCACACAGGAGTCTATTGCCGGTCAGGACCCAAGCCAAGCATCGGACTCGAGCCTTGACTGGGGGGAGACAAACATGTTTTATCCACCTTTGAGACCAACAGTTTCTAGGCCCCCCTATGGGATAGAACTAGTAAAGCAAGCAAAAGGTACAGAAGCAGAACATCCTGCTGTTAGAACATTTGTAAAACAATAGTTGATTAATTGTTATTTCTAAGAAGAATTTCTAAGGGGAGAAGATTTTTAAGCTTCCTCCTTCTGAGTTCATCTAAAGGGCAGGCAGGTGGGTCAAGCAGCAATATGGAGTCTGTCTTGCTAACTAGGGTCCTTCAATGATGTTTTATTAAGGCAGCAGAAGCAGACTAAGACAAGGGAGAATAACAATATCTCAGCTTCAGCAATAGTGAGTCTCCCCACCTTGGTTGCTGTGAAAGAAATAATACTGACTCAAGAAGCTGTGAAAACAAAATCTTACAAAGAAAAACACATACAAAATCCTCCAAGCATTAGTCAGGATAAATACATGAATTTAAAATATGAAAAGTAACCAAAATAGCCATCCTGGCCTGAAGAAAAACATGCGTTCAAGTAACTAAATGTATATTTGTTTATGTGAATGAGTGTGGTTTCAGTAAATAAGTTGAAATTAAAAGACTCTAGAGTATCATATGAATATTTATTAATCAGATCATAGAATTTAACATTTCATAAAATGCTTAACAATCATGGTTATGTTATTCCTCAAAACTTCCCCCAAATTGGCTCAAACTTCCTATTACATTCTGAGAAAACCAATGTTTGCACTGGGTTAAAACACAAATTGAGGAATATTTTTCCTGTTGACCCAACTATGAGGAGAAAGAATGGAAGAACAAACAAAATCTTTGAAAGTCTAACACAAATTAGCTGGCTCAGATGGTTACAAGTGGGACCCTACCTTTGTTCTCCCTAGAATCTTATCTCTGTGAACCTTATCAGGGAGAGGCCAAATGGAAACAAGTTACTTATACCTGTTGTCCTTCTGAGTCAGGCTTCTCAGAAAATACTTTCTAGTTTTTACTCTGTATAGGGAATCCTTCATCACTTGGAAACTTATTAAGAATCAGGCTAGGGTGGGAGCAGAACAAGAACTTGTAACCACTGGACACCATACCTAGCTCTATACACCCTCATTACAACTGGATGATCCCACACCTCTATAGCATTTCCATCATTGCCACTCCATTCCAGCAATGAACAACCTGTGTTAAGTACTTTACATAGACAAGATTATTTCATTTATGAAGAAGATGTTATTATCATACCCATTTTAAAGATAAACAGAAGCTTGGAGAGTTTAATCAACTTAACCAAGGCCATACAGAGCTGAGACTTGAACTCAGATCACCTAAGCCCAAAAGATGCTGAGTCTCCACTTCTTAGCTGCACATTGCTAGAAAGGTCCTTACACTGGGGGTAAAGGAATTTGGAGCTACACTCTGCATATTTGGCATACTTGAAATTTATCTTTCTGTTTCTGTTTCTTTTAAAAACTCCTGAGAGCCCTTACTTGTATAACAAACTGCTTTCACAATTGACCCTGAGGTTTCCTTTCCTAGAATTCATCCTAGTAATGAAGTCATTTAAAAGCTGAGAACTGGTTGTCATTGTTTGAGAAAGGTGCCCTCCTGCCTCAGGATTCTTTGGAATCTTCTGGCTCATGACATGAAGGGGTGTCCCAAACCTGTAATTAGCTGTGGTGCCATGACTTTCCCAATTGCTAGATGCTTTTGGGAAGTGAATCATCCTAGCAGGTGCACCCACATATTTTCACAGCATGTACACATTCAGTTCAGAAAAAATGCATTTGGGGAAATAACAGGACTGTTTTTACTAACTGAAGGAAGAAGAAATATAACTGTAGGGTTTTCTTTAAAGGCCTCCCATTCTCTTCTTAACACTGTAATTTAGCTTTTCAAACATATAGTGCCATGATTGATCTTTTTCTTTTCAATTTATTATTTGTGCTGCTGCATCTGCAAAGCTTTGATGTAGAGGAGACAAGGAAGCCAATGCTGTCATCCTACAGAAGTAGGCATGTCACTTTGGTCCCATGATCTCTCTTCCTCACCTGATTTCTTTTCAGGTCACCTATGTTGTATCACACAGAAACTGTAATGGAGAATAAATCTTATCTCAAAGGTTTGCAAGGCCCTAGAGCAAAGAGATGGGAAATGGAAAAATCAATTCCCAGAGCCTCACACTGTCAAAGCTTAGGTGGTGTGCAAATGTGCTCATGTACCATATTACTGCATACATCTTTTGCCATTCATTCAAGCGGTATCTACAGAACACCTATACCTGCCAGGCACTGTGGAGGATACGTGAATACACTATGTGGCAGATACTGCCCAAAGCTTATCCAATGGCCATTCCTTCCAACTTTTGTGCAGAGAACATGAATTTTGAAGTATCCCACCCACTTCAGCTAATTTGTCTAAGTCAGGGGTCAGCAAACTGTGGTTCATATGGCAAATCCTCCCCTTTGCTTTGTAAATAAAAATGTGCTACAAATATTCCATTTATTTATGCATAGACCATGGATGTTTTCATGCTAAAGTAGTTGAAGCAAGTAGTTGTGGCCACATGGCCTAAAAGAACTATAATATTTGCCATCTGGCTCCTTTATAGGACAAGTTTACAAACCACTGGTATAAGTCAATCATTGTAATATCATTTTCCTGCCAGTGTTTGCTTTAGTTTATAGGTGGACAAATGGTCTGGCATTTTAGAAGTCTTCAGGAAGGTAACTGGGGAGAAATTACTCCTTTTCTTCCATTGGACATCTGGATATAATTTCTAGAATGATGGCAGCATCTTGTATTCATGAGGGACCCAAGCTGATGTCCTGGGTATGGCAGAACAGAAATATGGAAATTACCTGATTCCTTTATGATATCTTTGAGCTGTTGAACTAGAAAACCATGAAACCAAATATCTCTGCATTTTCTGTCATGTAAGATAGTGTGTTCTAATTGTACACGTCAGACAAGTTAGAAAAAGTATCTCCAATTGGAAATATGGCCTATCCCATTATCTTTAAGAATAATAAGAATTTAACTTGGTACTATTTCTTTAAGTAATACAAATTGGATCTTTAAGAAATAGACATCTTTTACCCTGGTAATATTCTTTTCTCTAAAATCTACTTTCCCTAAAATCCAATATTAATGTAGCCACTCTAACTTTCTTTCAGTTAATGTTAGCATGGAAATTATGCTCCATCCTTTACTTTTAACCTGCTTATATCTTTACATTTCAAGAGTATTTCTTGTTGGCAGGATATGGCTTCAGGTTTGCTTTCTTCTAATCCAATCTGGCAATATTTGCCTTTTCATCTGAGAATTTACATCAATTATACTTAATGTGATTATTGATCTAGTTTAAATCTGTCATCTTGCTACTGGATTTTTATTTGTTTCATTTTCCTATTTTTATGCTTCTTTTGAATTAACTGACTATTTTTATTGCTTTATTATGGTTCTTTTGGCTAATTGTAGTTGCAGAGGACCATAATATTGATTATGCCCAAGGCAGGCTGTAAAGAGTTAACCCCACAACTGGCTTGTTCATAGAAGTGAGTCTGGCTGAAGCCTACATGCTTCATGCTTCATGTCAGAGTAACTCTTACCCAAATTCCATTCCCACAACTAAAACCTTCAGACTAGAAGGACAATGTCCTAATTACAACAATGCATTTTGTCTATTCTGTTCCTAATTTGAGAATGCTTTGTCTTGTCCTTTATGAGCCTTATTTACATTAATTTTCATAGAAACCATGTTATCTTTACCCCAATTTATTGCCAATAAAGTTCAGTGCCTGGTACTGTCCAGTGCCTTTGTCAATTGCACTGGCATTGGTCGACCTGTCATCCCACTTTTTCTCTCCTAGTTGTAACTCTTAGTGTATACTTTTTCTCTGGCCTGCATCACACATTGGCCAGGTGGGGACTGAAACCTGACTGCAGGGATCTTTGGCACTAGTGGCTGTGTTAGGGTTAATAAACTACATCTGTAAATTATTTTATACCACTTCATATATAGTATATGAAGCTTACATCAGTATACTTCTATTTTTTCCCTTCCAGCACTAGTACTTTTTCTCTTTGCTATACATTTCACTTTATATATGTTAATAATTCACACTACATTAACATTATTTCAATACTAATGTTTAAATAACCTGTTGCCAATTTAAACAATTAATTTGAAAAATCAGTCACTTATCCATTAGAAATTTATATAAGAAAAAAGTAATAGCCTTACAACGTGGTCATCATTTGTGGGCTCTTTATTCCTTTGTGTAGTCCCATATTTTCAAATGGTATTAGTTTTCTTCCTTCTGAACACTTGCTCTCTTTTTTTAAATCAATTTTATCAGTACATTTTAGGTATACAATATAATGACATTCATCATTGGGAATTTGCACCTTTATATAATCTCTCTTGGTTCTTATTTTTTCCCCATTCCCCTGCCCTCCCTTCAACCCTGCCATCCCTACCTATTTACAAAGATTTTGTTTGCATTTTTTCATTTTCTCATATTAATTCCATTCCATTCTTTATTTCCCCCTACCCCTCCCATTTCCCCTTCCCTTTTGCCCCTTTTCTTCCTATTTCACATTATCTAGTATACCTTTTAGTCCTTATGCACACTTTCAGTTTCTCATACTAGAGAAACTATTCCATATTTGTACATGTATATCCTATTTATTTCACTTAAGACTATCACCTCAATGGGCATCCATTTAGCTATAAATGTCTGTAATTTATCATTTTTTGTGGCTGAGTAGTACTCCATTTTATTTTTAAAAACACATTTTCTTTATCCAGTCCCCAGTTGATGGGCAATTGGGCTATTTCCAAGTTTTAGATATTACAAATTGTGCTGCTATGAATATGGGTGCACATATATCACTGTGGTATGATTCTTTTAATTCTTTGGGAAGATACCCAGCAGGGGAATAGCTGGGTCAAATGGGACTTCCAGTTCTAGTTCTTTGTGGTATCTCCATACTGATTTCCATAGTGGTTGCACCAGTCTACACTCCTATCAACAGTGGAGCAGGGTTCCTCTTTCCCCACAGCCCCACCAGCATTTGTTATTCATTGATTTCATGATAGCAGCCATTCTTTCTGGGGTGAGGTGGAATCTCAACTTTATTTTCATTTGCATCTCTCGAATGACCAATGTGTTGAACATTTTTTCATATGCTTACTTCTTATTTCTACTTCTTTTTCTGAGAAATGTCTGTTCATTTCAGATGCTCATTTTTGGATTGGGTCTTTAAATTTGGCAGGTCTGATTTTTTTAAGTTCTCTAGAGATTCTCAACAACAGACTTTTGTCTGAGGAACATCAGGTGAAAATTTTTTCCCACATAGTAGATTGTCTCTTCATAGTGTTGGTGGTTTCTCTTGCTGTGCAGAAGCTTTTTAATAAGAAGAGATCCCACTTGTTGATTGTTTGTGCTAGTTCATAGGCAACTGAGTTTTGTTTTGCAACTGACATTTTATTCATAGAATCATTTCCTACATCAGTGTCTTCAAGAGTTCTACCTAACCTCTCTTCCAGCTGGTTCAGTGTTTCTGTTTTAATATTTAGATCTTTAATCCATTTTGATTTTAGTTTAGTGCATAGTGACAGATGTAGGTCTACTTTTAATCTTTGGCAAGTTGAAACCTAGTTTTTCTAGCACCATATATTAAAGAGGCTATCTTTCTTCCAGTGAGGGTGTTGGATCCTTTGTTGAAGATGAAGTGGCTCAGTGTGTCTGGAGTTGTTTTGCCATCTTCTAATCTGTTTCACTTGTCCTCAGGTCTGTTTCTTTGCCAGTACCATGCTGTTTTTATCACAGTAGCTTTGTAGTATAGTTTCAAGTTGGGGATAGTGATACTCCCCCATGTCTCTGTTACCTAGAATTGCTTTTGCTGTTCTAGGTCTCTTCTGGTTCCAAATGAATTTTTGGATTGTTTTCTCAAGGTCCATGAAGTATGCTGCTGGAATTTCAATTGGGATTGCATTAAATCTATATAGCAGTTTTGGAAGTATGACCATTTTCACTATGTTGATGCTTCCTACCCAGGAGCAAGGGATTTCTTTCCATTTTCTGATATCATCTTCAATCTCTCTTTTCAGTGTGCTATAGTTTTCAGAGAAGAAGTCTTTGATTTCTTTTGGTAGGTTGACTCCTAGGTATTTCAGTTTTCTCAATGTTATTGTGAAAGGAATTGTTTGTCCTATTTCTGTCTCAGTGAGTCTGTTGTTTGTGTAGAGGAAAGCTATTGATTTTTGTGTGTTGAGTTTGTATCCAGCTACTCTATTAAGTTTGGTTATTAAGTCTAGAAGAGTTTTGGTGGGGTTCTAGGGGTCTTCTATATAGAGTATCATGTCATCTGCAAATAATGACAATTTGACTTCATTTCCTATCTTCACTCCTTTTATTTCTTTCTCTTGTCTAATCACTGTGGCTAATGTTTCCAAAACTATATTGAACAGAAGTGGTGACAGTGGACATCCTTGTCTTGTTTCTGATTTTAGTGAGAAGGATTTCAATTTTTGACCATTTAGTATGATATTGCCTGTTAGTTTTTCATAGATAGCTTTTATCAGATTGAGGTAGAGACTGTCTATGCCAATTTTTTGTAGTGTTTTTTATTATAAATGTGTGTTGGATTTTGTCAAATGCTTTTTCTGCATCTCTTGAGATGTTCATATGGTTTTTGCCCTTGTTTTGAGGTATTGATTTGTCAGTGACATGACTTTTTCTTTTTGTTGGATTCTCCCACTTTGTGTTTAATTTCTGGTAGTTGCTCTCTTGACTTATAAGTTTGCTAGATGAATTTTGGAACTATTTGTATATCTTAAAATATTTTTTCCTTAAGTTTTAAAGATATTTTAAGTGGATATAGAATTCTTCACTGATAATTCTCCCCTCCCCCAGCACTTAAATAATTGCTCCTTAACTTCTTGTTTGTGGTGCTTCATATAAAAAAATCTGCTATAATCTTATCTTTGTCCTTTTCCAGGTAACATGTCTTTTCTTATGAGTTCTCTTAAAATACTCTCTTTCTGAGTGGTTTTGAATATATTCTGCCTTCATGTGTTTTTCTTCATGTTTATTGGCTTGAGTTTCATTGAGATTTGTGGATCTGTGAATTTACAATTATCAACAAATTTTTTTAAAAAATTTTGGCTTTCTCTTCAAATACTTTTTATATCACCACTTTCCCATTATCTCCTTTGGAAACTCCAAATATAAGTATAGTATTCCCCCTAATTCCTAGTTTATCTTTCCATATGTTTCAATTATCTGCAGTCAACCATGACCCAAAAATATTAAATGGAAAATCCAGAAATAAGCAATTTATAGTTTTAAATTACCTGGCATTCTGAGGATGATGATGAAATATCGCCCTGTCCTTGAACAAAATAGGTATAGAAAGTGTTTATCTCAATCTAATAAAAGCCATCTATGACAACCCAGTGGCCAACATCATACTAAATGGAGAGAAACTGAAGTCTTTCCCTCTGAAATCACAAGACAAGGACATCCACTATCACCACTTCTATTCAACAGAGTCCTCAAAACATTAACCAGTGCAATTAGACAAGAGGAAGAAATACAAGGGATGTTAATAGGAAATGAGAAAGTTAAATTGTCATTCACAGATTCATGATCCTCTATATAGAAGATCCCAAAAACTCCACCAAAAGTCTTCAAGAATTAATAACCACATTTAGTACCATAGGAGGATATAAAGTCAACACTTAAATATCAATAGCATTCCTGTACACAAATAATAAATTCATCAGAGAAAAATGAGGGAAACAATATTTTTCACAATAGCATCAAGAAAAATGAAATATTTAGGAATTAATCTAACCCAGGAAGTGAAAGACTTCCACAATGAAAAAGGAGATTGAAGAGGACATCAGAAAATAGAAAGATATTCTGTTCCTGGATAGGCAGAACCAATAGTCACAATAGGCATACTTCCAAAACTGCTATACAGATATAATCCAGTCCCAATCAAAATACCAAGAGCATTCCTCACAGAACTAGAGAAAGCAATCCTAAAATTCATATGTATCCAGAAGAGACCTAGAATAGCAAAAGTAGTTCTGGGGAAAAGGGACAAGGGAGAGGCATCACAATCCCAAATGTCATGTTATACTACAAAGCTATTGTGATAAAAATGGCATAGTATTGACAAAAAAATAGAGTCATAAATCAGTGGAACAGGACAGAAGATACAAAACCAACTCCAGGCACACTAAGCTATATTATCTTTAACTAAGGGGCCAAATCTTTTTACTGGAAGAAAGATAGCCTCTATAACAAATGGTGCTAGAAAAATTGGCTATCCGCATGCTGAAGATTGAATCTAGACAAATAGCTCTCACCATGCACTAAACTAAAACAAAACACAAAACAGACCTAAGTATTAAAACAGAAACACTTAATACAATGGAAAACAAAACAGGTAAAACCCCTGAAGACATAGGCATAGGCAAAGGCCTTCTGATCAGTGTCCCAGTTGCACAAGAAATAGTAACAAGAATTAACAAATGGAATCACATCAGATTAAAAAGCTTCTGTACAACGGAGGAAACCAACAGAGTGAAGAGACAATATACAGAACGGGGAAAAAACTTTTCCAGCTACTCCTCAAAGGACTAATACTGTATCTAGAATATACAAAGAATTCAAAAAATTTGACCCCCTTCCCAAATTTAAAGATCCAATCAAAAAACAGGCATCTGAAAGGAATAGCACTTCTCAGATAAAGAAGTACAAATGGTCAACAAATACATGAAAAAATGACCATTCAAGAAATGTAAATTAAAATATTGAAATTCCGTCTCACTCCAAAAAGAATAGCTGCCATCAAGAAATTAACCAAAAATAGTGCTGGGGATGTAGCTCAGTGGCCCCATGCCTGCCTGTCAAGTGCAAGGTCCTGAGTTTGATCCCTGGTAGAGAACCAAAAAGAAAGAAAGAAAGGGGGGGGGGAAGAGAAAGAGAAAGAGAAAAAGAAAAAAATAACAAATACTGCAAATACTGAAGAGGCTACAGGGTGTGGGGGGAGCAACACTTCTTTACTGTTGGTGGTGTAAGACTGAGGGCCTTATCAAACGCTGTGAGGAGCTGTCTGCAGTGAAGCACACCCAGGGATCCCAGCGGTGCCTCCAAAATGTAAGACTGAGGGCCTTACCAAATGCTCCAAGGAGCTGACTGCAGCGAAGAACACCCGGGAAGGAACACACCGGACAAACTGGAAAGTAAAACAGACCTTAATCTGGCCAGAAGGCACTCAAAGCAAAGTAGCTTAGAGAGGCGACTAGCCCAGAGTCTGAGGCTCTTTTTATAGGGGGTTGCAGGGAAGTTAACAGGCGAAATTTACAGAAGAGGAGCAAAGGTTAGTGGTCAGCTGACACATACTGATGGTCAGCAGATGTTTGTAGATTGTTCTATAGATAGTGGTGTTGGAACATCAGTTTTGAACAAAGAGTTGAGTAATTTACTTTGGGACCTTATGGCTGATACAGATCTTATCTAGTGTCCTAACAAGCATCTTTATCTATTTATTCACATTCACAGTTGGGGCTAGGGGAGTTTTATGATTACAGAGTTATGCAGTCCCACTGTGGGAATGTAAACTAGCACAACTGCTATGAAAATCAGTATGGGATTTCTCAAAAAACTAAAAGAAAAAATTCCATTTGACTTAGCTATTCCTCTTCTAGTTTATCTTCCTGAAATAGTTAAAGACGTTATACCACTGTGATGTATGCATGCCTATGTTTACAGCAGCACAACTCATAATAGCTAAATCTTGGAAGCAGCCTATATGTCCACCAACAGATAAATGAATAAAGAAAATATTGGATTTATATACAATGAAAGTACTACTCTTCCATAAAGGATAAACGAGTCATTTATAGGAAAATGGATGTAACTTGAGACCATAATGTTGAGAGGTAAATCAGACAAACTGTTGCAGAAATCTCAGAAAGAAATACACAGAGACACAGAATTCGGATAAAATAATAAAATTTCTTCTCAGGGGCAGACGGAACTCCAGAAACCAGTCTGGTCCTATTCATGCCCTCTTTGTTCAGCATTTCCCTTTTTATATCTTTTTTAGCCATTATCTCATCCCTAGTGGTCTTTGATATGTAAATACAATTCCAGTTCCTATTTACAAATCACAGACACAAGATAGGCCACATACATTGTAAATTCACCCTGGCCTGGTAACTTTGTTAGGTTAATGAAGTTAATGGTTAGTCAGATAATCCTCACCTTAAACAAGGAGTTACAGGAAAAGCAAATCTTAAAAGAACACATTACTTATTTTGCTTCTACAACTACCTTGATATTCAATCTATTAAGTTATCTAAAACTTTTCTGTATCAACATGAGTTTAAATATCTCATGCCAATATAAAAATAAAATGCAGAGGGCCAGGGATTTAGCTCAGTGGTGCTGCACCTGCCTTGAAAGCACAAAAGGTCAATCCCCGGTACCAAAATAAATAAATAAATTAAATTAAATGCAGAATAAAAGACAGACAATAGGAAAAAAGAGAGAAAAAATTATTGTAATCCAGCATTGATAATGTTTCTAAAACTGTACATTAATTTAATATAATTATGTGTTTTATGTTTTTTGGAATTTTAGTCCCACTGTTAGTCTGTATTTATAATAATCTTCTTTTTCTCATCAATCAAACTGTCTCAACCATAAAGCTTCTAAGAAGATTACAACTAAACTTTTCACTTCTGGTATTTTCCTGTGGCCTTGTAGACATCTCTACTTGGATTGCCCATCATCATTTTAAATACAATATATCTGCTATAATTTGGATTTTAGATGTTTTTCAAAGGTCCATGTGGTAAAACCTTGGAACCCAGCTAGACAGTACTGGGAGATGGTGGAACCTTTAGAAGGTAGGGCCTCTTGGGAGATGGGTCCCTGGAGGTGTGCCCTTGAGGGGTGAGTGGGATCCTGGCTCCTCCTTGCTCCATCTTTCATTTCCTGACCATGAGTTGAACAATTTTGCTCTCCCATGAACTCTTGCTATGATGTACCACCTTGCCACAAACCCAAAAGCAATGGGAGCAATGGACCATGAATGAAACCTCCAAAACTATGAATCAAACTTAACCATCTCACATTGTAAAGTGATTATCTTAGGTATTTATTATAGCAATAGAAAGCTGACTACTATAATATTCAAAGCATAAATTACCATCTTCCTCTTCCTTCAACAATTCTTTCTTCTAGCATTTATAACCTAGTGGCTCTCTCTAACCCATTTAATGTTGTTACAGTGTAGGCCCCAAACACCATAGTGATCTTTGACACTGCCTCCTGTCTCACATTCCAAATGTCTCACATAGTCATCATTTACATGCTGTTCTAAGAAAACATTCTATTATGTGCTGCCACTACGTTTTGTCCTCCTAAATATTCTGACAATACCTCTTTATACAGGCTTAGAGAATAATGTGTGAAAACTTTAATTCCCATTCTGTCATTTTTGTCTTCTTAAACTTCAATGATCCTCAATTGCTTGCTGAAAGAAAATTTTCAAATGTCCAACTTTGGCATTCAAGTCTTCTACAATCTAGTTTTAAGCAACCTTTCTATTCATATTTCTGGCCCCTATGCTACACAGAATCTATTCTCCAGCCAAACTTCCTGGACCCCATTTTAAATCCATTTTCATGCTACTTTCTCTGCATGGAATGTCTTTTCTCTCCACCACTGCTATCAAAATTACATATACCTGTAATGCAATTTTAATTGGTACAGCCTACTGGGAAAACAGTGACCAAGAAGTTCTAAAATTATGCATTCCCTTCTATCCCAAAATTTCACATTTAGGATTTAAAAAATGAATGTGCACAAAAAATTGGCTAAAAGAATGTTTATAAATTAGAAACAATTTAAATGCCCAATAGTAATACA
>NW_004624733.1:7122679-7163020 GCF_000247695.1 Heterocephalus glaber | reverse complement strand
ACATTCATCATTGGAAATTTTCACCTTTACATAGCTTCTGCCCAGGAAGAGAAACCACCCACACTATGAAGAGACAACCCACAATGTGGGAAAAATTTTTCTCCTGCTGTTCCTCAGACAAAGGTCTACTAATCTCAAATCCCTAAAGAATTTAAAAAATTCAGACCTCCCAAATTTAAAGACCCATTCCAAAAATGGTCATCTGAAATGAACAGACATTTCTCAAAGAAGTAGATATAGCAAATAAACATATGAAAAAATGTTCAACATCATTGGTCATTTGAGAGATGTAAATGGAAACAATGCTGAGATTCCTCCTTACCCCTGAAAGATTGGCTGCTATCATGAAACCAACCAATAATACATGCTGGTGGGGCTGTGGGGAAAGAGCAACCCTCCTCCACTGCTGGTGAGAGTGTAGACTGGTGCAACCACTGTGGAAATCAGTATGGAGATACCTCAGAGAACTAGGACTGGAAGTCCCATTTGACCCCACTATTCCCCTGCTGGGTATCTTCCCCAAAGACTTAAAAGAATCATACCACAGTGATATATGTACACCCAAGTTCATAGCAGCACAGTTTGTAATAGCTAAAGCTTGGAAACAGCCCAAATGCCCATCAACTGGAGACTGGATATAGAAAATGTGGGGTTTTTTTATAAAATAGAATACTACTCAGCTATAAAAAATGAGAAATTAGAGACATTTATAGCTAAATGGATGCTCATTGTGGCCATACTCTTAAGTGAAATAAATAGGACACATGTAAATACCAAACAGTTTCTCTAGTGTGAGAAACTGAAAGTGTAAAAAAGGACTAAAAGGTGTAATAGATAATGTGAAATAGGAAGAAAAGGGGCAAAGAGGAAGGGGAAATGGGAGGTGCAGGGGAAAGCAAAAAAGGGAATGGAATATGAGAAAATGTAAAAGTGGAAAGAACGTCTTTGTAAATAGGCAGGGATGAAGGGGTTGAAGGGAGAGCAGGGCAATGGGGAAAAAATAAGAACCAAATGGATTATGTAAAGGTGCAAATTTTCAATGATGAATGTCAGTATATTTTATACCTAAAATGTACCAATAAAATTAGTTTTTAAAAAAGATACTAATCTCATACCGTTTAGATTTATACTCAGATGCAAGATTATAGGATCTTATGGTAGCTCTATTTTTATTTTTTTCAGGAACACTGTTCTGTTTTCTATAATGGCTGTATTAATTCACATTCCCACAAATGGTGGATCGTTCCCTTTCCTCTACATCCTTCCCAACACTTGTTATCCTTCATCTTTTTGGTAGTAGCTATTCTAACAGGTGTGAGATGATAGTTCATTTTAGTTTCAGTTTGATTTTCATTTTTTATTATTAGTGATGTAGAGCATTTTTTTCATATACTTGTTGGTCATCTGTATGCCTTCTTTTGAGAGATGTCTACATCTGTACTTTGCTCATTTTTAAAATGAAGTTATTGCCTTTCATGCTATTGAGTTGTCTAGGCTTGTAATACATTTGAAAATTAATCCCTCATTAGATGCATGCTTTCCAGATATTTTCTTCCATTTCATAAGTTTTCTTCGCACTTGGTTGATTGTGTCTTTTGCTTTTTGGAAGTTCTTTATTTTGATGCTAGATTCTAAGAGGCTCTGGTACTAAAAATCCAAGCAGTACTAGGTTGGGATAAAGAGCAATTCCAAGGTTTGCATACTTTCCAAATGCCAAAGGCTAACATGTAAATGAATCTTTCTTGACTGTATTTGTCCAGGATTCACAGTAGATGGAGCTAGGGACAGGGGCCACAGTCCTGTCCTGGGATATGCTGCTGCTCTCCACTTCTCCTGCCATCATCTTCCTTCAGACACATGGATGAGTGTACACACATGCACATATGACCTAAAGAAGTAATTTTGGCCTGCCCTTCCTCCACTTCCAAACTTCCTATGTGGAAAAGGGAGGCAGATGTAGATAAGTACTAAAAGTTTCAATTAGAGATTTTACTTTTGCCAAATAGCCACATTCTAGATAATGTTTGCTATATGAAAACAGCCTCCATACATGAATCCTCCTTTGAAGGGAAAGCTATGGGTTACCTATAACAGTAGAGATGAGACATACATCCTCATATATCCTTTCTGAAAATGAAATCTCCAAGATGGTACCATGTTAACATTAAATTTTACCCTCTAGAAGCTAATTTTAAAGCAAGGCTTCATAAATTTGGGGTATCTGACCTACCTTGAGGTTGCTGAATTTTGAAGAGCCGCTATTTTTACAAACATTTTTCCTTGTAGGTAGGCTAGCCATTGGAATTTTGTGGCATATTTATGCAGCCATAATTGATGATAATCTCTGGAGAAGATTCCAATTTCTTTTCATTTCACAAAAATATTATGATCTAACTCTAAATGTTCCTCTGCTCTGTAAGCAGCACATCACTTTAAGACTTCCTGTGAATGTGTTATTAAAGGGAAAGAATGGAGTCAAACACCCAGCTAATTATAAAGAGGAGTAAATCTCTAAACATTGTGCTTTAAATATAATAAAGAGAATAACTTAGCAATCCAACAGGAAGGTGCTCTCTCAGCAAGATAATAACATATTAGTTTAGGAACAGGAAATGTACCTCAGTGCTTATTATCATCATTGTGATTTTGATATTTATTATTTATAGACCATATTAGGCACCGGCAGAGAGTATGGTAGGACACACATATTGTTCAGGTGCATATGTGGGCCTTACTCAAGTAATGCTGCCCAAAGAAACAGGAGACTTAAAAAAATGCCTATTGAATTAATTTCAACCAGATACGTTTGTTATTTTCCAACAACATGCAGGCTATTTTTCAGTTATTTCCATGATATTCAGAACCCAAAAACTTTTTCAAACATGACTGACTTCTCCTCTTCAGAGACTGTAGAGTAAAAGTCTAGCTTCACATTCCCCGTTACATTCAAGAGAAACCGTATTCTTTAAACATGCTGACCAATAGCCCAATCTACATTAGTTTCTGGGAAATTTCCTTCCCTTCTCCAGTTATGACAGTGTGCATACTGCTTCTGCCCCCTCAAAGCAGCAGCAGTTGTCAAAACTGCCTCCTACCAAGTGGAGACCATTTGGCTCAACTGATTAAAGCCTGTGGGTTAAAGTCCCATTTAAACTCATTAGCTTTGCTATAAGTCATGTTAATGGACTACTGTTAAGTTACTGTTAAGTCCAGGCCCCCGCTTAGCAAATTCAATAAAATGATCATGTGTAGAATAAGTAGAAAGAGTAAAGCGCTCTCAGGGCCAATATGTATTCTTTCCTCAACTAACTCAGCTAAGCAGGGTCAAAGTGTAAAGGATGGTCATTTTCAGCCATCTGCTCTCCTGGTTTTCAGCCGTCTCCTGGCATCTCCCACTGCATGCCCATTCCCCAAGGAGTATCTAGCACTGACAGCTCCAGATTCTGCAATGGAGCTAGCCCTCTCCCTCCTCTCCTTCACTCCCTCCCAAGTCCTGGGTTGTCAAGGATCCGAGCTAGGACATAAGGGCTAATACTGCTAACTTACTTTGCCACACTGCAGACTCAGAGAACAGCCGAATAAGCACATGTTTTAAAATGGTAATGAGGGGATGTTTGAAAGGAAAGCTATGGGAACAGTTGGCAGGATATTCCTTTCCATGAGGGTAAACTGTTGCCTTTCTGGTGCCTGATTTTACTTTCTAATCCACTTCATTCTTCCATACTGTGTGTTCTAGGGCCTAGTGATTTCTTTTCAAATTACCCTAAAGCAAATAGCATTGTGGACCATGAAAATCTAGAGCTGATAGAACACACACTTCCCAATAAACCTTCCTCAGAGAATATGAGGTAAAAAGCAGACCTGACAACTGGTCAGTTAAGCAGACATCAGAACGTAGGACATGATGTTCTCTCATTCTGAGCCTGGGTCATGCCTGAGGCCCGTAGTTGGCTGCACCCAACCTCTTGCCACATTCTCATGCGTTTTCCTTACATTCTGCCAGTTGGACTTTCCCTCTGCTCTCCTTGAAATCATTAGGCAGATTGGCAAATGTTCCATTCTATCAGGGAAAGAACAATCACCAAACACTTGTTTTACAACCCTTCTTCAATAAACCTTGGATTTGCTTCCTTCCTCAACTTTGGGTATGCTTATAATGAGCCCCACACCTCTACTTTTTTGTTGTTGTAGTTGTTCCAAAGACCAGCTGTTGGACTCACCATGCTTTGTCTACAGCAGCCCCAGAGCTAGCTCAGATTACTTTAGCAGAGAGATTTAATAGATAATCAATAAAGACAATTTTCACAGGCAAGGGAAAATACCTTTATCCATATTGAAATACCACTCCATTTTTTGCATGGCACTTTATCACCATAAAAGTGCATTGGCAGGTATTATTGGGCCATTTGGTTTTCAAAGCAAATCTCTACAACATAACTAAGTCATTAATGACGCCACCTACTCAACTCATGAGAAAACTGAAGCCCAGGGGAGTGAAATGGCTTGTTCATGTTCACACTGCTGATTAGTGACAGAGCCAGATCTCCACTCAAGAAAGTGAAAGAAGCCAAACAGAAAATAGGCATCAAGGATCAAAGGCAATGTCAACACAGACACTGAGGATAGTCGTAGGCAGGGCTCCTGGGAGGTATAGTGAGACCTGTGTCACTTCCGCATCTCTATCTTAATGACTATATATATATATATGTATCATTCATTTCTTGATACCATGGGCTTTTCCTTACATCATTTTCATTAAGAACTAAACAACAGTTCTCTGACCACCCCTACTTTTAGAAAGTGGTTGATTTGAGCCTTTCCCATGAGTGAGGAGGGAGGGAAGGAGTTGTGTTACTTTAACCATTTGCTTTACTGCTCAAGGACAGGGATGTGGGGTCCACAGGGCCTTTTGTAGACACTCTGAGCTCAGGCAGGATCATCAGTCACAGAGATTCTTAGGTTCTTAGGTTCAGGTGCTCCCTTGCTGGGACATGTGACTTGGGCACAGCTTGAGTCTTCAAAACTGGCCAAGCATTGCTGGGTCTGGGCCCGGAGATGCCCGCCCTCGTGCAGGCTCTTGGCCGGCCCTTGCAACTGTTTTATTTACCGTTTGGGACAATTCTCCACAGGGCTCAGGAAAGTGCATGCTGCTGCCACATTCAGCTCTGCTTCCTCTTCCAAGCCCTAATGAGGTGAGATAATGGATGCGGGAAAGTGTGCAAATGCAAATCAAAACAGAACATATGCTGCAGGTCCCTCTGTGAACTCTGAGCCAGTATGGGAAAGAAGAGAAAAATGCTTCGGAAATACTTGTAGACTGGAGAGTTCCTTAATCTCCTCTGAAGAACACAAAAAGCTGTGAAGCTGTTGCTCCCTGGCACCTTTGCAGCCCTGGCACAGAGGACAAGGAGCTAGTTTTGATGGCTTCTTAGGATTGCCTTTATTTCTCATTTGTCTTTACCCCAGAACACAAAACTAAGCCATCAAGGTAGAATGAGGAGGAGAAAGTTGGCACCATTTTGCTTCTGCAAGTATCTCAGTTTCCCTCTACGTGTAGGGAGGCCGGGCCCCGGGCTGAAGAAAACAGGCAGCCATGGGTCTATGAACCTCCACAGCCCAGCCTCCAGGCTCCCGCATTTTGGCTCTAGCAGCTCAGGCGAAGGGCCAAGCAGAGCTAGGCCTTCTGCCCAAGCCATTGCGTCAGTGGGCTCAGCAGGTTGCGCTGCTGGCCAGGGAAGTCTCCGCTTTCCGGAGTCCAGGGGATGGAGAAGCTGGCCTGGCACTGTTTTCCCCAGCCAAATACCCCACCGAGGGAGCTTTCAATGGGTTCTTTCTAAGCTCACTTGAGATTCTGAACAAGAAAGGGAAAGGAAGCCCACATTTCCCTGGGTTGCCTGCCCTGTGCCCCATCCTCACTTCAAGCCAGGATGGGCAGCACTATCATCACCATCTACACATGGAGAAAACAAGGAGACTCCAAACAGTCAAGTATACAGTGAAGGTGGGATGGAAACCCAGACCTGCCAGTCCCCCCAAACTTGTGATCTTACCACTGTACAGTAAAGCATTTCATTAATTTCACATATCCTGGTGTGGTCATGGCCTTCATCAACTGAGGTCTCTGAGACCAAGGTCCTCACGTCTATCAGGCAGCAAGAGTGATTCAGTTCCCTGCAAATGCTCATTTTGCCACCTCACAGATCTCACTTGGAAAGTGATCACAAGGTTTCTCCCCTCCCTTCCATAGTTCATTATCCCAAATTAGTCTCTAGGAATCAAAATGACAATGGTGACAAGCTTGACTTCACAAGTGTCAAACTTGTAACAGGCAATCCTGTTTGTCCAGAACTCTCAGAAAAATGGGGCAGAGAGTGCAGCTGATTTTGCAGAGCTGCTGTGGCGGTCCAAAACATCTTATCAGCTATGGGACCTAAGCTGAATTAGTTACCTACAAAAGCTGGAGAATGCCTAGCTTTGTGTTCCTCCTCCATGAATGGAGTGATAATAGCGTTAGCCCTTAAAGGGCTGTCAGGAGCATGAAACCTATTCCAAGGTTGATCCCAGAGGCAGACTGTCTCAGTGGTCCCCAATCTACTACCTGCCAGTTGTACAAATTTGGGCACATCTCCTGACCATGCTACACTTCAGTTTTCTCAGATATAAAAGGAAATTAATCATTGTGCTTACATAGGTTTTTATGAAGATTGTATGGCTAAACATTTTAAAGTGTTCTGAACAGTTCTGACTCAAAGTAGCGCTGTGTGAATTTAAATCAAAGTAAGTGAAAAATGCCACAAAATGTTTCAGTGACACTTAGGAAATGCTCTACGATAACAGACATATTTATGAGCAACTTGCAAAGATTCAGAATGTCATACCTCTAACTCCCAGCAGTAGTCACTCTTTAGGTTGTTAATTGAGCCATCTTCCCTTAGGAGCGTGAGTCACAGGTGTTTCTCCAGTGTATAGTATGCACCCAGACGGTAGAATGATTGAGGAGCTCTGTTTCCAAGCACCTTTCCTCTGGGTTTGATACTCACTGAATTAGCAGGCCTTGCCTCCCCACCCCTACACCTGGTTCAGTGACCCTGTCTGAGGCAGCCATTTCTCTAGACTGATATACAGGGAAGATTCCAGCAACAACAGCAGGCAGGCACTCTGGACACTCCTGAGGATGCCCACTCTGTGCCCACTGGCTCTGCTTGAAACTCAGCTGATTTCCCATCAGAGTGGAGATAATTGACCCCCTTGGCAACTGTGATGACTTGCAAAATCCTTTGATATAATGGCTAGACACAAACATGTTTATTCTGCTAAGAGTTCACAATACAAGAATAGGTCATGACCCTGCAGTTTGAGTTCCTGGATAAGAAATGATTGGGGACAGAGGTTGTTGCTCACGTTAAACATTACTTTGCTAAAGGTCAGCCAGCATGTCTTTAAACACACTTCTGTACAGATCTGCCCCTAATATTTGTAGGGCCCCAGACAAGAGAACAAATGTATGAAATGAATATGAATGAATATGTGCTACTTTCCTATCTTAATAACAATGAGATGATAAACTGGAGAAGGCCAGATTCATAATTAGAACACCTAGATTCCTCAGAATCTTGTACAGAAATACAGTTGCACTCCACGACCCTTGGCTCTATCTGTATTACCAGGAGCCTCAGGTGCTGAACACGAACACCACAGACCATGTATCCAAGCTCCATCCTGCAGACAGCCAGTCCTCAAACAGCTCTCAGACTTAGGAATTAGACCTGGTGCCTGTTCATCCTCCCAGGGACAGACCCAGCCTGCGTACAGCATAGGGTGGAGGTAGAGGGCTGCTTTGTGTAGAGAATTCCAGGGGCTTTTGTATGACGAACAGTCCACTTAACACTCAAACTCTTTGCCCTGTTGGAGTGAACATGGTCAGAGGAGATGAGACTAGGAAACTCTAAGGTAGAGGGACCCTCCTATCCAGACCTGATCGCTGTCATTCAAAATGTTCTGTGACTCTAGGAATGTGTATATTATATGAGTATGTCTACCACATTGTCTCAAACTTATATTACTCTCCTTTACGACTGTTACTCAAACCTTGAAGTCTTCTGCCTCTCTTCTACAGGACTCCCAACAAGTCTACATTACTTGAAGTTCAATATCACTGGTCCTTGAGAATTTTATATTGTGGAAGCCATAGGGTGCTTGACAGGGACACGGCGTGTGGGAGCCTTTTTTTTAAAGCACTCCGCCTCCTTGATCACATCTCTTTCAATAGGACATTGTTCCAGAAGGTCTCATTTCTGTCCTGTCTCCTATAATACCCCTGAGAACCAGGACCCTGGCCTTCTGATGCCAGTTTAGCCACTAACCAGCTTTAATTAGTGCAAGTTGCCCATTTTTCTATGATTCTTGCTCCTTTTGGTGGTAGTGTTGTTTTCTTTTGTACTTTTCTAAAAGGATAAGTTATGGAGATCCATACTGAAGATTTTAAAATTTAGACTACTAAAGGAAATCACTTGTTTCTGGTAAGGTGCACCATGGTAAGCTTAGAATCTCTGCTGATAGCTGCATTTACAGGTCATAAAAACACTGAACAAAAACACTTCTAAGAAATCATTTGTTTTCTGTCTGAAAGTGCTTTCTCCTGAAAGCACTTCTATTTTGACTATTTATTCCAGTGATGTACAATGCCCCACTTCTTTACTTCACCTCAGTTTTCCAATCAGAACAATGAGGTGATGGACTACAGCAGCAGTTCTCAGTCTTTTTTTTTTTTTTTTGTCTTAGGATCCCTTTACATTGTGCAGAATTATTGAAGAACCAAAAAAACCTTTTGTCCACATGGGCTACCTACCTTAATACTTAACATGG
Organism: Heterocephalus glaber; assembly: GCF_000247695.1. The sequence continues at coordinate 7,154,155 of NW_004624733.1, read as the reverse complement.
ATACATGTTTTCAAAAACCTTACTTTTGCTCAAAAACAGAAATCTTATCATTGCCTACTAATATTTTAAGGATTTTTCTTTTAGTTAACAGGGTTACTTCTTTTATTTAAAAAAATCTGCCTATTTCCAAAGTCTGAAAACTATAGTTTCTCAGTCATTCTTTCAGGTAAAATATTATGCCATGTAGAATACTAGCTAGTTTAGCTTGCAACACTCTTTAATAAAATTGAAAAGGAGGCAGTACTCTCCAATTCATTCCTAGAAGCAAGAATTACCCTAATACCAAAACCAGAGAAGGAGCCAATCAAAAAGAACTACAGGCCAATCTCCCTAATGGCCATAGTCCCAAAAATCCTCAATAAGACACTGACAAACAGAATGCAACAAATCACCAAGAAGATTATATACCATAACAAGCAGAATTCATCCCAGGGATGCAAGGATGGCTCAACATATGCAAATCAATAAATGTAATGCATTACATTAACAGAGTCAAGGACAAAAACCACATCACAATAGATGCAGAAAAAGCATTTGACAAAGTCCAATACCCATTCAAGATAAAAACCCTATAGAAAATTGGAACAGATGGTCTTTATCTCAATCTAATAAAAGCCATCTATGACAAACCAGCAGCCAACCTCACACTAAATGAACAAAAACTGAAAGCTGTCACTCTAAAATCATGAACACAACAAGGATGTCCACTGTCACCACTCTTATTCAATATAATTCTAGAAACATTAGTCACAGCAATTAGACATGAGAAAGAAATAAAAGGAATAAGGATAGGAAGGAAGAAGCTAAATTATCATTCTTTGCAGATGACATGATACTGTAAATAGATGACCCCAAAAACTCCACCAAAAGACTTCTCAATTTCATAACCAAATTCATTGGCATAGGTGGATACATAGTCAATACTCAAAAATCAGTAGCATTTCTGTACACAAATAACAAACTCACTGAGAAAGAAAGTAGGGAAATAACACTTTTCACAATAGCATCAAAAAAAAATGAAATACTTAGGAGCAAATCTAACAAAGGAAGTAAAAGACTTTGACATTGAAAACTACAGTAACAGAAAAAGGAGATCAAAGAAGTTATCAGAAAATGGAAAGATATTCCTTGTTTTTGGATAGAAAGAACAAATGTAGTGAAAGTGGCCATACATCCAAAATTATTATACAAATTTAATGAAATTTCAATCAAAATCCCAACAGCATGTCTCACAGAATTAGAAAAAACAATCTTAAAATTCATTTGGAATCAGAAGAGAACTCTAGTAGCAAAAGCAATTCTGGGCAACAAAGGCCAGGCCGAACGCATCACAATCCCTGACTTGAAATTATACTGCAAAGCTACTGTGATTAAAAAAAACCAGCATGGTACTGGCAAAAAATCAGACCTGAGAATCAGTGGAACAGATTAGAAGATGCAGAAACAACTCCAAACATACTCAGCCACCTTATCTTTGACAAAGGAGCCAAATACTTTCACTGGAAGAAAGATAGCCTCTTTAATAAATGGTGCTGGAATAATTGGCTTTCCACATACCAAAGCTTAAAAGTAGATCCATATCTTTCACCATGCACTAAACCAAAACTGAAATGGATCAAAGATCTAAATATTAAAACAGAAATACTGGAATTTTTTTAACTGAGTGTGGCCATAAAGAATATAAACCATGACTACTGGCTTGGTATCACTGCCTTAAACATTCTAAAGCATAAGCATTGTATTGATTAGGGTTCTCCAAAGGAACAGAATCACTAGAAGAAAAAAAAAGTGTGTGTGTGTGTGTGTGTGTGCGTGCACGCACATGTGTGTGTACCCAATGGCCATCCACGTGGTGGACAACCAAAAGAACCAGTATCAGCACTACCACCAGTATCTTCTCAGTCCAAGAAGCCAAACAAAAGGTACAAGGATGCAATGTGGGCCTAAGACTGAAGATCTAGAAGACCTGAAAACTCCCTGAAGAGTTGCTTGTGTGAGTTAGCACTGAAAGGCTAAAGAAGCTGGAGTCTGATGTCCACTGGGAATGGCAGTAGCAAAACAGACATTCATTTGAGCAGAATGGAGTTTTTCTAATGCAGGCCAACTTCCTCCTCCTTCCCTTTTATTCCATCCAGGCTGTAAAACAATTGGGCAGTGCTTCCCATAACCAGGATAGGTCTTGCCACCTCAGCTTACAGGCCTGCATGTTGACTGTCTCAGGAAATACCCCACAGATATACCGAAATGTGTGATTTACTAATCTGCTAGAGTAGCTTAATCTGCTACTCTACCGTCAAATTGGCAGTCAAGATTAACTTTTACAAGCACTTTGACCCTATATTGTTTGTGTGCCATTGACGCAGATGGCAACGAAAGGAAAAAGGCAAATAATGTGTAGCATCACAGACTTCCTGCAAGTGTCTTAGCAACTTTCAACATCTATAGACCACACTCTGAGAACTGTTGGACTAGATCAGACCTTGGGTCACTTGCAATCCTAACACTGTATGTTTGGCTATTTGCTTCCTATTTGGGACAGCATGAAACTCGTGATTCTAATGATGTTGTGGGTCTTATGTGTCTCCCCTGAAGATTCTTTTTCCTCAAACCTAATTACCAGAGGCCTTCTTGCTTTACTTAATTAGTTGTTTCCTCATTTCTCCACACTTAGTTCTCCTGCCTAAAAGAATTGCACAGTAGTTTCCACAATCTCTTTTTAATGTGTTCATTCAGTCATCTATTTAGCAATAATATTTAGTGAAACCGACTGCCTGCCTGTCATGCTCCCATTCAGGGGGATGTGTTGATAGGACATACAGCTCTTCTTCTTCAGAGTCCTTTGTCTCTCAGCAGAAATGTATATGTAAATAGAAGACTACAATGGAGTGCATTAAGGCTCCAAAGGAAATGAGTCCCACTAAAATTGCAATGTATAAAGGCAACTGGAGGGTAAAAGGCTGTGTGTTTGATTATACTTCACCACACACCAGAATCTAGACTGCTATCCAGAGAGCCTTTTCCTGGCTAGTGTCTGTAAATAACAAATGAAACAATATCTAGAATGCTTTCAGTTCAGCACTTTAGGAAGATGAGAAAAGGAGTCTTTAGGAGGAATTTATCTCACAGTTGATAACAACCCTGCCAGAATATTAGAATTACATGATATGCTCTTTTAAAATACCCTGTTTAAATGCTCCTGTTTAAATCAGTGATTCAGATTTAATTGGCCTAGGGCAGACCCTGGGCATCAATATGTTTTTAAAAGTTACCATAGGGTTTATGACCTGCAGCCAGAGTTGAGAACCACTGCTCCATAATGAGATTTATATAAAATTTTATTTGTTAAGGAATATTTTCCTGTTACCAATAAACTAAAAATTTCAGTAACAAAACAGAAAGTGCACCTGAACAGCCAGGAGCTATCCACACAAGTGTTGATTCAGGATCCTGGAAAATTGGCCCCACTATGTTTAATGCATAGCTTCCAAGTTTAGTGAGGGAGAAGGGAAAAAAATGCAGGTGCACATGGGAGGGCTTTATGGACCAGGACTGAGAAATATCCATCTATTCCGTCCACATTTGATGGACCAGAAGTCACTCACTTGGCCACATCTAACTGCAAAGAAAATCAGGAAATTTGGTTTAGTTTTGTGCCTAGGAAGGAAAAGAAACAAGTTTGTGGAAAGTCTACCTATCTCTACTACACAGGTGCTTATATCCAAATAACTGAGAAAATAAAGTTTTAATCCATAAATTCATGGCAGAGAATAAACAGAAATGTAGGGATGGGAGTCTGCAACTTTTAAGACATATAAACAAACCAGTCATCATGGGTGTGCCATAGTTTAATTCTGCTTTTAAGAAAAACAAAACAATGAAAATGTATGAGACAATTAGAAGACTGAATGCTGACTAGATTTTCAAAAGATATAGACTGAAATATTTACAGATAACGCAATCTAATATCTGGGATCTGTTTCAAAAATAATATAAAAGCAAAAGTAGATTCACCAGAAACAAAATTGGCCAAGATGTGACCCTTGTTGAAGTTGCATTACAGGTATACTGGTCTATTTTTTTATAGATGATTAAAATTTTCCACAACATGTCTTTCTGAAAAAAGAAGAGACTTGTGAGATTTGACTATAGTATTTACCCCTTTTCCCTGCGGAAGTACTGCTAGTTCTGCCCCAACCTTAGGGAATTGTCCCTCTGCTGGTCTGTCTAGATCTTATCTGAGAAGAAATACAATTTTTCCCTTATTGTATCCAAGCCATTGTATTAAGTCCTGCACTTTGCTGTCACTTGCCCAGCACAGAGTCACTGAGTCACCGATTTCTGCTGGAGGCTTCATTTACACAACACTGTCTGCAAGGTGGTGGTTGTGGTCAGGGACCTGAAGCTTCCTGCCTCTTGCTCCTCTGAGCCCCCTGTGCCCCTATTCTCTTCAGGAGTAAACATACAATGAAAGATGATTACCAGAAGTCCCTTTTGAAAAAAAGAATCATTTCTTACTTGAAAACAGAAAAAAAAAGTTGAACATACACAGGGATTTTTAAACACACCCCAAGAAACAGCACTGGAAAGAACTGTGTACATCATCATGAGTAATGCTGGAGAGGACAGTACAAGACTTCAGGTGGACAATGATGAAATCTATGAACTGATTCCCTTAGTCACAAATCAGATCCACAGTCAACAATGTGCTACAGTATCAGATCTTGCCAACTTTCCTGATTCCCAGGATACACCTTCAGCAATTCTCCCTATAAAGCTTGTTCCCCCAAAAGCCTTCCTCTGCCAGGAGATATACATCCCTTACCCATCTTCCATCTATGCCCACTTCTCTGTCCTCTCTATATGTAGTCAAACTTAAAACTCAAAGTCATTCTTAATTCTCCTTTATTTGTACTGGGTAGCTGGATTCCCGTGGAATCTTAGCTTTCTTCTCTGTCCTCAAGATCTTTCCCTTCTTCCACATCTTCACAGACATCCCTTGCCATTTGTATTCTTGAATTTTCTTGTAAAATTAGAAGGTTCAGGATTTAAAATGATACTTTGCTTTGTTGTCATTTAGTTCCCGACATACCTCATGCTAAGCCCAATTCCTTCAAATGAAGCCTGTCTTCTCTGCTTCTCCCCACAGGGGCATAATCTACATCGCCACTTCTCCACTTTAGCAACACCCGGTTCTGGAGAGCTTTGGCATGGAGTGACTAGACAGACATCAACCTAAGGAATTGGGCCAGTGGGTCACAGATAGCAAACCAATGTCATAACTTTGAAATTAATAATGAAATTCCATATTGTAAGTAATCTATTTTTCTTGTTATTCCCCTAGTTTTGAGTGAAGATTTGTGTGTAATTTTCAGACTCTCCTCTATCATGTTATAAGGTATTAAAAGAAAACTATGAGGGCCAGGGATTTAGCTCAGTGGTGCTGCTGCCTGCCTTGCAAGCGCAAGGTCCCAAGTTCAATCCCCAGTACCAAAAAAAAAAAAAGAAATGTATGTGTCCTTACTCACGGCAATGTTAAAGGGGAAACAGTGCCATCTAGAGAGAGTGACAGAAGTAATGTAACTGAAGATGGTTAGGAGGTTGACAAATCTTAGAAGGTAAAAGTGAGAGTTTTTCTGAGTTTCTCTTCCCACTCCAATGCTAGTTCTGGATGATTGTATTTATTATTAAATGAATGACTCTTTACTTTCATCACTTCTCCAAATTCCTTATGCCAAATGCTTATGAAGGGAGCATCCACTGCATGCAAACAGAGGTGATACAGAATATACAAGAGAAAGAGGACAAATAAGGCAGCCTAGGAATTATGAAAATCAGCTACAGAACTATCTCTGCTACTAATGGGTTATATCACTCACCTAAACCTCTCAAGCTGTCTCTCCAAAAACATGACCTCTGAGCCCTTTTACATATTCACATTCAATATTATTACATTCCCTGTGAGTTATCATGTGTGTTTATGTGGACATATATATACTCACACATATATATCCCTCCAAAAAGGATATCTTCTTAACTTGTCATCTTTTTCTCTCTCTGAGGAATATGTATAATGGCATTAACTAATGCCAGACCTCATAGAAATGAAGATTAACTTATGCTTACAAGCCAAGAAAGTCAGTATACTTTTCAAAGCTTAGCATTCAACATGAAAAAAAACTAATTTGCTTTTGCAATATTTTCTTCTGTGTTTAACATTATGATTGAAGGCATTGATTCTAAAACTTGGCTGCTAGAGTGCTAATCTTAATCTTGCCACTTCCTCTGTAAAATTAGAAGAGTAGGAGAACCCAGGTGACATTGAGTGAGGCCTGTGGTATTTATGTTAAGGTCTTAGAACAGTGATTGGCATCTAGTGAGTGCTGAGTGAATGTTAGCTGTGATTCTCATCATCACAGAACCAAATAGAAAATTCTACAGGTTGATGGGTTTATAATACATATCTTTCACTTTGTCATAGCTTTTCTCCATGCCTGAATGGAATCACATCTTTTTAAAGAACATAGATATCTTTGAGAATCTAACCCATTTATTTGAATAGGAGAAATTCATAGGTGAAGCTGCACAATTTTGCAACCAATTTTGTAACCTTTATCAGGGGACACTGAAAAACAAGGTCCCTCAAAAAAACAGCCCCCGAATTGTTCCTTTCCAGATAGACACAGGCATAACCTTTCCCCTGCTCACCACATTCATATTCCATAACTCCCTGGTTCAAGAAAGGGCAACACCCATTTGCATAAGCCAGGACCCAGAAACCAGTTTTGAATCTTCCTTTCTCTTCATCTTCCACATCTAATAATTCAGCAACTACAGTCATTTCAACTTCCAAAATAGACCTAGACTTTGTTTTCCTCTTTCTGCCCTGTACCATGATCTAAGCCAGAACTATCCATCACTCTCCTGAATGCTCCAAGAGCCATGGTCTGACTCCTACAGTTCACTCAATAACATAATCATAGACCCTCAGAAAAGACGACCCTCAGATCATTTAGTGCATTGTATTTGTCATCTTCTGTGATTCTTACATATCTGGTGTTTCACGAATAATAATGCTTTGCCTTCCCTGTTCTGATGCTATTTCTAGAAAAATTTTCACTTTCTCCAGGATCAGATCCTGCTGGAAAAGTCTTTCTGCAACTCCTTGCTTTGCTCAAGGATTTTATCAATTTGTGTATGTCCAAGACAGGAGGGGAAGATGGACTGCTACATTAGCCAAAGTTAGTTTACTGGACAAAGTTTGCTACTTTTTGAAGAATATTTGACAGATCTCAGAGAATAAGCAGAAGGAAATCAAGGCAAAGGATGGCTGCATTTCCTTTCCTCAACAATCCTGAAGTTAGTAGCAGGGTGCCTGGCACTGCCATTTTCAATAATCATGAGCTGGATTCATGCATGAACTAATGAATGATTGAACAAGTGACTGAACAAATGCAACTGCTGGCTGTCCTACTTAGAAGCAGAGAAATAGGCTGTTCATCTCTTAAAAGTCTATGGCTCTTCATTAACATTTGCCACACAAAAAGCGCTAGAGATACTGCATGTGCCAAAGCAGAGCCAAAGCCATGTGGCAGCTTCAAGTCTTCCAGGAGTATCACCAGTGACAAATATCTTTCCAAAATTCTAAAGAATCTATAGAGAGCTGAGTCACCACAAAGCTCACCAAACCTACATATGCTACCACTGCATGTCTCAAGATAAGAAGCAGCCCATTTAAAATCTAACAAAACTAGGACCTAGTTCTTGTGGAGAACTGGAATCCTCTATGAAGAGAATTACCATATAATAACTTATTTCATACAGGGTAATTAATAGTCTCAAAGTGTTATACACATGGCAAAATGCCCATCTCAAAGGGAGAAGAGCATATGGTAACATTAAACACATTCATAACAAAGAAGCAAAGAATAGTTAAACAGAAGGCTTTGGTTCCTAAAGTCTGTATATTTGGAATATCCCCTATGGCAATCTAATTTAAAATTAGGACAGGTTTTGTGAGATAGCCTCATATTTGAGCAAGAGCAAGCACTGCCAATGACTATTATCAGAATACAAGCTCTCTCTTTTTCCATCCATTTATTTGTTCCTTCCTCTAATCCTCCATGCTATCCTGCCATTGGCTAGAGTATGTCTAATAAACTCAGATTTCCTGAACTAAAATTACTAATACGAAGGAGCACTGTTTAAGTGATAGATACAAATGGCAAATAAGTGTATTGGGGAAAATAATGCCAGTTATGAAAGAAATGCAGTTTTAAAATAACAGATGCCATTTTATATTTATGAAGATTGCAAAAAAGAAAAAGTTAAATAATCATAACACTGAATTCTGGCAACAACATCAGTGAAACTACTTACATTGCAGTATATTTGACAAACCATCTCAAGAGCTATAAAAATATTCATACCCTTTGACCCAATAATCTTACTCAGGGATTACCTTTTGATTGAGCAACACAGAAATAGGAAAAAAGCATTACATACATGAAGAAAAAAATTTAAATATTTAGCATTAAGGAATGGTTAAAAGAAGTGTGATCAATCTGTTTACCAGGCTTTGGTACAGCCATTAAAACTCTGAAAGTACTCTGCTATAGTTGTCACTAAAAACGAAGAATACAAAATAATGAACTTCCAGAAAAGAACCTAGTTGTTTAAGGCTGTCCGGCCACCCTAACTTCAGGACATTTAACCACAACCAAGACCAATGCACTAAGAGAAGAAACTGTAAGAAGCATGAAAAACTATTTTTCTCCACAGCCCTAGCTACAGTTCTCAGATTTAAAAGATAATGAGATTAAGGACAATCCGAGTGTTTGCGAAGCAGACTTTCTTCTTGGGAAACTAACATCTATTTTAGTTTTTGTTCAGTGAAAGGGCACCGCAAGGAACTGACCAAAATTAGGTAGAGAACAAACATTTGCATGGAAAACCAATTTCAATAAAATAAGATTCACAGGCACCCTCAAACACGGCCCAAAATAGCGAACTATGAGGGAAGAAACATTTGTTTCCCTTGTTTTTCCCTTTTGGGGTGAGAAAAGTCCAAGTAGAGACTGAGTGGAATAATTCAAGAGAAGGGAAGCAGGGCCAGAGTGCAGCCTCCTCGCCATCTCCCTTAAGCGCTTTTCCCTACCCTGAAGTACCGTGTGATTTGCTGCTTGAAAAATCAGATCTTTTCAGTTCTCAAATAAGTTTGCTCTTTTAAGGTAAATTCTACAGGTAAACTTCCTAAAATTTACAGAATTGTTCATCACATTTAATCACAAAATATCTTAAGAGGCCTTTTTACCAGGCTTATTTCATTCCAGTAATTAAAAGTACATGTTTTGGTTTCTTCTTTTTCTGTATCACTGAATGCATTTCTTCCCTCGAAGTTTTCAGGGCAAGAAATAAATCACAAATCAGCATGGACAATTTTCTCTGAAGGTGTAGGGAAAACAACATACTGCTTCCTTTCCCTCGATGGTTTTTACACCGTGAATGTTTGGCAGTGGTCCTGCAAATTAAATCAAGGAGAAATTGCAGTTTAAAAGGTGATTCCTCACTTCAGCCTCTGGGTCCTTTGACCAGTTAGTCATTCTTTAACAGATTTTTTCTTAGTTCTTCTGCCAGGATCATATACCATCTAATCAGTGAATAGCACTGAAAAAGGGAATGAATCCATGTACACATAATTTTGCTTGTAAATTTTAGTTTTCCTTGAACACAAGGAGGAAGATCAGAGAATGAGACCACTGGTAAGGAGTCCAGTTATACTAAAACCCGGTATGAGAACCATAGCATTCCACAAAAAAACCAGGGACAACAGATAAGCTGAAGACACTCTTATTGAGTGAAAACAACAATATCCAATGTGTAAAATGTGTTATTGTTAGGATTGTTAGATGTTTCTCTCCTGTGCAGTTATATCAGAACTCTTGATTTTACCTTCCCATAACCAAATTTACGCATAACAACAAACTGTAGAATCTACATTTGTTGTTTACAATGGAAAATAAATTGGCACCAGATGGACTAACTGGTAGAAATCATTAGTACATTCTTCATAAATATGCTTTGCTAAAAACTATAAACCTTAAAAAAAAAAGCCATGTCCAAATGTTCAGGCTTATTGAGGTTGTCAGCCAGCTCTCAGGCTGAAGCTTGGATTGCTTTGGGTTAGAGGAGAAGCCCCCTTTATCTGTGGAGGGGGCAGGGGGGTGCCAAGTCCCCCGGTGGATGTCTGAAACTGTGGACAGTATCAAACCCTGTGGATATTCTCCATATACTATCTTTTTTTGTGTGCATACATAACTGAGAAAGTTTAATTTATAAATTAGTATCAACAGTGATAATAAAATAGAACAATTATAATAACATACTATAATAAAACTTATTTTGAACTTACAAATTATTTATTAATGGAATTTTTCCATTTACTATTTTTAGATCAGTTGGGTACAGATAACTGGAACCATGTAAAGCAGAACCACAGCTAGGAGGAGGTTCCTAAGCAGGAATGCAGCATTCACTCTTCAGTGTGTTCTGCAAACGGAGGCCTAATGAGCATCTCCCAGGAGTTCATCAGAAGTGGGAGTTCATAGGGCCCAGCCCAGACTTCCTTCATCAGCATCTCTGCAGGGAGGCTTGGAGTCTAAGAATTAACTGGCCACCCAGTATAAAATGTGAGAAGCACTAGCAAACAAGGCATTATTCACAAACAAATTTGCAACTCTGCTCTGCAAAACACTCTTAACTCTCTCCTGGTGCAGCCTGTGGCTCTCCCTGAGAGTTACATCCACAGCTTTCTAAGTGGGCTCAGCTCTGCACCTATGGCTATGGCTCAGCCACATTGTGCCTTAGTTTGAGATGCAAATTCTCAAGCACCAGAACAGCCAAAGAGTTCTTGCAGAAAGAGACTTTAATTCTCCATTACTTACTTAACCACCATCTGAAAAACAACAACAACAAAAGTTCTAAGCATAAGCCTGACCAGCTTAGTTAATCATCAAGAATTGGGTTCTGAAAGGCAAGATACCCCGGAGAGTGGAGGGAAAGATGTCTGAGGTCTGCACAAGAGGCCAAGACCCAGGGACAACTTTGGAGTTTATCACCCCACTCAGGGGGTTTGGACTTACATTTTCTGGGTCTCAGTTACTTCCAACAAGAAAGAAGGGTAGCAGATATTCTAGGGTAGGGGAGTGGACACCATAGGTCAAGCTCATCCTATACTACCAAGAAAAGTTATGGTGTACCACTAAACATTGTTAATTTACCTACAGATAGAAATAAAGTACCTCCTTGGTATGGCCAATTTCCAGATTAGGTTTGGTACTCAAGAGACTAAAGAATCAATACTGGGCTCCACCTTTTTACATTTCCATTGTGTGAAAACACAAGACATCATCAAGAGAGCAAAGTGTTGTACACATGTGGGAAAAGAGGAAAATGAGCCAATGTCCTTGGAGGCTTCCTTTGTCCTCCCTTCTATGATCACAAACACTTCAGCAGCTCTGTGCCTTGATGCTTTAATTGCAACCTGTGTTGGTACTTGCTTTTACATCTGCTAGCATTGTAATTAAATAGATTGCAATTAACAGCGGGTAAAATTACCTTCTCATGGTTTAAAAGAAAAAAACGGACACTGATTGATCTTTGTAAGCTACCAGAGTGTTTCTAATTCCCGGGTGCTATTACTGTAAATAACATTGTTAAATTTTGATATGATGAGGAAATAAATGAAAATTCTCAGTTTGGACTTTCAAGAAAAGGGTATAGAAATGGTGAGGAATATTGGTGCACTGTTAGAAGATAGTTCAGGTTTGTCTCAAGGAGGCCTAGGTCTGCATAGGATCGCAAAGACAATCTACGAATATTTGTTGAACTTCTTTAGTCCTTAGCATTTGCCCTGACATATGATTGATCACCAGGAGAAGGGGGCTGCCTCTCTGAGTAGTGAACAGTTGTTTTCTATGAACATAGAGAAATGAAGAAATAGAGGTTATTTATTCTATCGTGGCAGTCCTAATGCACAGTCCTATACATACCGCTGAGGTTTCGAGTGCACTAAGTGCTCAGACCTCTAAGAAATGCCCTGAGTTGGAGCAATTAGGGTGGCAAGTGGTCTGGGTTTACCTGGAACTGTACCAGTTTTAGCACTCCAAGACCCCCATTCTGGGAGTCCTGTGAGGGCAAGGAATGTTGGTCAGTACTCAAGGCACAGTGTGGTTGGGCAAAAAACTAAGCCTCCATGTAGTCCAAGTTTATCAAGTTGTTTCTCAGCTTTGCCCCTCTCTGCCCTGGCCTCCTCACTCCTTCTCCAGCAGACATGGCCAGTATCCATTTGGGAGTTAAAGTACAGTCAGGGAAAGTCAAGAACACCCTTGCACTGTCAGTGTGCAAGGACAATTTTGGTAGCCTCTGGAAGTGTGTAACACCTGAATGTAAGGGACAGCTTGTCCTGGCTAGGTTGGAGGGCACAGAATGGCACTGGGCCACGGGTTGTAGCACCATAGCAGCCATGCCCAAGGGGTGTGGCACCTCCATGGAGCAACAGTCATCTAAGAAGCTGAGATGGCCAGCACAGGCACAGGAGTAGCAGGGACATGGAAGGGGAATGAAACATGACCCACAGACAGAGCTGCCTGGGGAGACAGCAGACACCTGAAACTCTGCACGAATAATTTCATGCAACAACCAGAAAAATGTCTATTTTTTAAAAAATTATTACTAATACATTTCTAATTATAAATATCATGCAATGCCTTATAAGTACAAAGGTTTACTATCAGTTTTCAGCCCACTGTGATGAAACCCTGGTTCCAACCAGTTGTCATGTTAATTATTGGGTTATCTACTGCCTCCAGCTTTTCCAGTTTTGACACTGTCTCTCAAGGTTACTTTACAGTAATAAAATCAAATCTTAGAATGTAGATTCCAGAGGAGCCTCAAAGATCCAGTCCCACTGCCTTAAGAGACATTCTATATTATTATTATTTATATTTAACAAATCATTATTTTATGAACAACTCAGGCCCTAAGAGATTGAGGTCATTAAGGTAGTGTTTCTGGAGGAGAGATTGAGATGTAAATGTGGGTAGTTCAGGTACTTGCTATTTCTCACTGTTTGCTTTTATTAAATTCTAACTACCAGACACCCCACACATACACCTGTGTCTTACAGGAGCAGAGGATTCTAGCATTCTCTTGAGTTACGCCAGCCTGGTCTTTCCCAATTTCATAAAGTGAAGAGCCACACCATAATTCTCACTGTCATTTCCTCTATTGCCCTTTCTAGTACAATCTGATAGTCTACACTTAGCTTTTGTTTTGGAAGTCTTCAACAATCTATAAAAAGAATCACCAGGTCAGAGAAAGAGAGAAAGAATAAAGACATGGATAATAGAGCCATGATCCTAAGTACGCCATCAGGATCTTAAGAAATCACATAACCCTTCTGATCCTCCATCTCCCTTCTGTAAATAATGTGCCCTAAGAAGGAGAGACATGACATAAAAGTAAATATGGATGCTTGAGGGAAAAGAAGAAAAGGAGGTAAAGATAAACGGTCAAGAAAGAGAGAAAAAAGTGTCCTAAAATTTAGGAACTTCAGGTGGAACTTTAATACAAAGACTGATCAGTTCCTAGGAATAGGAGAGATCACACAGCTCCTCTAAATCTAAAGTTCCCATGTCACAGACAGAGAAGCTCAGCCTATGGGGCTGCTGTGACTTGTCCATGCTCATATCACTGTTCTTACAGAGGGACAGCCGAGCACCTGCCTGGTCTGGCTGCCAGCCCAGAGGGCCTCCCACTGCAAGACCCTTGTTTTGTTCCACTGAAAACTTTGAACTGATTTCAAGCAATATCCAACATAAGCAACATTTTCTCAAGAAGTAGTCCCTCTGCTAGGCTAGAAAATTGTACTCAGGAAATTTGTCATAAATAATCTGTAATATGTAAACTTTAAAAAGCCAAATAGTATTTCTTCCTACTTCAAAAAAGAAAGGAACGAGGGAAGGAAGGAAGGAAGGAAGGAGTAGGAAATCTTAATTTCTAAATGGTTCCATCAACATTATTTCAATTGCCAAGAGTGGGCCAAAGAAAAAGCATGGAAGGATCCTGCAGATAGTGACTGTTTTAGTGACTGAAGGGTCTCATTTTGGTTTAGAGTATGAGAGGCAGAAGGAGAAATATACCATAAGGATAAAGATACAAAGAAGGAACTTTATGACTGAGATTGCTTTGACCCAATCTTCCAATACCTTAGTGATGGGTGAAGATGGCCTATACTCATTGAATAAAATACCAGTGAACAATATCTCAAACCTTATGTTGTACAGCAAAATTACTTATGACTTGAATTTTTAGAATAATCTTTTAGTGTCTTGGTATTTGTGTGAAGACATTTTTTGTCAGCACTTCTCATGGGCTATTTCCTACAAAATTTGCTAATGGGATATATACCCATTGCTCATAATACCCTTCACACAAAATATAAGACCAACAAATATTCATTAATTTCATTTAATTTGGCAGAAAGAAGTTACAAATATATAGCTACCAATACCTTGAATGTAGAATTATGAGAATTAATGACCTCTCTAAAGGCAATTAATGAATCCATAACGCAGCAGAAGAACTGCTTCCCTGTTAGCCTTTAAACAACTCTCAAGAGTTACATAGTATTTGTCAACCCTAAAAATATTAGAAAGAGTAATGTCAGAAGCATCAATGAGATTTCTTAAGTCAGAGCTGGTACCCTAATCTCTAAAGGGGTGACATAATTTTTCCTCATTCCTACATAATTATATTCTCCATCTTCCTTTGAAATACAGAACTTTTTCTGAAATAAGCCCACTATTATTAGAAGCAATTCTATATACAAACGCCTAAGTCCTTAAAGTTATAAGATCAGTGTCCTATATTCTTGAGAAATGCTCTCCGAGACCAACAGTATATTTCTCTTGTCATACAAAGCACTGTTTGACTAAGCTAAAACAAATACAGAAGAAAACAAATCATAGATTCCCAGATGAATTCTTACATTGTATCTGAAATCAGCATATGTAGTGAATATAAATATTGATTTCTTTATAATGATCATGTAGAACAAACAGGGAAAAGGTTCTGGAAAGGCATTATTCCATATATTCATATTTTGGAGTTATTTCCAAGTTTAGCAATTACTTCTGTCAAACACTTAACATTCTGTCTAACTTGAAGAGGACACAGGAAAAGGAAAAAAAATTCATGAGACTGATAGTATTATTAAAAAAAACAGTTGGAAATGATTACTTCATACAGACAGTTGGAATGAAAGGAGTAGAACTTTGGTATTTTTTGAAAGCTTTTCACTTCTCATTATACATGATCGATTTCAATCAGCCTTGATCTTGAACCCTAATACAGGTCTTTCCCTCCTTCTCTTTCTTCTTTTTTCTCCTTTATCTGCAGCCCTGTCATATGGCCTTGCATTGGGCTGATGCCCAAGAAGTCCTTAGTTAATTGCATGTAATTATGCTACATCCTACTTTCAATGCTCGAGCAGCTTCTCGTGTCCTTGTAACACAATATGACGGAAGACTCCAGATTGTTGTTGAGTCCCCATGGGTGGCTCCCCTCCCTTCCCAGTGTTTTGTAATACCCGAGCACTTTGCTGAGTGGAGGTGATCTTTAACTATAATGCAAGACACCAAGATAAATTAGTAACAGCAACTTCCCTTGGGGCCTGGTCAGCTCTGTGCCAAGGGACTGCATTGCTAACCTCATGACATTTCTGATTCAGGCATCAAGGATAAATAAATGATGGGTCCATCAACTGGCAGCTGGCATGTGCCTCTGGTAGGAGGAATTGCCTCTCTGGTAGGAGGAATTTCACTGTAAGACAAACTTTAAAAATAAAAAACAAAGTCATCTGGGCCCAAAGACAATTTTCTGGAGTTTCTTGCATGCTGTTCTGCTGCCTTTGGAGTGGTCTCATCTTATTGTAAGAGGTCTAGTAGACTGGAAAACCTCTCTAGTTAATTCCGCCCTTATAGAGTGGGGACAGAACACTTGAGCACATCCTGATAGGTACTCATACTAAGCAAAGCAATCTTAGCATATTTAGAAGGATTCTGATTTGTATCTGATGGAATAGAAATTTATCTTGGAGCACTTAGATTTCCTTTTAAACCTAAGCAACAAATTAATAATCCTAAATCTTCCTACATAACTGATTCAGAATCTCTGGAGGAAGATTACATTGACACTAGCTCTACAAAGACTCCTGAGAAACTCTCACTACACTCGATGTCATTCTTTTTTATTAGTAGTAGTAGTAGTAGTACATGTTTGCAGTACATAATGAAAACAATTGTTAGTAGGTGGTAGATGTACATGACAAATCTAATTCTTTTCATGTTCCCTTAACCTCCCTTTCTTGCCCCTCCTTACATCTGCTGACCCCCTTCCCATTTGAAAAAGAATTATCTCCCTGTTTCCTATTACCTTCTATTTTGCTCTTTATTTCTACATTAGGTTTCTCACATAAGAGAAATCATATGAAATTTAGGCTTGTGTGTGTTCTTTATTTCACTTAGCATTAAGGTCTCAATTTGCATTCACTTTCCTACAAATGACTCAAATTTCTCTTTCTTTTATAGCAGGCTAGTCTCCATTGTATATAAATACCACATTTTCTTTATCCATTCATCTGATGATGAACATATAGGTAGCTTGCAAGATTTACTCATTATAAATTGTGCTGCTATAGATGTGAGTGTGCAAGTATCTCTGTACTATGATATCTTTACATTATTCAGGAAGATAAGTAGTAGTGAAATAGCTGACCTAAGTGGAATTTCTAGTTTTTGTTTTTTCAGGAATCTCTATGATGATTTTGATAGCGGTTTACATTCCCACCAAAAATGTAGAAGTATTCCTTTTCCCCCACAGCTTTGCCAGTGTTATTTATTTATTTTTTTACAATGTATGAAGGAATTATTTTGACAGCCCCCATGCTTCATAAGAAAGGGACCAGGTTTCACAATGCCAGTGTATTTTAATTTGCTTATCTCTAATGAGCACTTTTTCAGATATTTCTTGGTTATTTATACTATTTTTTCTGAGAAGTGTCTGTTCATTCAGTGGCCCATTTTTTGATTGGGTCTTTTGTTTGGGGAGGGTCTAATTTTTTAGTTCTTCATGTATTCTAGATACTAGTCATCTGTCTGAAGAATAGCTGGCAAAAATTTTCCTATTGTGCAGGTTATCTCCACTCTGTTGATTGTTTCTTGTGTTACACAGAAGCTTTTTAATTTAATATCATCCTATTTGCCCATTGTTGGTGTTATTTCTGATACAGCTGGAGTTCTATGGAGAAAGTCCTTGTCCAATCTTATGTCTTAAAGAGTTTTACCTATTTCCCTTCCAGAAAATTAAGTATTTCTACTTTAATATTTAGACCTTTGATGCATTTTGATTTTCATTTTGTACATGGTGAGAGATATGGGTCTAGATTAAATCTTCTGCATGTGTGTACAGAACTTTCCCAATGCTATTTGGGAAAGAGGCCATCTCTTCCACCATATGTTTTGGGCCCCTTTGTTAAAGATCAGACAGCTGAATGTGTCTGGGGCTGTTTCTGCACCCTCTATTCTGTTCCATTGAGCCACATGTCTGTCTTTTTGCTAGCATCATGCTGTTTTTATTTTAAATCACTGTACCTTTATAATATAACTTGAAATCCAGGACTGTGATGTCTCCTGCTCAAGTATTGGTTTTGCTATTCTGGGTCTTTTCCATTTCCATATGAATTTGAGAATTGTTTTCTCTAGTTTTATAAGTAATGCTTGTTGGTATTTTGATTAAGATTGCATTATCCCTTGTTCTTGGGTAGGAAGACCCAATATATGGCCATACTTCCAAAACTGTTGTATAGATTTAATGTGATCCCAATTGAAATTTCAATGATATATCTCACAGAACTAGAGAAAACAATCCAAAAATTCATTTGGAACCAGAAGAGACCTAGAAGAGTAAAGGCAATTCTAGGCAACAAAGGCAAGGCAGGGAGCATCAAAAGCTACAATTTGAAACTATATTACAAAGCTACTATGATAAAAAGAGCATGGTACTGGCAAAGAAACAGACCCAAGCCTCAGTGGAACAGATTAGAAGATGCAAAAGCGATTCCAGGCATACTCAGATACTTCATCTTTGACAAGGAGCCAAACACCCTCACTGGAGGAAAGATAGACTCTTTAATAAGTGGTGATGGAAAAATTGGGTTTCAACTTGCCAAAGATTAAAACTAGCCCATATCTTTCACCATGCACTAAACTAAATTCAAAATGGATCAAAGATCTAAATATTAAAACAGAAACACTAAACCAGTTGGAAGAGATGTTAGGTAGAACTCTTGAAGACACTGGTGTAGGAAAAGACTTTATGAACAAAACCTCAGTTACATGGGAGCTACCAAAGAATCAACAAGTGAGATCTCTTCTTATTAAAAAGTTTCTGCACAGCAAGAGAAACCACTAACAGAGTGATGAGACAACCCACAGTATGGGGAAAAAATTTTACCAGCTGTTCATCAGACAAAGAACTATTATATAGAATATATAAAGAACAAAAAAATCAGACCCCCCTCCAAATTTAAAGAACTAATACAAAAATGGGCATCTGAAATGAACAGACATTTCTCAGACAAAGAAGTAGAAACAGAAAATAAACATATGAATAAGTGTTCAACATCACTGGTCATTCATAAGATGCAAATGAAAACAACACTGAGATTCCATCTCACTCCAGGAAGAATGGCTCCTATCAAGAAATCAACCAATAACAAATGCTGGCATGAGCTGGGGATGTAGTTCAGTGGTGCTGCACCTGTTTGAGAAATGCTGGTGGGGCTGTGGAGGAAAAGGAACTCTTCTTTACTGTCGGCAGGAGTGTAGACTGATGTAACCACTGTGGAAATCAGTGTGGAGATTCCTCAAAAATTAAAACTAGAGGTTCTGTTTAACCCAGCTAGTCCCCTTCCTGGTATCTTCCCCAAATAATTAAAAGCATCATCCACAGTGATATATATATACACTCATGTTTATAGTGGCACAGTTGATAATAGCTAAATTATAAACAGCTCAAATGTCCATCAACCCATGATTGAATAAAGAAGATATGGGTTTTTTTTTTATAAAATGGAGTACTACTCAGCCATAAAGAAAGATAAACTAGAGACATTTATAGCTAAATGGATGTACCTTGAGACCATACTCTTAAGTGAGATAAATAGGACAAACATGAGTAAATACTGAATTAATTCTCTGATGTGAGAAACTGAAAGTGTAAATGAAGATCAAAATGTATACTGTGAAATAGGAAGAAAGTGTTCAAAAGGGAGGGAACTAGGGAGGGGGGGTGGGGGAAAGGAAAGAAGAGAAAAAAATGAGAAAAGAAGGAAAAAAATGGAAACAAAGTTTTTGTAAATAGGGAGGGATGGAGGGGTTGAAGGGAGGGAAAGAGAACAGAAAAAAATAAGAACCAAGATATATCATGTACAGGTACAGATTCCCAATGATGAATGTGATCATAATGTATACCTAAAATGTACCAATAAACTTAATGAACACTAAAAAATTACATTATATCTATATAACAATTTTGGTAGCATGGCCATTTTGACAATATTCAGTCTGCCTATTCAGCAACAGGGGATAGTTTTCCAATTTTTGATGTCTTCTTCAATCTTCTTTTTCAGAGTACTGTAGATTTCATTATATAGGCCTTTCACTTCCTTGGTTAGATTAATTCCTAAGTTTTTAAATTTTCTTGATGGTATTGAGAATGGTATTTTCTAATTTCTTAAGGTTCATTATTGCTGTACAACAGTAAAGCTATTGAATATGTGTATAGACTTTTGGGTGTACTACATTCCTGAATTTTTGGTTATTAATTCTAGGAGTCTTTTGGAGGAAATTTTTGCATCTTGTATGTAAAGGATAATGTCATCTGAAAATAATGGTAATTTGACTTCTTCCTTTCCTATACATATTCCTTTTGTTTGTTTTTCTTGCCTTATTGCTTTGGCTAATGTTTAGAGTACTATATTGAACTAGAGTGGTGTTAGTAGACATCCTTGTCTTGTTTCTGAATTTATCAGGAAAGCTTTCACCTTTTCCCCATTTTCTACACTGTTGCCAATATGTTTGTCATGCATGACTTTTATCAGACTGAGACAAGGGGGGGATTAAAAATGGCAGAGGAGAGATAAGCAGCAAAATACAGCCTCTCTAGAACCTGGAATGGAGATACCAGGAAAACAACTTGGTACATAACACATCTTTTTTTTTTTTTTGTGGTACCATATATGGAACTCAGGACCTTGTGCTTGCAAGGCAGGCACAGTGCCACTGAGCTAAATCCCCAGCCCTAGGGAAACAGTGAAAAGAAAAAGAAGTAGATCTCCAGGAATTGGGGTGGGGGTGGGGGTTGACAGAAAACTAGAAACTGTAGAGGAGCTTGAGAAATGGAGCACAGCGCAGAAAAAAAGAACAAAGTGCTCTGAAAAGCTGTCCCTGGTTCCTAGGTAGGGGGACCTATCTTCACAGACACAAAGTAAACCCAGAGAGCATCAGCAGCACTAGGGAGGAACAGCAGACCAGGCTGGCAGCGCTGGCCCCAGGAGAAGCCCAGAGCTATTAGAAACTAAAGTTAGGTGCCCCAATATAAAGTACATATATATGAACCATTGTTATCTCTTCCTATTGAATTGGTCACTTAATTAATATGTAGTGACCTTCTTCGCCCCTTCTGATCAATTTTAGCTGGAAGTTTACTTTGTCTAAGAATAAAATTTCTACTCCTGCTTGCTTTCAGGGTCCTTATACATGCAATATTGTTTTCCATCCCTTGATTTTTAATCTATGAATTTCTTTTTTGATTAGATTAATATTTTGAATGCAACACACCATTGAGGGTTTTTTATATTCACTCTGTCAATTGGTGGTTTTTAATTGGGGAGTTGAGAGTTATTACTAAAAGGTATTGACTTATTCCTGTCATTGTGTTGTTTTTTTTCTGTTGTTGACGCCTTTGTTTTTCTTTTTTTATTTAACTACTTGACTTGCTTGATGAATTCATTCCATCTAATGATTTTGCATTGCTGGTCTTCTTGTCTCTGTGTAGGATATTCTTGAGTATTTTTTGGAGTGCTTTTTGGGTGTTCATGTATTGCATCAGGTGTTTTTTTGTCATGGAATATCCCTATTACTCTATCAATTTAAAAGATAATTTTATAGGTTATATTAGTCTGAAATTAGAAATTGTTTTCTTTTAGGGCTTGAAACACTTCACTCAAAGCTCTCCTGGTCTTCAGAGTTTGTGTTGAAAAGTCTACTATAATGCTAATAGGTTTACCTTAATAAGTAATTTCTTTTTTTTTTTCTTTTGTCTGACAGCTTTTAAGATTCTGTCTTTTTATTGGACATCAGGAATTCTGACTATCCTGTATCAAGAATATCTTTATTTCCTCATAGTTATTTAACATTCATCAAGCCATTCCACATATTTGGAAAGCTTCTGCTATAATTTCTGAAAACAGATTTTTATTTATGCGTACTGTCTTCTAAATTGTAAATCAAATTATCCTTAGATTAGTCCACTTCACATCATCTATTGGCTGTTAGATGTATTTTTCTTGTTCTCTTATCTTTTTTTAAGATTTCTCTCAGTAAATCATAATGTTTTTCCATTTTGTCCTCAATTTCTGAAACCTTATCTTAACACTGGTCATTTCTGTTGTTTTTGAATTTTGTAGAATTCATCTCCAGGATTTCTCCTTGGCACCTTTCCATGGACTCTATTTCTTTGGTTAATTTGTTACTCAGGTTTTGAATCATTTTGGTAAGCACACCCAGTTTTTCATTTGTTTGTCCCATAATGACATTGTTCAGTTTACTGGATATGATACACATATATTTTGGATTATTGTCTCTGAACTTGCCAAATTTCTTTATTTCCTCTTTAATCATTTTGCCCAGCTCGGCTGAGTGGTGTTTGCTTTTTCTACATCAGTGTCCCTTAGGAGAAGTGGCAGTCTTTGGGGGCATTTTTTTGCCTTGTTTTTTATGGTCCTATTTTTGATTGTGTGTGTGCACACACATGCACACTGAGGGTTGAGGTCAAACAGAGTGAAAATAGTTTATTGTTGATATGAGGATCTCTTTTGTTAGTTTCTGTTTTGAAATAATGTGTTCTTGGCTTTATTTGTCCAGAGGTACCATATTGTTTGCCACTTCAACCTATTCCATTCAATTGGGTTAGACCCTGGTACTCTGTTATAAGGAAAGAATTTTTACCAGTCATAACAGTCCCAACCGATTGAAGCATACATCAACCATAAACATTAAAACTTGTTTTGATAGTTTCACCCTTTGATCAATACCCCTTACAGACTATATTGTACTGCTGTCAGTGATTAGTCTGGGATGAGAGGACAGGAGAAAGGGGAGAAGATGGGGAAAAGTAGGAGATATGCCAGTGTGAAGAGAGGGAGGCAAGAGAAATGTTCAATAGATTTAAAAAAACTGACAAGAATTTATTTTCTATTGGAATTATTTTTATGGCTGGGGTAAAGAGCTAGTGCTGAGGGTGTTTGAGAGGGTATTTGTGTAGGAGAGAGGCTATATGAAGATGGGTGGAAATGTACTTAGAGTTTAAGGGAGTCTAGGAGGTTTTCAGTATCTGTTAATTTAGGTAATTTTATTTGGATTCTTTTCACGCAATTTTCTTGATGATTACTCTGACATGCCCTTGAAAGGTACTGTATATTTTATAGCACTGCTTAATTTTTATTCTCTAATGCACTTATATAGGCTCCTGTTATATTATGTTATTAGATAGGTGGAAAAGATGAGGGGGAAGGCAAGAAAATGGGGAAGAAAGGGGAAAAAAGAATAGGAAAAAAAGAGAATCAAAATATAGGACTGAAGAAATACTAAAAGAGAAATCAGGTCAAAGTCTAAAACCTTGAAACAAAATATAATAACCAACCAAGAAAGAAACAAACACAAAAGTGGGAAAAAAAGAAGAAAAAAATCAACCATGATGACCCAATCCTATAAAGTAGCAAGAATATAATAACTACAACTACCAAAATAACCATAGCAATAAGAGTAAAACCCTTCACACAGTCATTATAGCATAACCCAGAGCTTCCACACAGATCCCTCCACACTGGCATCACTTCTGGTTTTGAGCAGCCAAGCAATTACTTCCTGTGGGCCAGTTTACTGCCTGAAGCTTTGAGCAACTTCCTGTTGCTCCTTCCAAACACCTATCCTGGTGACCAGCTGTGCTCTGAGAATAATCTCGTGCAGACCTGCATAGATTCAACTGCTTTAATCTATTTGGAGAATAGTAAACATCAAGGATGATTCCATGTCTTCTTTCA
Source organism: Heterocephalus glaber (assembly GCF_000247695.1). Next base: position 7,130,715 of record NW_004624733.1, on the reverse strand, counting down.
GGCTTTCCTTGGTGAATATATGGCCAGCAAGCTACCATCCCAGACAACATTCACCTTTTTTTCTATCTCAGCCTCACCCACAGAACTTCATGCTGCTCCCATGTGTGATGGAGAGGCCCTGTTTGCCAGTGCAGGGCAGTGAGCAGGCCATTTCAGGCCTGTTCCATTTTTGGAAAAACAGTATGAGAACATCCACCTTATTCTGGCTCTGCTCAGTTGCTCGCTGACCTAAGTAATGGTGACTTTCCTCTTAGAGTTCACCCCAGCTGAACTCTGCTCTGCACATTTGTCATAGAACCAGTTTTTCCTGCTCTCTGTAGTTCACAACTAGGAGTTTCCGGGGACCTCACCTCTCCCCCATGGGAGCTCACCAGTAGTTTTGGATAGGGCTCTAAATGTTCCATGGGCAGCACTCCTGTTGTATGTCAGTGGAATGGGCAACATTTTTTTCTTGTGTTGGGCAAGTCTTCTCTTTTCTCAGAGTCCCAACACCCCTGGCACTGGCATACTAGTTTTTATAAGATACAAGTTCATTCCACCAGTCACCAGTGCATGCATAGCTATGTGGAAATTTGTTCTTCCCTGCTCTATTTCTGGCTAGTCTAAATGCCCAGGTTGGAGATGTCTCACTTTCCCATGGGTGATGGGAGGGATAGAGGGATTGTGAGTCTATTCAGTCAGCCAGGCCATCATTGAAGGGCCAGATCCCTAACTCAGTCCAATCCTTTCCCAAGATGGTTTGTGCACTGGGTCAGGGGTGGGAGGTAGGGTACTGTGATCCAGGAGTGGTCCAGTTTCCTTTCACACACCTCTAAACACTGGATGTTAGTCCAGCTGGGTATCCTTTCATTTATGTTTTCATATCAAATTTTATCTTTCACCTCTACCTCAAAGTATCTGCTTTTCTCCAGCACCAATTCAGAGACACTCACCCTTGCTGTTTCCTGCTAGGCAGCCATCTTCTCTTCTTGTTGCTCTTGTTTCCTTCCTGCAGCATTCTCATAAGGCTGTGGCAAAACCAGATTCCTTGAGGTGACTCAGGGTCATCTAGAGCAATCATAGTCCTGATATGAAGGCTAGAGTACAGGTGAGAAAAAGAGAAATTTACTTCTCTTTGCAGAGTTGTAATGATTTAGTGGACAGACTACTCTGCCTCCTCTGGCTGTGTGACACTGAGTATGCTGCTTAAAGTTCTAATCATCACTTACCTCACTTCTGACATGGAGATAGTCATTGCTTCTTCCTCACGGCATTAACAGGAGGAGAAACTGAGGCTGAACACCTGCTTATTGGGGGCATTCATAAAGATCCCATAAGCATCTGTCATCACTGCAGGAGTTCCCTACAGTGGTCCTCAACATCATCGTCATCATAACCATCACTGTCATTTACATCCTCCAGACGGGAGATCCAAGCAAAAAACGAAAACAACAACAACAAAACAAAACAAACAAAAAACCCAGAAGAGAACTAAGTTTGATACTTTCTAAATCCAATTTTAAATTGGATTTATAGAATTTTAAAAATGTATAGAACTTTTAAAAGGTAAATAAAGCGATAATTAGTAGGTCACTTATTATGTGATGGTCACGAACTAAACATTTTGTCCACAATATCTCATTCTCATTCTCCCATGAACCATGCTGGGAGGAAGATGCTGTTAAACTCCACATTTTAGAGATCATATAACTGGGGATTAGAAAATAACGTTACTTATTTCATGTCACACAGCTAGAAGTGGCAAAGCTCTAAGTACCAAGCTTGCCACCTTTGGGAGAAACTGTAGGAGAAACGCTGTGCCTCTTTTCTTGCCCAGAACCAAGCTTTCACGTGCAGAACAGACTAGAAAACTTTTTCCAAAATCAGGTAACTCAAGAAAGCCTCATTTTCTGTTTTTGTTTTGTTTTATATATAAGGCATGTGCTTCTTTCTCCTCCATTCCCTCACAAAGAATCTACACCATTACAAGGTAAAGACAGAAATGGCTAAGATTAACAAAAGTCAGAGAAATTAATTTTGAAAGATGATTTGGCATTATTTTAATTAAGCATTTTCCTTGCAGTGTACAGGCACAATCTTGGTCTGGGAATAATCTTAGATAATTAAAACTCCCTTGCTTCTTTTTTTTCTTTTTTAATGTGTCAGCTATGTATGCCATTATACAAAAGAATGACATAAAGAAGGAGCCAGCTGTGCATCTGTCAGTGGCCTGACAGCTGGAATTACAGAGGCCCCACTTGAAACAGGAGTGTATGGTGTGTGATTAAAGGAGGGTCCTCGCCTCTTTGATGTGAGGCCAAAAGCAGAGGAGTTCCAATGGAGAGAGAGGTGGAAACCTGGGCTGGCTTTGAATAGGCAACAAAATCAGATGAATAACTGAGGACCTTGGCAGAGGACATGGTACAAAGAGGCCTTCATCACAGCATGACAATGCACCCCACAGGAAGTACTGCCACTTGAAAGAGAAACAAGATCATTTAGTTGATATACATGATGCTGGCCACCACCAAGGGGAGAAAGTTTGTCATTAAGCTGAAATGTGAAACAAATACCCACTCTTTTCTCTAAATTGCACTCAGGAAAAACACAGTGATCCTTCTTTGTACTCAAGAAGAAAAGAAATGGAAGCAAACAAAAAGTAGGATGTTTGTCCCAAGTCCACATAATAGTGTTAGGAAGACAATGGGTATTTGGGTGTCTGTGGTTCTCACAGAACTGGACTATTTGAAAGATAACAAGGCAAATTTGTCAACTGTTTCATTCCTGTGAGTTAAAAATAGAAAATTCTGAAGTGTACATGACTCCATTCTAGTAGTACAAACAAGAACTTTATCACTAATGTTTAAATAAAAACAAATAAATATTAAATTTAAATTCTCTATACAGATTTGCATGTGAATGATTTATATAAAAGTATATAACATAATAATTTCCTAACAATATAAAAATGTTTTCTTTATTTTGTGTTCAGATCTTTCAGTGGTCATCTGTCTACCATGTGAGTATATTTAACACGTGATATTAGTAAGCCATTTATTATATATTATTAGGACATGCCACATGCTGTAATGGATACCAATCTGCCCTCAGCAATTAAATTTCTTGAAATTTAAATTCTTCATAAGTCTTATCATACAAAAATCTACAAATCGTGATTCCTAAGGAGCCCCAAATGGCCAATCACTGTCCCCAAAGAGCAACACTGATTGGCTTTGACACAAGACGGAATTTACAGTTCCAGCCACCAGAGACTGAAGAATCTAAAATGCTCCTTAAAGGATGTCTGCTGGGCCTGAGTTTTGAGTTCCACTGGCTGGTTGCCATTAGGCTTTCAATGGGAGTTGACAATGACCTCAACTAACAAAACACAGGAGAATTTCAACATTTTTACAATTCTCAAAGAGCTGCTTCAGTCTCAAAGGAAAACACATGTCCTGTCTTTGCCTTGTTTTCAATGTCCTGGCTGTAACTTCCAGTCTTAGTAGTACTAAGAAATCTGATAAAATAATCCCAGACAGTTCTAAAATACATACACCAAAAAGCACTTCTGATAGGACTTCTTAGGGACTGAGTTTACTCTCAGACAGCACAAGGTTTAAAATATGGCTGAAAGATCTTAGAAACAGAAAGGTACATACTAGTCTCCAGGCTTAGGCACAAGGAGAAGTGGGGAGCTGCTATTTAATAGGTATAGAGTTTATTTATAAGACAAAAATGTTCTATAGGTTGGTTGCACAACAATGTGAATTATACTTAACAATACTGAAATGTACATGTAAAAGCAGTTACATGATAAATTTTGTGTTTGCATATTACACTATAATTTAAAACTTTTAAAAAAATGACTAAATATAAAGTCTTAATTCTGGATGAAGGTAAGGAATTACATTCAAATGCTTGTTTATATCTTCGACATAAAATGTTTAGAGATTTTTCCATTTAGCACATGTTTAGAGTATTTTCTAGAAACTTATACCCTAAACTCCCCAGCAAATTATATATTTATTATAATTCCTTAAACAGTAATACTACTGAGTAAATTACACTAAAATAACACAAGATCTGTTTTTCACTTGGTTTTTCTGGATCTTCTTTTCTAAACACTTTCATGCTAATCAAGTTTTTCTCCCATCTATCATTCTGATGTCCTCTAGAGGAAATTGCCTGGCTTAGAGAATTACCCTCACCAGGATGCTTTGTTTTGCTAGACTATATCTCCTTTGACAATGCAGCTCTACATACAAGTTCTCATCCTTAATCTCATAACTCCTCTGTGTTCAGAAGACAGAAAGAATGTTGTTTTAAGAATTCTCTACATAAAAATTTATTCATCTAAGAAGCCTATGAGACTGATGTTATCACACATATATTACTACAGGAGATTAACACTAAGGCACACTGGGCCAATCAGTTTTCTGTTACTGTAACAAACTGTTGTTACTGAGGTAATCGACTTTAAATAAAAAAGACTTATTTTGGCTCACACTTTTGGAGGTTCCTATCAATGATTAGTTGTCCCTTTTTCCTTGTAGGGGGAACATGGGTGGAACAAAACCATTCATCTCATGGCTGGAAAGCAAGAGTGGGAGGGGAAGAGACAGGGTCCTATAATCCCCTTCAAGGATAAACCACCCCATGCCCTAAAGACTTTCTGCTGGGCCCCACCTCTCAACAGCACCAACTGGGACTAAGCCGTTAATCCATTGGCCTTTGGGAGATAATCAGGATCCAAAATAAAGTACTAGGGCTAAGAAACTTGCTGCTCTTAACATTAAAAGAAGATGTGCCACCAGAATTCCAACTCAGGAGGTCTGATTCACATAGATTCTAAGCCTATTATCCTATACCACCAGTGATGAAAGTAAAGGGAATCCATGAAAACACAATTTCGGAAACCTAGCAATTATACTAGATCACGCTTCACAGAAAACAAAGCAGACAAAATAAGAAGTGACTTCTATTACTCCTTTAAAGTGAAAAATGATGACAATCTCCTAGGATCAGGGATGCCATTGCTGCCGTTTCCTGTGTTTCCGTGTACATACAACACCAGTGTTGACTTGATGTTGATTTCTTTGTGAGAGGCATATTAATCTCTATATCCATTTTGCAGGATTTTAACTAAATAATATAAACCATAAATTCATATAATCACATACATGTAAATAACCATACTCCACGAAACAACAAAAGCAAGAAAATAATTGGTAACATCACTGTAAACACTCACCCATACCCCTGCCATGTGCAATTTCCACTCATCTCTTGTAGTATTTCATGATTATATGACATCTAGTTAAGTGACATATGGACCTGGTAAGTATTCTAGTGTCAATCTGGACACTAAATAGAAAAAGGAAAACAAAACAAAACAGAAAGCTAATTTTGTTTTAATATGCAAAATCAGATAGATATCATTAAAAAGTAATGTAAATCAACACAAAATCAAAGCACACATAAATGCTGAAGAAAATTTAATTGGTGCCTATTAAAATTCAGAGCTGAAGTTTTAAAGAAAATAAAATGTTTAGGAGCAAAAGAGCAGGAAATGCTGCAAATCAGAGTATTGCCGCTACAGCTGACATGTACATATTTGCCAGTCTTGGTAAGCAAGAGCTCTACCTTCTGACAGCCACACAGAAGCCAGTGTGAGTTGGCCCCAGACTACTGGATAAACCCCACGGATATGAGACCTACACACTCAATGAATTAACAAAATTGAAAAAATAATTTTTAAAGATCTGCCTATTGGCAAATACAGATGATAAGGAAATTTGTCTATCTTAGTCTGAGATTCAGAGAGGAAATATCTTAGCCTCAGCACTAATATCCCCATGCCTGCCTTCACATAGACTTAGAATTTCAAAATTGGAACCAACAAAATGGTTTAGGTAAAAGGCGGCAACACATTAAAGTGCTCACAGAATAGAAGCTCCCCAGAGTGCCAGTTAGAAGTAAATCCAAGTCAGATCCAGAGAGAAGCATCATCAGCCCAAGCCCAAAAAGATTTCCCAAATAAAGAACCAAATAATTAAAAAAATTCTCAATAATAGGAACATGGGTTAAAAACATATAATACTCAACCTGTCATGAGTGAGACTCAGTAGAGGCAACTGCAGGCTGGAGGTGACTCATGTCATTGCCTCCTGCCACTCTTAGAAACATTCCCAGGATGTCAGGCTGCCTTAGAGCTAAGGAGATGATCAGGTCGCAGAAGCCTAAATCCAATCTCAAAGAACTACTTTCATGTAACATAACTGAGACCCAGAACAAAGCTCAAGACAGTTGACAGGTATATAAAAATACACAGGGCTCAGCAAGGTAATATTTATAACATCTAGCATCAAATTTAAAAATTTGATGTACAGGGAAGGAGAAAAATATGATCCACAAAAGAAAGGGGAAAATCATTCCATTAAAACCAATTCAGAAAGGAAACAAATGACAGAATTATAAGGACATTAAAAGATGTAACTATATGTATATGTTCAAAAAGGTAGAGGAATGAATAAGCATAGTAAATACATGGAAAAAATTTAAGACCCAAATCAAACGTCTAAGGAAGAAAACCAATGTCTTATAATTTTAAGATGCAATGAGTGAGATTAATAGTGTAATTAACACTGCAAAATACTGTATTAGTAAATTCAAAGAGATAGCAACTGAAACCATCCAAAATAAAATACAAAACATTACAAAGACAGAGAATGAAGAAAGTGTCAATGAGCTTTGAAAGAACTTTAAGCAGAAATATATGTGTATCTCTATGTATATTGGGAGCTCCCAAAGAAGGGGTGCTACATAGAAAGAAATTTAAAAATCATTTACTGAATTTTTTCCAAATTTTATAGAAATTATAAATACTCAGAATCCAGCATCTCAAAGGTACAGAATATGAATGAAACTCAGCAAAATAAATCATCATGATATTGCTTTAAACCAATGATAAAATAAAAACTTAAAAGCATTCAGGAAATAAAATACACTACCTACAAAGAAATAATGCTAAAGATGATAATAGACATCATAAGTACTATAACTGAGAAAAGAATACAGCAACATCTTGAACATATGGAATCATAAAAGCTTGTCAACATATAATTCTTAACCCAGTAAAATATACTTCCAAAACAATGGCAAATCATAATTTTTAGGTGTACAAAAGCTAAAAGAATTCATCACCTTCACATTTATACACCAAGAAATGCTAAAAAGTATACAGAAAATAGATGGAAAATGTTTTTAGGTAAAATCTAGATCTATACAAAGAGTTATAAAGTACCAGAAATGATAATTGCTATGGCAAATAGAATTAAAAAAAAAAAATTGTTCATTGCCGGGGATTACCTCAGTGGCACCACGCCTGCCTTACCAGTGCAAGGTCCTAAATTAGATCCTCAGTACCATATATATATATATTTCAAATCTCTTTAAAAAACAACCGTTTTGAACAAAACATTGTTGGAGGGACTATTACATGCATAGATGTAAAATAAATAACAAGAATAACAGTCACCCTTAGCCCAGCACAGCCTCAGACCACACCTTGCGGGTCACACAGTAGCTGAATCTGCACTGAAGAGGTGCCAGGGGGGATAAAGGCTATGGTTATAAACTACAGAAGATAGAGCAGAAGTGAACAACAGAGAGAGGGCCTCTCTGAAGCTCCTCAATAAAAAATTGAAGCCTACTGGGAAAGTGAAGAAAATCTCTGCAATAAAGACACACCTGGACTACCGTGGTTGGTAAATTGGTGGGATCAGCCCTCCCATAGGAACCCGGACTCACTTCAGGGGAAGGGCAGCTGGAATCTGCAGTAGAAACTTTCAGAGTTCAACACAGCAGGAGGTCAGGGACCTCAAATTGGGCCTTGCAGCCAAAAATCAGCCTGAATTTCAGTGGACAACAGCTGCCTTGCTAAGACTAATTGACTTAGATCTGCACACTGCTGCCCATATTGTCTTCTACTGGGACAGCAGAGACATACCCTGAAGGAGGTCCTTTTTAAAAAAAAAAAAAAAAAAAGGGCTAGGAAT
>NW_004624733.1:7099181-7118748 GCF_000247695.1 Heterocephalus glaber | reverse complement strand
TTATATATATCTATCTCCAAAAATCCTCAATAAGATACTGACAAACAGAATACAGAGCACCATCAAGAAGATCATACACCTTGACCAAGTGGGATTCATCCCAGGGATTCAAGGATGGTTCAACATACATAAATCAATAAATGTAATACAGTATATTAACAGAATACAGGACAAAAACTATATGATCATCTCAATAGATGCAGAGAAAGCATTTGACAAAATCCAACACCCATTCATAATAAAAACCCTACAGAAAATTGGAATAGAAGGTCTTTATCTCAATCTGATAAAGGCTATCTATGAAAAAACCAACAGCCAACACCATACTAAATTGTCAAAAACTAAAAGAGTTCATGCTAAAATCAAGAACAAGACAAGGATGTCCACTATCACCACTCCTGTTCAATAAAGTTCTGGAAACATTAGCCATAGCAATTAGATAAGAGAAAGAAATAAAAGGAATCAAGATAGGAAAGGAAGAAGTTAAATTGTCATAATTTGCTGGTGACATGATACTCTATATAGAAAACCAAAAAACTCTGCTAAAAATATTCTAGCCTTAATTGACAGATTCAGTAGAGTAGCTGGATACAAGGTCAACACTCAAAAATCAATAGCCTTCTCATACACAAATAACAGACTCACTGAGAGAGAAATTGGGGAAACAATTCCTTTCACAATAGCATCCATAAAAATGAAATATCTAGGAATCAATCTAAGGAAGAAAGTGAAAGACCTCTACCTTGAAAACTACAGCACTCTGACAAAAGAGATTGAAGAGGATATCAGAAAATGGAAAGACATCCCTTGTTCCTGGGTAGGAAAAGCTAATATAGTAAAAATGGCCATACTTCCAAAACTGCTATATATATTCAATGCAATCCCAATTGAAATCCCAACAGTATATTTCACAGAACTAGAGAAAACAATCCAAAAATTCATTTTGTACTAGAATAGACCTAGAATGGCAAAAAATTTCTAGACAACAAAGACATGAGAGGGGGTATCACAATCTCCAGCATGAAACTACACTACAAAGCCACTGTGATAAAAACAGCATGGTACTGGCAAAGAAACAGACCCAAGGATGAGGGGAATAAATTAGAAGATGCAGACACAACTCCAGACATACTCAGACACTTCATCTTTGACAAAGGAGCCAAACACCCTCACTGGAGGAAAGATACCCTCTTTAATAAATGGTGTTGGAAAAATTGGATCTTAACCTGCCAAAGATTAAAACTAGATCCATATCTTTCACTATGTACTAAATTAAATTGAAGTGGATCAAAGATCTAAATATCAGAACAGAAACACTAAACTTGCCGGAAGATAAGTTAGGTAGAACTCTTGAAGACATTGGCATAGGAAAAGACTTCATGAACAAAACCTCAGTAGCATGGGAACTAGCACAGAGAATCAACAACTAGGATCTCATCCTATTAAAAAGCTTCTGCACTGCAAGAGAAATCACCAACAGAGCTAAGAGACAACCTACAATATAGAAATTTTTTTTTTACCAGCTGTTCCTCACACAAAGGACTACTATTTAGAATATATAAAGAAGTTTAAAAAATTAGACCCCCCCAAGTTTAAGGACCCAGTCCAAAAATGGGCATCTGAAATGAACAGATACTTCTCAAAGAAGTAAAAGCAGTAAATAAAAATGTGAAAAAAAGTTCAAAGCCACTGGTCATTTGAGAGATGCAGATGAAAACAGCACTGAGACTCTACCTCACCCCAGAAAAAAAATGGCTGCTATCAAAAAATCAACCAATAACAAATGCTGGTGGGGCTATGGGGAGAAAGGAACCCTTCTCCACTGTTGGTGGGAGTGTAGACCAGTACAACCACTCACTATAGAAATAAAAAAACTAGGATGAAGAGGTCCCATTTGACCAAGCTATTCCTCTGTTGGGTATCTTTCCAAAAGAATTAAAAGAATCATACCACAACAATATATGTGAATCAAGATATATTATGTAAAGGTACAAATTCCCAATGATAGGAAGACTTACAGGTAAATATTTACAACAATTTTATTTATAATAGCCAAATCCAGTGGACTTTATAGTCCATCAACAGATGGATGGATAAGCAAACTGCAATATACCAAGAAAGAGAATTCCATGTTGCTAGAGAAAAGAATGAACTACGAATGCATACAATAATATGGATGACTCTCAAAATAATCATGGTGATGAAGTATGGAGATGCATTAAAAAAACTAGGATTAGAGGTTCCATTGGACCCAGCTGTTCCTCTGCCAGGTATCTTCCCAGAAGAATTAAAAGAATCATACCACAGCAATATATGTGCACCCATGTTCATAGCGGCACAGTTTGTAACAGCTAAAGCTTGGAAACAGCCCAAATGCCCATCACCTGGAGACTGGATAAAGAAAATGTAGGGTTTTTTTTTTAATAAAATGGAGTATTACTCAGCCATAAAGAATGAGAAACTACAGACATTTATAGCTAAATGCATCTACATTGAGGTGATACTCTTATGTGAAATAAATAGGTCACACATGTGTAAATACCAAATAGTTTCTCTGGTGTGAGAAACTAAAAGTGTAAATAAGGAGAAAAATGTATAATAGATAATGTGAAATAGGAAGAAAAGGGACAAAGGGGAAGGGGAAGGGAGAGGGGGAGGAGAAAGGAAGGAAGGGAAAGGAAAAAATATGAGAAAAGGAAAAAATGGAAACAAAGTCTTTATAAATAGGGAAGGGTTGGAGGGGTTGAAGGAGGGCAGAGGAATGGAGAAAAAATAAGAACCAAAATATATCATGTAAAGGTTCAAATTCCCAATAATGAATTTCATCATATTGTATACCTAAAATGTACTGATAAAATTAATGAAAAATAATTTTTTAAAATAATTGTGCTGATGAAAGAAGACAAAGGTTTCCATGTACATAAAAATCTAGAAAATGCCAACTAATCCATAGTGCCAGAAGGTGGCACAGACAATCTCATCAAGTGAGATTGGAGAAGGGGACCATAATAATACAGGAGGAAGCTTTTAGAGCTGATGGATATTATCTTTGTAAAAGGATTTTTTAAAAACAGCATGGTGTCAAGATCCCAGATTCTTTTACTCCTATTGCCTTCAAATCTTACCTCTTTTTCCTTTTTTGCGTCTCCTCTCACCTTTTCTTAGTGTTGTTGCTGTTACTTTTGCCCTCTTCTCCTAAACACTGGCTATCCAACAAATCACAGGATTGCAAAGGTGACACTCACTAGAATTGTTCTAACAGTTTTCTTGATGAGATTAAACTAATGATTCTGAGCAAGAAGCACAATAATAATTCTTTTTGAAAGAACAATTTCCAATCATTACAATTGCAAGATTACTTATAGTTAAAAACTAAATCCTTCTCATCTCCATCCCTCATAAAACTCCCAACCTACTTTGCCTGGGAGAGTTACTCTTCAGATGCTCCCTGATGTATATCAGAGGCACAAATCAATTAACTTCTGCTTGAATCGCTTCAATTTAAATATTTAACATGTCTATTGTGGTTATGGTATACACTTATGTCAAAGCATATCAAATTATAAGGATTAAATATATATGTTGATTATACTTCAATAGGACTGCTTAAAAAACTTTATCGAAATTACCTAAAAGGAGGGCAATAGGCAAAATTGTACAAATCTCAGAGTGGCAAACTGCCAAGCACTGAAGACCACAAGAATCTTCCACAAACCTCTTCTCAGTTCCAAATCCTGTCCTGTGAGTCATTCATCCTTCACACTCAAATCCTCAACTCTGCACCAGAAACTACTCCATCTCTCTCAGTGAAAACACAGAGCTAGAGTGCTGTCCTTGTTGGTCTTCATTAGCCTTTATTTAGTCAGCTTTGTTGAGTCCCCTTGAGGCCTGTAAGAACTGCCACCTCATCACCAGACTGACAAAAACACTATTCCCAGAATTTCTACATGAAATCATGTTTATTATTTTTTTTAAGAACAAATCCATTGCAGACCTAGAAAAATAAAGTAAGCAAAGACATCGACATATGCTCTTGACTGTTACCTTCTCTTGATGGCTTGCGCTACAGTTTCTAATTTCATAAATACAAACATCAAAGTGCACAGCTTTGCCCTTGGGGGAAAAACAGAACAAACCTCCAGCCTTCTGGGTCCTTGTGTGACACTGGCATCAAAAGACACAGGGAAAAGGTACAGGCAAGATTCGATTATCTCATTTTGACTCAATGACTTTTTCTGGTTTACCCAAGCATAGAATGACTAACTTGCAATCAGTCAAATGGCCAAGAGTTAAAGCTTATTAACACTGTTTCCTGTAGGATAAAGGGAGGCTCCAATGATATACATAAGAAACCTTGTTAAATTGCCAGGGGAAAAATGAGCAGACAGTGGAAGGTGCCCACCCCCCCATACTCTTTTTAAAAAATTGGCCATTTGAAGTTTCTTCAAGCTTCAACACTGGAGAAACTTGAGCAGTACATGATATCTCTGCTAACATAGAGGAATACATAAGTAGGACAGGAGGAAGAAATTACTGTTGTACATGGGGTTAATGTATGTTGGATCCATCAAGGTATGTTTGTGGAATGACTCAGGTCTTACTCCACCTGTTTGCATTGTACTGGTCCTATGAAGATGATGCAGGCACAGTGTCATTCTGTGGAAACTTCATGTGTCAGACTAAATAAAGTTCACAAGATTTAATGCTGCAATATCCAGGCAGTCATCTTATCCTCTGCAATGGCCTCTGATCACTTCTATCCATGGAGGAAAAATAGATTAAACAGAACACAGCTACAAATTGAATTCACTGGTTCTTAACTAAGGTACCTGATTCAATATAGCACAAAAGGGCAAATGCTGCTGGCAATACAAGGCATCTGATAACTCCAGGAGGAAGCAACAGGTATTGTAAATGTGGTTTGTTCCTGAGTCCTTTTATCCACCACAGGGGTTTGAACATTAACAGTTACCAGAGTCTAGAGGTGTATCCTGTGTTGCTACATTAAAATTAGTTTGCTTGTAGGAAATACAATCTCTTGTTCACACTTCTTAATTTGTATATGAGATGTTAAGGTCTTAATTACCATTTGAGTTATTAATGAAACATTCCTTACAATTGCTAAAAAGGATTTTTCAGGCAGTCAGCCTTTCTGATTTCAGGAAGAAATTTTTTAAAAAGGTGGTAAATTCAGAAGTAATTGGAGTGTTCAATGCCATTGTATGTACAATTAAACTAAAATTGGCATAAATTCCATGATTAGAAGAAATGATTAAAGCTTAGATATAAACACTCTTCAGAGCATTATATTTAATATCCCCTGTGGCAGACTCCAAGGAACATTATATAAAGTGAGAATACGCAAAGGTCAAAGGCCACTGTCCTTAAAGATCCTGCAAGTTCTGATGGGGAGATGAATAAGTGCAGGTATCTGACATACACCATGAGGGCTACAGTTAGTAATATCATAATGTATATTGCAAACTTGCCAAAAAAGTAGATTTAGATGCTGCTCTCATCAAACAAATATAGGTATCTATAAGAGATGATGATTAATTGGCTTGATTGTAGTAATTATTTACATAATATGATCATTTACATAATCATTTACATAATATACATAATATGTATATCAAAACATCATGTTGTATAGCTTAAATATATAAAATGAACACACAATTTTAATAATAGAGACAAGTATAAAAGGGGAAAAAAGAAGTATTAACAGACTCATTCCACTTAACGTATTTAAACATCCACCACATGTTGTTATTTAACACCTGCTAGAAATTAAGGCCTGAACCGGACCAACATACAGTGAATCATTTCCTTTTATTTCCTCATCCTTAAAATCACTAAACAATGTATACTACATAAGGCTGGCCATCAAGAATGTGACTACTGTATGAGTACAGAGCTCCCCATTAAGTCCTTTAGTTGAATAAGAAATCCTGATTTTTTCCTCCATTACATAGAAAAATATCTCAGCTTTTTCTCTCAAATTTTAGATCTAGAAGTACTCAAGTGGCAGCCATTTCTTTGAAGCATTTTTGAGTGGCCTCACAAACATTTTATTTCATTGTTACATTCTAATTGATCACACTTCATAACTTCTTCAATCCATTCTTTTCTTCACTATTTATTTAGATATAGAACAAAACGTTAACTCTTTACATATTAAAGTATCCCATTTCCCATATCAGTGCCCAGCCTCCAAATGAAATTGACACCCCAGGATAAGCACTGTGCTTATCTTCTGATACACCTCTGTGAACACCACGATACACATGAACAAATGGGGGGCACCCAAGCTAGGGCTGTACTGTGAACTCTACAGAAGCCACATGGTGAGGCTAAGCAGGTTATACTAGAGACTGAGGCATGCAATGGCAGGGACTTCAGGAGCTAGAGCATGCACGCTCCGTTCCATCTGAGAAGTGATATCCTCAGTACTTAGATCTAAGAGACTGTTGTTCTGTGGAAACCTGGGCCAGACACTGCCAACCTTTCCAATTTTTTTTTTTAAACCTGAAATACAGGTTTTTAATAAAATGTTTCTCTATTTCAAATATTGACAAGAAAATGAAAACATTTTTATAACATGACAAGCCAACTGGGCCTTTATGTTCCCAGTTTGTTACTGCTGACTAACACTATGTTGAACTCCTTCACACAATACAAAAGGCTGTTCACAACCTGATCCCAAGATATCTTAGCCTCTTCCTCTCCCTTACTTCCCTCTCCCTGTCCCCCACCGGAATGAAGTCTGAGTATACAGCCTGACTTGAGAAGTCTACATATCCTCCAAATGTCACCTCCACAGCATGTGCTCTAAGGGAGGGAGTGAGGCTTCCTTGACCCTGCATAGCTTCCCACATATTCTACAGCAGTACTCTGTACTTCACATGTCAATCTAGACCGCAGGCTACGAATGACAGGGTCTAAGAAAGGTTGTGGAACAAACTGGTTGAAGGCAGAAACTCTGTAGCCAATCTGCTGAGTTTCTATTGTAGTCACCACACTGGATGACTTTGATCTTAAAGTGGGGGAATTTGAGCTTTCTTCATATAAGGCTAGCTGTAAGGTTTAGCAGAGGAAAAAGAGAAACAAGAAATATTAAGCATTGCTGAAACAGAGTAAAGTACATGCTCAGTATGAGGGAGATGCTTTTACTATTTTGTCTGTGTATTCCTAGCATTGTGAACAGTGTCTAGAACCTAGTAGCTGCTGTGTGACTTTTAAAGTGTGGATTCATGCCTCAATAAAAGATCACATAATCATTGCCTCCAAAATAAAAGATCACGAAAAATTGTTGTAGAAAGTCTCTTTTCCCCCAAATGTTTGAAAGTCTATAGCTGTGGAAATTATGTTCCTATATCCTGTGGATAGTCAAAAGTGATTAGAATGGTGAGAGAAAAGGATGAGAAAGTGAAAATAAACTTAATAGAAAAGTACAGAAGAAGCAGAAGACCGTGCAAAGAGAGGACATGAACCAAATACAGGAAATAAAAACCAAACTGGAGAGTGTTTTTAAGGAAAAAATAAAAGCTGTGCAGAGAAGTAGTTGAAGTGAAAAGGAAAATAGTTACATATAAACCATATGAGGACTTTCATGATCCTAAGAAACACTGTTTTACTTTCCTTTCATTGTCTAAACCAGGAGGTGTTTTAATCCTTGTCCTCTCCTCTCTGTCCCACTTTCTTTGCTGCTGGTCCTGCCCACTCCTTAGGCCAGTATGAATTTAGCCTTGGGAGAACTGCTTCCAAAGGGCAGGCTCCTCTGAGACCTGTGTTCTTGCTTGGTCGCTGGCCCTTGCACTGGTACGAGAATTTCCCTTCTGCTCATGCTCCATCTTCATGAGGATTATTGGCAATGGCCAATTCTAGGGATTTTGTTTCTTTTGTTAGAAAAATAAAAAAGAAGAAAATGTGCCTCTTTATTGGGAGAAAGCTGCACTAGAAGGGGGTACCTACTCTAGGGGATTTTCTGCTTCTAAATGAATCTGGGTTAATTGAGAAGGGCATGGAGAAATACTGAAGTCCAATTAGCAAAACCTAAATCTCTCAATTAACATGTTAATTGTTAAATGGCTTTGGGGTAGCACTTAGAGCTTTAGGAAGGAAACGATTTGCCCCAGGTTTACAGAGTGGTTTAAAATCGTTTTCACTCACCCCATACCACTGGTTAAAAGGAGCTGAGAAATGCAAAAGGAAGCTAAAAGTGCAGAGATACAGATTGACAACTTTGGAAAGAATACATGTGCCAGAGACCATCAATGATCGAGGCCTGCCCTTAGGAGCCCAGAAGAAATATTTCCTAGCTGTTGAAATTTATTCCAGTGATATCACCCAATGTCAAAACCTCCACCCTGTAGATAAAGGACATTCTTGGCCACCCAGCCTGGATCTCGGTCTACCCCTTGTACTCTTCACCTGCCCTCCAGTTAGCCCTTTGTTATCCTCTATCAGCTCTCTACTCTTATGGCATCATTTGCTACTTGTCTGATGATTTAAAAAGATATATAATTTCCATGAGAGACCAAAGCATTGGGGAAGGAGTACAAGAAAGAATGCTTCCCAGGGCTTGGCTTCCCAGAGGAGGAAGGCCTATCTGTCCTCTGATATGAGGATGATATAGGACCTCCAAATGATATAGGGGAAATATTGTAACTCCCAACCTTTTAGATGTCTGATACTCCAACTTTGTGTTCTCTAAAATTGAAGAATGAATTCCAGGAACAAGGGAGGTTAAGAATAGGAAATATTTATTGAGGGATAGATAGCTCCTTCTTGAGATGGACAGGAGGGGCCAAGAAAGTGAGCAAAATCACAAGGTGGGTATAAAATCACAAGGTAGATGTAAAGTGGGATAAAACTATGCTTACAACTGTAAAGCTTACAACTATAGTTGCTTAGGTAATATTTGTCCAGTGGGGAAGCAAGTCAGGTAACATGTGTGCAGGGAAAGAACAAAGACCTTTCCTGGAAGGGATGGGTGAAGGGGTCTTGGTCTCCCAGCCAAGGTCACTGATCCCTATTTGGAATATCAATCATTGTTGTTTATCCCTGGGGAAATAGGTGTAATCAATTCATCTTAGTCCTGAGGTCTGGCCTTTAATCAACGTGCCTCCACCATGCACATGTGTTCTTATCTTCTGTACTGGCTTCTTCCAGGGCCTAGCCCTGTCTGGCTGCCTATAATATTTCTCACTAACTTAGCTGTCTATAAAACTCCCCCTGGACAGAAGTAGCTCAGCCCCTGGAACTGGGATGCAGCAGGAAATCCTGAGGAAGAAACTCCCAAGAGGTGACAGGAACACAGCACCATCCCTGCCAGCACACCCTCGCTGCCACAAAGTAGGCACTTTGCTCCTACGGAGCTCTCAGTCCTTGCCATCATAGAAAAATCCACCATCTGTGTCTCCCATGCCTGAACAGTCTGTACTCACTGCTTCCAGATGGTGGGGAGGCGGGGAGCGCAGTTGTTGCTACTGTGTGAAGACTGAAGCCCTCAGGACCCCAGTGCGCAAAGCTGGGTCCGCGGGCCAGACGGTGGGCACCGCATTCCTCTCTGGGTGCCCCCCAGACACTGGCTCTGGGGCTTCATTTTCACCATGGGGACTTTCTTTTACCTACACTATGTTGTTTGATTCTTGAAGTAAGTTTCTTGTTTATTTTGAACGCTGTTTTGCCAGGAGAGATGAAGATAAAACCGGGTGCTGAGGGTTCCATCAGCGACCTTAGGCTTTACCCTGGGCAAACAAGTATTTTCTCATGTCTGCATTTAAAACACCAGGGTGCACACCACTAAGTTCTAAATTTATGCAGCCCGGGGCTGAGGGGTGATTGGGCATGAAACCAAGCCCTCTCCCCTTTGAATGACTGGAAAGTGTTTGGAATATGAATGACAATGTCTGTTATTTGGGCTGAAAAGCCCTTTACCAAATGTGAGCTCTGGAGTTAACCACAGAATTTTTACTCTGCCAAGTGGTCTTCAACACTGCAAGTAAAAAGCAACAACTAAGATTTCTTCTCTCAAAGGAATGAAAGAATTGGTGATTAGTCAAAATCATGGGGAAAAAAGAAAGAAGAAAAAGGAAGGGAGGAAGGAATGAGAAGGAGTATTTTAATACTTTTGCATTTGTGGTTGTGCTTTTTTCATATCCTTTTCCCCAGTGTTTTACTCCTTCAAGATCAGGAATTATGAACAGTTGGATATTCTGGTATTTGCTTTAAAATCTCAAGAGTAGTACTCTATTACATTCTCACACACAGTACAAAAAGCTTAGAGGTGAAAGTCATCAAAATGCTGGTGGTTTATTTGTTTTAAAACTCATGCCTCCCTGGAAGACGACAGCTTGACATTTTCTATAGATGCCTATGTGAACACTTCAGTCTTTTAAGAAAGGGATTTCCTATATTTAGCAAATTTAGCAAAGCCACAAATGTGATTATGATCCTTGACCATATTTGAATTGGTGGCTTTTTTCCCACAGCATACAAAAGAAACTTGAACCAAGGCTTTGGTCCCCATGTCCCCTATGTATCAAATGCAGCCCACAACAACCGTGGCTCCGCTGCTCAGATTCAGTGACTGGCATGGCTGTTGGTAAGTAATAGGAGAAGTGTCAGGGAAGACTGTAGGTAGCAGAGGTGATAATGAGACCGAGTGTGATCCTAGCCCCCAGCAAGATTAAAAGTGCAAGTGTCTTTCTCCTCTAATTAGACATTTGTATCACTTACTTTTTAACCTTAAGAAACATCCAAGGAGAGTACTGCACTTTGCACATTCTCTAGTGAACCCTCACAGCTTGGCAAAGAAAAGTCCTTATGTTGGAGCCGGTTTAGGGGTGAGTTCAGCATTCCTTTGCCCAGTCATCACCAGCTTGCTAGTCCTTCACCAGGCTCACTGCGCACATGCAAAGATTGCAGGGAGGAAAGATGGTCTGTTGAATGTTTTCATCTTAAATCCAAAGAATGTACTCCATATGCTGTAGGCAGCCTCAGATCACAGAAACATTTCTCTGTGCCTTCTGAATGGAACAGCTTGTCTCTTCCTGCTGCTTTGTAGTCA
This sequence comes from Heterocephalus glaber, assembly GCF_000247695.1. Next base: position 7,107,674 of record NW_004624733.1, on the reverse strand, counting down.
TAAAGAAGAAATAAATACTTAAGTTTTTTGGTAGGTTATAGGCAAATTCTTAGTGTTTCTCATCTTGTAACTGTAAACATTCACTCTGCCTTCTCTTCTCTCTCTGGCTTTTATGAAACTTTGAATATGTCTGAGTATACAATGATTTTTTAAGAATGTGTACATTTCTACCAAACCAATTATGTCTACTTCCTGTTCTCCAAGATGCCAGTTGCTGTAATTAGACATATCCATGGAAAATTGGTATGATGTTATCAAATTTTCCACACAAACTGGGAAGAGGCACAAAGAGAGCAGAAATCTTTGTTCCAGAGCTGGCTGTACAACTCAATGGCTGTTTGGCCTCAAACAAACCACCATGTATCTCTGGACTTGGTTTTCTACTCTCCAAACTGAGATGGGAAGAGGAGTGGGCTGGCCATCCCAGCCAGCACACATGCCACAGCTGGGGTTCTCATAGTTACAGGCTGTGCATCCTTAATCTGAAAACCCAAAATCTGAAATGCTCCAAAATTTGAAACTTGCTGAGTGCTAGTCCATGTGGGAAGCTCCACACCTGTCCTCATGTGGTAGGTTTCAGACAAAATGCAAATACACTGAAAATACTGTTTGCAGTGACCTTCAGGTTATATGGATAAGATGTACATTAAATATAAGTGAGATTTGTGTTTAGACCTGAGTCCCACTCCCAAGATATTCCAAAGAAATCTGAAATCCCAAACACTTACAGTCCCAAGTGTTTCAGATAAGGGATATTCTGCCCATATTGTCCTGATTTATTCATTGCCAGCAGCCATTTACACGAAAACCATATTAAACACACACACACACACACACACACACCTTAAGAAATTGAAAACTCAAGAATAATTTTCAATTGAATCCAGAGAGATGTTAGAAAAACTAGAACAACTCTGAAAGACCTCCACAGTCCTAAAATTGGTCACTGTAATTGGTCACTTTGAAGAAAACAAAAAAGAAGTTTGGTTTGTCCTCCAAATTTGCCCTCTCTACAAAATTTCTCCTTCAGTAAATGACACTTCATTTTTCTAATATGTCATGCCAAAAGCTGGGATCACCTTGGATTTTTCTCTCCTACCGTAAGTTCCCTCCATTAGCAAGTCCTGAGTGCTTTAACTTGAAATATACCTTGACTCAGAATGTCCCAGCCATCATCACCTGATTATCTCCCTATTTTCACCCCCCACCATGTCTGCACTCAAGACAATGGCCAGAGTAATTCTTTTAAAACATAAAATACATCATGTATCACCTGTTTGAGACCTCCAAAGGTTTCCTTCTCACTCCAAGTTAATCCTAAACCCTCATATGACCCAAAAGATCCTGCCTGACATGATGCAATCTCAACTTCTCAGCCTTTTGCTACCTTCCATGTCCTTCTTTCAGCAACTGCACCAGCCTCATGGCTAGTCCTCCAACACACCAGCCACATGCTCAGCTCAGAGACTCTGCCCAGAATATCTTTCATGGTTTGCTTCTGTATTTTCTTAATAGCTCTCATGGAATGTGAGAATTCTAACATCCTATCTGACCTCTGACACTCCAAACCCCCCTACTCTATAGCTCTTACTGTCACATGACATTTGCTTATTTGCTTAGACTTTTTGATATCTCTCCCAAACCAGCCACCATAAGCTACAAACTCCATGAGGACAGGAGCTTTATCTGTTTTGTTCCTTGGTATCATGATTTAGATAAGAAGTGTCCCTCAGGACTCATGTGTTCAAGGCTTGGTCTCCAAAGCAGCAGTGTTTTGAAGTGATTGGATCGTGAGGGTTCTAACCTCATCAATGGGTTACTCCAGTGATAGATTCATACTGGGGATGGTGGAAACTGTGCCCGGTGGGTTTGGTCGGAGGAAGTACATCTTTGAGGTTATGGCCTTAGGGACTGTATCTTGTCCCTATCTTGTCCCTGCGATCTCTGTCTTTCTTTTTCTCTTTCCTCTTCTCTCTCTCTCTCTCCCTCTCCCTCTCCTTTCCTTCTACTTCTCTCTCCCCCCTCCTTTTCTTCTTTTGCCTTTTCCTTCTTCCTCTTTTTCTTATTCTCTTCCTCTTCTTCTTCCTTCTCCTCCTCCTCCTCCCCCTGCTTCTTCTTTCTCCTCCTCTCTTCTTTTTCTCCTTCTTCATCTCCTTATTCTCCTCCTCTTCCTCCTTTTCTTTCTCCTTCCCTTCCTCCCTCCTTTCATCTCCCTCCTCCTCCTTTTTCTTCTCCCTCTCACTACCATGTGTCTGTCTGGTTGCCTGCCTGCCATAAGGTAAACAACTTTCTTCTGCTGCCCCCTTCCACCAGCACTTTCTATCCCATTACAGGCCTAAAACAAATGGAGCCAGATGACCATGAACTGAAACTTCTGAAGTTGTGAGCCAAAATAAACCTTTCCTCATTTAAGTTGATTTTCTGATTTTTTTGTCACTGCAACTTAAAGCTAGTGACCAACAAATGGATTTTTAAGAAAGATTTATATTTATAGTTCTAGAAGAGAAAGGTGAAATGAGGCCATTTGTAATGGCTGAATTAAAGACATAGAGTGTGGAGCAGGAAGAAAGCCTTTGGCTCATTTTTTGACTCTTCCTACAGGATGCAGAAAGTCTCTCTGCTGCATCTCTAACATAGGGCCATTGGGCCTCTGCTGGAAACTCTACAAAGAGACACTTCGCACACCCGCCACCACTGTGAGGAAGGCAGCTTGTTGACAGGAATAAAAACTTATACACATAAAAATAAAATGTAAAATTATTGACACAATAAGAAACAGAACTCTATGAAAGTTGATAAGGTTCACAAAATAAATGGCAAAGTGAGGACTGTAATGTACGTTTGTCAACTCTAAGTCTAATACAAAAGAAGAAGCTACTAAAAATCCATATATCGGATCAGTTAATTCTAATAACTGAAGAAATTTATTGTTACTACAAGGTCTCTTGCAAAATCATCTACTGACTCCATCCCCCCTTCAGTGTATCTCTTCTCAGAGAAATCCAAATGCATTCAGACCTGAAGGTAGCAAGCAAGGGCCATTGACAGGTGTCTCCTCCCTCTTGGATATATGCACAGTTTGGGTCTAAGCGATCTAGTTTAGTCAGTCTGCCAGACACTGCTTCTGGGATAGGAAATAACAAGTGGAGTTTGGTTTATAAGCTCCATAGCATGTTCTCCCCTGAGATCCAGCCTCCTGGAGAAAGGATTACAGGTCCTGAAAGAATGGAATCCCTAGGAACTTTCCAAAAAGAGGAAAGGCTGAGGGATCTGCAGGCAGGAAAATTCACTTGAAAAAGAGGAAGAGCATTTTGGTAGAAATGGTGCCTCCTAATAATGACCTGGACAGTGAGAAAGGACAGGTATGAAGCTTCCTGAAAAGGCATATTGTAAACTTGGGAAATGTCTGCTAGTGCAAGCCACAAGACTCAGTTCCTAATCCACGTCTGAATTCTACTGGGCATCTGTTGGAGTGGTGAGGAACAGAGGTGGGGAGCAGATAAGATCAGTGTTTCTCCTGGGGTTCCTGCAAGGATTCCATAAAGGTGGCTTCATCACTCTCTTCCCTCTTTTAAAGGGTTAAACAGAAGCCTTATATTTACTGGCAAGACATAAGGCTAAGATGATAAGCTCATATCAATAACTTTGATGAGAATTGTATGTTTCTAGTTAACCACTCCACAGTTCACCCTGAGCGTCACTGGGCAGCACGTTTGTTTACATCCGACTATAACGAGTGTCACTCAGGCAGGTATCATTCAACCAGTCCATTCTTGTATTGAATAAATTTGATAAAATTATCATTTTTATATTTCCTGTTATATTCTCATAAAAATTAACAAAAATATCCAACTGTTGGTCATTTTGAATTTAAATGGTTGGACTGGTAAGTGGTTAAATAAATGGAAAAGAAATTATTTCATAATAAACAAAGAAGAAATCTTTGTAAAAAGAAGTTTTGGGGTTTAGAAAGAAATCCTGGTGGTAAATAGGTTGAAACCACAAACTTAATAATCTGCTTGGTCCCTACCAGCTTCAGCAGTCTAGAGGTTCTGTAGTATTTAAACTACAGGAGAAGCATTCACATGAGGCACCATAAAAAGATCAAGGGCATTGTATTGGGATGGACTTCAGCTTCTGCCTGCCAAGGCTACAGTAGGATTGCAGGGCCATTTTTGTGACAAGTCACTTTCAGGTACATTAGTGTGGATTGCATGTAACCAAGTGGGAAAAGCAGGGGCCAAGAGTCTTGGAGCTTATGCTCTGATAAGGAATATATATTAAACACAGGAAATTCTTGGCTTCAATTTTCTGATCTATAAAATGAGGATTACCACAGATAATATTTATTGTCCCTTATACCTTCTAAATCTTGTAGTTTCAGAGGTTAAAATAAGGTCATTTGGACCTATCCTCATGTTCCCTAGGAAAAAGAGTCTATTACAAAAGCATCTATGTCACAAGGATCTCCAGAGAAACTGAACAAGAAGATACATAGATGATTGACAGATACAGCTGATATAGATAGATATAAAGATACATAAGGTATTTAAAGAAATGTGGTTCACATGATCATGGGTGCTGGCAAGTCCAAAATCTATAGCACAAGCTATGTGCCTAAAAACTCGATCTTGAAGAATCTTTCTTTCTTTCTTTCTTTCTTTCTTTCTTTCTTTCTTTCTTTCTTTCTAAGGAAACCTCAGTTTTTGCTCTGTAGGCCAAGCTTTCACCTGATTATATAAAGCCCACCCATACTGTCAAGGGTAATCTTCTTAATGTCAATTGATTGTAAATGTTAATTATATCTACAAGATATCTTCACAGCAACATCTAGACTAGTGCTTAATCAAAACTGCCAAGCTCCATGTCCTAGCCAAGATGACACATTAAATCCATCACACCTACTATAATGGCATTTTACTAGAAGGGTAGATTTCCAAGGAAACAAAGAGAAGGAAAAAATGAAATGAAGTAGAGGAGGGGAAGCACATAAGAGAAGGTTTACTGCTAAATTAGCCATACCTTTGTAACAAATGCAGTATTTGCTCAGACTCAGAAACCACATTTTTGGAACAACTCATACAAGAAAGGAAAGAAGAGCAATTGGTCTACTGGTGCTTTTCTATCTCTGATCATACATCAAATCCTTTCTACAGAGTATTAGTGCTTGGTGCCACCAAGACCCAACAGACAGAATCTGGAGTGGTGTCTAGTGTAATTCCCAGCTTCCCATCAGCGCTCCCCAGCCAGCACACATGGACCAGTGGCTGAGAGTATGGTCATCTGATGGGTCTCAGCTGAGGCCCCATGTAGGACCCGGGACAGGGGTCAGGCTTCACCTAGGTTGCACATTCCCTAACAGCAGCCCATTCTCAGTGACTGGTTGATAGGGAGATACAAGGCCCAGACTTGTCCCATTGTCCCCATTTTGGACAAATCTGAATGGCTATCTGAATGTCAGACTGCCTGATGCAGACCTTCACTGAAAAAGTATCACAGTCTTTCTGTCCCACCCAACTTTTGTAGACAAAAGTAGTCTTACTCCAAATTTCATAACACACAAAAGCAACTTAAAATAATTTAAAGGAAAAAAAAATCCAAAGATCTACTGTGTCTCTATCAGAAACCAAATATTTCATGCCAATCTGCTTTCAATTCAAAATCACATTAGCGAAGACAAAGAAAATCACCTCCTCCTAACCATGAACTGATTCGCCATGAGTACATATGACAGGGAGCAGTTAAACTTCCCAGTATTTAGATGAAATCACTATAATAATAATAATTTGGTTTTTAAAATTATTAATGTTCCTGAGTATCCCTGCCTTCTCAGGCTCCTCTGATTCTCCCAGAAGAAAAAGTACCTAATAGGAGCTCAAAAATAAATGTGTCTTCATTTAAAAGAATTCCAGGATAGCCTTTTGCTTCTTCTATTTTTCAAACTCTCAACACCTCCCTTAGTACTTAATAACTTGATAACTGAGTCCTTAATGTTCCATCCTTTCTTCTCCTCTACACAAAACCAGTTCCAACCATGTGCTCTTTAAAAAAATGTTGTATTCCTTCTCAGGACAATTTCCCTGCTGTTTTATGAGACATGAATTGGTCTGCATAGCACAAAGGAGAAGTCACTTCCAAATAGTTATTTATTACAAAAGGTTACTTTGGGACCTGGATGATCTACAGTCATTGTGGAAGTTGATCAAAGAAACTATCACATACCTGTGTATTTTACCTTTCTTTTTTTGACAAAAGTGTTAAAACCCTTTCCTCTCTGCAGTCCAGGTCACACATACTGAAATGACTAACTACTGGATTTGCTTTTGTCTACCACTTTTTAAAATGAATGGAGACAACTAGTACACAAACTAAAAGAGAGAATTACACTATGGACACTTTTAAAAATGCCCTAGGAAGAATCAACAAAAGAACTGGGGGCATTTGATCTAGAAAAACCGATCCAAGTTGTCTTTCAACAAACATGTGGGAGACATTGCTATGGATAAGACAGCAGGTATATTTTTTTGGGTTTTATATCCATTCAAGTTTTTTATGGCTAGAAGTAGAAACCAACTAGCTAACATAAAATGAAGAAGAAATGGGAGAGAATGAAGAGGAGAAAAACTGAAGTGGAAATCATAACTTGAAGAAAAACCATCACTATTGGAAGGAGGGCGAGGTCATTCAAAGAATAAAAGGAAACTGAATACTGAAATGGATAGGCTTAGAAGCAAAGGGGACTGGGAAGGCCCGGGAACCAAGGTAGTAGAAGTCAGTGAGATGACATAGCCACTGCTTATGACCATTATGGTTTCAAATTCTTGGGAATTAGCTTCCTTTTGATCCCCTGTGGTACATACCCACCGGGAACAGTGGGCTGCAGAGTGGTATGGCCTGCACTCCCAACTACCACCTCAGTCCAAAACAACTTTGGCTCCAGAGGAAGGAATAGGTGCAGTTCCCAAAGGAAGAGAGAAAGTATCTTGGATAATCTAACTCAGAACCACTCAAAGGTAATTCAGTCAGGCTGCAGCAGCAGCATCTCCTAAAACTTGTTAGAAACACAAGCAGGACCTGTCTGGCAGGACCTCAGACTTGCTAAAACAGGATGTATTGGGAAGGTCCCAGGATGGAATTGAAACAAGTTCTTAAAGCATGCTGAAGTTTGAAGAGCACTGATTCTAACATTCAGATGCACAATCTAGGCTCCAAAGGATAGGCCAAAGAAAAGTAGGGTGAAAATTAAAAGAATAGATTTTAGGTTGAAATAAAGAACAACTAAGTGACCTAACAGGTATAATCATTAGCAGTCTAGTGAAAATAAGAAGTCCCTACTAGAGGATAGATTTAAGTAAGAACCACATGGAATTGTACAGAGGACATTCAACAACAAAAGTTCTTTTAAGTCCCTGTCAATCCTGAGGGTTTCAACTGTGATTTACTTTATCTAGTGGTCTCTGGTTATAGAATATAATCTTTCTAGAGAAACAACATTTTCCCTTTGAATTGCCCTATGCAAAGAAATTCTGTTCGTCCCTAGCAGAACATGAAGAATTGGTGTACTCTTTTCCCAGTGGCAGAAAGGAAATCGTCCAGGCTGATGTTTGTAGCTGCCTCGTGCATAGTAGAAGTAGGACTTCACCATGAAAAGCTAAGCATTGGTTGGGCAGGCTAAGAAGAAGCATGGACTCTAGGACTTCTCCAAGTAGGAACAGAGCATATCAACTTCCTCTTGATAAAAGTTCTCTTTTACGGCCTATCACCTAGTCATTTGTCTTATTAAATTCACAACAGTTGTCCAACTTGTAAGCTGAAAGATGGAAATAAAAACAAAACAAAAAATAAACATTTATTAGACAGATAAATAAAATTAAGGAGAAATAACTTTGTTCACATTAGAAATTCGATCATGTGTGGACATATGTACAAGGACATCAGTACAAGTTCCCTTTCAGGTTAGATTGGCATTTCTCCCCATCAAAAGAGAATTTTCTTTTTTTTTTCATTTAGTTTGTTGATACATTTCAGGTGTACAATACAGTTACATTCATCATTGAGATCTTGTACCTTTTTAAAAAAATTTATATATCAATTGGTACATTTTAGGTATACAATATATTTACATTTGTTATTGGGTATTTGTACCTGAACATGATGTACCTTAGTTCTTATTTTTTTCCCCATTAACTGTGTGCCCTTCACCCCCACCACCATTCCCTATTTACATAGACTTTGTTTCCATTTTTTTTTTTCCTTTCACATAATTTTTCCTTTCCTTTCTTCCATTTCCCCTTCCCCTCCCACCACTCCTCCACCTTTGGACCTTTTCCTATTTCAAATTATCAGTTATTCGTTTTAATCATTTTCATCCTTATTTACACTTTCAGTTTCTCACACTAGAGATACTATTTGGTATTTACACATGTGTGTCCTATTTATTTCACTTAAGAGTATGGCCTCAATATGCATCCATTTAGCTAAAAATGACTCTAG
>NW_004624733.1:7073727-7094286 GCF_000247695.1 Heterocephalus glaber | reverse complement strand
TGTTACTTGTGTTTAAAACCCTTGTGGAATTATTGCTTTTCAGATGTGCCTTCCAGATATGGCTTGTGTTTAGGTTTTGAGGCTCTAATGACTCTGAGGCTATTTTATTTTCCTTATACCAGGAAGGAAAACTGATTAGATCAATCACAGCATGCTAGGCCAAATGTTACAATCAGCAATATCATAGCATCAAGGGCAGCTTAGAAAATGCCAATTTGTGGTAGTTATTAATCTATCACATTTAACTATGTGACATATGTGCCTGTAGTGTGGGACCAGGTAGCAGAAGAGCCGGAAGGTGGGGGGGGGATGGAATTGGGCCTTGCAGGTGCCTTTGTGGCTAAGCAGAGCACTGGATGAAGGCAGGGCTCCAAGCCTCTCCTGGGACCTAATCGTGCTGTGGGCAGGAACTGGAACACAGCCAAGGAGCCTCAGGCCACTTGGCCCACCCCAGGGCCTTGTACCTTTACATGATGTATCTTCATTCTTATTTTTTCCCCATCCCCCTGCCCTTCCTTCATCCCTCCACCCTTCCCTATTTACAAAGACTTTGTTTCTATTTTTTGCCTTTTCTCATATTTTTTATTTTTCCTTCTTTCCTTTCCCCTACCCCTTCCACTTCCCCTACTCCTTTAAAAGTGAATTTTAAAAGGCAATCAGCATTTCTCTTTATCTCTTCATGCATAGCTGTGAGGATGCCCTGAAGAATATTTTCTAATGACTCAGTTGGGAAATGCTCTTTCATAAAAATGACATAGTCATTGAAAATGAACTCCACATCCTTATTATTTTTTATAAAAAGAAAAACTAACCTTGATGCTTCACAATCTCTCAAAATGATTGGCATGAGTTCCAAGCACCAACATGACTTGTTTCCCCTTGTTTCTACTTAGATCCAATGATACAGAAAAACAATAAAACACTGACATACAATTGTACAACTTCTAGCTCTTATAGTAGGGCAATTTTAACTCAAAGCAGTTTTACTTTCATTGAGACACTTACTGTCAGGAATGACTGTGAATCTCCCATCTTTGTTCATAAATGTTCTGAATGGAGAAGCGTGAGTGATGAAACTTAAAAGGCCTTTGCAGAAACCTGTCTACTTCCGCTGTTTTATTCTTGACAGACACATTATGTTGTAAGCCCCTCGGTGGCTAAATTTATTTCACTGTGCCAAAAACAAGTCCTAAGTCCTGGCCAATTTAAAATCATTGTGGTAAGAATACTATCATTCAATGTTATAAGAAGCAGACCTAAAAAATTATGATGGAATACTAAGATAGAAAATAACCTTAATGATATAGAAAGTAATTTGATGGAAAGAAAAAATTTCAGTTGATGCGAGTTTTTTATTTTTCAGAGAAGGATTAATCTCTGGGGGATTTTTCCTGTTGTTGTTTTGTTTTTGTTTCTTGTTTGGTTTTTTGCTTCAACTTTCTTTTGTTATTTTCCTTTTCCATAGGAAAATGAGTGGGTTTTTAGGTGACAACACAAGATTTATACATTGACCCCTTACAAAAGTAAACAAGGCAATTAATTCACTCAAAGCGATATCTACAGACCAGGCCATTCTCCTCACCATTTCCAGGTTTAATCTCTAATCACAGGTTTGAGTAGGTCAATCTCACTGACACTCTTCATGAAGCCTATGAGAAAATCCAAATGCAATTGTGGTGGTTAGGGTAGAGTTTCAATGTGACTGGCTTTGGGATGCATGTCAGGGATCAGTGGAGCACACTGCTGGATGTGCCTGAGTGGGTTGCAGAGACAGGGCCTCGAGGTCTGTCTGGTCTCTCACACTTTCCTCTCTGGTACTCTTTTCCTGCCCTGCATCCCGGCCCCCATGAACTAAGCAGCTTTGCTCTGCCACACCCTTTCACTTGATGTCTCTGCCTTGGAGCCAGATGATCATAGACCCTGAGCAAATTAAATCTCTCCTCCTTTAAGTAGTGGCTATTGGAAACTGTATCCACAATGAAAAAGCTAATACAGCAAATGACATCGTTCAAGAGCTTGCTTTGCCATCTGTGTCCACTTAATTTTCTCATTTAATCCTTTTCCATTCTCCTCCTTTCCAAACACAATTTATAATCCAAGTGCATTAAACCACTCTCAATTCTTCACACATCCTCCTTACCTCAGTATCCTGCCCCAGTTCATACCACATACCCTACCAGGACTGCCCTTATCCCTTCAGGAAACTTTTTATTTTGTCTCTTTAGTGAAGGCTGATTATAACTCTTTCCTGGTCCTCATATTGGACACCCCAAATGCAGGGCTTTCTTCAAAAATCTGTTTTCCCCACCAAACTCTGAGCTCTAAAAAGAATCGATCATTATTCTTTAGAATTTAATGGTACCTACCATGTGATGACCTCAATAAATATGTGTAAAATAAATAAGTGACTGCATGAGTAATCAGTTACATGTGCATTGATAGATACCCCCAAAATATAAAACTACTGTAGACCAAGCTAGAAGTCAGGTTACTTATAAAGAAAAAAAATTTGCCTTAATGCAACAGAAATAATTTTGGTAGACTTTAACCTACCAATAATACTTATAATGACCATAGTGCTTATGGAAAATGTTTAAAAATTATTAAAACAATATCCACTGCTATAATAAAGAGAAAAGAACTAAACAACATGATCCCTATCCTTCAAGTTTCTTCAGAACCCTATCTTTCATACTTTTCCCTCTGCAAATAAATCTTTCAAAAGTATAGTAAATGTTCACTTTCTGCCTATAAGTTTTCCCAGAAAAATTATTAAGATTATGTTTTTCTGGCACTCGGAAAAAGGCAATAGAATGTAGACCAGTCTGAGTAAGAAAGCTTGAACCTGTCAACTTTCTGTTTTGTCTTTGCCTACAGAGTTAAATATATGCCCAGCCATTCTGCAGGTAACATTTCACCACAGACCTATAGGGGGAAATGGAGTTGAAGGCAGAGCTGGGGCAAGAGCATTTCAAAGAAGGGAGCAACAGAAATGAAGGCCTTCAGATTGGAAAGAATGTTGTGTACCCACAGCCCAGAAGGAAGTCAGTGTAAGTAGTCAGAAAGGGTCCTGGGGCCTGAGATAAGGTCAAACAATTATGTAAGGGCCACACCTAGAAAATCCCTATGGGACATAATTTAAGGATTTACATTATAGTCAAACTATAATGAGAAACCATTGAAATTCTAAGTAGAAAGTAATATAATCCTCAGTTGTAATTTAAAATATATTATTGTAATTGTCACAATATTAACTAGTTGTAAGATATGGAGAAATAAATTCTGTAGCAGAGAAAGTCACTGCTCTCCAAATTTTCTTTTTGTTTCCTATACATCCCAGCTTACTTAGTGGGCTTTGAGGGAAAGTAACATAAGCCACATCAGATACCAGTTATCTCAAGTTAGATACCAGTAATCTCTTCTCTCCCAGATATGGAGACCTGCAATGCCCTGAGAGGGAGGACTCTCTTCTAGCCTGGTTGCTGAGTGACCTTGTGGAACCAATCCCTGGCCACCTGCACTGGGCATGTAGCATGACCCAGAAACAAACCTTTAATGCATCAAGCCACTGAGAGTTAGGAAGCTGTCTCTTCCCATACAATAATATCCAGATAAATTCCAAATGGGTTAGACCCAGATTAATATTGAGTAAAGCTATAGCTTAAGAAGTGTTTTCAGAATGTAACACAATGTAAAACATAAAAATAAGAAAAGATATACATTTGACATAATAGAACTTTAAACAATCAAATTTACAAGGAATATATTTAAGGTAAAATGGAAGCAGGTCCATATCCTTAATACATGAAGAAATTATGAAAAATTATTAATCATGCTACTAATAAATAATTTTTAAAATCAGAGACTACCTTTTACATACCAGCTTGACTGTATTTCTTTACCTAAGAATTCTGTGCAGAGGGAGGATGTGGAGAGAGGTATAACCACGGATTGTAACTGACATAGCCCTTCTTGGTATCAAAGCAGCAACAATATCTAGATTCTAAAGCATTATGCAAACCATGTAATCCAAGACCTTCTCCACAAAATACCCTGAAATGCAGATAAATCTTCACTTTAAAAAGTAGACACTGGACTTCCACTTTCCAATCTGATCCATAAGGAAGTTAGCAGGTATCACTCCATCCTAAAAATATGTAAAAAGCTTAAGTAACTGAAATGTTAACAATTCTCCTTATATTCACCAGAGTAATGTACTCCTAAGGTAAACTGCTTCTCCATAAACTGGAGAGAGAGAGAGAGAGAGAGAGAGAGAGAGAGAGAGAGAGAGAATACATGAAGCAGTAGATTATAATTTACCTGGGCAGAAACTGCTGCAGGAAGAAGTGCTGGGGCAGGAAAATCTGAACTGCTGAAAGCTCAACATGGACAACTCAGAGTTTAAAACTCCAAGGAGACATAGTCACAGGAGAGGTCTCCATAATTTGTGAGTTTTAACACCAGGGGCTCTACCAAGTCCTCACAGTGAAAATCAGAGAAAAATCCCCTGATATATCTAGCAGGGGAAGAGATAAAGAAACCATTTTGAAACACACCAGAACATTCTGGTTTTATTAATAAAGCCTGTTCTCCAGAAAAACTGACTAGGGCCAAACTTGCTGGGATTTTATCAGAGCCTAACTGACCTGGGGGAAGGGATTTGCCCAATGGTATCCTGCTCTAGCCATCCTGTCCCACATAAGAGGAAGGACAGAGGAACACTGGTAAAGCTCAGTTTCTCACCAAAAGCCTTAGAATGTGTGTAAGACTAGAATGCTTCCCTTCTCCCACACATCACCACTGGGTTCCTAAAGGGCTATTTTCCATGGTTTCTTTTACCCAGTACATTATGTCCTCCTTTTTATAATTTCATAACAAAATTATAAAACATGTTAAAAGAAAAAAATAAATAAAAACACAATGTAACTAGCATCAGATATGTTAGAAATGTTGGAATTCTCAGATCAGGAATTTTTTGAAATTATTATTAATATGTAAAGGGATTTCACGGGAAAAGGACATACTATACAAGAATAATGAATAATGCATTTCTATGTATGTGTGAAACAAATGATACCAATTATATAAGGGGACAAATATAAGAATTAGAAATATAATATTATACTTGCATCAACATGAAGTGGTATAATGTTATCTGAATGTGGACTTGGATTAGTGGAAATTTATACTGCAAGGTCTAGGGTAACCACTAAGAAAAAACATTTTTTAAGAAATAGAATTATTTTGCTAAGAAAGAAGAGAAAATGAAAACATATAAGATTTTCAATTGAAACCACAAAAAGCAAAATAAATGTGGAAGACAAAAATAGGAATAAATAATAAGAGTAGCAAACAGAACACAGTAACAAATGTGTGGATAGTAATCTAACTATACCAACAATCATTTTAAACCTCAGTAGTGCAGTATATCAATTTAAAAAGACAGAGATTTTGCCTAATGTGGTAGTACATACCTGTAGTCCCATTTACCCAGGAGGTTGAAACAGGAGGAGTGCTGAAGTACAAGAGTTTAAGATTAGCCTGGAGAACATAGCAAGATCCCATCAAAAGAGAGATTTTCAGAAAAGATAAAAACACCCAACTACTTTAAATGTTTTAAAACAGATAAAAGTAAAGAGATGGAAAAGGATATACAATGATACCACAAATCAAAAGAAAGCAACACTAGCTATATTAATTTAAGACAAAGTAGACTTCAATGGAAAGAGATGTACCAGGGATAAAGAGGGGCATTGTATAATGATAAAGGGATCAATATTCCAAGATATAACAATCCATAATTTACCTAATAATAGAGCATTCAAATACGTAAGGCAAAAACATATATAACTGCAAGGTAATTAGAAAGATTCACTATTATAGTTGGGAACTTAAATACTCATCTATCAGAAACAGATTCAACAGGCAAAAAAAATCAGCAAGGACATAGTCAAACTGAATGGTACCACCAATCAACAAATACAATTGACTTAAGTTTCTATCTTAAGAAAAATAGAAAAAGAAGAGTAAATTAAATCCCAAGTAAGGAGAAGAAAAGGAATAATAAAAATGAAAGTAAAAATCAATGCAACTGAAAATAAGAAATATAGAAAATCAACAGCAACAAAATCTGTTTTTTTAAAAAAGATCTATAAAATTCAGTAAGCGTCTAGTAAGAAAAAAGAGAAAATATAAATCACTGATATCATAAATTAAAAAGTGATATCACTACAGATACCACAGATACAAAAAATATGATAAAAGAATATTGTGATCAACTATATGCCTATAAGTTCCCACAAGTTTGCTAACCCAGATTAAATCAACCAATTTCTTAAGACACAATTTGCAAAATTCACACAAGAAGAATTAGACTATTTAAATAGCCTTATTAAAGAAATTAAAGTAATAATTAGTGGTCTTCCATAACAGAAATCACCAGACCTATATGTGTTCACTGGTTAATTCTATTAAACAAAGAAGAAAGAAGTTATACCAATTATCCTCTATAATCTCTTCCAGAAGAGAGAAGCAGGGGGAATAATTTCTAACACATTCTTATGGGGCCAGAATTACTCTAATATCAGAACTAGAAAAAGGTATTAAAAGAAAAGAAAATTGCAGGCTTGTAGACCAATAGCATTCATGAGTATAAATCCTCAACAAAATACTAGCAAACTGAGTCCAAAATGTGTAAAAGAAATTATATACCAAAATGATTATGAACTCAATGTTGGTATCCCCAAAAATATGCATGTTGAAACATATTTCCTACAATGTCATCATATTAGGAGGTGGGCACTTTGGGAAATAGAACCCTCAGAAATAGGGTTGGTGTCCTTATAAAAGTCATGAAAGACCTCGCTTCCTACTCTTGGCTCTGCACTGTATGAGGACACAAGAAGTTGTGGGGGAAAGGAAAGAAGGGAAAGGAAAAAATATGAGATAATGAAAAAACAGAAACAAAGTCTTTGTAAATAGGGATGGGTGGGGGAGGAGTGAAGGGAGGGAAGGGGGATGGAGAAAAAAATAAAAACAAGATATATCATGTAAAGTTACAAATTCCCAATGATCAATGTCATCGTATTATATACCTAAAATGTACCAACAAACTTAATGAATAAAAAAGGAAGTTGACAGTCTGTAACCTGAAAGAAAACTCCACCAGATGGTGATGCACACCTGGACTCCCAGCACTCAGGAGGCTGAGGCAGGGAGATTACCATGAGTTCAAGGCCAGCCTGAGCTATATAGTGAGTTCAAGGCCATCCTGAACTACATAGCAAGACCCTGTCTCAAAAAAATAAAAAAATAAACAAACTCCACCAGAATCTGACTGCTCTTGTATCCTTCCAGCCTTCACAATTGTGAGAAAATCAGTCTCAGTTGTTTGTAAGCCACCTCATTTATGGTATTTTGTCATAGTAGCCGGAGTTAGCTAAAATAACAAGCACTTAGAATTTGTCCCTAGTTAACCATTAGTTAGTTTAGTTAACCATTTGAACATAACTCAACATTCAAAACTCAGTTAATGAAATCCACCACATCAACAAGCTAAAGAAAAAAATTCCTGTAATAACATTCATAGATAAACAGAATACACTTGACAAAATTCAGCACACACTCTGGATTTAAAAATTCTTAACAATGTAGAAATAAAGGGAAAATTCCTCAATTTGGTAAAGACTATCTATAAAATACAGAGCTAACAGCTAACATTACACTTAATGGCAAGGGACTCAAAGCTTTTTCTTTAACATCAGGAATGAAAAGAAATGCCCCTCTGCTGATTTTGAACATTGTATGAAAAGTCCTAGCTAATGCAATAAGATAAGAAAAGGTACTTAAAAGTATACATATCTGGAAGGAAGAAACTAAACTGTCCTATGTTCACAGTTGATATTGTCACCTATATAGAAAATTCTGACAAAAATACCCCTCCCAGAATAAACAATTACAGCAATGTTACAGGTCACAAGGGTAATACACAAATATCAAAGGCTTTTTTATACTTTTTATATACAGGACTAGTGACAAAAAAGTGAAATTTGAAATTAAAAACACAGTACCATTCATAATAGTACCCAACAAAATGAAATACTCCAGTATAAATGTAACAAAATGTGTACAAGATCTATATGAGAAAAACTATAAACCTCTGATGAAGGATATCAAGAAAGAATTATATAAATAGAGAGATACTTCATATTTATGGATAGGAAGATTCAATTTTGACAATGTGTCAGTTGATTTACATAGATTCAATGTAGCCCCAACTGAATCCCAGCTAATTATGTTATAGATATTGATAAACTCCTCCTAAGGTTTATATAGTCAGTCAAAAGACACAAGATAACCAATTCACTATCACAGAAAAATAACAAATTCAGAGGAAGAAATGATACTGTTGAACTTCAAGAATTGTCATAAAACTAGAGTAATCAAAACAATGTGATAATGAAAAACTAAAAATAGACAAAAAGATCAATGGAACAAACTAGGAAGCTCAAAAATAGACCCACATAAATATAGTCCAGGCAGCCAGGGATTTAGCTCAGTGATGCCATGCCTACCTCACAAGTGCAAGGACCTGAGTTCAATTCCCAGTACTGAAAATATATACATATAAATTATATATTATATTTTATATACATATATATATTTGCAAAAAAGCAAAGGGAATGCAAAGGAGGACATACCATTTTTAAACAAATGAAGTTAGAACAACTAGACATCCATATCCAAAACAAAATCTAAACATAGACTTTCTACTGTTCACAAAAATTTACTCAAAATGTATTGTAGACCTTGGGCCGGGGATTTAGCTCAGTGGTTTCATTGCTTGCTTCGCAAGTGAAAGGACCAAGTTCAATCCCTGGTACCAAAAAAAGAAAAAAAAAAATGTATTATAGACCTAGATGCAAAACTCTAAAATCCCTAGAAAATAACATAAGAGAAAATCTACATTATCTTGTGTTTATTTTATTTTAAATAGAATACTGAAGGCTCAATGCAGTAAAGAAATAATCAATGCATTCAGATTCAATAAATTCAAAATTTCTGCTCTGTGAAGGATAATGCAACAGAAGGAGAAGATAAGCCACAGACTGAGAGAAAATATAAGAAATATATTTGATTAAAGGACTGCTGTATAAAGTATACAAAGAACTCTTAAAACTCAACAGTAAAAAGCCACGACCAATGAAAACATGAGCAGAAGACATTAATCTAGACCCCACCAATGAAGATATGCAGATGATGAGTAAGCATATGAGAAAATGGTCAGTATGATGTCAGTAGGGAACTGCAAGTTAAAATAGAAACCCACTGTCATCAGGACATACCTATTGGAATGGCCAAAGTCCAAAATGTTGAAAACACAAAATGCTCATGAGGAAGTAGAGCAGCAGAAACTCTTACTCATTGCAGATACAAGTGCAAAATGGTACAGCTGCTTTGGAAAACAGTCTGGTACTTCTTCACAAAATTAAACATACTCTTACCATACAATTTAGCAATGATGTTTCTGGTTTAACTACATGAACTAAAAACTTAGGTTCACATAAAAAACCTGCACATTGATGATGTTAATAGCAATTTTATTCCTAACTGCCAAAACTTAGAACCAATTAAGATGTCCTTTAGTAGGTGAAGGGATAAATGTTACAGACAATGGAATGTTACACAGCACTGAAAAGAAATAAGGTATCAAGCATGGAAAGGCCTGAAGCAATTAAAGTGTGTATTATTAAGAGAAAGTATGATCCCAACCATCTAACATTCTAGAAACCCAAATACTATGGAGACAGTAAAGGATTAAAGGTTTCCATTTTTTTAACGTATTGTATACCTAAAATGTACCAATAAAAAAATTTAAGGAATAAAAAAAGATTAAAGGTTGCCCTGGGGGTCTTCTGGTGTCACAGCGCCAAACTGATGCAAGTCTCCAAGCTGGCCAGATCACTTTCTTCTGGGACTTCTACTGGTGGCGGGCTATGCAGAAGGACCCTGGGAGAACCTCATGCCATGCAATGGAGGCAGTGACCTTTGAGGATGTGACTGTGACTTTCACCATGGAGGAATGGGCTTTGCTAAACCCATCCCAAAAGAAGCTCTACAGAGATGTGATGCAGGAAACCTTTAGGAACATGGCTACTGTAGGAGGAAACTGGGAGAAACAAAAAAATGAAGAAGAGTACAAAAATTTATGGAGAAATCTAAGAAATGAAGAGGTAGAGAAAAGCTGTTGATACAAAGCTTGGAAACAACATGATGAATATGAGAAAGTATTCAAAACACACAGTCATCAGACACATAGAAGAAGTCACATTGAGAAGAAAACTTTGTATGTAAGCATTGTGGGAAAATTTTCCGTACACACAGTCTTTGTCAAATACATGAAAGAAGGCACACTGAGGGTAAACCCTATGTATGTAAGCAGTGTGGGAAAGCATTCAGTAGACAAATTCATTGTCAAACCCATGAAGAAGGTCACCAAGGGGAAAAACCTTATGTATTTAAAAAATGTGGGAAAGCATTAAGTACAAACAAATATTGTCAAATACATGGAAGAAATCATACTGGGGAAAAACCCTATATATGTAAACAGTGTGGGAAGGCTTTCAGTACAAACAAGTATCATCAAATATATGAAAGGACTCACACTGGGGGAAAGCCCTACACATGTAAACAATGTGGGAAAGCTTTCAGTACAAGCAAGTATTGTAAAACACATGAAAGAACTCACACCAGGAGAAAACTATGTATATAAGTAATGTGGAAAATCATTCAGAACCCAATAATATTTTAAAAACATGAAACAAGTCTTGCTGTGGAGAAACCATATGTATGTAAGCATATTTTGCAAATCCTGTGAAAGTGTCTCATGTATTGTTGCCTGTAGAAACAAAGTAATATGAAAAGCTTGATGTCAAATATTTTGTGTAGAGTGCCCCAGAAAATACACACCAGAAAGAGATATTCTATAGTGCTTTTCAGTAACTCACTTGCTATGTAAATCTCTGAATTATGTATCTGTAGAGTTTTTGTTAAAAATAAATATGGAGGGCTGGGGATTTAGCTCAGTGGTTCCAGTGCCTGCTGTGCAGGCACAAGGTCCTGAGTTTGATCCCCAGTATCAAAATAAATAAATAAATAAATAAATATGGAGCTGATATGCTTCTGTAAGCAAAAAAAAAAAAAAAACAGTTGCCAGGGGTTAGGCAAGACAGGGATGAATAAACAGAATATGGAGGTTTTAGGGCACTGAAATTATTCTGCACAATGAAATGGTGAATACATGCCATTATACATTTTTTCAGACCTCCAGCATGCACAATGTCAAAGGTGAAACTTAACGTAAATAACGGACTTTGAGTGATAATGATGTATCAGTATAAGTTTGTCAGTTGTAATAAATGCACCACTCCGATGCAGGAGAATAACAGGGGAGGTTGCATGGTGGCAGAGTAGATGGGGACTCTGTACTTTCCACTCTGTACTTTAAACTGCTCCAACAAGTAAAGTATATGAGTTTTTTTAAATGGACACTGAAGAATAATTTACTAGAAGGATGCTTTCAAATCTTAAAATCCAAACAGTTTTATGGCTAATGCTATCATAATCTACCCTATTGTGAACTTTTACGCAGTTACGTAAAATTCTATATCTGTTTGAAGACAACGTAATCCTCTATTTAGAAAATACTAAAGAGTACATACACACAACATACACATATGTTAGAACTAACAAGTGAATTAAGGACACAAAAATTTTTAAAAATGCAAAATATATAAAAATCACCTGTGTTTCTGTACACTAGCTGAAAAATGTGGAAAAGAAATTAAGAAAACAATTTTATTTACCATTCATCAAAAAGAACAATATATTTAGGAACAAACTTAATCAAAGAAGTGAAACAGTTATACACTGAAAACTATAAAACATTTCTAAAATAAAATTAAAGACACAAATAAATGGAAAGGTATTCCATGTTCTTTGATTAAAAGATAATATTGTTAAAATGAAAACAATACCTGATACAATCCAAATACTTAACATAATCCTTATCAAAATTCCAATGACCTCTTTTTCCTAGAACTAGAAAAATCCATCCTAAAATTCACATGAAATATTAAGGAACCTTGATATCTCATAACAATCTTGAAAAAGAATAAAGTTGGAGTTCTAACATTTCCTTATTCCAAAACCTACTGAAAAGCTGCAGTAATCGAAACAGTATAGCACTAACATAAAGACAGAAATGTAGACTAATGTGATAGAAGACAAAACCCAGAAATAAATCCTCATATATATGGTTATATGATTTTCAACAAGGATGTCAAGACCATTGAATGGAGCAAGGATAGTCTTCAGGGTTTGCAATCAATGGTGGTGGAAAAATCAGATATACTCAAAAAAGAATGAAGTTAGACACTTACACAACAGACACAAATTAACTCAACATTATCAGCAAAACTTAAAAAATCAAACTATATAACTCTTAGAAAAAAATAGAAGGAAATATTTACGACATTGAATTTGCCAATCAGTTCTTGGATATGACACTAAAACCATAGGCAACCGAAGAAAAACTAAGTAAACTAGACTATCTAAAAATTTTAAAATTATGTGTATCAAAGGACACAGTAAATAGTGTAAAAAAGTAACACATGGAATGGGCCTCTAACACAACAGTAACAAAAAACAATTGAAAAGTGGGCCCAAAACTTGAAGATTTCTCTAAAGAAGATATATATGAATAGTCAATATGCATATGAAATAATGCTCAACATTAGCAATCATTAGGGAAAAATACATTAAAACAACAATGAGATGCATCACATCCATTAGGATAACTATTACAAAAAATATAGAAAATAACAAGTGTTAATGAGAATGTGAAGAAAGTGAATTCTTCTGTGCATTGTTGAGAACGTAAAAGGCTATGTAAAACTAATTAAACGTATAATTATCAAACAATTCAATAATTCTATTTGAGCATATTCCCCAAAGAATTAAAATCAGGAATTGAAGAGATATTTGTATATTTATATTCACAATTGTCAAAAAGAAGAAACAAATCAAGCATCTATCAACAGATGAATGGCTAAGCAAAATGTAGGATATACATAATAATAATATTCAGCCATAGGAAGGAAAGAAATTCTGACACATGCTACAACTTAGATGAATCTTGAAGATGTTATGTTAATTAACTATGATTCCTAAAATAGTATATAAGTTACCTGGAATACTAAACTGTAGTAAACTCATAGCATGGAGCCAACAAGAAGAAATGGGGAATTATTTTGCAAGATGTCTGGACTCTGGCGGACAGATGGCAGTAACAGCAGCACAATAACATGAATACACATATCACTGAACTTACATTTTAAATGGTAAATTTTATATTGTTTATGTTACTACAATAAAAATACAAAAACATAGGATTCAAAATCAACCTAAATTTAACATTTTTTACAGAGGATTATTTCAATTATGTAGAACAAAAAAAATTTTAGGGGAAAATGCAAAATATTTATAGTCAATTTTTTTGAGGAATAGTTATGGCTACATTTTAAAAATTCCACTTAGGTACTTCCTAAATGGTTTATAATAAACATGTATTTCTTTTATAGCAAAATACACTGAGAAAAATTATCCAATTAAAAGAATGTACACTTAGCAGAAACACGTATTCGGTATATGGAATCAGTAATGCTTACAGAGAGCTAAAGGTCAGTGAGGAAAGCAATTCAAATATTAACTTGAAATTGATGAGGTAACTAAAAACAAATTTATGTATTTAAAATATTCTGAAATATCATTTTGGTTTTAACAAGAATGCCAAACCTATTAAAATCATGGCCAGAAGAAATCTACCAAGGTCACCAACTTTACTAGATAAAAATACACAAAAAGGGGAACATATTTTTTTTCTTGCATTTAAAAAAAGGCCTATACCTTTATCATCACAATATTTCTAAGAAATCATTAAAGTTGGTAAATGTGCAACTATAAATAATAGTCTAGGGCCTCCGGCAATAAGTTATCAAAATCATTACTTATGAAATATGAAGGAAGCAACAACAGCAAAATGATTCAGTAAAGAAAAATCCCAGAGCCAACCAACAGGAAAACAAATTACAAGACTCAAACAATCTTCTCAAAGGATTTAAGGGTTACACTGTTTAAAGTGGGTGAGGAAAACAGACCAAATTACTTTTTTAATATTTGGGAAATAATTTTACAACTGCTTGACTAATAATAAATTCAACATTCTTCTCTTGATTTATAAATTCAACTTCTTGTACCAAACAGGAGACCTGGCTGGCTGATTCCCCTTTATATAACAATTTATCCTCAAACACCTTGGCCTAGAACATGGCTCTGACAAACTATTATGGATACATTCTCTTTTTATGGGGAGAGAAGAGTCAAAAAAGCTCTTCTATATCTCCAATGTTATCTTTTTGGTATGTATTAAATTTTTAAAATATTCAACCTTTGATCCAATAAATTTATTCCTAAGAATGCATCCTAAATAAATTATTGTACAAGCATACAAAAGTAAATAGAAAAGTAATGTTCACTGCAGTATTTTTAGTAAAAGCAACAATTTGAAATCAATGTGAATTTCCACCAAGTATTGTTGAACAAATCATGAAATGTTCAAACTAAGAACACTATAGTCACTAAGCAGAATCAATTATATATGCACACTGTGACATGAAAAGATATCCATAATATGCTGTTGAGTAAAAGAAAAAATCAAAAACTTCAACATGTACAATGTTATTTTATGTGCTTAAAAAGTATATGTGAATGTGTACATGTGAACATATATGTGTGTATGTTTGTATGTGTATGAAGGTATAAAAAGAGATACTAACATTATGGTCTTAGTAATTATTAGCCATAACAAAGATTTAGCAATAACACTCAATGGTGGACATAGGAGTAAGAAAGGACTAGGAGAGATTATTCCTTTTTAATTTATGATCTTACACATTGATAAAAAACTCATAATTCTAAATATTAAGTTAACATATAAAACTTATTTTAAATTCTTCTTTTCCTCCAAAACTTTCCAGTAATGTTCAAAAACAATGCTTGAAAGTCAAGTCAATTACAAATTTAAGAAATATCAAAGAACTATGTTATTCTCAAGTATGTAGCATATAAGAACCCTTTATTCTCTCCTTCCATTATGAAAAAAGTCTTCTGAATAACAATAGTTACTAATCTCCAGGGTCTCCTTAAAAATGCAGAATCTCCACCTATAAGGTAACCATACATTGAACAGCACTTTTGTGTTTCTATAGCACACCCTTCCTGAAAAGCAGAGACTGGTCTGAGCTTACGCACCACTGGGAAGAGTAAAACACTATTCATATATTCCTTTGGCTGATAATAGTTAGCATGAGCCACATAAGATTGGCAAAGGTGGCCAGTTTTCCAGCCTTTGTCTAGATTTATATCTTTCTTTGGTACAAAATCTTTATTATGTGTCTGTGTTGAATTCAGCAGTTTACTCACCTTTCCTAAGTCTAGATGTAGTTTTCAGGCTACTGTCAACCAGTGTTTCACATTCTTGTATGAATATGTTTAATCCTCTTAGCAAAAGCTATAATTGCTATTTGAGGCTAGAACAGTGAGAGAACAGGTCGAAATCATTTCCTTCCTAGGCTACTTTACAAGTAGTAAGCAGTTCACCCAGTCTTCCCTGCACCTGGGTATTCCATTTCCCTCCAGGCACTGGCTTCACAGGAGACCAAGACCCAGGCTCCAGCCAGATCTGCAGGCTCAGGAAGACCTTGGATGAGACTGTGAGAATAACAACAAGCCTTGGTTATTGAGAAGTTGGTTCCATTGCTCGAGTACTCTGAAGTCAGTCCATGCCTTAGCATCTCACAAAAAAGATATGTGCCAATAACTTTTGGTCATAGTGTATCAATAACAGCAAAAAAACAAGAAGAAGCATAAAAGGGCACCTCGTCAGTCAATGCAGGACTCCCATTGCTGGGAATACTGGTGGATTCCAAAGAGAACAGAAAAGTTTTCAGCATCTCTGAGATAAAAACTGTGCAAGAAAGACAGTTTTCTCTTGTTTATCCATCAATTAGCATTTATGCTTTCTTTTCCTGTTCCCTATTGACTAGCTAACAAGATTCAGTCTGCATGTTCAGATCAAGTGTAACATCTCCACCCAACCATTCTCCAAACCAAGTCCAATGTCACTAGTATACAGTCTCAAGGTTCTATGGACTGCTCCATCATGGCATAGATCAACATTACAATCTGTATTAGTCTTTTCTCTGTTACTATAATAAAATATTTGAGGCTGAACATCTTTATAAAGAAAACAGGTATATTTTTGGTTCATTGTTCTGATTGAAGATATAGGGGCTGCATTTGGTGATGGTTTTCCTGCTGACAGATTCCAAACCAGTACAGAGAATCACATGAAAAGAGAAAACCAGCATACACATGCGTTTCCTGTGTTCTCTTTCCCTCTTCTTATAAAGCCACCAGGACTTTAATCATGGGACCTTGCCCTGATAACCTTATCTAATCATCAGCCAAATGCCCCACTGATAAACACCATAGCCAGATGAAGTTTCACTCTCTTAATACCTCACAATAAAAATTAAATTTCAAAATGTGAAACCTTGGGAGACACTCCCAAACCATATCCAGTCATAGCACAATCGCTCCTTTCTTGATGTGATCATCTTGTCATGATACCTGCCTCCTCGCTGATCTCTAACTACCTCGAGGGCAAGCACTGTGTCTGTAACTGATCATCCCTCAATTAATATTTGTCAAATCAAGGAGTGAGTAAATGAATGAACAGATGCGCTGGTCATATCAACTCATCCCAGAAGCTGTTAGCCTCCCTCATGCTCAACTCCATCATGGTTTCCTTTAACTTTTGGTACTAATTGTCAATAGCAAAGAAAGCAAGGTTGGTTTATTTCATGATGCATAAGCCACTGTAGTGTGTGCAAAAAGGAAGGCTTTATGGACTTCAGTCTATTATTTAGCTTCTTCATTACTTTTAGAGTAATGAATCTGAAGTTAAGATCAAAATCAGGAAATCTGCTAGTAAAAAAACCAACTGATGAAAGGCTAATCTTAATTAGGGTCTGTTAGCTCATAATTAGTCCAGCCCCAGGAAGACTGGTTTAGCTGTGTTTTGGGGCCAGGAAATTCAATCCTTTGTAGGCCTTGGTACTAGACATGAGCTCAATATGGAGGATGTGGAATGTGTTCCTTCAAACAAGATGCCCTATATCAGTTAATTCATGTTCTTGACAAAATAAATCAAAAATACAAAGGAAAAGTCACATCTAAATTTTTTAAACTCTTAATTGTACTGTGATAATAGCTTTGAGCTTTTGTATTTCAATAATTTTAACTTACCAAAATCCACTTATTTTGAATTGTAGACTGTCTTGTCCTTATGACTTAATTTTCTTCAATTACTATTTAATTTTCTAATACAATGCCTTAAATTTAATTAATCCAATTCTGTCTTCTTTTGCCAAGCAAACAATCTTTTTATTGTGTTGTTTTTAAGGTACAGAAAACACTTTTTCTAGAATGCCTAAACATATCCATACTCCTTTTCTTTCTCCTTCTGGACAAATGTCTCCCAAAGGACTTTCAATTTAGGTAGGTATGTACCTTTCTCCAGTAACAGCTTACTACTGTCTAAGGTGAATAACTCAGAATTTCTTCTTACCTTGAAATATTCCATATGGTTAAGTAACTTAACACAACCATTATAAATTAAATCATATCCATATTCATATAAACATAGCTCATAAGAATATTCTTGGGCACTGCTTATAGATCTACAAATAAAGTAGCAAGTCTACATTTTCATTAATGCAAGAGAATTGCACTAAAAAGAATGGGAGTGCAGACGCTGGGTGGGAGGCGGCAGAAAAGATCAGATCCGTTCACAGCTGTCATTCAGTGCTTGAGCAGCTTGATGTGGAGGAACACGCACTCCAGATAAATCTGTTTTTGTTTTGCTTTACATTTTGGAAGTTCCTGACTTGGCAAAATAGATGGTATTGGATATTTGCCTAAACTCTTTATCCACAGCAGGAATTCTCCTGGTATATTTAGGAGGAATACTCCTAAGAGTGCTGGTATATGTCAGAAAGATGGGGTGGGGGGCCAGGGATGTAGCTCAATGGCACCTGCCTGGCAAGCACAAGGTCCTGAGTTTGATCTCTGGTACCACAAAGAAGAAAGAAAAAGAAAGAAAGAAATAAAAAGAAAGAAAGGAAGGAAGGAAGGAAGGAAGGAAGGAAGGAAGGAAGGAAGGAAGGAAGAGACAGACGTGGAGCTGGGAAAATCTTCCTGAGAGGAAAGAAGAGGGCAGAGAGGCAGAGGATGAGTTATAGCATGAGGTGCATTCTGTCTAAGAAGCAGGCTTTTTTGTGCAGAAGAGCAAAAGAAGTGGAGGAATGCTGCTGCTCTTGATCATTGAGATTATCTAACCAAGATGTTTACACTGGGAGATGATGGAAACGTGCTACCTCCAAGCAACGACTGCCGCTTCTTCTGAGTTTTTAGCCTGTAGGTCATCTGGACACAGTTCTAAAGCATAGCTTTGTACAATCACATGTTCTCTAATGGTCATTATTTCAGCCCACCAGGGGCCTTTCTCTTCTTGCTGCAGTTTCTGGGAGCTCAGTACTCCTTTGTTATACCCCCGATTGCCCACTCTCATTCTATTTCTAATCTGAGCTGTTTTTTTCAAGACAGAAACACATGTACAGACTCCATTGTCCTCCTCCATTATCAAGACCCTTATGTTTCCCAAAGCTTCTCATTCCTTGGGTCCTTATGATATGATAAAGAACCTACCAAAATACAATTCACTGTCTTGGCTTGAGTTCATATATCTGCACCTATGTATTCTATGTGTGGTTAACTTGTTGAGATCAATGTAATTGTAAGGCAGATTTATAGAAATAATATTTAGAAAAACAAAGTGGATAAAGGATATGGTGAAAGAACCAAAAGAGGCTTCCAAAGCAGAAGAAGTATAAATGATTATCTCCTGCAGAACTAAACCAGGCGCTCTGTAAACCAAAGTGAGATCAATATTGAGTCCCAAAATGTTTGTAACAACATACAAGGGGTGGGCTGGGGATTTAGCTCAGTGGTTCCACTGCCTGCCCCTCAAGGGCAAGGACCTGAGTTTGATCACCAGTACCAAAAAAAAAAGAAAAGAAACATACAAGGGGTTATCAAAAACGACACTGAATGTTTAAATTCTTTGAATTACTATGGTAGAGGACACACTGTCATTAGTCCCCCTCAAAATACTTCCACTCTCTTTGAACACACTTATATTGTCATTCTTCTACTTTCTAGAACAGTTCTAGGAGTTCCCTTTCCTTAGTGTCTTTACAAGACGTGATCAAAGATACAGTGAACACTCCTACCAAGAGCCATCCAATGGAAAGGTGGGCTTGTAAAAACATTATGGTGTGTCTTCATCCACTTTATTCACCAGATCTGGTACCATGAAGCTTCTGTCTCTTTCCCAAAGTCAAAATAACCATGAAAAGTAAACATTTTGAATTGATTCAGGATATCAAGGCAGACACGACCGTGCAACAAGACACATAAAAGAGGACTTCCAGGGTCTGTTTGTCTTATAGGAGGTGTCCTTTTCTTAATTTTAATCAAGAAAGAAAGCTTCAATGTATATGATGATGAAAAATATTTTGTCTTAAATAATAAATATTAACTGAATTAATGTATCCACCAAAGGTAACTTTCACATAAGTTTTTAAAGCTTCAAGTTAAACGTCGTTAAGAGCCTTGCTACTGGTGGAAGGTGCAGAGTTGCCCACTGCAGACAGACAGGTCTGCACATGCCCTACCGAGGTCCTGAGTCACACAGAACACACAGAATCAACCCGCACCCCGGCAACAATACACTGGACCCCCACCCCCACTCCTCTTTATAGCCACCTGGTTCCACACTACAAAGATGCAGAGGACACTGGACCACTAGACCACGGTACTGAGTCCCGCTGCTCCCAGCCCAGAGGTAGGGGCTTCTGAGCCACCGTCCCACTGCTCCTGGTCCAGAGGAAAGGGCTTCCCGGCCACCATCCCTCCCACTGCTCCCAGCCCAGAGGATAGGGCTTTTGGGCCACCTTCTGTGCTGCTGCTCCTGGACCAGAGAAAGGGGCTTCCAGGCCACTATCCCTCCCACCGCTCCCACCCCAGAGGTAGGGGCTACTGAGGCACCATCCCACTGCTCCTGGACCAGAGGAAGGGGCTTCCTGCCCACTATCCCTTCTGCTCCTCCCAGCCCACAGGAAAGGGCTTTTGGGCCACCATCCCTACCGCTGCTCCCAGCCCCTGTCCCACCACTCCCAGCTCAGAGGAGATAATCTGTGCAGGCGCCAACAGTTGCCCTCCCAGTCAAAATGAGAAAACATGTAAATAAGTGTCAAACCAGACTTCCAGATCACCTACAGCAACACCAAAGGGAAATGAGATGGAACACTCTGATAC
>NW_004624733.1:7051954-7068937 GCF_000247695.1 Heterocephalus glaber | reverse complement strand
GGAGGGGGTGAAGGGAGGGCTAGGAATGGGGAAAAAATAAGAATCAAGATGCATCATGTAAAAGTACAATTCCCAATGAGAAATGTAGTTGTGTTGTATACCTACAATGTACCAATAAAAAGAATTTTTTTTTAAAAAGAGGCTTGCTACCATTTTTATGGTTTCCTCAATAGAGTATAAAGCATTTTGACATCAAAAATTGTATTAGTCCATTTTCTTTTCCTTTACTAAATACTAGAGATTTATTTAGCTCACAGTTTTGGATGTTTAATGGCAAGGCCTCAGCTCTGCTCTAATAAATTCCTTGGCTATGTTACAACACAGCATATGGCTTAATGTAAGGAGTACATACAAGAATTTGAGATCACATAGCAAGATAGGAAGCCAGAGAGGGAAACAGGAGCCAGGAAAACAGTAGTTTTTATGTCTTTGCATGGAATTTAGGGGCCAGTGGGGGAGATCAGCAATAATGGTGCAGCAAGAACAATTAGGACAGCTCCTAAGCAGCTTCCTATGGGAATTAGCCCCTAGATCTTAAGAATATGAAGAAATTAAGTGAGCAAAGGAAGAAGTAAATTCCAACCATAAGCAAATATACTTGCAAAGATGTAGAAAAGAAATAGTTCTGTAACAGTTTGGAGGGATGTAAAAGGATATAGGGATGTAAAAGGATAAAGAAAAATGATAAACTACAAGAGTGCAGTGTTACAAAATTCAAAGATAAGGAGCTGTTCTTTATTGGGTACAAAGTTGCTGTTTGGAATGATTAAAAACTTTGGAAACAGGTAGTAGTGATGGTTAAAGTATAGTGTGAGATAATTAATGCTAATCAGATACCTAAAATGCTTAAAATGGAAAGTTTTATTGTATATCTGACTCCAGTAAAAAACAACAAAAACACAAGGAAAGAGTGTCTCAAGAAGGAAAATGTGGTCAACTGCTGTTTTCTCCCGAAAATTCTAGTAAAATAGGAAAATGAAAGCCTACTCTTACATGCACTATTAAGGAAGTCACCTGCGGTGCTTCTAAGTGCTTTTCAGAAGAGAAGTGGGAATGGCTCAGGAATCAGGGGACTGAGGAATAAATAGAAAAGTGTGTCTACCAAACATGCACAAATCTTTAAAACACTTTACCTTGGGGGGGGGCAGTAACAACCAAAGGGGACCCTGGAGATGAAAGACTTTCCTTTTTTTTTAAAAGATGGTAGCAGCTGAGCATGTTAACATGCTAATGAGAAAAAGCTAGAAAAAGAGAGTTGAAGGTACTTGGAGTCAAGGTCTGAGAGTGAGAATAAAGTAGCAAAGAAGAAAATAAATGCCTGGAGAATACTTCTCAGGCAGGTACTGCCATTCACGGACAGCAGAGACCCAAGTAACAGAGTCGTTCCAGGTAGATTCTGGTCAAATGGAAAACCCGTTGCTGAGGAGGAGAGAATTAAGGTTGTAGCATCAGTCTGGCCTCGTGGTGGATGTTGGCTGTGCTTGAATAGTTAACTGTGGAGCTCAGACCGTAAACATTGATGTGTGTATGGGATTTTTGTTTTGTACAATATAGCACATTCTTAGATAAAACATTGCCTCTCTGAGTTGGTTTGAGCAGGAAACTACTGCTTCCAAAATGAAGGAGCTAAGCATCTACTTCATCACCTTCTTTTATCCCAGATAAATGGCTGTCTCTTCTATTCCTAAAGGATCTCAAGTCAGATTCATCAGCCCTCTCTATTAGTCTATCCCATGGTTCAATCATCCATAAAGACAAGAAGACTCTGCTTTATCAAGCAGAATTCTCCAGATGTAATTCTCTTCTCTTTTCTTACTCTGGTCTGTTCAGTGGGATGTTGAGGGCATTTGCTCGGTAACATCACAGGCATGGACTCATTGGCTCACCTAAACCCAGCAGGTTGGATCTTTCTCTCAGATGTGAGCACCAACCTATTTCTCAACACTCTATCCAGGTGTCCTCCAATTTCTCAATGTTGCTCTTGCTGATCAATATCTGTCTCTTTATTTCTCTCTGCCTTCCTTCTTCTCCTTGAAACATCTGCCAACTCATTGTTCTATGTTGTTTCAATCAATCTTTAAAGAGATACTGAGGGGCCTCTCAACCAATTTCTTGCTTATGTAACCTGATTGGGAGAAAATTTAAAGCTTGGTTCTCATGGAGTCTCTTCTCTTGGCAAATCCTGCAGCTTATGTGTGTTTCTCAGGTTCTATCCTCATAGCCCATTAATAAATCCACTCATTTATTCAAAAAATATTTATGGAAACCATTTTATGTTCTAGAAACCATAACAAGCACTAGCTTTACAAAAGAGAGCAAATATACAGATCCTGCCCCACAATTTATAGGAGTCAAATATTAAATAATTCCACAGGTAAATGTAAAATTATAACTTTAGTAATTAGGGTGAAGTACTGACATGGTGGTAGGGGTACTGAAAATGAGTGAATTTGACCTAGTTATTGAAATCAAAAAAGGTTTCCCTAAGGAGATAGTAAGTCACCTGAGACCTGAAGGAGGAGGAGGACAATAACGACAACAACGATGAGAAAGCAATCAGCCTTTAGAGTGCATAGAAGGGACAAAGGGCTTGAGAGAGTCAGTGTTTGTGGATTTTGTATGGAGGACAGAGTGTGAGACTCGAGGGACTTGACAAGGGCCAGTGGGGAGGAAAAGGCAGACTGGAAAAGTGGTATGTGAGATTAGGCTGAGGAGCAGGGGTCTTGTTGAGGATTTTGTTCTTTGCACTGTGCACTCTCACAGCAGTGTTTAGTATCTATGTTGGAAGGTAAGACATCATCAAATGTGAGTCACAAGGCAATTGTAGCGACTTAGGACTGAGATAATCTTGTATTGAACTAAGATGGATTTAAGAGATAAAACTTTAGAAGGTAAAATCTATGTGATGTATGATGGATTAGATATGTCAAGGGCATGAGAGAGGGGCCAGGGAGGTCAAGAATGATTCCTGGGCTTTCAGCTTGAGCTGCTGGATGTAAAGTCGTGCTGTGCCCTGAAAGAAGAAAAAGCACTGGGAGAGTTTGGTACAAATGGTCAGGGTTGGTGGAATGTGAGATTTCAGTTGAGTGTGAGACACCTTGTGACCACCAGATGTCTGCAGACAGATGGCAGAGCAAGTTCTGGTACATAGTCCCCTAGAGGCACACAGGGTCAATCTACGCCTTCTGTAAATTTTAAGAGTTATGCATTTAATTTAATGTGTAATAATAAAATAATTTCACAGTTTTTTTATTGGTTTTTTGAGACAGGGTCTTGCTATGTAGTTCAGGCTGGCCTTGGGTGATCCTCCTGCCTCAGCCTCCCAAGTGCTGGGATTACAGGCATGTGCCACCACGTCCAACATCATAGATTTTTTTTGATTCTGTTTAAAATCATTTTTAGAAAACTAAACAAAAGAAAAACATTAAGTAAAGCATAAATTATTAAAGAATGTATATGGATCAAAGGAAAATCTGCATGATAAAAAAAGTCACGCAAATAAAGTTTGAGAAATTCTGGCCTAGGAAAATCTCAGCCTCCAATTTAATTGGCAATTTTAGAGAAACATAAATAATCTAACTGAAAGTTTAGACATGTTTCAAATCATATGTGTGGACCCGGACAGACAATGAGAAAAAGAATTTTAGGTTATAAGAAAATTTTTTAAAGGCTTGGATATCTTTCACACTTCTCCAAAACTTTCCTATCTAAAAAAAAATTCTCCAAAATTGCTCCAGTATCTACTTCTTCAAATTTGAAGATGACTGCTTTTGTCCTGTGATTATGGTTGAGTGTGGTGAGTTGATAATGGTTAGTTCAAATGAAGGTGAAGAGGATTCCCCTGGCCGGACTCTGCAAAATGACTTCCTTTCAGAAAATGGGGCTTGGAGTTTAAATATGAGTGTTTAGGAGAAGGTGTTTAATGATGTTGGTCATTTTACTGCGAATGAATGGAAAACTGTATATTTAGGCTTCAAAAATGCTAGAGTGGCAAGGGCAACAAAAACAGAAAAATGGAGCCAGGCATGTTGGCACATGCCTGTAATCGAAGCACTGTGGAACTCTGAGACAAGAGGATTACAGGTTCTAGCACAACCTGGGCAGTTTAGCAATTTATTGAGACCCTGACTCAAAATAAACAATAAAATATAATGAAAATGGCTGAGGCTGTAGCTCAATGTGAAGGCAGTAAGTACAATCCCCAGAAATACAAACACACACACAGACACACAGACACACACACACACACACAAAATGGGACTGCATCAGATTTGAAAACTTCTTCATATTAAAGGAAACAGTAAACAGAGTGAAATGGCAACCAACAGAATGACAAGAAAATTTGCAAATCATGTATTTCACAAGGGGTTCATGTCCAGAATATACCAAGAATGATTACACCTCAGCAACAACAAACAAATAATCCAATTTAAAAATTGGCAAACAACTTGAGTGGACATTTCTCTCCAAAGAAGACTTATAAATGGGGAATAAACATGTGAATAGATGCTCAGCATTATGAATCATTAGAGAAATGCAAATTCTAACTGTAAAACAGAAAAGAGCAAGTGTTGGCAAGGATGTAGGGAAGTTAGAACCCTTGTCCACTATTGTCAGGAATGTAGGATGATGCAGCTACTGCTGAAAACTGTACAGAGGTTCTAAAAAATTAAACCTATGACTACTATATGATTTAGAAATCTAGGTTTACATTTATAAGACTTAAAAGTAGGATCTCAAAGATTTATTTGCACACCCATGTTCATTGCAGCACTATTTACAATAGCCCAAGGCAGAAGAAACAAAAACAACAAAAAATGTAATGTATCAAAACAATGGAATACTGTTCAGTTTCAGAAAGGAAAGAAATGCTGACTCATGCTATACCATGGCTGGAAATTGAAGACATTGAGCTAAGTGAGCTAGTGACAAAAGGACAAATATTTCAACTTTTATGAGATATATAAAGTAGCTAAATTCATAGAAGGAAAAGAGAGAATGATGTTTTTGGCTGAGAAGAGGAACAGAAAGTTACTATTTAATGAGTACAGGGTTTCAGTTGGGAAAGATGGAACAGTTTGAAAAATGGTAGTGATAGTTGTACAACAATGTGAATGCAATAGAACTGTACAGTTAAATGACTAAGATGGCAAATTTTATATTACATATATATTACCACAACAAAGATGACAAAATTCAGTAAAAAGTAGTCTCTTACACAAAAGTAGAACATACTTAATTCAAATTCATACAGAACTAGTTGGTGCCAATATCATTCAATGGGTAACAATAGCCAACAAGTAGGAAAATCCAAGTGGCTAACAAACATCTAAATATTAAAGGCAAGGAGAACATTTTTTTTAAATTTTATTTTATGTGTACATTTTAGGTATACAATATAATGACATTCATTATTGGAAATTTGCACCTTTACAGAATCTCTCTTGGTTCTTGTTTTTCCCCCTTCCCCTGCCCTCCATTCAACCCCTCCATCCTTCCCTATTTACAAAGACGTTGTTTCCTTTTTTCATTTTCTCATATTAATTCCATTCCCTTCTTTCCATTCCCCTGCCTCTCCCACTTCCCCTTCCCCTTTACCCTTTTTCTTCCATTTCACATTATCTATTATACCTTTTAGTCCTTATTTACACTTTCAGTTAGGAGAACATTTTTAAAAGCCCCCAAGAAATAAAATACAGGTACCCAAAGAATTTTAATGAATGTTAAAAGGAAAAACCTTAGATAAGTTTGACAGTTTGAATGGAGGCTGATTCACTAATCAAGAAATCTGTTCCCAGTATGGTCACAGATTCAGAAAAACTCTGGCCTGCAACTTGATCAGGTAGCATTTACAGCCAGAAAACAGAAGCAAGGTACAGAAACAAATTAACAGGTTACAGCTCAGCACTTTGCCTTCTATCCATTGGTGGTGAGCAGTTGACTGAAGTTTAGCCATTGGGACTGACAGGCAGCTATTTGTTGCCAGACTCTCCTCCAAAGTAAGCTTTCATTAAATTTATGTGCTAAGTCAGCTTGCAGTTCCCAATATAAGGACTTGAGTGCAGGTGCAGCCTCAGGCCAAATTTACTTTACACTGATTTCTTAGTAGAAATTACAGAAGTCAGAAGACAATGGAATGACATTTAAACAACTAAGAAAAAATGTCTAACAATCTAAAATTCTATATCCGGAGAAGATCCTCCCCTACCAACAGATGACATAAAAGATATTCAATAAACAACAAAACACATCATTACCACCAGATCTACCCCAAAAAGAATACTAAAGGGAATTCTTTTTGTATGAGAAAAATAATCCCAAATAAAAACTCTAAAATGCAGGAATAAATCAAGGGCCCAGAAAAAGTAATTGAAATAATAATAACTTTCAAAAAAAATTTGTAGAATACTAAAAGACTAAGCTGGCTAACTATAACACAAAAATCAGTCCAAAATACTCATCCCAACCCCATACTAAGTCATCTCCTAACTTGCTGATTTTTCTCTTACCTTTCTTGCTTTTACCAATAACAGGAATCATCTCATATGTTTAGTATCCCTAGACTAAATATAACCTCAATGAAAGCAGATTCACTAATTGGTTGGGAGAAAATATTTTGCAAAGCATTTTAATGTGCTCTTTGTTGTTCTTCATATTCCTTAGAAGGAAAACCTCTCTCTTTAATTCTGAGGCATATATTTAGAGGATGATTAGAAGTGATATATCAGAAATGCAATGAAAGGAAGAAAATGTTCAGATTTCTCCATTTAAAATAGGTTTCTGAGGCTAGAATGACGTGATAATTTAAAAAGCCAGCTTTTATGAAAGTTTTTTTTAATTTTCAGAAATGTCTCTTATATCCCAAGAACAAACTTTAGAGATCTAATGGAAAATTTTACCCCCAGCCATAGATAAAATTCAGGATATGACATAAAGGATATGTGTGAGGAAGCAGCCATTTGGAAGGAATAAATGGACAAAGATAATTCCTGGGGCCTTCACCAGAGAAATGGGTCAAAAAGACAGAAATCTCAGGTAAGTAGAGAGGAAGCCAAAATCACACAGGGTGTGGGCCCCGTTTAACATTGATAACTGTGCAAAGGCAGCACAAAATAGAAAGGAAAATGGTGCCACCATGTCTCCCTTGGCTTCCATATGGAGTAGAAGGAAACTAAAAGTTCTGAAGTATTCTGAGAGAAAGGAATGGAGGAGGGAAAAGAAAATGGCTAAGGGCAATGTCTGAGAGCTTGCTAGAGCTTTAAAGTCAACCTAGCAATGGGGTCAGGTGTCAAAATTTAGAGGACTCATACTAGACCTCAGAGGATGCCCAGTCCCAGTGAGAGCTGAGGTGATACTTATTAGCAAGAGGAGAGATTCAAGCTCCTGAACAATGATCACCACACATTCCCTGAGCCAAGGTCCAGCACTATATGTTCCACCCACAGTATATAAAGTGATGATGGAGGTATACTGTTCCCTTAAACCAAGTCAGACAAGCTGAGATGAGCAGGAGCAGGACACCTCTTTAAGCTAGAATCACTCCTCAAGTCTACTCCAGGTCAAGTAAATTCCTCCTGTACCTAGATACTTTACAGCAAGAAAGAAAAGAAGTGCTCACTTTGGCACCATATATACTAAAATTGGAATGATTCAGAGAACATTAGCATGGCCCCTGTGCAAGAAGGAAAAGAAAAGGAGTGGGGGTGGAGAAAGGCTCTGAAAAGCTGATCAAGGACCCAAAGAGACTGAGAAATGGCAACCAATAAATGGCAAGTGGATTCCCCACCTTTCATCCCTGCCATTAAAAAGCAGGAGTTTTTGGCATAAGAACAGATTCATTTTAAAATTTAAAGAAAGCTTCTTTGTGTTTATTTACTTGCATGTCCAGGTGGCCCTCCTACATCTGTGCTTGTTTATTGGTATTTCCCCAGCAATGAGTCAAATGGCAAGTGTTTAATATGTACTAAACAGATATTTGATGAGTGAACAAATAGAATGCCCTGTTCCCATTTTGTTTCAGGACTCACTCTATGAATCACCACCACAACAAAGCTACTCTGGCCCTTACATGATTTCCTGGTTGGCATTAGCCAGAGTCCTCTGTGTCTTCATGCTCTCCTGCACATACCTTGAATACAGCAGATGTCTCTTCATACAGTAATTGTGCTTTAGCTCTCCTAGATTTTTAACTTCTTCTCTTTTTAACTGTCTCCCCTACATATCATAAACACATCTTAGTTCAATTATTTCATTAAATCATAAATTAACCACCTGTGCTTGGAGCAACAGGCTCAGGAGATGAACAATGCTGGCCAAAAAGAAGAGGATGAAGGAAGAACTGAGTAGTGGCCAATAGTGCAGACAGGGCTAATCATTACATGGTCCCACCACTTTAGGTTTCCCTGAGTCTCACCTTAGCCCCAAGGAGAAAACCATCTCCAGAGCATGCTGGAGGCCCTTTGGGAAGTTCTGTGTCAATATAGACTTGGAAGGATCTCAACTTAGATAATCACTAGACAGTGTGTAAAAGAAGCCAAACAATGACAGTCCCAAGCTTAAAACTAAACCACCTACAAGCAAACTGTATGATTCCCACATACATTGTTATTACCAAAGACATAAGAGGAGCTCACAAAATAATCACCTTTCTCTGGCCACCTCATACCTGAAATCCTCCCCAATTTCTCAGCAATAGTGGACCAGACACTGCTCTGAAACCAAGGAAATTTTATCAAAAGCCCAGCTTTTCCTCTACATTTCTTTCTTTCACTCATTTTTTAAAATCTTGATATTCATCATTAATCAGTTTCATCCAGTTTGAGATCCACATGAGTAAGCTCTTATCCAAGACAACTTGAATTAATTTGACAAGCATGTGCTGAACAAAGTCTAAATATATCAGCCAAGAAAATAAGCACCCGTTGCTTCTTAACTTTAAAGATATGCAACTATGATTTCATTTTGGGGTGGGTACATACCAAACAAAACCATATTCAGGTTTTTATGGCTGTTTGAAAATTGATATATCTTGGCTTATCATTTTTTTCTAAAGCCTGACACTGACATATTTTTCAGATGAGCAATTCTCAAAAGCTCCTTCTTACTTCTTTATAAGTGTAATCTGGTCTTTATTTTTTCCCAACTGGTTATCTTTCTGAGTATTCTTCTGCTGCATTCTTTCTACGTGATTTGAAAATAACATGCACAATTTACATACTTAGCATTCAGTATTCCAGACAAGGTATGTGATCATGGGTTTTCCTATGACTTTTTAAACTCTTTTAATGGTCCTTGCTTGTGGTAGATTTTACAGTCTCGTGGCATTTGCACTTTGGGGATGGTGAGAGTGTACATATTTGCTATGGAAAGCTCCTCCCACAGACGTCCTCTGAAAATCCACTAAGTAGGAGCTTATGTTCTGTCTCAGAAAACCATCTCAGATGCCAGGGAGGGACTGTGAAGTATTTGTCATTTCCTCCCAAGTTCTTCCTGTTCAAATAAGAAATTCATGCGTGTACAATGCTTTGCATTTGCTGGGGTGTTACAAAAGCTGGAGAACAGAAGGGAAGCTCTTAAACCGCATACTCCCTTGGCTCATTCCCTAAGAAGGGAAACACATTAGACAGAAACAACGTCCCCTCTTGTTTCTCACACTCCTCTGTGCAGACTGATCTTCTGAGTCTTTGGATTCTCCCTGCTGTTGCTTTGGCTCCCATCAAGCTCAACATTCTCCCTTGTGGGGGCATCTTTAATGACTCTTCAGCAGTACAAGCATCTTCTCCATTTCCTTACACTCTGATACATTTGAAACTCACAAGATGTTTCTCAGCCTGCGGTTTCATCTTGACATGAGTTTTAAAAATAGAAGGTCAGATTTTTCCTACAGAACTTTCTATCCTAAAAATGGCCCCAAGCCCTGTAATCAATCAGCAGGTTTACCAGACACTTTCAGAAATACACAGTGAACATAAGACATAGTCCTATCTTCCAAGGAATTTATAGTTTATCTGAAGAAGTAAATAAGAAATAAGAAAGTAGGTCATTTAGTATCCAGTGATCTGAGCTGCAAATACAATAGGTGATCAGAGACTGGACAAATGCAGGCCTGTGGCCATATTGGAACTGGGGCAGCCTTCCAAGTTTCCAACTTTACACAGATCAGGCATCCCTAATGCAAAATCAGAAATACTCCAAATCCAGAACTTTTTGAGTGTAATCATGACACCACAAGTCTGTTGGTTAATTTCATAAAATTATTTAAAATAGTGCATAAAGGACTAGGGATGTGGCTCAGTGGGAGAACACTTGCATAGCTGTTGTGGCTTATGTCCAGATGTCCCACCAAAGCCTCATACAGTCTTTTTTGGAGGTGGCTGAATCTGGAATACTTAATGCTGGGACTAAGGGCATGTGACTACTAAACCACTACATGTGAGAGACTGATTTGACACCACCCAAATCATGGTAATCTGGATGGGATAAAAGGGGCAGAAAGACACTGTTAATATCCCTTGCTGCTTTTACTACTGTGTGGACACCATGAAACTGTTTCTCCTCTGCAAGGCCTGTCTGCCACACCACCCTGCCTTGAAGCCAGACAATTATGGACTGAAACCTCCTCTATGAATTGTAAGCCAAATAAAACTTTTCCCCTTTAACTTTGGCTGTTGGGTATTTGTCTCAGCAACAAGAGAAAAGTAACTAAGACAGAAATTCTGTACCAGGAGTAGTGTTGTTGCTGTGAAATTATGTGGCCATGTTGCTCAAGAGCCTTTGGAACTAGCTTGTGGGAAGGATTAGGAAAGATTCAGAGATGTCAGCTGAAAAAGTAGAGCTGCTGGAACAGCTTAGGCTCTTCTGTGTGGGAGAGTCTGATCAGAGCTCAGGAGACCAGAAAGCTGGTAAAGACCAGGGACAGGAGGTTTCTGCTAGGAAGAAGGACTGCACTGGCTGCTGGACTCCAGACAAATTGTGTTATGCCTTGGCAGAAAGTTTGTCTGCATTTTGCTCATGTCAGAGACTGCCTGAGAATGAGATTAAGGGTGGCAGACTAATTTCACAGAAGAAATTTCAGGGTAGTCTAATGTTGAGACCATGGAATGGCTACTGTTGGGGGCATTTAGCCAGATATGTTGAGAATCAAAAGCAAAGAGCCCAGCAGAACAATTTAAAATATTTTGAGTTTGGCCAGAAAGGAAGCTCCAGTAAAGTTATGGACTGCAAAGACAGAGCGGAGATTTTGATTGCCGAGAAGGAACAGAATAGAAAAGATGGCGAGAAAGCGTCACAAGAAGCAGAAGGATTCCACCCTTTGCCACCTTAAAATTGGAAAAGTGAAAGACTTTGCTTTGAGAAGAAAGCCCCAGAGCACCACGTTTCAGAATGGCAGCCTAGAGAATTTGTTCCTCAAAATTGGATTCAGAGTGCTCAGTGATCCAGGCACTCAATCCCTTCTGCCAAGAGAGGGAAGACGGGCTACTACTGCTCCAGCTAGCAGAAAACCTTGGTATCATCCATGTGGTACTGGTTTTAGATGCACCCAGAATGGGAGAGTTGTGAGGTCAAAAAGGTTTCCATCCAGATTTCAGAAGAAGGCCTTGGAGGCCAGGCAGTGTGCCCCTCAGAGAGCAGTGTGTGAAGCTGTGAGTGTGAAGCAGAAAGTGCAGTGGAAACCCCAGAACTTTGGAGAAGCCAGGAATGTGGATTGTCTGAGAAAAATTTCAAAGAGGGAGCAGAGCTGGTCCCAGAGAGAAACCATGGGAGCTACAACCACAAGAAGTGCCTTAGGGGCAGAGCCACCTAAGCCCTTTAAAGTTTACAACTTGTCACAGATTGCCAGTGATGCTGGAAGTGGAATTTGGGATTTAAGTTTTGTCTTGCTGGAGTTTAGACTTCCTTTGGTCCCATTCCTTTGTATCACTGTTTGTATCTTTTCAAATGGAAATGTCTATCTTGTTCCATAGAATGTCGAAAGTGTTTGACTTTTTTTTCATTTGTACAGAGGCTCAAAGCTAAGTTTGCTTTAAATCTCAGAGGAGACTTTGGACTTGAATTTTTCAGCAATGCTGAAACTATTAGGACTTTGGCAACTCTTGGAGATGGACTAATTGCCCTTTTCATAAAGGAATGTGAATGAATCTTTGGAGGGCCAGGGGCAGGATATTGTGACTTGTGTCTAGATGTTCCCCCAAAGCTTCATGCATTCTTATTTGGAGGTGGCTAAATCTGGAATGTGTGATGTTGGGATTAAGAGTATGTGATTACTAAGCCACTATACGTGAGTGATTGGTTTGGCACTGCCCTAATACCCATTGTCTAGATGGGATAAATGAGGCAGAAAGACACTGTTAATGTCCCTTGCTGCTTTTGCTACTGTTTGGGTGCCATGAACTCTTTCTCCTCTGCAAGGCCTGTCTGTCATATCACCCTGCCTTGCAAGTAGCCAATTATGGACTGAAACCTGTACAAACCTTTCCCCCTTTAACTTTGGGTGTTGGGTATTTTGTCTCAGCACTGAGAGAAAAGTAACTAAGGTAGTAGCATATGTAAGGTCCTGGGTTCTATCCACAATAACATAAAAACACACAGAAAAAAATGCATAAAATTGCCTTCAGGCTATATGTATATGACATATATAAAACATAAATGAATTTCAAGTTTAAGCAAGGATTCCATCCCTGAGATATCTCATTACATATATGCACATATCCTCAAATCTGAAAACATCCAAAATCTGAAATACTTCTGATCCCAAGCATTTCAGATAAGGAGTCCCCATCCCATAATGTGCCTTGAAGGAGATGTGGGATTTGACTGAACAGAGGAGAAGAGAGGAGAGAATATCTAAGATGTAAGAACTACAGAACAGAGGCCCAGAAGCAGGGGCAAGTATCATCCTGAGAGGACCATGGGATTAACTTCATTAAAACACCATAACTTTCACATACAGCCACAGGGTCTTCATTAGATAGCAGTTTCCCTCATTTATGAATTCATACCTTAGTTTGTGCATGTCTGTCTTTTAGAGAGATTGTAACTTCTTGGTCCTTAAAGCCAGAAAAACTCTAGTATCTGATTCTACATCTATCATTTTTCTAGCTCTGTGAACTTGGTAAAGTTGATTTAATCAACATCTCACTTTTCTCACCAGTTAAATGGAAATAATAATGGCACATTTTCATAAACATATTATGAAACTAAAATAATATGCATATAAATAATATAGAGCCTACCACATTGGAAGAATTCAAAAACATTAGCTAGTTTATTAATGAACTTTCATCAATGCTTGCTGCTGATTTCCAGATTAAGAACTTCTAGTTCAGCTCATTCACTATTATTTCATCTTCTTTAATGAAAAATAATTCTATGACATCCTCATTGATTCTCTCAGCTGAAAATTTTCTTTCAAATTTTCATAGCACATTTGTGATATCCTTATCACTATAATTATTATGTTTGCCTTATGTCACAAGTATCTATATCAAGTTTTCATTTTTGCCACCCTCTGGCCTATAAGTTCATTGAGTGTATGACTGAAGATCAAAATCCTCTTTTCATAGCACCTTCCTGCTATAAGACATTCTGAAGATCCTGACAAATTTTGAGATCTGAATTCAATGACGAATATTGAGCCAATAAATGGGTGAGATAACTATACTATTTAAAGTATATACCTGACTGCACAGCCATTTCTGACTACTGAGTTTGCTGTTAATTGTGACAATGTTCCATGGAATTCTTCTTGTCATCTCAGAGTTCTGACTGAGGCCTCAAATGTAAGGACTTACGTGATGAATGTCAACAATTTCTAAACAGAGATGTCTTGCATGTCCTTATAGAACTTGCCAAAATATGACCAAATACAGTCAGTGGCTAATTTCCCTTCCATGCATACAGGAGAGAGCTAGAGTGTCTTTAAAAAGCGAACAGATTGATTGCACAAGAACTTCAAAGAGCAGATAATGATGCATATCATTTCCCCTCCTTTCACTTGGCTGCACCAGCTTTTCTTGCTTCGATGTTGTCGTGTGGTCATAGGAGGATGAAGTTACAAAATTCCTGGAGAGACTCGTACCAGTTCTATGGAGGGTGGCATAACAGAGACTGATGCCTGGCTGTCCCATAACAAATCTTCTAGAAAGCTTGGGTTCATTCAACCTAAGGGTCCCATTATATTTTCTATAATCTAACTTGGTTCCATGGAAGGTAATTGGGCTTTTGTCTTCTTGAGAAGAGATCAGCCAAATGCTGGGAAAGAAGAAACACTGGAGAGGTGTTGAGATTTAAAGTACTTAACCACAAGTAGAATGGCAACATCAATCAGTATGGATTCCAGCTAATAATGAAATATTCAATATCGAGGTATATGGGCTAAATGTTGGTCAGTAAAAATGTTCTTATTGGAGCAAAGGTTGGGGGGTGGGGGGTGTTGTACAGGTTAGTTACCAAGAAAAGGTCTGGTGTGGAAGTCCATAGTGGAAAGAGATCAAAATAACCAAAGGACTCATAAGGGAGTGTTATGGTTTAAATATGTCCCTCAGGGTTTGTGTGCTGGAAACTTAATTCCCAGTGCAACAATGTTAACAGTGGAACCCCTTGTCCTCATAAATGGATTAATGCCATTACTGGGTTCATTTTCATGAGTATGAGTTCCTTAAAAAGAACGAGTTCAGCCTTCTTCCCTCTGTCTCTCATCCATGTGATTCCTTCCTGCATATATGGTGCAGGAAGAAGGACTTCACCAGATCTTTAATCTTAGACTTTTTTTATCGTCCAAATCTATCAGATAAATTTTTGTCCATTAAAAATTATCTCATCTCTTGTATTCTAGTATAAAAGCAGAAACAAAGGAAAAGCCGGTATTTGAACAATACATGTAGGACAGTGTTTCACCAATTTGTTCTCTCTTTCCACCTGCCAAGTAGGATAAACAGGAAAGGAGAATAAATGAAAAGGTGTCATTCTAAGTAAAGGGCTTGGTAAGGCCTGAGCCCATGAAAGGCAAAAAGTTTTGACCATATGATGAGAAATATTGGTGTTCATTTTCTATAAAACAATTCAAGTGTGACTGAAAATGATAGCATCTACCCAAGATATTATCTAGGAAGAGGAAAGAAAGACCTAAAGATAGGAATCAGAGAAAGTTTGTCTCCCGAGTGCACTTTTCTATGTCTAACCTTTCAAAAATCTGTAACAAAACATCAAGATTTCATGCAAAAATTCTAGTATTATAAATCACCTGTTTGCTAATATGTTGGCCACTTCTTTTTTAATGCTTTGGCCACAATCAAACGACATTCTAAGAATGTGTCTCAAGCATGAGCCACTTACTGCAAAATAATGAGAGGAGTTCAATTCTCAACACTATAAAAACCAAGTTTAAAAAAAAATGAGTTTTAGTCTGCATTAAGTTGAAAGAATAATTATTCTCTTCACATTGACTGAGCTAGAGATGAATACTGAACTTAGTG
Organism: Heterocephalus glaber; assembly: GCF_000247695.1. The sequence goes on along the minus strand of NW_004624733.1, from coordinate 7,053,464 downwards.
CTTGGATAAAATTAATTACCCTTTCTGATATATCTAATTTCCACTGTGTGAAACAAAATACACTTTGTGGGTGCTGAGGAAGAATTAAGGAGGCAAAACTCAAATGGCACCCAGAGTTTTAATAAAAAGAACTAGTTACCCCACAGCCCTGAGCCCTGATTTACTAGGTAGAGATGGATGTGATGTAGGATGGGAAGACAGGGGAGGTGACAGGGGCAAGGGATTTCCATTGGCCTTACTGCATTTGATACTACTAGGGCCAAAAGAAGTAAGAGTTCTGAACCAGAGATGATGTAACCAAATCACTAATATTAACATTTTTATTTGGAAAGATTAGTTTATATTCAAATGATAACAGTAAGCTCCGCAAGACATTCTTCCTCTCAACAGAGTGTGACAATGTATAATCAGAAGCCCAAAGCCAGAAATTTAGATTAAATCTAACTCTCATAATGGATCTTCCCTCTTCTTGCTTTTACTGAAACACAAAGAGAGGCTAATCTCAAATATCATTAGATGAAAAACACTCACTAAAATAAGATATAAATTATATTTATTGTGACTAAAGTAGACCAAAAATTCAAGAACAATCTTTGAAAATAAGTGTGGAATTTTGGCTAAGAGAAGTGAGTCCTCCAAAAAATAACAGTGACTCACGTATAAGGCCGCAATGTCCTGGTGCAACCTTTGTCATAGGCAAATCAGGGTAGGCACAGTAGGAAATGTTCTGGTAGATTCAAAGGACAGATTATCTAATTACTCTAAGCAGAAGGGAGTTGTTATAAGCACAATGATGGCCTGCTCATAACAATGCTCCCCAAAACATCAACATCATAACTTCCAGAAACTGTGATGTGTAGTGCTGCATGGCCATGAAAACTAAGGTCCTGTTAATCAGCTGACCTTGAAATAAGGAGATCAGCCTGGATTATCCAGGTGAGAACAATGTGATCACAGGAGCCCTTAAAAGTACAAGGGCTGGCTGTGGTAAGACAGAGGTGTGACTACAAAAGAAGTCAGAGTGATACAATGTTGCTAGCTTTCAGAGTAGAACAAAAGGCTACAACCCAAGAAATATGAGGAAACTTTAGAGGATGGAAGAGGCAAAAACAAATGAATTCCCTAGGATACTCTCTCCCTTAAAAATATGCATACCTGCCAACACCAATTTAAGCTCAAACACCAGGATCTTACAACAGTTTTGGATTTCTGACCTTCAGAACTATAAGATAATAAATTTGTGGTGTTTGATTCACTTAGTTTGTGTTAAGTCGTTGTGACAATAGAAAACAGAGAGATATGATGCAGATTACAGCCTATTTCTAGAAAGCCCTCAAGTAATACCATAGGTCAGCATATGTAGCAAAAATCACATAAATCCCAACCAAAAAAATATAATAGGGCAGAAAAAATAATATTCCTTTTCTTTGATTCCACAAAATGTTGATTTTCTTGTTGTCTCTAGGCCAACCGAGAGAGAGAGAGAGAGAGAGAGAGAGAGAGAGAGAGA
>NW_004624733.1:6998362-7018184 GCF_000247695.1 Heterocephalus glaber | reverse complement strand
AATTTAATAGTGAAAAACCAATAACCCAGTGTAAAAATGAGCAAATGATCTGAATAGATAATTCTCCAAAGAATGCATAATAATGGCCAATGGGGGCTAAGGATGTAGCTCATGGTAGAGTGCTTGCTCCCATGCACAAGGCCCTTGGCTTGGTGCCCAGAGTCATGAAAAAAAAGGCCAACAAATACATGAAAAGGTACTCAAATAATTAATTAAAAAGTAAAAGCCACTGCAAGATACCATCTCATGCCTATCAGAATGACTTTTATCAAAAAAAAAACAAAAGATAATAAAATGTTTGGGGGTTGACATTTGAGGGAGAAACAGAAACTTGTACATTGAATTGACATTATGCAGAAAACAATGTGGAGTCTTCCAAACAAAATAAAAATAGAACTATCAAGTGATTCAGCCATCCCCCTGCTAGGCATATAGGCATTTACCCAAAGGCAATGAAGTAATCACCTAATAAACAACACTGCTGTCTTACTCCCTCACTTTCCTTGTTACTAGGACAAAATACCCAACACCCACATCTCAAAGGAAGAGAGGTTAATTTTGGTTCATACTTTAGAAGCTTCAGGCCTTGCCTGGATATTGGCACAGTGAAAGGACCTGCCTCAAAGGAAATCTACTCCTGTCCTGTTAGCCGGGAAGTAGAGTATGAAGGGAGGGGTCAGGGAGCAGACATACCTTTCCAGGTCACATCCCCAGTGACCTTCCTCTTCAGATCAACCACACTTCCTAACACCACAATAGCTACAATACCCACCCCATTCAATCAACTTTCAAAAGCCCCACCTATGAGCATCTGAGGCTTTGGAGGGACATCCAGATATAAACCAAAAAACCTGCATTCCCACTTTCATTAAAGCTTTATTTATAATAGTCAAGATATGGGAATAATCTAAGTGTTCATTGATGGACAAGTGGATGAGAAATTGTGAGATACACACACACACACAAAACACACATGATGGAATATTATTTGTCCCTAAAAAAGAATGAGATCTTGCCATTTACTACAATACTTGCCATTTGCTATTTTTCTCGATGTTATTGCATGTTTGTTTTCCCCATCACCTTTAGAATCAAACTTTGTAGCTCAACAAGAACAGAACAATTATTGGTATTTTTTACAGAGATTAAAATTATGAATGAATTAAGGGAGTCATCTCACTAAAAATAGGACATGATTTTCTATATATTTGAGTCATCTGAGTGTGCTGAAATGTCCTGAAATAAAATTTGAACATCTCATGATAAGTTTTTTTATTAAGGCATTTCATCTTCTTTCTTTTATTTTTAGATATTCTTTGCCTTAAAACTATAACTCTTCACTGTTTGTGACTATGACATCTATTCATTTCTGCATGTTAATTTTTAACCTACCACTTTATTACTTTTTATATTAAGCTAATTTTGTCATTGATTCTCTAAGTCTCTCCAGATACCCTATCAATCCTTTGCTAATCAGTTTATTTTTTGTTTTCTCTTTCTTATCCCCAAGTTGATTACACTATATCTAAAAGTGTTAAATTGTAACACTTGTAACAGGAATTCCCTAAATTCCTCTATGTATAAGAATCTTTGTTGGTACATTTGATATTTGAAGAATAAATTTACTGGTATAAATTTTTGTCTCACATAGTACTTTTAGTTTGTTGAAAACGCTGCCCCACTGGGGTCTTATGTTTTATGTTGTTTTTTAGAAATCTAATGGTAGACTGATTGCTTTGTTTTTCTTATCTGATCTTTATACCTGGAAGCCTTGAAATTTTTATGTGTAATTGAATCATTCTTCTCAAGAATGTCTTAAAGTTAATTTTGCAGGATATTTAAGTAAATATTTGCAGTACATAATGATTACATGCCTTGAGGAGTGTTGGTCCATGTATATAACACATCTTAATTCTTTTTTTAACCCTTTTCCCTTCGCATCCCTAAGCCCTCCTTGCATCTCTTAGTTCCCTTCCATTTTGCAATCTATATTACTGTTTCCTATTATCTACCTTTTATTTTGATCTTATTATTTATACTTTGGGCTTCTCATATAAGAAAAACCATGTGACTTTTAAGCTTATGTGTCTGATTTATTTCACTTAACATTGTGGTCTCAAAGTGCACCCACTTTCCTAAAATGATTCATTTAGCCTTTCTAGTGAAGTAGTACACCATTGTGTATAAGTGCTACATTCCTTTGTCCATTCATTTGTTGATGGACACAGAGATCACTTCTTAGACTTAGCTATTATGAATTGTGCTGATATAAATGAATGTGCATATATCACTGTAATATGACGTCTTTCACTCTTTGGGAAAGATACCTAAAGGGATAATAGTTGGGTCAAATGGAATTTCTAGTTTAGTTATTTGAGGAAACTCCATACTGATTTCTATAGTGTTTGTACTATTTTATATTCCCACAAATAATGAAGAAGGGTTCCTTTATTCCCACATTCTTGACAGAATTTGTTATTATTTGATTTCTTAATGATAGTCATTCTTTCTGGAGTAAGTTGGAATTTCAGTATTGTTTTAATTTGAATTTCTCTAATGGGCAGAGATATAAAAGTTTTTTCACTTATTTATTGGCCATTTCTACTTCTTCTAAGAAGTGTCTTCATTTCAGTTGCTCAGTTTTGATGAGTCCTTAATTTTGAGAGTCTAGGGTTTTTTCAGTTTCTTATATATTCTAGATATTAGTCCTCTGTCCAAGGAATAGCTGGAAAAAAATTTCCCATTCTGTAGGTTGTCTCTTCACTCTATTAGTTGTTTCCTTTGCTATGCAGAAGTTTTTAATTTGATAAAACCCCCTTTGTTGTTTCTTGGTGTTGTTTTTGGTGAAATTGAGGTTCTGTTCCTTGCCTATGCTTATGTTCTCAAGAATTTTACATATGTAATTTTCCAGTAGATTATTTCTGTTTTAATATTGGGGGCTTTAATCTATTTTAATTTTAGTTTAGTAATATGATTTATGAAAATATTTAAAAAATTATGATTGATTTATGAAAAATATGATTTTTTATTTTAGTTTAGAAATATGGTCTAGATTCAATCTTCTTTTGAATGATCAGTTTTCCCAATATCATTTGTTAAAGAGGCTACCTTTCCTCCAGGATATGTTTTTCGCCCCTTTGTCAAAGATCAAACAGCTGAATGAACCTGGGGTTAGTTCTGTATCTTTTATACTGTTCACTGACCCACATGTCTGTTGTGCTAACCCATGGTGTTTATATCATTGTAGCTTTGAATATAACTTGAAATCCAGGATTGTGATTTGCTCTTGCTTTGCTCTTGTTCCCAGAATTACTCTAGCTATCCTGGGTCTCTTCTGGTTCTATATGAATTTTAGGATCATTTTCTCTAGTTCTGTGAGAAATATTGTTGGTGTTTCTATTGGAGTTGCATTAAATCTGTATATCAGTTTTGGAAAAATGGCTATTTTGACAATATTGGTTCTGCTTATCTAGGAGCAGGAGATATCTTTCCACTTTCTGATGTCATCTTGGATTTTCTTTTTCAGAGCTCTATAGTTTTCATCGTACAGATTTTTCACTTCCTTGCTTAGGTTAAAGTCTAAGAAATTTTTTTGAAGCTGTTGTGAATGGGATTGTTTTCCTAATTGTTGTCTTAGTGGGTTCATTATTGGTGTATAGGAACACTATGGATTTTTTGTGTGTTGATTTTGTATGTGATGGTTTATACCTAATGTCCCCCCAAAGACTCATGTGTTCATAGGTGGGGCTTTGGAGAGTAACTGGATCATGGTGTGTGATACTGGATCAGTCCACTGATTGGTTTAGCATAGTTCTGGGGGTAGATGATAGATTCTCTGAAGAAGGAAGACCCATCCTGCTTGTGGATGGCAACTAACAATAGGCTTGGATGAAATAAAATGGGAAAGAAGAGGGAAGTTTGCTGCCCCCTGCCTACCATCCCATGAACTCTTTCTCCTCTGCTGTGCTGGAGCCAGTCAACTCGGAGCCAAACTATGGTCTGAGACATCCACAAACTGTGACTTAAAATAAACCTTTCCTCCTTTAATTTGCAGGTGTTGAATATTTATTCCAGCAACAAGAAAGTAACTAAGACACTAGTACATTGCTGAATTTGGTTATACTGGATCATCTATGTAAATGATCATATCATCTGCAAATAATGATATAATTTGATTTTTTTTCCTTTTTCTATACATATCCCTTTTATTTCTTTTGCTTGTCTGAATACTCGGGTTAATGTTCTGAGTACTATTATATATTGAACAAGAGTAGTCATAGTGAGCATCCTTGTCTTTCTCTTGATTTTAGAGAGAAATCTTTCAGCTTTTCCCCATTTAATATGATGTTGGCAGTAAGTTTGTTATAAATTGCTCTTATCAGTTTGAGGTAAGGGCTTTCTATCCCTATTATATTCAGGATTTTTATCCTGAATGGATGTTGGATTTTGTCAAAGGCTGTCTCTACCTATTGAGATGATAAAGTGAATTTTGTTCTTGCTTTGGTTTATGTTGTGTATTACATTTATTGATTTATATATATTAAGACATCTTCGAATCCCAGGGATGAAGTCTACTTAGTCATTATATATTATCTTTTTGATGATTTCTTGTTTTCCAGTAACTTGTAGAGTACTTTTGCCTCTATGTTCACTAAAAAGATTGGCATGTAGTTTTCTTTTTTCACTGGGTCTTTGTCTGGTTTTGATATCAGGGTAATGCTAGCTTCCCTCTCCATGACTGCCTCTTGCAGCTGTCTTCTAACCAGTCAATGAAGTACTGTATAATTGTTCTATGGTTGTTCTGTGGCTCAGTCTTAAATAGTTAACCTCTTCTCAAATGGCTCCTGATTAAACCCTCTCCAATACAGATTCTGCAGTGGATTTCTTCTCCAACTGTAGCCTACCATGTGGAAAGAGTCACTTTCAGTAAAATCCCACTCTGTTCTTGCAGTTTACAATAGCTGTGGGCTTTTCTTGGGGCCAGTGCTGCTGGCCTGCTTCATTGTTTCTCCCTGCAGCTAGTGACCATCTTCACACTTACCAGACATGTCTCTCTCCAGGAGCCAGGGGCAGCTTTCCAGAGAGCATCGTACTTTTCTCTGTGCTGTGTTCAATTTCTCCAACTTCTCTGTAGTTTCTAGTTTTTCTGTCAACTCTCTTCTGAGTCATGAGATCTACTTCTTTTTCCCTTCACCAAGTTGATTCTCAATTTCAGGTCCCAGAGAGAGTGTATTTTGCTGCCAATCTCTACTATGCCATTTTTTTCTTTGTTTACCAGAGATCGAACTCAGGACCTTGTGCTTGCAAGGCAGGCGCAGTGCCACTGAGCTAAATTCCCGGCCCTAATATTCCATTTTTTTCTTCCCAATTAATTTACACATGTATCCAGGAAACTATTATACAGATATACATCTTTTATTTCTGAAATTTTTTCTTGGACTATAGTTCTAAATATTCTCTTCTGTTGTTCTGATTCCCAGTCTTCAAGGATTTAAACATTACTTTTTCTTTATGTTTCAATTACTTCCTTTCTGAGCCTTTTTACTTCTATCTTTGTCTCATTTTTATTCTGTTGGTTGTTGTTCATCTTTCTTCAGTATGATGGTTGATTGATTGTGTCAGCTTGAGAAGTTTAGTTAAGAGAAGCTTAATTAAATCAGCTCAGCAATTCCACACCCCAGGGTGTGAAAGATCCACCTTAGGGCAGCTTGTCACCTAGAAGGTATAAAGGTGAAATGAGAAAGGATGGTTCTGCTTCTGTTTCTTCAGAGGAGCTCCAGTTTTCGCCTTCACCTTGGATGTCATCTCTTGGATTCCAGTGCAGACTCTGGCTTGTGGTGCGGATCCTTCAGCCTTCTGGTGTAGACTCTTCAGCCTTCCATTGAAGACCCATCAGTGTCCTGATACGGACTCCCATGGCATGCTGCAGTGAGCTCCAGATCTTTGACTAAATCCTTTGGTCTCTAATGTGCAGACAGACCCTCTGCACTCTTCCTCATCCAACTCTGTGGGTGGCCATTGTAAGCCAATCTTGTAAATTCATATATATTTGTATATCTTGTGTTACATCTGTTTCTCTAGTATACTGACTGATACATTAGGTGTTTCTTATTAAATTTCCTTTCATGTTTATTTTTCCTTGGGAAACATAACTTAGTCTTTACGAGATGATTTGGTCTTTTTTTTGTCTATTTCTAGTTCTTTGCTAAATTTAATTTGTTTTCTTTTCATTTCTTTTTGTGGTTTTGTCTATTTCTTTTTTAATTTTTAAATTTTTGATTCAAGATAAATTTTCTTATCCCCAAATGCTTGCTTAAATATTTCATCAATTGGGCCAGGGATTTAGCTCAGTGGTTTCGCCACCTGCTATGCAAGCTCAAGGACCCAAGTTCTAATCCCCGGAACCAAAAAAAAAAAAATGTATCATCAATTTACAATGTTAGCTTACAATTTTCCTTTCTTTCTTGGAATAAATCTTCATCAGATAAGGTGGTTTGAGTCTCATTTTCCAATTGGGTAACATTATATAGATTTAGCTGGCCCTTTTCTACTTATTTTGTGAATTTGAGATAGTTTCCTACATTCCTAATTCCTAACACCATATTTTATCAGTGAGCAAAGTCTAGTTCCTTTACTGCATGGGTTTTAGTGAGATTCTTTTTTTAATATAGTTTATTTATGTTAGAATAATTTTAGATTCATAGAAAATTTTCAAAGTTAGTTCAGGGCATTCCTGTATATGTCATTCAAATCCACTCAGCTTCACCTCAATATAAATTATAAAAATTAAAAAGCTACATCTATATATTCCTATTAAGTAAACTCTGGGCTTACTTTGAATTTCACTAGGTTTTCTACTAGTACATTTTTTGATTCAAAGATCCAATCTACAATATCATGTGGCTTTTCTCATCTCTGGTCTATGAGAGCTTTTTGTATTTTGCATTTTTTCATGACTTTGACAGTTTCAAGTAGTAATGGTCAGATATCTTGAAAATTGTCCCTCAATTTTAATTTATCTGATGTCTTTCTCAGATTGGACTGGGTTGGAGCTTTCAAAGAGCAACACAGCTAGACAAGAATACCACAGAACTGAAATGTCTCATCATATCACATTGGGGGTACAGAATATCCACGTAATATTATTAGTGATGTTAAATTTGATTACTTGGTAATGCCTACCAGGTTTTTCCACTGGAAAGTCCTACTATTTTCTTTTCTACATTTCCTGTTTGGAAGTAAGTCCTATAGTCCAGCCTTCACTCAAAAGAAGAGAGGGATGAAGCTCTAACTCTTGAAGAGGAATGATTCAACTTATATGATTAACAATTTTTCTATGTGGAAGAAGAATCTTCTCCATTTTGTACTTATTTATATGAGGTGAGTATGGACTCATCTGTATTTATTTTAACTATGCCTTATCATCCAATACTATATTATTTACTTTGTTGTTCAAAATATTCCAATATAGCCACTGATATGTCTCTAACATTGGCTCCTGTGATCTAGTGACATGGATTTATTGTTTTGTTTTCAGAAAAATTCCTTACTTCTTCATATTGTTTGTTTCTTGGGTTTTGTTTTATTTTGATTTGTTTTGGATCAGTTTGTTTTTGTTTGAAGAGGAATAATTGTGACTCTTTCATTATTTTCCTTCTTTTTTATCTTGCAGAACTCTAAATTTTCCCTCCTCTTCTTTATCACTCACTCAAGGATGCCATTCCCTTTCTTTTTAGCTTCTTCATCCAGAACCTCTGCTTTTTAAAAATTTTCACCTCACATGATGCAGATCATTAAGACTCTTCCCTGTAGTCAGTGCCCTCATATAACAAGATAATTTTTACTCTTTTTATACCTCAAATAAATATTCTCTTTCTGGTGGTTATTTTGGAGCAAGTTCAGGCCCATCATTAGTCCTTCACTGTTCTCTTCCTGATTTTCTTTTGATTGTTTTTCTTGCCATAATTATTTCATGAATGAGGTTTAATGTTGATGAATAAATCAACTTAAGGAAGTTTCATTTATTACTGTCTCCATAGGAGTTTTCTTTAAATGAGTATTTTTAATAAGTGCTTTTTTGCTATTTAAAATGAAACAATTGCTATTTCTTCATTATTCCTTTAATGTGATAATTATATTAGTGGATTTTCTCAAGCTGGCCCTTTTTCTATAGTTATAATAACCTCAGAATTTATCACAATATATTTGTCTTTTAATTCACTGCTAAACTACATTTGTAAATACTTTGTTTCAGATTTTTACACTTATATACATAAATCAAAATTAAAGCTTCGCCTAAGCATGTGATGTTACTAAGATAGCAGAATAAGAAGTCACCAGCTCATCTCTCATCACAGAAACAATGATTCGGTAGCCATAACAGACAAAAGTTCCTTTGTGGTAGCTTTGGTGTTCTTACAGGTGATTGTAAAACCTGTGTGGAGCTGAAGACCACATAGGGACCTTTTGAAAAGTGAAGCATACACTCAGGGTGCAGGCTCACCAATCATAGTCCCAGATGTAGAACAGAAGCCCTATACTCATGTCAACTCTACTGTAGCCCCATTTAGCCATGTTCCTGCTATGAGGTTCACGTACCAAAAGGACTAGCAGGTGCCATATTCATCAGTGTCCCCATAACAGACTTATCACTCTCAGATATGACTGCAACCTTGAATTGTTGCTTCATTCCTCTGCTACCGTAATTCTGAAAGCAAGCAAGTCCACACAGAAAGCTGCCCAGTGACCTATCAAGAGGTCTTCCCAGGATTCAATAGAAGCCACATCTGTCCAAGCTCCTACTAATAGGCCTACCATCTATGGACCCAGAAATAGCCCTGTGACTTAACTCAATCCTTCTTCGGCCACTGCCACAGAGGCAATTCCATCTACCCAGGTTCCAGCAGGAACTATAACAGGCATATCAACCACATCCTCCACTCTAGATGTGATAATTCTAGAAGCAGTTCCAAATGTCCAGAAACATGGCAGAAGGTTCCCACCTACCAAAACCAGTATATAAAGACTATAAGAGGTGTTTACTCCTTTAAATGCACAGATCAATAAAAATCAGATAAATGTGACACCATTAAAGGACCAATAAAGCTCTAGTACCTAACCCTAAAAATGGAGATTCATTAACTGACAAAGAATTTCAAATAATCTTTTTCAAGAAACTACATGAGTTACAGGAAAACATAGATGGTAGGCCAGGGATTTAGCTCAGTGGCACCATGCCTACCTGACAATCACAAGGTCCTGAGTTCAATCCCCAGTACCAAAACAAAAAACAAAACAAAAAATCACACAGACGGATAACTAAATCAAATTGAGAGAGTGACACAATAAACAAAATGAGAACTTTAATAAAGAAATTGAAACCATAAAAGAGAACAAGAAAGAAATCTTAGAAATGAAAAATACTATGGCTGCACTGAAAAATTCAATGGAGAGCTTTGACAACAGACTCTGTTGCCATGTAGAAGAATCAGAAAACTCTAAGAAAGCTCATCTGAAATTAACCATGTAGAAAAACAAAAAGAAAAGAGAATTAAAAGTGGTGAAGAAAACATATGGGAATTGAGAGATTCCATCAAGAGATTCAGTTTACACATAATAGTAGTAGTAGAAGGAGAAGACAGAGAGCAAGAAGCAGAAAGCTTATTTAAAGAAATAATGGCTAAAACCCTTCAAAATCTAGGGATGGAAATATATATCCTGATTCATAAAGCCAAATATTTTCCAAGTAGATTATATCCACAAAAATCTACCCTAAGACACATTATAATTAAATTGTCAAAAGCAAATATGAGAAAGAATTTTGAAAGTAGCAAGAAAAAAACAATTTATATTCAAGGGAATCTACAAGACTATAAGCAGATTTCTAATCAAAAACATGCACGGCAGGAAGAGTGGGATAATATATAGAAAGTAGTAAAAGAAAAAATACCAATCAAGAATATTTTATCAAAAAGCTATACTGTAAGAACAAAAGAGAAAGCTGAGGGTACAGTTCAGAGGTAGATACTTGCCTAGAATATTTAAGGATTTAATCCCCAGCATAAGAAACTGAGGGATTAATACTGATTACAAGAGGGGAAAAGAGGAAAGGAAGGAGAAGGAAGAGGAGAGAATGGGAACAGAGGTGAGAGGAGAGGGGAGGTGAGAGGAGAAGAGAAGAGGCGGGAAGAAAAAAATAAAAACTTTCTAAAAGAAAGGGAATTTAGCACCACTAGACCTTCCTTAGAAGAAGTACTGAAGGGAATTGTGCAAGTTAAAATAAAAAGATACTAAACACACAAACCAACACAAATTAAAAAGTATAAATCTCACTGGCTAAAATAACCATTATCAATGCCAATGTCTTCAAGAGTTCTACCTAACCTCTCTTCCAGCTGGCTTAGTGTTTCTGTTTTAATATTTAGATCTTTAATCCATTTCAATTTTAGTTTAGTGAATGATGAAAGATATAGGTCTAGTTTTTATCTTCGGCAAGTTGAAACCCAATTTTTCCAGCGCCATTTATTAAAGAGGCTATCATTCCTCCTGTGAGGGTGTTTGGCTCCTCTGTCAAAGAGGGGGTGACTGAGTGTGTCTGGCGTTGTTTCTGCATCTTCTAATTGGTTGCACTGATCCTCAGGTCTGTTTCTTTGCCAGTACCATGCTGCTTTTATCACAGTAGATTTGTAGTATAGTTTCAAGTTGTGGATTGTGATACCCCCTACCTTGTCTTTGTTGCCTAGAATTGCTTCTGCTATTCTAGGTCTCTTCTTGTTCCAAATGAATTTTTGGATTGTGTTTTCAAGGTCTGTGAAATATGCTGTTGAAATTTCAATTGGGATTACATTGAGTCTATACAGCAGTTTTAGAAGTATGGCCATTTTCACTGTATTGGCTCTGCCTACCCAGGAGCAAGGGATGTCTTTCCATTTTCTGATATCCACTTTGTTCTCTTTTTTTTAGAATGGTATAGTTTTCAGAGTAGAAGTCTTTGATTTCTTTCATAGGTTGATTCCTAGGTATTTCATGTTTTTGGATGCTGTTGTGAAAGAACTTGTTTCCCCAGTTCCTCTCTCAGTGAGTCTGTTGTTCACGTACAGGATAGCTATTCAATTTTGTGTGTTGACCTTGTATCCAGCTACTCTATTGAATTTGGTTATTAAGTCTAGAAGACTTTTAGTGGAGTTCTTGGGGTCTTCTAATAGAGTATGAACAAAACCTAAGTCACACCTGAACTAGCAGAAAGAATCAACAAATGGGATCTCTTCTTGTTAAAAAGCTTCTGCATAGCAAGTGAAACCACCAACAGCGGAAAGAGACAACCCACAATATGGGAAAAAAATTTACCAACTGTTCCTCAAACAAAGGTCTGCTACCTAGAATATATAAAGAACTTTAAAAATTAGATCTCCCAAATTTAAGGACCCAATCCAAAATGGGCATCTAAAATGAACAGACATTTCTCAGGTAAAGAAGTAGAAATACCAATAAACATATGAAAAAATGTTCAACATCACTGGTCATTCAAGAGATGCAAATGAAGACAACACTGAGATTATACCTCAACCCAGAAAGAATGGCTGCTATCAAGAAATCAACCAATAACAAATGCTGGTGGGGCTGTGGGGAGAAAGGAACCCTTCTCCACTGTTGGTGGAAGTGTAAACTGGTACAACCACTGTGGAAATCATAAAACTGGCATTAGAGGTCCCATTTGACCTACCTATTCCCCTGCTGGATATCTTCCCCAAAGAATTAAAAGATATATGTGCAATATATGTGCACCCGTGTCCATAGCAGCACAGTTTGTAACAGTTAAAACTTGGAAACAGCCCAGTTGCTCATCATCTGGAGACTAGATAAAGAAGATGTGTGTTTTTTAAATAATATGGAGTACTACACAGCCATAAAGAATGAGAATCTACAGAAATTTATAGCTAAATATATGCACATTGAAGCCGTACTCTTAAGTGAAATAAATAAGACACACATGTGTAAACACCAAATAGTTTCTTTGGTGTGAGAAATTGAAAGTGTAAATAAGGAGAAAAATGTATAATAGGTAATGTGAAATAGGAAGAAAAGGTCCAAAGGGGAAGGGGAAGTTGGAGGGGTAGGTGAAAGGAAAGAAGGGAAAGGAAAAAATATGAGAAAAGGAAAAAATGGAAACAAAGGCTTTATAAATAGGGAGGGATGGAGGGGTTGAAGGAGGTCAAGGGAATGGGAGAATAAATAAGAACCAAGATATATTATGTAAGGGTACAAATTCCCAATGATGAATGTCATCATATTGTATACCTAAAATGTACCAATAAACTTAACCAAACAAAAATAACAACAATAACAGAAAAGCTGGGAAGACACAAATGGATATATAGTCTTTTCAGGTTCTTAGGTTATATATGAAGTGGAATGATAGCATCTAAAGATACGCTATGATATGTTAAATGAGAAATACTATAAAGTCTAAAGCAACTACTGAAATAACAAATGAAAGTTATAATTACTAAGCCAATGAAAGATAAAATACAGGCAAAAAATCATATTAAAATAATCCCAGAGAAGGCATAAAAACAAGAAAGAAGAAATGGACACTTTGATCAAATAGAAAATGATCACTGAAATGATAGGTTTAAAATTAAACACATCAATGATTATATTAAATGTAAATAACTAATACCTCAATTAAAAGGAAAAGATTGTGAGATTGGATTGTTAAAAGGAAGATTTAATTACACGGTGCCTGCAAGAAACCTACTTTAAATATAAATATCCAATGGGTTAAAAGTAAAATGATAGAGAAATGCTAACACACAAACAGGAGAGTTGCAATAGCTGTTTCAACAACCAAGTAGGATTTGGGAATTAAGGATACTACCGAGTATAATGAGGGTCAGTTCATAAAAATAAGATATCAATTTGTGAAGATGCCATGACAATGCCAAACATTTGTGACTTGATAACATAGCTTCAAATTATAAGAAGCAAAAACCAATGGAAGTACAAGGAAAAATAGACAAATCCATAGTTATCATCTAAGATTTTAACATTTCTCTCTAATTGATAAAACTAATGGATAGAAAATCAGAAAGGATAAAGAAAATGTGAACAGAGAGCAGGAGGATGGGGAAAAATATAAGAACAAGATATATTATGTAAAGGTACAAATTCCCAATAATGAACGTCAGCATATTTTATACCTAAAATGTACCCAAAAAATTAACGAAAAAATCATTATGAAACACAAAATGTCAATATAGTGATGGTAGCACCAAAATCATTTTAACACTAACATATAAATGAAACAGCAAGAGTAGTAAGAGTAACTATAACCACAGAAATTTGTTACTGGAATCACAACATAGAAAAAGGTAAAATATGACTATAACAATTATATAAGAGGGGATAAAGTGTAGAGCATTTGTATGCATTGGAAGTTAACTTGTTAGCAGCTTAAAACAGATTGTTATCACTATAAAATATTCCATGGTAAGCCCACGGTTAACTGTAAAAAATAAATGTACAGTAGATATATAAAAGAAAAAGAGAAAAGAATCAAAGCACATAGTGACCAAAAAAATCACCCACAATATTGCCAACTGCAAGGAAAGGCAAGAGAAGATGACAGAAACCAAAAACCTCTATGAAACATAAAAAACAATTAACAAAATGGCAAGAGTTAAGTCCTTCCCTGTCTATAATTTCTTTAATGATTTTATGAGCCTGCCTTCTTTTAGGTGGCATTTGGGAGCAGCATTTATCATTTTTTTTTTCATTCACCATATTTTTAATCATACCTGGCATTCACAAATGAGGACTTTCAGAACTGCTTCACAAAGGGGCAAAAATGTTGGGATAAGTGTGTTTGAAGTGAAGAGTATTTCAAGGAGTATTAATGGCAATGTGTCTTTCACTGTAACAATTTTTTTTAATTTAAACATTCACCATGTATCTCAATCACACTTGATAAATAAAATCATAAATGAAACAGAAGACATTACAATGGTTGCCTCAGAAATAAAAGCAATCATGAGGGATTATTATTAATAATTATATGATAAATATTGAATATTTCAGAAGAAATTTATAAATCCCTAGAAACATACAAATTACCAAAACTGAATCAAGAAATAAAAATTTGAAGACCAATAAGAATTAAACAGATTGATGGAGCTGGGGATTTAACTCAGTGGTGCCATCGCCTGCCTCACAAGCACAAGGTCCTGAGTTCGATCCCCGGTACCAAAAAGAATTAAAGAGATTTAAACAATAATTAAACAACTCCCAATAAAGAAACCCCCAGGACCAGATGCTTTTGTGGGTGAATTCAATCAAACATTCAAAGAAAAATTAATACTAGCCCTTAAAATCTTCTAAAACTAGAACATTAGCCTGATAACAAAGTCAGACTAAGATATTGACAAAGATATTACAAGTAAAGAAAACTACAGGTCAATATCCCTGATGAACAAGGGTACAAAAATTCTTAACAAAATCCTCTCAAACGAATTTAGCTCAGTGGCTCATTAAGATAATTGTGGGCTAGGGGTATACCTCTGGGCATTGGCCTCAGCATGACAGCAACGAAAAAGGATCACAAACTAAGGCCAAGTGGGATTTATCCTTGTGACGCAAATACGATTTGATAATACAAGTCAATCAACTGATTTACTATATTAACAGACAACTGTTTTTAAAAGCCACATAATCCTCTCAATCGATGCAGAAACAAAAACACTTGATGAAATTCAGCACATTTTCATGATTAAAAACTCAATAAACAAGGCACTGAAATAACATGGCTCAACATAATAACGACCCCATATGAAAAGCCTAACATGATACACAATGATTAAATAGCTGAAAATTTTCATCTCATCACATGTATTCCCTGAAGTATAGAAGTCCTAGGCAGGGAAATCAGATAAATAAAAGGAATAAAAAGTACCCTGATTGAGCCGGGGATATAGCTCAGAGGTTTCGCTGCCTGGTACCAAAAAAAAAACCAAACCAAAACAAAAAAAAAACAGTACCCTGATTGGAAAGAAAAAACTAAAATTACCTCTGTTTGCAGATGACATAATCATATACTCAGGAAACCTTAATGACCTCAGGAAAAATAACTGTTAGATTCATATATAAGTTCAAAAGAACACAATATCAACACACAAAAATCAGGGCATTTCTATACATAAATGAACTGTCTTGAAAGTAAATTAAGAAAACAATTCCATTTACAATAGCAATAAAAAGAATAAAACCCTTAGCAATTATTTTAAAAAAGAAAGTGAAATACCTGTACATTGGAAACTAGGAAAACTGATGAGAATAACTGAAGAAGACAATACATTTCTGGGGTGAGGGATTTGGAGATGGATTAGCTGGATAGCTCAGCTCAGTTTTCCTTAAGGTTGCAATCAAACAGTGGTTGAAGCTAGGATCATCTAAAACAGAGACCTGAACAGCGGAGAATGGGAAACGGTGCTACTTGCACATCCTCGGTTTCTGTGGGATCTCCACACTGTGTCTCAAGTCTGAGGGTTTCATGGTACCAAACGTCCTCTACATCAGCTCAGGACCCTCAGCAAGCATATTTTAAGAAACTGTATTGGAGCTGAACTTTTAATGATCCAGCCTCAGCGCAGTGTGCCTTCTGCCGTACTCGATTGGTCAAGGCAGTTACAAAGTTACCCCAGGCCCTGAATCTCAGTTAAGGTGTCAGTGTCACATGGTAAGATGTCAGTATGGGATGGATCACAAAGTCTGCCATGCAGGATTACATATTAGCATTCCAATACTAGAATTTTAGGGAAAGAGTTCAAGCACAATAATATTATAATGCTCTGAGAATCTATCTGAAAATATTAATTATTATTCAGATTAGGGTTGACAGATAAAATGCAGGACATTGAGTTAAATTTGAACTTCAGATAATGACTAATTTTCCAATATAAGTATAAACCATGTGTGATATTTCAGACATATTTGTTCCCCAAATTATTCAATGTTTATTTGAAATTCAAATTTAACTAGGCATTTTTATTTGCTAAATATGGCAATCCTATCCCAGGTTGACTCAGAAGGTCAAGAAATCACCATTTGTATCTAGTATTCAGGTTGAAGATAAGATGATCTTACTGCTAATATTACCACTACTTTCCAATTTTGCCTGGGGAGGGTGGTCAAATTGACCTATCCAAAGCTAGTTCCATCATCAGAATGGAACATGAGCTTCTACGTTCCAATACTAGTGCACATTTAGGATCATTTTAGCTCTCTGTTTTCCCAGATTTTTCTCTTTCAATCTTTCAGCTGCTCATAAGCTGATCTCCTGGCACTGGTTCTGTTTCCTGACAGGCAACTTTAATTCATTTTCACATTCACACTAAAATCACTTCCCTCTCTAACAACAACAATAATGGTGAAAGCCCATCTGCAAAACAACTTGATGGAACAGCTGCTTCATACTCATTATGAGTCTAACACTTTCTCTAATTTGGGGGGAGGGATGCCCACAACCACAAGAACATTGCAGTTCAGTTATCAAGTAAATACTATACATCTTTTCTGACTTATTTTTTTCTACTCATACAACTAGCATATGAACTATTTACTTAGTTTTTATATAATTTTAAGAGTCTTACTAAAATTTTTGCTACTAATTTCCAGGCCTAAGTTGGATGTCCTACAATGGTTTTCCCACTGTTCCATAAGTTCCAAAGCTGCCTTATATTCTGAAAGTCAGTCAAAGACCAGTTTCCCTTTATGTGGCATCATTACCTGTTATGTAATCCATTCTGGGTCCCAAAATTTAAGTCTGAAAATTAAGATTTTCACGACAAACTCAGAACCTATTTGGCATTATGTTCTTCCTCTGCTACAGACAGGTACTAGTTGTAATAATGCACTCAAAATCAAGTTGCCATGGGAACTATCAGAGAAACACTATGACGTAGGAAATGGCATGGATAGCAAGTTAATATTTGGCCTCTTCATGTAATTTAAGAGTAGGTCCAACTCTCCTGTTTCATTGTTATAACTAAGTATGTAGTGGACACTCTTGGTGCCAATCCAATATCCATTGTCTTTTCTCTCCTTAATAATGGAACCTAAACTCTATACAATTACTTGCCCTCTTCCACCATGTTCCTCAACGGGATGGTTGTGAGATCAGAGAAACAACACCGAGACCAATTTCAAAGTAGCCTGATGTACATCAAGTTCAGCTCTTTATTAATCAGTCTCGATCAGAAAATGGTACTTCCCTGGACACTCTTATTGATCCAGGCCAGGCAGGTAGACACAAAAAGGCAAGAACATAGCTCTACTTACACTGAATGCCACCCTGACGTAATGTTCAAGCTAGTCTTGGAATTAAGCCAAATAGTGAGATAGAAATAACTGAGGTCCTTCATTGTATTACAAGCTACTACTTTGACCCATACTTGAAGCAAAAAATAGGAGCTAATACATTTTCTTATTGAGTAATCATTTTTAGTCAGGATTGTTGGAATCCAGTAGCCAAAATGTTTCTAACACTAGTTATAGAACAAGGGAATCCATCCAAAAAATGAAATAATATTTTTAATCTTTCACCCAAACCCAGGCCCTTGATTCTTTTTTCAGCAGGTACTTGACCCAATGCAGGTTTAACACTGAGATGGAGTGGTCATTCTGTTGTGATTTACTGTGGCAGAGGAAATCCTGAGACATAAATAGGAGGCAATAGATCAATAATATCCTACTGTGTCATGTAATCCAACAAAGTATCAGCCAATAAATTGTCTTGACTCTGTACTTACATTTACCTATATTACCAATATCTACCTGGCATTACTGTATTTTCAAGATTGTGACATTGTCAGTGTCAAAAATCCTAAGCAAAAACATGGAATTTATTGGCTAATGCAGTGAGAAATACAAAAATTATTTACAGTTAAGCTCAAAATGTCTAATGATCTTGCCCCTCTTTGTATTTTTGTCCATTCTATTTTGTTGTTGTTGTTGTTTTGTTTTGTTTGGTACCGGGGATCGAACTCTGGTCCTTGCACTTGCGCAAAACATGGCAAAACCACTGAGCTAAATCCCCAGCCCTGTCCATTCTATTTTTTATTCAGTTGTCCTCATTATCAGCAAGGTCTTACCCCTAGCAGATCAACAACTCTTGGCAGATAAGACTTTAAATATTTCTTAAGGTCAATTGTAAAGACCATTCTTTCTCCATCACCATTACCTAAATCCTTGAAAAGGGATCTATTGGTCTTGGTCCTGCTCCAAATAATAGGATGCTATGGGCTGAATTGTGTCTGCCTATAATCCGGATGTTGATATTCTCATCCATGATGTGACTGTACTTGGAGATAGGGCCTAGGGGATAATAAAGGATAAATGGGGTTACAAGGATGGGGCCCTAAAGCCATGAAGATTTTGCTCATAAGAGTACGCAGAGACACCAGAGCTCTTTTTCGATGTACCCATACCAGTGAGAGGCACTGTGAGCCCACAGAGTGATGACAACCACCTACAAGCTACAAAAGAAGCCTGAAAATGAGACCTAGCTAGCTAGCACCTTGATCTTAGACTTCCTAACCTCCAGAGCTATGAGAAATGCACCTGCTGTTTAAGCCTCCTCATGTATTTTAAGCAACCAAAATCTCAGGGTTTATTTGTAATTACATGCAGACAAATTTCACCTAAAAACTGTGTCAACATGGAACTCAACTATGAAACAAATGTAATGTGCTAAGTGGGGAAGTTAAAAAATTCTAAAGTTTTTCCTTTCTTCAGAAGAATATCTTTTTTTTTTTTTAGAATATCTTGATTAACATATTTAAGACTGAAGTATCCCAATCCCCAACTTGAAACTATACTACAAAGCCACTGTTATCAGCATGGTACTGGCAAAGAAACATACTCAAGGACCAATGGAATAGATTAGAAGACAACGCAGAAAACTCCAGACATACTCAGCTACCTCATCTTTGGCAAAGGAGCCAGACATCCTCACTGGAGGAAAGATAACCTCTTTAATAAGTGGTGTTGGAAAAACTGGATGTCATCTTGCCAAAGATTCAAACTAGACCCCTATCTTTCACCACGCACTAAACTAAAATCAAATTGGATTAAAGATCTAAATATTAAAAGAGAAACACTAAACTTGCTGGAAGGTAAGTTAGGTAGAACTCCTGAAGACATTGGCATAGGAAAAGACTTTATGAACAAAACCTCAGTAGCACAGGAACTAGCACAAAGAATCAACAACTGGGATCTCATCTTTTTAAAAAGCTTCTGGACAACACGGTGAGGTTCCAGGGGCTGCTTGGAGCCTTGCCTTCATCTGGAGCTTCTCTCCTAGGGTAGGCCAAGCAGCATGAGGGTCCTTGGTTGTGTTCTGGTACCTGTCCACAACACGGTGGGGTCCCGGGGGTGGCTTGGAGCCCCATCTTCATCTGGTGCTGGTCCCTCACTACAGAGGCACAGGGGATTATACCTCACATAGTTAAATGTGATAGATTAATAACTACCACAAATTGCCATTTTCTAAGCTGCGCTTGATGCTATGGTACTGCTGATTGTAACATTTGGCCAAACATGTTGTGATTGATCTAATCAGTTTTCCTTCCTGGTATAAGGAAAATAAAATAGACTCAGAGTCATTAGAGCCTCAAAACCTAAACACAAGGCATATCTGGAAGACACTTCTGAAAAGCAATCATTCCACAAGGGTTTTAAACACAAGCAACAAAGATACCTGCATTAAGTAATTTTGAAATATCAACCCAGGAATTAAACCAAGGACAGTACCAAAAATAAAAATGAGAAG
>NW_004624733.1:6979249-6991556 GCF_000247695.1 Heterocephalus glaber | reverse complement strand
AAAATAAGAACCAAGATACTCATCTAATGGTACAAGATCCCAATGATGAATGTAACTGTATTTTATACCTAAAATATACCAATAAACTTAATGAAAAAAGAGAAGATCCTCAGAGAAATAGAGCAAGAACATTGACTAAACTGTCCTTAGAGCCTGCCCTACCTCTCACAGTGTAGTAATGCATTTTCTTATCCTTAGAGTTGGTTTGAAGCATATTTGTTTTGTATTTCAGAGCATCCTAATTGATATAAGCTATACCATTTTGGTTAACAAAATTTAAGCTGAAAAAAAAAGACTATTAGAATAGGAATATAATTTCAAACTACTAGAGGGAAAGGGAAAAATAAAGAAAACACAAATATTCATTTGTGTGTGTGTGTGTGTGTTGCTGGAGATCAAACCCAGGACCTTGCTCTACTGCTGAGCTATATTCCTAGTCCTATCACACATAAGTATTTACAGTAAAATATATTCTATTTGTTATTTACTTTAAAGACCTCAACAAAAGAGAGGAGAAAGGGTTAAGTAAATACATGTGGTAAAACATTAATAATTTTAACATCTGTGTGAGGACATAGGCATTTGTTACAGTTTTTCTTATTTTTGTGTATATTCAAAAATTTTAAAATAAAATGTAAAAAAAAAATACAGATGGTTAGAAAGAACATAAAGTAGGAGGAAAAAACCTAACCACAATAAATAGAAAATCAAAGGACAGAAATAGATCTAATAAGGTCAACAATCTAAATAAATGTAAATGTACCTGTCTTACTAAAAGACTTTTGGATTAGAAGAAAATGGAAGAAACTGTAGCCATGTGGTACAAGACAGACAACTAAACTTAAATGGTATAGTAATGTTGAGAATAGAGACAGAAAAAGGTACGAGCAAACCTGACTGAAAGAAAGGTGACAGCCCAGCACAGGAGCACTCTCCTGTAATCTCTGCTATGCTGGAGGCTGAGAGAAGGACCACAAGTTTGAGCCCAGCCTGAGTAATTTAACAAGACCCCACCTCGAAATAAAAATAAAAAGAGCTAGGGATGTAGCTTAATGGAAGAGAACTTGCCTAGCATGTGCAAGATCCTAGGTTCAATATCCATAAAATTAAAAATAAAATAAAGGTGACATTCATATCTGATGAAATTAAACTCTAAAGCTAAAAGTGTTATTAAATTTAGCAAACAGTTGATTGCCTTCCCCATATCCATCTTCCCTTTCTTCTTCCATAGTAGAAGTCTGATTTTGTAGTTACAGTCTCTTTACTGTAGGACTTAGGGGAAGATGACTTCATCACCAACACGGGTAAACACTGAAAATTACTGAGATCCTCCACTTTTGTGACTCACTGAGAAATAAATGTCACCCCTGTCTGGCCAATGATAAGCAAAGGAAGGCTGCTGGAGGGCTTCTGGGAAAGATTTTCTCAAGGTTAAAGAGACACTGATAAAATGTGGTTCCTTTCTGCCCCTGGATATTGCTGTGTCTGAATGTGCTGCCTGCATGCCCATGGTGACCATGCCTGTGCAGCGAGGTGGCCAGAGAACAAAACAACACCCTGAGGATGGCAGGGTAGAGAAAGGAAAGGAATCAGGTTCCCTGATGATGTCATCAAGCTGCTAAAACAACAAACAAGCAGCCCTCCTTTATTCATCTAAGTCTTCTAAAAAGGAGATTCCAGGACAGGATTCAGTATGCGAGGATTTTACCAAGGAAATGAGAGAAAATGGGAGTCAGAAAGGCTGGTAGAGCCATTAGCCTGCAATGCAAGTTCAATCCTGAGGCAAGGATCAAAGAAGGAAGGTTGGATGAAAGGGCCCACAACTCTCTGGAGCCATCAAGGCCCATCTGCTTGCAGAGGGGTTCCATGTCTCTGGAAACAGGCTTACCTGCATCTCCTGTCCACACTCAGTAGCTGGTGGGAGCACCTGAGGGAAGGGTAGCCTTCCTGAAGATGCAGAGAGGATTTTCAGAGCAAAGCAGCAAAGGTTGTTGGTAGATCTTGTTCTCTGCAGTTAGAACTCTATGAGGGGCATTCTCCAGGCTGCCAGCCTCTCACTTCTCTATCCCTCCTCCTCTTTTCCATTGATTGATTGTGTAAGATATTAAGAGTCCCAATTGTTAAATTCAGAGGTATCCTGTTTACCTTAGATTCACCACACAGTATTAAAACAAGCAGGTCACAAAGAAAATACCTTAGAACAATTCCATCTCTGTTTTTGCTTGATAGTTTAGCATCAAAATATATTAAGGAAATGTTGACAAAACTATGAAAAGACAGCCACATATTGATAGTGGAATATTCTAACACCTCTCAGGGATTTACAGTTTTACCAAAAGCAATATTAGTAAAGACAGAGAAAAGCTAAATACCACCATTAACAAACTCCAATTATTCACAAGTATTCATTCTTTTTATTTGCAAATAAAAGATTTTAAAATAAAGTATACAATAGCAAGGTTTAGTAAATATCAAATAATCAATGTGCACTTTTTGCAGGTGTATAGAAGAAAAAGGAGTCCAATAATCTCTGAATAAAATTTATTCACATTTGTTGAGTTCTTGTAAAGAGTATATTGACAAATACAAATCAAAATACAAAATACATATGCAGTCTGACAAAGCAATGCAGCCATGCCTTGGTATTCAACTGCTTTGAAACAAGTGATGAATTGTGACCTGAAAGCTTTGTCCTAGTACACATCATTTGTTGGTACTCAACACACGTTAGAATTGTCTGTGTTGATTGCCTCATGACTTGCTCCCCTTTCCAGCCAAAACAATTTGTATGGTACAGTACTTGTTATTTTTGGTACTTGTGGTGCCTCTCATAACCAACTAAGGATGAATACCAAGGTACCATTGTATAGGTACACTCTGTAAACCATGATCTCCCACCATCCTGCTCCCAATCACAACTTTTCTCACCTCCAATGCTGCACCAGGGCAATTTTTAACTAACATTTGCTGTCAGTTTCATTATTCTAAGCCGCTGATGGTGAAGCTTTTAGAGTTTTCAGTGATTCAAGCGGCCCACTGCAGCACACATGACCTAGGTTTGTCACCACTGCTCTAACCAATGTTCTTATACTTCTTTTCCTTGATTCATCAACTTTTTAAAATTATCTACTAACTCCACAACTTACAAAACTAAAAAGTTTATTTAATATTTTTCCTACTTTCCTAAATCACTTTCAAGGTTGATAGATGGAACATATAAATAAGACAGATAAATGTATTTTAAATGTAGCATATATTCTCCCAATAATTATTAAATGGCTGACACTGTGCACATTTTATTTAAAAAGTATTTATTATTTCATTAATCTTAAGCAATAATCCTTGATCCTTGGTTTGAAGATGAAGGTTTTATCCTCCTCTTCCCTTTCCTCCCCTTCATCACCACAGTTACCAACATGTTAGAGGCCCTTATCCTGTACTCTCATATCATCAAGGTTTTTAAATAACACTTTTTCAACTACAACAAAAAAATGAATCTTCATACTTTTCTCATAAATGTACTTCTAAAGTTGTCTTCTAAAAGGAAGGCCTGATGACCCAAGGAGAGGGGAAAGGCCCCAGAATCATGGGCCTCTACTGTTACTGGTCCTGTGAGCATGGGTGCTCCCTTTTGTGGCCCCTTTTCTTCACTGGGAGATGAAGTACTGGGCCTCACCTGATTGTCTACAGCCTTTCAGCAACATAAAGAAAACTGAAAGTATAGAGCAAAATTATTTGATTCAAGTGCCTGAAAGGAAAGCACTCACACAGTTTAGAAAATAATTCTGAGCTGGAGTTAGGAATATGTCAACAGGTGCCCTTTATTCACACCAGTGGGCTTCAATGTGTTTCTGCTCCAGTGGTGTGCAGAGAACACGCATTTATTTGATTCTTTTAGTTAGAAAAATTAAAATGCAAATATATGTAAATTATGGACATTATAAATGAGAACAAGAAAGAAAAATAAAATCCTGATTACTGGTTGGCTACAGGGACATTAACAGAATCCTAAAATGAAACCCGAAAATCCATGCTTGGAGAACCACTGCCAAGTTAAATTCCCACTCTCGCCCCTGCATTTCTAAAGTCACCACCTGGATTCCTATCTCCAGTTAGTGTTCAATTCTCCTGGCTGCATTAACATTACATGTGTGTAGGAGGTACAGAATCTTAATCCATAAAATTCAAGTATGACAAAATTTACCATATTTTCTATATTTGATCTTACTTTCTACCTTAAACTCTATTTCATCTTTTGGCAGAAACTTAAACCCAATAGGTAAACTCATTCAAATCAGGATTTTAATCTCTTAACTGTAAGGCCTGAGGTTGCAACCAAATTCCAAGGACAAAGACAGAGCATAAGACTATATTGCTTAACACAAAAGCATGGGAAATGACCTTCAGTCATTATTAAAGATAATTTCATTAATCTTAAGCAATAATCCTTGATCCTTGGTTTGAAGATGAAGGTTTTATCCTCCTCATCCCTTCCTTCCCCTTCATCACCTCAGTACCAACATGTTAGAGGCCCTTATCTGCACAGATGGTCTCATCTGTTTACACTGACAACCATTGTGGTGTCCTGGTTTCCTCCTGCCCCTGATGGGCACTCATGTCCCCCATTATGTCTGCAGAGATGTACATGCCATCTGGCCCTGGTCAGTGATATTCTCCATGCCAGCCACTCTGCTGCCTCTCTCATCCCAGTGAAAGGCTTACACCAGTGTGGGCCTTTCTCAGTGATTTCTCTGGCCCTCTCAGCAGGTCTGTGAACACAATGTCAGAGTGTTCTTTCCTAATCCCAAAACATAAGAAACCTGAAGACCACTTCAAGCCCTCTCTGTGTGAGCACACAACAGCAGCATATCACGTTGCCACACAGTGAGGGGTGCTGAAAACTGTGACATGTGAGCTCCCATGCTCTTCTCTTGGAATGAAGCATGGGTCTTCCCTGCCTTTGGATCACTTTTCCTCCTGCTCTACCTCTCAGCAGTACCCAGTGCCCAAACCCTATTTTTCTTTTCTTTTCTTTCTTTCTTTCTTTTTTTTTTGTCAGTACTGGGGATTGGAGTATACAGTTTTCACACTGAGCCACATCCTCAGCCTTTTTTTGTTTTTGAGACAGGGTTTCAGTAAGTCAATAAACTGATTAGGCTGACAATCCTCCTGCCTCAGACTCCCAGAGTGCTGGGATTATAGACATGTACCACCATGCCCAGCTACATCCAACCCTCTTTGTTCTCTTCTTACTTTGGTCTCTTTCAGCCCATAAAGTCTTTATCTAGTTTGGTACCTGGAGTAGAAGGGAATCTTAAGTTGTGCTTCTGGCAATGGCAGAAGACTCCAATCAGACCAGTCCAACAGCAGGTAACACTATAAACTCTGAAGGCAATATGGAAAAATAGCTACCTGAAAACACTAGTGAGTATGTAAAAGCAAGAAACACTGCAGGCAAATTAGAACTTGAAGAAAGAGAATACTATGCCATTTTTAAGGTCTTTCACCTAAAGGCTTATTACAAAATGGGGTGGCTAAAATGCATATAAAAACTAATGGTGACTGGCTAGAAGAGCCAGAATTTGGTGCTACCACAGCAACTGGAAAGTAAGGAGGAAAACCTAGGAAAGAGGGTGCCAAACCCTTTGCATATAAACTCTACCTAAATCTCTGTCTGAGCCTCAAACTTTTCTTGCCTGGGGAAGTCTCAAGCAACTCAGCTAAGGTTAAAAGAATTGGGCAGACATTTCAGCTGCCGCCACAAGAAAAAGAGAATTGTGGGTTTTAATTAAACTCAGTTAATTGCTTAACGAAACAAAAATCAATAGTCTTCAGAAAACTATTGCAGAATAGTCAGAATCTCTATGTTGTGTTTTTCACAATGTCCAAAATGCAATCAGAACTACTAGACATATAAAGAGACCTTATTCAAGAGAACAGGCAATCAATGAAGACTGAACTAAAATGACCCAGAAGCCAGAAATACTACATAAGGATTTTAAAGTAGCCTCTGAAATAGGAACAGTCTGACTGTAAAAGACATAAAGGATCATTTTAGGAGATCATAATATTCTAAAGCTTGATATGCCCAGGGTCACTAAGGTATATGTATCTGTCAAAACTCTCTGAATATATACTTACGACATGAACATTTCATTACACCCAAATTTTATTGTTAAAAAAGAAACAAAATTGGACTCTAGTTAATAATATGCATGCCTAAGTGTTTAGGAGTGAAATGTGATATTATCAATTTAGAACCCTATTATAAAATAAAATAGAGATCTTGATATATTTATATCAATAAAATGAATACCGCAAAATTAAATTATGGAATCTAGGGAAAAGATATATAATTCTTTCAACCCTTCTGATTTTTTAGTTTTATAATAAAATGTTGAGAATAAAACACTTCATCTTGTTTAGGGAGTTGAGAAATCTCTTTTAGATCAAATTCCATTATGTAGAATAAGATAGTACTCCTAAAAGGTCCAAGCTTTTATATCCCTAAGAAGCTTGAATTTCTAATTCTAATTTAGGAAACATTTCTCTTTAAATTTCCAATGTAAGACTCCTTCTCTGGGAAAATGATTGACTTTGGGAACAAGAAAATATGGAGGGAATGAGAGTTAAAATCAGTGTGGGAAATACAGTAAGTTTCACATAATTATCCAGCAGCACATGTGGCAAGCACTTAGAATTGGTGTTTGGCATTTATCCTCTAAGAAAAGCTTTCCAAATATTATTGTCTCTTCCACTCAATACCACCATTTCCTGAAGTTAGGTAGAAGGGAAATTTTGTTGCAGTTTAGTGGCCTGTGTAGCATAACTTGCAATGGCTAAATTAAAATATTAGAGCAAAGCATAATGTGATAGAAAGAGCTCTGAGCAGAAATAAACACATAAAAGTTCTAGATTCATCACTGTCACCAACCTGTTATATAACTCGGCACGTCATTGGATTTCAGAGCTGGAAGTTCTTCTGGAAAATCTTTCCCCAAATCCTAGATTTGTAGGTAAAATAAGTGAGGCCTAGCAAGGTTAACATGTAGCCCAAGACCACACATCTTGCTATTGCTTGTGATTACAGTTTTCTCATTTATTTATTTAGCTGTTCATTTTAAGTAAACACTTGTTGAATTGTAGCAACTGTCACTGACCAAGTATAAGACAATTATGCTGCTCTGGAGGAATTCACAATCTAGGGAGGGAGGCAGAACTATAAAGAGATTTAACAATATAGTTAAATCATTGGCCCAAATGATGTATGAGCTAGTATTAGGATAGTTATTGTGGAAGAGTGGAAATTTTCCTACTACAGCCTGACCGCCAAGGCATCCTGATACTTATTCTTCTGACCAAAAAAACATAGCATTGTGCTAGAGTCTGGGTTCAAAATATCCCCCAAAGGCTTGTATGTTAAAGGCTTAGTTCCTGGAACCTATAAGCAGTGGGTCTGAGTGGGAGGTTTTAGATCATACAGTATTTGCCCTTAAAGGGAATGGTGGAACTTCAGTCTCTTCCTTTCTTTCTTCTCTCAGCTATGAGACAAACTATGCACTCCCACCATATGCTCCCTCACCACCGATCCAAAAATGCAGGGCCAACTGATCATGGTCTAAAGCCCCTGAAATTATAAGCAAAAATAAACTTTCTGTCTTCATAAGTTGACTATTTTAGGTATATTGTTACAATAACAGAAAATTGACTAATAAGACAAGCAGGTTGATTCTTAGCTATTTTTCTCTAAGTAAAATTGCAGAAACTTTTCCCAGAAAATTGGTCTCATATATACAAGTTCTAGATGTCTTTTACTTGCTCTCTTTGTTTATGAATTAAAGTATATTTTTTATACTTTTCTCAAAGAATAACAAGAAAATGCCTTTAATGGCAAAACTATGCATCTTAGTTACTTTTCTCATTGTGAGATAAAATACTCAATACCCAAAATTAAATGAGGAAAGGTTTATTGTAGCTCACAGTTTTTAGAGATTTCAGTTTGTAGTTGGTTGCTCCAACGCGGGGTGGCTTGGCAGAGGAGAAACAGTTCATGGCAGGAAGAAGGCAGCAAGACAGCAAGCAGCAAAGTAGCCAGGCAGCAAGCAGTGACAGCACCCATCTTTCTGATCCTCATATCCTATCCAGGCTACATGACCTTAGGATGGGTAACACTCATACGCAGTGTGTACCTTCCCATTATCCACACCAAGAACTATGCCAAACCAATCCATGGATTAATTTAGTAATCACACACCCTTGATCTGAGCATCACACATTTAATCACAGCATCACACACTCTAGATCCAGCCACCTCTAAAAAGCCCCACCTATGACCACATGAGGCTTTGGGGGGCACATCTAGACACAAACAATAACAATAAGAATATAGTGATTGAAAGGAACAGTGGGATCCATATTTCTACCAAAAGAAATATAATAAAAAGTTTAGAACCTCCTCCAGCCCTCTGGGTCAGAATACCTGTTAGGCCTAAAGAGGTTTCATATTCAGCATGTAAACTTTCTGAGGTAGGCGCCTCAGCTCTGTGGCCCAGAATATTTCAGGCAGTAGCCGAGAGCAAGGTGGTTAATTCTTTGACATTACTTCAGATGGGTCCCAGTTTCTTGGAATTTCTGGTTCATTGAAATGAAAAGACTTAAGGTAGTGTCTATCCCAGAGAAGAGAGAGTCCAGTGTTCTGCACACCAGAAAACAGAAGAAAAAGTATGCTTCTCTCTTATCAGAGAAGTTCAAGGAGAAAGCCAGTGAGCAGACTTGAAGGCTCGAAGTGAAACAGCAGGAAGGAGCACTGCCAAAGGAGCTGTCAGCTGGACTGAACATCTACTGACAGCAGCCATTGACATGGGGATCAGTATAAGGAATGTTGTAAATAGAAGTCATGGGGCATGGGGTGGGAAAATAAAGGACTGCTGGTAGGAAAGTTAAGAAAGTATGTCATCTTGGATATACACAACCCAAAAAATAAGCCCAAATCAAACTGAAATTACAGTCTGGAAAACAGGTACCTCCTGGGTCAAGATCAAAGAGCAAGAAAGAATGGATAAATGAAATGTCTATGTGTGATTAAGGATGCCCAAAATATATAGGGAAGTTCTGTATTATGATAAGGAGGGAAAGCTGGGAGCTAAAGATGTGAGTAAATGTAGGTATATTTGGAAAATGGAGAGAAAGTTAAAGAAAAACAGAGAAAAATGACTGGGGTAAATAAGAGGTATAGAATAAAAGAGAAGGTATGCCCTGCCAAGGTCACATACAAACTGCTTCAGGGGGATGGTCATACTAAGAGATCCACAGGTAGAAAGGATGGGAGGGGAACATAGCGAAAAAAACCCTAAAAATAAGCTTGATATGTTCATAACAGAAACCTGAGGCCATAGAAAATAGCCTAAAACCTGAGGGAAAATAAAAAGAAAGGAATCCAAAGTGTAAGGAACAGAAGCATGTTTAGAAACTTTCAAAATTTATAAAATAAGAAAATCACCATGAGCTCATAAATTTGAAAAACTGAGGAAACAGAGTAGTCAGTGTACAGTATTTAAATATTTATATGTCTGTGAAGCTCAAACCAGATCACGAATATAGAGACTAGCAAAATAGCAAACTAGCAAGAATATGTGTGTGTGTGTGTGTGTGTGTGTGTGTGTGTGTGTGTGTGTAAAATATCATTTTGGGATTGTGTGACTAACAATAATATGAATACAACAAACCCATTATCTATAGCTGCTGAAACATAACTACAGCACAGAAATTTAAGAAGAGCCTGTGATGTGTTTGCAGCACTTAGCACTAAAGTAAAGCTATTAGGTTGAGGCCAGACATGAGCTCATTCAAGAAGAAATTAAGCATCCCAAGGGATGGGGAACTCACCCATGGATGAGCAGCTGAAACTCACTCTCATCCCCAAAGGGGTAGTTGTTCAATGCAAGTATAGTTCATGAACTTCATGCCTCTTCTTTTGTAATATCTCAACCAACTTCACAGGTCATCTATGTTACCAGGTGCTAGATACTATTGTCTCCCAAGGTATTATTGTCTCCCAAGATATACTCACTTTTTTTCTTTTAGTTACTATCTCCCCCATATTTTACCATGGCATATGACTGACCAGCTCAAGTATACAATTCTCAGCCTCGCTTGCAGCTATACATGCCAGGTGACTATGTTCTGGCCAATGGCATAAGAGAAAAGGTAATCTTTGTAATATGCGGATTGTCCTTTTGTATTATTCCCTTTCCCACTGGCTAGAATGTGGCTGTAGTAGCAGGAGTCATTGCCTGCAGTAAGATGGAAAAATGCCTTAAGGACAGCAGAGCAACAAGTTAGGGGGAACCAGGGAAGCCACCATTACAGTCCTGTACTGCCTAGGTTCCAACTGTTACATGAGAAAAAAGAGTAAATATGTATCTTCTTTAAGTTACTGTTATTTGGGCCTTTGTTAACAGCCATAGTTATATCATAACTATAATAAATAGTATTTCTTATGTAAGGACTACATAAGTAGATATGAATATAATCCAAACTCAAATGTGCAAGAAATGTGAATTAATTTTTCATTATGTCAACTTAATCACTATTTCAAGTTCCTATCCGATTTGGTAGGTTTAAAAAAAAAAATCCAGTTGGGCTGGGGATATAGCTCAGTGGCTCAGCGCCTGCCTGGCAAGTGCAAGGTCCTGAGTTTGATCTCCAGTCAAAAAAATCCTGTCAAGCCAGAATTTTCTCAGCCAATCAGGACTGCCTTCACTTATTTACAGTTTCCTACTCTCCCTGGTCTCCTGAGAATATATACAAGATCCATGTGTGAGGAGTTGTGAACCTGGTCAGCATAAAGTTTTGCTGGCATCTCCTGAATTAAATTGTTTAGGTATGTGGTCCTGTAGTCCTCAGCTCCATTAGACACTGGTTGACCTTTCTACTTTTCCTAACCATGAGCCCCCTCCAGTAGTGGCCTTTTCTCAGTCATGTCCACACCACTGGTATCTTCACAGGAAAATAATATCTCACTCAGGTACAGTATTCAGATATTTCCTGCATCTCACTCAGGTACCTTCTCCAGATTTGTGCTTCAGACCTCTCTGCTAAGCCACCCCATGTGACTGCCTGATTCTCATTCTCTCATGGTTTAATAGTACAGGAAGACTTGCACCCTCCCACAGCAAAGAAAAAAGAAGCAAGGCTTAGAAAGCTAAGGACTTGATAACTGCTGTAACCATCTATCTGAGAGTAATGAATGCCTCTTAGCTACTATTATTCCATATTTTGCAAAAGACACTCTTCAGAATTTCAACAATATAATTCACCAGTCACCGTTCAGTGGGATTAAATATATATAGGCCAGTTAGGCCTTCCCTCTAGACACTTTATATATTGTAAATGACTCAATTATGTATTCATGTTGATTAAGACCCTACCTGGTACACTTTGGCTCTCCCAATGACCATGTAAATACCCTTATGTCCATGACAGTCATGCTTGGTTTTATGTGTTTGCTGACATAAAAAAATGTAGAAAATTTCCATTCACATTTCATTACTTCATCAAGAAATTCACCTGCTCTTCCACATGGGCTTGGCCTAAACATGCATTAATAGTACTAAAAAGAAAATAGAGACAGTCAGCTCTCTGACCTCTTCATCATGAATGACCTTTCCTTCTACTCTTCCTTGGTTGTCCCACACAGTTACACTATGAACTATGCCACTGTCAGCTCTCCTTCTCAAATTCCAGTTCTAAATTTGCCAAACAGCAGCCAAGATCTCACATTCATCCATAAGATTTTCTCAAGAATCCCTAAAGCTAAACTTTCTCAACCCAAAACACTTTCACTCTCCATTAGCTAATTATGCATTAGTTTTCCTTTTGTTCTCTTTCATTCTTAATGCTATGGCCCATCATAATCACTCCCTTGCTAATATGCTGATCTCTCTGGCTGTTCTTTGGCACCTTTGTCTAGGAGAACCCAGTCTTCTATGAATCCTACTCTATAGCTTCTCAGTCCCTTTGCCTGAGAAGCTGAATATTGTCAGAGAAAGCTGGCAGCTAAACTCACGGATTCAATAACATTTCTTGAATATCTACTATTTATCAGGCTCCATTCAAGCAATCTGAAGACAGTGGCAAAGAATACAAATGAGAGCTGCTCTCTGGAGTCTGTATTCTAAGGGGTAGGCCTCACTTGAAATTTAATTTTCTATTTATTTTTTGTTAAATTCTTTTATTGGTACATTGTAGGTATACAACACAATTACATTTCTCATTGGGAATTGTACCTTTACATAATGCATCTTGG
>NW_004624733.1:6958179-6977394 GCF_000247695.1 Heterocephalus glaber | reverse complement strand
ATATTGATCCTTCCTACCCAGGAGCAGGGGATGTCTCTCCATTTTCTGATATCATCTTCAATCTCTCTTTTCAGAGTGCTATAGTTTTCAGAGAAGAGATCAATTCAATGGAGACCATCAAGTGCATTTTTATGCATGTATGTGATACTGGAAAGTGAACTCAGAACCTAGCACTGAGCTACATCCCCAACACTTTTTATTTTTTTATTTTGAGACAGGATCTCACTAAGTTGCCTAGGTTTGCCTTGAACTTACAATCTTCCTACCTCAGCCTCCCAAGTAGCTGGGACTATAGGTATATGCCACTATGCCCAGCTTCATCAAAGAGCTTTCATCATAGTTGAAGTGCTGTGCTAATTAGCTTTCCATTATTATAACAAATACATGAGATAATAGATTTATTTTAAAAAGTTATATTTTGACTCACTGTTTGAGAAGTCCAGTGCATGATCAACTGGTCCCATTGTTCTTACTGTAGCATGTACTTTCAAGCTTTTTGCATGATTCTGTGGTTTGGATCTTGAATGTTATAGAAATGTCCATCGAGTCAAAATAAACCTTTTCTCAGTATAAGTTGATTATCTCAGGTATTTTATTATAATGATAGAAAGCTAACACATATAGTAACTCATTTAAACTTCACAATAATCTATTTTACCAATATGGGAACTGAGACATGAAAAGTGTAAATAATATTGCTCAAAGTCACATAGCCAAAAATTCTTGATGGAAGAATTTTAAGTGAGAAGCATTAATCCAGATTCTGAATTCTTAACTCCTACAGTCACCAATCTCTCATAAATATATAATCAAGTATTTCTATAAATATCAGACCAGTGGTCCTTAATTCTAATCACTAAGACATTTCAAAAGGGCATTCTGAGCTCTATTATAAAATCATAGATATTTAGATTTTCAAAGACCCCTAACAGTCATGTGGGGCAAGGTGTAAGCTCATCCAATTTACTGCAAAGAAATAAACTAAGATCAGAAAGCCACAGTGATAGGGGTGTGGTTTTTATCTAGGCAGGGTAAAGCTTTCCACCACCAGACTAGGCCTGTGAGAGGTACGCAGCATTTCTGCTTGCATTCCACTGGGGAAGGCTTTGTCACAGCCCAAACCCACTAGCAATGGATGCAGAGGAAGATAGTCCAACCTGCCTCCTGGGGACGGAAAGGAAGGCAGGTTTGAGTGCAAGGGCATTAGTGTTAGTGTGTTCATAAAACTCACTAAGAACTTCATGTAGGTGACCATACTTGACTCACATATCAACCTCTATTTTTCAAATGAAAAAAATGAGTTGTAGGTTTGGATATGTTTCCCAAAATCCTGTGCTTAGTAAAGGATAATGCTAGAATTTGAACTAAGCAAAGGAAAAGAATCGTGACTTCCAAGACCATCAGCCTGTGGAGGATAGGAATCTGAGCTTGTTTTTGAAGGGAAAATGTATCTAATCTGCCTCTTGATGATGCTAGGACTTGACTCTGGCTCCTAACTATAATATGCTGCTTCATTTTAGTGAGAGAAGAAAATCTACAGATCTATCCACCCAAGAAAATAAAAGAAATGCAGCAGGAAGCAAATGAAATCATCATTCTTTATTTTTAGATTATCATATCCTGTGCCCATTTAAAACCTATTAATTGTCTGAAAAACTCTGAGTACATCTTTATAAACTATGTTTCAAAAAAATACTTAGACTTGGGCCAGGGATTTAGCTCAGTGGTGCCGCTGACTGCCTCACAAGCGCTAGGTCCTGAGTTTGATCCCCAGTACCAATAAATAAATAAATAAATGCTTTTCCCAAGCTAGCATTCAAAAGAAATTTTTTTAAGAAAATAATACAATTCAGAAATTTTCACAGCACAGAAAGGCCACCTCTCTCTTTTTTTTTTTTTTTAACCTGTCTTACAAAACAGAAAATGAAAAAGCTAAATAGAAAATCATGGCTATATATTCTGGCTGACTCTAATGAAATAGTCTTTTGAAAAACAAATGGCAAGACAGGTCACAAACTCAGTTTATTAATATAGTCTACCACATTCTTGGAAAGTGTTCACATTTGTAGAGAAAAGACAAATTAACCATAAAGTAAATATTATTCCCATGGTTTAAGTTCAAGAAGAAAAAAATGAGCCAATGACCAATCCATTGAAAACACATAGACTCTAGATGTATTTAACAGTTGCAACAAACATGTAAATGATGCTGGAGAGTCCCAGGGCCTTGGCTGGCATGAGCCACTGCATAAAGGGCAATGATCCACAGACCAGTGAAAGCAGACACTGCACAATGACTCAAGGATAGAGAATAACCTGGGAAAAGTGTCCTACTCCCTCCAGTTTCGCTGGATTTGGGCAGAAAACACAGTTTTCTAAATCTGAAGAGGTGAATCATAGAGGACTGCCTGTCCAGGAACAGGGGATGACTTTCCATTTTCTGAAGTCCTTTTATATTTCCTTTTCAGGATAATATAGTTTTTGTGATGGAGGTCCTTTACTTCTTTAGTTAGGTTGATTCTAAGTATTTAATGTTTTTGAAGCTATTATAAATCAGATCCAATTTTTTTCTAAATTCTTTATTTGTATATTCATTGTTGGTGTACAGTGGAACATCATTGATGGTGGAACATTATTGATTTTTTAGTATTTATTTTGTATCCATAGAATTTTTTTGGTCTTCTATGTAAAGGATTGTATCACTTGTGAATAACGATAGTTTGACTTCTTCATTTCCTATATACATCCTTTTTATTTCTTTCTCTTTCCTGAATTCTGTGACTAATGTTTCAAATACTGTTTTAAACAGAAGTGATGAGAGAGGACATCCTTCTCTTGTTTCTAATTATGCAGAAAAAGGTTTCAGTGCTTCCTCATTTACTGTCATGTTGGCAGTGGGTCTGTCATAAATGACTTTTACCAGTTACAAGGTATTTCTATATGTATTTTCATCACTTTTTATCATGAACAGATGTTGGGATTTTGTCAAGGGCTTTTTCTGTGTCTATTGAGATGATCGTGTGATCTTTGTCCTTTATTTTATGTGATGTATTACATCTATTGATTCATGTATGTTGAACCATCCTTATGTCACTGGGATGAAGACAACTTGATCATGATGTATGATGTTTCCAATGCTTTGTTTTATACTGTTTGTTAAGGATTTTGCATCTATGTTCACTAAGGAGGTTGGTCTGCAGTGTTGTTGTTGTTATTGTTGTTGATGTTGTTGTTGTTGTTGTTGTTCAGTCCTTGTTTGGTTTTGATGTCTGGGTAATGCTACCTTTCAGGAATGTGCTTGGCACTACTCCTTCCCTTTCAATTTCATTGAAGAGGTTGAGAAGTACTGGGGTTAGATCTTCTCTGATGTTCTGATAGAATTCTGCACTGAATCCACCAGACAGTAGGCTCTTTTTTGTTGGTAGTTTTTATTACTTCCTGTATTTCATTACTTGTTATTGATCTACTCAGTTTTTATATCTTCTTAATTAAATTTTGGTAATGCATATGTGTATAGGAATTTCTCCATTTCTTCTAGATTCTCCAATTTATTGGAATATAAGTTTTGAAAGTACTTTCTAATAATCTTCTGGATTTTGGCAGTGTCAGTTGTAATATCACATTTTTCACTTCTAATTTCATTGATAGTAGTATTTTCCTCCTCCTCCTTGATAGGTTTGGTTAAAAGTTTATCAATCGTGTCTATCCTTTCAAAGAAAATGACTGATTAATTGATCTTTTGTATTTTTATCTCAATTTCATTACTTTCTACTCTGATCCTTATAATTTCTTTCCTCCTATTGATTTCAGATTGGATTTCTCCTGTTTTTATGGGCCTTGAGATGCATCACTAGGTTATGTATTTGGCATTTCTTGATACATGTTTGGATTCACAGCTATAAACTTGCCTCTGAGAACAACTTCTATTGTGTCTCATAGATTTTGGCATATTGTGCTTCCATTGTCATTTGCTTCTAGGAACTTTTTTCATATCTTCCCTGATTTCTTCTGTGCCACACTGATAATTCAGTAATGTATTGTTTAATGCCCATGTGTTTGTGGAACTGCTGTGGCTTCTTTTGTTGTGCATTTCTGTGTTCATTCTACTATGATCTGATAGTATGCAGCAAATTCTTTTAATTCTTTTGTATTTATTTAAGTATGCTTTGTGGCCTAAGATATGGTTTATTTTGGAAAAAAATCCCATGTGCTGCTGAGAAAAATGTGTATTTTATTGTTGGATTAAACACTCTGCATCTATCTGTTAAGTTCATTTATTCAATGGTATGGTTTAACTGATATTTGTTAATTTTTGTCTGGTTGACCTAATTGTGAGAGTGTTGAAGTCCTCTGCTACCACTGTATTGGTGGCTATCTGTTCTTTTATGTTCCGTGCTTTTTTTTTTTTTTATGAAGTTGACTGTACCAACATTTGGTGTACAGGTATAGATAGATACAGATAGATTTGTTATCTTCTCATGTGAATTGTTTCCTTTACCAGTAGGTAGTGGCCATCTTTGTATCATCTTTGTAGCTTGAAGTCTGCTGTGGCTAAAACCAAAAGAACTATTGCTGCGTGTTTTTATCCTCTAGTTCCATGGATTATCTTTTCCATTCTTTTCCCTTAAGTCTATGATCTTCCTTCCAGATGAGGTGTGTCTTCTGTAAGAAATACATGGGTGCATTTTGGTTTTTGATCCAAACTGCCAGGCTGTATCTTTTGAGTGGGAAATTAAAACCATTGATATTGACAGTTATTATTGTGAGGTGTTTACTGAATCCTGTCATTGCATTATTTTTCCTGTGATGATTCCTTTGTGGGGTTTTTTTCTTTTTATATAACTACTCTCCCAGTTAGATAAGTACTTCCCTTTGCATTATTTGGTGCTGGTGGCCTCCCCCTCTCGGTCTACATTCCCTTGAGTATATTCTGCAATGCTGGTTTAGTGGTCATGTATATTTCCTTAGGATTTCTTCATCATGGAAAGTCTACTTCTCTGTCAATTTTGTAGCCTAATTTTGCAGAATATAAAAGTCTGAGTTGATGACTGATTTCTTTTAGGCATTAAAAATTTTTGTCTCAGTGAGTGTGATGGTGCATGCCTGTAATCCTGAACCCAGGTGTCTGAGGAAGGAGGACTGCTGCAAGTTCAAGGCCAGCCTGGGCTACATAGTGAGCTCAAGGCCAGGCTGAATTACACAGTGAGACCTTGTCTCAAACACACACAAACACACACACACACACACACGTACACAAATGCTTTGTCCCAAGCTCTCCTGGCCTTTTTAGGTTTGTGCTGAGAAAGCTGATGTAATTCAAATAGGTTTGCCTTTATAAATAACTTGCTGCTTTTCTCCAAAAACTTTTTTTGTTCTCATTTTGTTGTTGTTGAATTTTTGGTTGAATTTCTGGAATTAATACAGAGTTCTTTTCTGGTTATAGCTTCTTGGAGTTCTGTTGCTATCCTTGAACGTTGAATCCTTTCCCTAGATTTGGAAATTTTTCGGCTATGATTTCAGTGAATAAATTTTTATCCTTTTTGTGTTGCCTTCTAATTTTCTCTTTATTCTTATAATTCAGGTATTTGGGGTTTTTTTAGTCATCTAGCAGCTGTTGGATCCAGATTACATGTTGTCTTGAGTTTATGATCTACTACATCCACCTTATCTTCAATTTGTGACACTCTATTCCTTATGTTGATTCAATCTGTCAGCCATGCTTTCTATTGAATTTTTCATATCTTGTATTTCTCTTTGCATTTTCTTCGTAATTTCTAATTCTTTACTAAACTGGTCATTTATTTCTTATATTGTCTTACTTAACTCAATTAGTTTATTGTTTGGTTTCTTAAGTCATTCAAACATTTTATTAGTGAAATCTTTTATTCACTAATAAAATCCTTTTTAAGTCTGCCAACCATCTAATGAAATTGCTTATATGTTTCACATAGAGCTCTTCAAACATTTTGACTTTTTAAAAAATTCTTTGCCTGTAATTTCCTCTGCTTCAGTGTCAGTGAGATCAGCTTCTGAGAGGCTAAGGGCTTTTGGAGGCATCTTGCTATCTTGTTTTCCCATATTTCTGTTGTTTTTATTGTGCAAGTTGAAAATCAGTTAAGGTAAAAAGACTCTATCCCTACTGTGTAGATCTCTTTGGTTAGAATCTCACTGGATGTGTCCCTGTGTTTGGTTATGTTTGGATGTTTATACCCATCTTCAGCCTCCTCAGTGTAGCATTTGAGTATCTTCTTAGTGTCCAATCTTTTCCTGGGGGCTTGATCTCCAGCACCAAACAAAAAGAAAATGAAAAAAGAAAATGAGCTGCAGTAATGAAAAAAGAAAATGAGAAAAAAGAAAATGAGCTGCAGTAATGTTGATGACACAAAGACAGACTAGATATTTGTATATAGTAAAAACCAATTAATAACAAGTACTATGCCACCATTGGTAATAGCAAAGAAATCAGCACTAATAGTAGAGTTGGAGGCAAAATGGATATCGACATACAATAAAAACCAAAAAAAGCTACAATTGTACCACCCTTATCAACAGAAAAGGGATCTATAATAGTAATATAGACACAAAAGCAAACCAAATGTTGGCATACAGTATCAACTAAATGCAACAATGACACCACCATGAACAATAGAGAAGAGTTCAGCAGTAGCACATTTAGTCAACTAAATATCTAAAAATTAATAAAGCTTAATTGTAACAATAATAAAATGGAGGGTATGGGGAAAGGGAAAAATGAAAGCAGTAAAATTTGAGAAAGAAAGAAAAGGAAGATGAGGAGGAGAGAAAAGTGAGGTGAAGAATTCAACTAAAGAATAAAAGAAAGTTAATAAAATTAGATAAGAGTAACAGAAAAATGAGAAAAATAAGGAAAAGAATAAAACAAAGAGTAAAAGAAAGGAAAACAAGAATAAAGAGACAAATGAGAAAAAATAAACAAAAATGAGTCAAAAAATTTCTCTCTGATTATGTAAAGGTGCAAATTTCCAATGATGAATGTCATTATATTGTATACCTAAAATGTACCAATGATTAGAATGAATAATTGATAATGTGAAATAGAAAGAAAAGGTCCAAAGGGGTAGGGGAAGTGGGAGGGACAGGGGAAAGGAAAAAAGGGAAAGGAAAAATTATGAGAAATGGAAAAAATGTTAACAAAGTCTTCGTAAATAGGGAAGGGAGGGCTGGAATGGGGAAAAAATAAGAACCAAGATGCATCATGTGAAGGTATAAGTTCCCAATGAGAAATGTAAATGTATTATATACCTAAAATGTACCAATAAAATGTACAAATGAATAAAAAAAAATTTCTCTGTGTTTGAGTAAATGGGTTTCTTTCCACGGATCATGAGTCACAAGTAGGACCGTAGGGCCTATTTTGTTTTATACGTGTGTGTGTGTGTGTGTGTGTGTGTGTGTGTGTGTGTGTACTGAGTTGTCCCCACCTTTCATTGTGTCCAGGGTCAAATAACAGTTTGGTTTCTGCCCTGGGACTGTAATCGTTCCAGTGGTTTTCAGTGTTCATGCCATTGTATGTGTTCCAAGTCAATGTATTTCCACCTAGCTCCACAGCCTACAGGCTTGTGAAATACTCGACTTGCTCCACAGATCCCTCTGTCTGTGCACCCCTGGGTATGGTAACTGTCCAAGCCAAGGCATATCCCTGATCACGTTGGCATATAGGGAAAGCAAACAGACCACTGAGCTCTGTGTGGGACCTGGGGGAGGGGACTATGACACAACAGCAGTCTGTGGGACTCAATCCCAGCTCTTTCAGACCCAACTCCAGAAAAAACTGGTTTCACACCAAGGAGGGCAACACCACTGTGTCCTTCCCAGAGTGGACTTGCCATTGCTTAAACTTCTTAGGGGTCTATGACTAGCCACACACTCTGCATACGGCCATCTCCCACCAAGTCATTGGTGATAGGCCCTAAAACTCCTGATGTGTAGTTGTTCTGTGACTTCTGATTCAAGTAGCTCAGTCTTAAACAATCAGACCCTTCCCAAAATGGCTCCAATGAATCATCCCCAAATACAGCAGGCACACTACAGATTTCTTCTCCAACTCAAGCTTGTCATGTGGAAGGAATTACTTTCAGAGTAAAATCCCACACTGAATTTGCAGTTTATGACAACCATGGGCTTTTCTTGAGGCTACAGCTGCCAATCTGTTCTTTCTACCTGAGTATGCCAACCCTCTCAGGCTTACCTTGTGTTTGTGAAGAAAGGTCCCCCTCCCAGAGAACAGGAGTTAGCATTCTTCCCTAAATTGTTGTTTTCTGGGTACAATATTTGGATTCCAGGTCCTGGAGGGGCTTGGGATATGCTGTCAGCCTTCACTCCATCATTTTATTCCTCAGATTTTGTAATTTTGAAAGAACATGTTAAATATGGGGAGATGATGGGAACGAAGCTTCCCACATAAATCCTTGTATTAAGCTAGTCCAGGATTTAAGAGTACTTGAGGGTCTTCCACTAATAAGAACCACTGTGGCATAATGGAAAATGTGCAGAATTTGGAGTCAGACTCCAGCCTTACAGCCACTAGCTGTGAGAGCCGTCTCACTGTCCTGTATAATGATACAGGAGAAAACTCCCAACCTCCTAGATGTCAGATACACTGAGTTCAGTTCTCCCAAAATAGAAGAATGAATTCTAAGGAACAAAAAAATTAAGAGTAGAAAAATTTCTTTGAGAGAGATAGCTCCTGGGAGACAGGAGGGGACCCAAAAGTGGATTGCCACAGAGCCCACTTCTCTGAGAATGTTTTATAGAGCAAAATCATGAGGTGGGTACAAAATCACAAGGTAGGTACAATGTGAGTCAAACTATGACCAACCAATACAATTACAAGTATAGCCACTTAGCTAATATTGATCCAATAGGGAAGCAGGTCACATAGCAAAGTTACATGGGAAGAACAAAGACATTTTTGGGAAGGGATGGGTCCAGAGGTTCTGGTCACCCACCTGGGTGACTAATGTCTATCTAGACTTTATTGGACCAGGTGATACCAATTGCAGTATAATCTCAAGTTATTGCTTATCCCTTGGGGAGTCATGTAGGCCTGGTTATTCCATCTCTATCTTGAGGCCTAGCTTTTGACAAGATGCGCCTCCACCCACAGTTGTGATGTGTTCTCATCTTCTGTACTGACTCCCTGGAGGTGCTAGCCCTGTCTGACTGCCTATAATATTTCTACCTAACTTAGCTGTCTATAATAATAACACCTTTGTCTAAGTTATCTTGAAGTGCATTTGAAAGAATCAAAGCAGATAGCATATCAAATATACACTAGAAGAAACAACGTATGTTCAAATTTAAGATAACTATAGATATATTTATAAATGTATAAGTACATAATAGCAAGAATTGCCTATGCAGAATAAAAACTTAAACAATATAAAACATTTATAGTATGACCTTTTAATAAAGAGAAATCTTCCTTCAGCTCACTCCAGAAGGGGAAAATGTATGCCATAATCTCAACCTTTAATAAACTGGACTTCTAAATCTGGTGACTAATTCATATGTAAATCACTGAAAACATCTGCTAGTTGTTTTAACTAAGTTTATGTTGATCACATTTCTAATTGTG
This sequence comes from Heterocephalus glaber, assembly GCF_000247695.1. Next base: position 6,967,778 of record NW_004624733.1, on the reverse strand, counting down.
GTTTCTTAGTAAGCCAGTTGACTCATACAAGCACATCAATAAACTGACCTCTATAGGAAGTAATTAGAAATCTTTTTGAGAATTCTTTTGATTGAAGACCCAAAGTTTCAAATGATCCTTTAGAAATCTCCTGGGGTATTGATTGCTTTGTAATGTCGTATAAATTGGTAAATCATTGTTTGCTCATTCAAGACCACCTGAGTGTGGCTGAGTAGAAACGACATCCCAAGGTGCTTTTTGAAGCTCCTTGGCAAAAAGGATTCCTGAGACAGCTTTATTTAAATGCACACAGAGTAGTTCCCTCATCTATAGTAGGTAGGTTCCAAGACTTCTGTGAATACTGGAAACCATACATAGTACCAAACCCTATACAGACTGTTTTTAGTATGACTGCATACCTAGGATAAAATCTGAATTATAAATTAGGCACAGTAAAAGGTTAATGATACCTAGAATAAAATTTGTAGCAAAATGAGTGTAACCAGAGAACATTAAGCCAAACACAGAAAGACAAATACTACATGTTCTCTCTCATAAGGAAGCCAAACAAGTGATCTGATAGTAGAATAGTGATTAATAGAGACTAAGAAAGGTAAAAGGAAGGGGAGAAGAAAGAGGTTGGATAATAGTTGCCAAAACACAGTTAGATAGGAGGAATAAGTTCTAGATTGGAGGAATAAGTTCTAGCACAGTAAGGTGACTATGCTTCACAATAATCTGATATACATTTTATGAAGAACTAAAAGAGGAGCTCAAAGGCTCGAAACAAAAATAGTGATAAGGAAAGGAAAATGTTAGTTATCTGATCTGATCAGTACATTCTGTACACTTGTATTGAAATTTCACCTGTACCCCATAAATATGTAGAATTACTATATGTTAATTAAAAATAAAAACTCAAAAGACTAACAACAAGTAATAATAAAATATAACAATATGTTATAAATAAAGATATGCAAAATGTTCTCTCTTTGTCTGATTTCTCTTTGGCATATCTGATTTGCCAACATCACTGCTCTTGCACTTTGGGGCTATTAATAAGTAAAATAAGGGTTACTTAAACACAAGCATTAGTATACCTCTACAGCTAATCTCATAACCAAGGTGGCTACTCAGTAACTAATGGGTGGGTAGCATATTTGGCTTGGATACACCAAAGGGATGCCTCACATCTTGGGTAGGATGGAGTAGGATGATATGAGATTTCATCGTGCCACTCAGAATGGAGAACAATTTAAAACTTAAGAATTATTTCCAGAATTTCCCATTAAGTATTTTTGGACTGCAGCTGACCAAGGTGATTGACACCATAGAAAGCAAAACCGTGGATAAGGGGAGACACTACAGAGAAGAGCCCATCCCCAGAAGGTCAGTCTTATGAAAACTGCCCAGAAGTAGGATGTTGCTGTGCAGCCACTAGTTAGCCATATGCCCTTGAGAAATTCACCACTTCTATGGCCTCTATTTTATCACCTATGAAGCAGGACACCTGGGTCTAGTTCTGTCCTTACACCTGGGTGATAGGGACCTGTTTAGGTCCCAGTCTGGATCTTCTTGTCCATACATTCTCCTCTCCCTTCTCCAGTGGGCTAGGGAGACACAGACAAGGAATCCTGCTTACCTGGGGCCTAATCCTGTTTTTAGTCATGTTCTAGACCCCAGGAACCCTCAGAGTCCCTGCTCAAGTGACCACAGTCCTGCTTGCAGGGCCATTTTAGACCTCTTTCTTGAACCCATTCTCCCAAAAGAAGTCCACACCCCACTGTGTGCATGCTGGGTTTGAAAGATGATCAAAGAACAACTGTTGTCCAAGACAATGGATGGAGTTTGCATGTGCAGGTTGGAGAATCCACACATGTCCTTGCACAACCCCTTGCAGTGCAGGACTAAGGGAAGAGAAGGAGTGATGCCTGAATGATGGCTCTCCCATACCACCACAATCTAGTGCTGAGCTTAGTCAGAGAATCCCAGGTTCAAATGTAGCTTTTCACTTTGCTGTGAAAGTGGTCTTGGTAAGCTGGGAGAACAAAATATTTTCCATAGAGCTGATTTGCATGAAATTATCATTTATAAAGACTGGGATAATTGGTATGTGGACCTCTAGGCTCCAGAAATATTAGAGCCATATCTATTAGAGCCATTCAAGATCATACTTCACTAATTCCTTCCAGCTCTAACTTGTTTAGAAAAAATAAAAAATTCTTGGACTAGAAGTTTTTCTGTTTAAGTCTTCAGTTTGTTCAAATGTCTCCTTGAGCAAATTGCTTAATTTTTCTAAGCTTTGTTTCTTCGCATATATAAAAAGAAGATAGTTTGTGATTATGAAATGAGATAATCTATTGAAAAATCTGACAGTTATTAGGTCCTCAAAGCATGCTAACTCTCTGGAGTGGAAGAAAATAAGACCTGGGGCCGGGGATAACAGCAGCTTACTCATATTTCCCCAAATATGAAAGCAGCCAAGAAGTCCTTCCAAAGGTGAACAGATAAGTATGAGCTATCAAAACATTTAAAAAAGGAAGAAACTTTAATGCATATAACTCATCAAAAGAAGCCAATCTGAAAAGGCTAGATATTGTAAGTTTCCAATTATTTGACATTCTGGAAAAAGCAAAACCAAAGGGACAGTAAAATGCAGTGGTTTTTAGGGATGAGGGAAAGGAGGGATAAATAGGAAGAGTACAGATTTGGGGGGGCGGTGAAACTATTCTATACAATGCTGTGATATTAAATTCACGTCATCAGATACTTTTCAGAAATCATAGAGTGAAACCTCATGTAAACTATGGCCTTTTGCCAATAATGATGTAACAATGCAGGGTCATCAACTCTAACAGATGTACCACTCAGTGGGGAAACTGACAATGGGGAGGCTGTACATGTGTGGGGACAAGAGTATATAAGAACTCTGCACTTCTGTTTGATTTTGCTATAAGCCTAAAGATAAAGAGTATTTTTTTAAAAAAGCAAAGTGAAGAAACTAAATCCTATCATGATGCACACACACTGCCCCTCATTTCTTCCTCAATAACAAAGCGCTTCTGCTAATAGAGATTATTCCAAAGATCAATAATAACACTTTTCTCTGAAATGAGGAAATTTAGCTCATCAAAAAAAGAGTCATTCAAATTATAAGGCAGATGTTCTTCCCCAGCTGTTTGCAGATAATCTCACTAGCAGTGCCAGACATGGAGTTCTAGAAATACAAAGATGCTAAAGCAGCAGTAACTCAGAGCACTTTACACCAAGGACTTTAACCCTTGGAGGATCAGAGGCTGTGCCATCACTAGATATGGAGGCATTCTTCAGTTATGAACTTGAGCCAAGAGAGTCGATATTTTTCCAGCAAATTTAGTAAGAAATCTTTGCGTACTATTTAAAATAATATGTGGTTTTGTTTGTTAAAGTCATAATCATAGACAATACTTTAAATAGTTAGGGCTACCGAAACTGTATTCAGGCCTGACAATCTTAGCACCCTTCAGGAATGAAGTGACTAATGCTCTGTGGAGAGTTTGGTGAGTGTAGAGGGAATAAAATTAACCAAGCCACTCCAGAGTTCTCTTCTGAGGAACTAGTGCTGTGGAATATTCCACCCTCCAAGTGTCCAGAACTGCAATATTGAAGGGAATCCCAATTCCCCCCAGCTATGTTGCTCCAGATGGTAAGAAATGAAATAATGTAATGGTTGTGTGAAACTCCCAGTGGCCTAGTACATCAGTGAGATGTGAGGAATGTCACAAGGCACAGAAGGGAAGGCTACCACCTCCTTTCTTATTTTGACTTCAGACAAAAAAAAATTGAAATAAACAGAGCTGAAATAAGTAAGCAATGACGCACCTAAACATCTCAGTTATATAGAAAGAAATCAGTTAAAGAAATGTAAAACTTCAACAATAATCCAGAAAATCAACTTAAAATAAAGTGCTTTTTTTCACTGACAAAATCTCTCAGCCTTTGCATAAGAAATAGTGCTTTTTAATGCTGAATTGTTGAGCTGATCCAGTGGAGGTGCTTTTCATCCTCTGAAGAAAGAAATGAAAATGTTGGCTGCTTGGAATGAAATTATGCCTGACAGGGAATAGGCCCTATGTGATAGCACGGATCCATAATAAACCATGTAAGAAACATGGCTCAGTTTCCCATCCCACTCAGCACTGGTCAAGTTTTTATTAATTGCCTATGTGGGGGCTTAGCCATTAAAGCATGGTACTGATCATTTGAAGGTGGTCCACAGAAAAGCAATGAAAATGATTAGAAAATATTCCCCCATAATGGAACTATGAAGAAAGGAGGTTTATTTAACCTAGAAAAGAAAAGCCTCAAGAGAAACATAGAAATTTTCTTTAAATAGATAAAGGAGATGAACATGATTACTTCTGATGATAACAATTTAAGAGATGATATTGCAGCAGAAAATAATTAAGTTAGATTTTAGGAGAACTTGGTAAGACCTGTGATCTACTAAAAATTGTAGAAGACCAGGAATAATTTTGTACAGATAAAGACTCCTCTAGCAATACCTTGTATCTTAGGGGGAAAATAGATGAAATAATTTTCTGGAAGTCTAGCTCTGAAATACAAAGTATTTTTAGGACAACTCAGTACTGACTCCAATATATCCTTAATATCAAGTCTACTAATGAACCACCACATTGGTATGGATCCCGAGGAATACAAAGCAGGTTCATCCCTTATATAAATGACATGTGTTAAAGTAAAGTAAATAACACTAGTCTAGGCAAAGCAAAAGAAAGTATACACTGTGCTGGTTTCTTAGAAATGCCCTAAAAATGACACTTAGGCCATGATTTTAAAAGTCCATCACTAGTCCTCCAACAAGCAAAGTATCTATTCAATCACTTCAGTTCATTCCATCATATCAGAAAAGCAAGCCCTTTAAGGTCAAAGATTTCAACATGACTCATCCTGAAAAAGATTTCTTCTTGAGTCTGCTACCTCATCTTACCTGAGTCTATGCCAACTGGCTAGCCCTTTTTTACCCATTCTCATCCCCCATCACAGTGGAAACAAAGTCTTAAAGGCAGACAAAGGGAAAGAACAGATGGTCCAAACAGAAAAATAGGAAGTAGAAGCTAGTAGAATAATACTCCAAAACTGTCAATACTCAACTAACTCTAAAAGCACCTTTTAAATAAACTAAAATGGAGCAAATCCACAATCAATAAAATCTCCCTGAAATTTATCAACAATATTTTTACAACATAATTAAATCTAGGCAGAACACAATGTAGTAAGTAATTAAAAGCCAGCTATTTTTGAGAGATCAAGCCTGGAATATCTGGGGACCACCTGCACATGGAAACGGCTAGACTAAGATTGATGATTGAAGATGGCAGAGCAGAGAGATGGAGGAGAAAGTCACCTGGAGTCTTACAGTAACCAGCCATTTCCTCTGGGTTTTTTGACCATGTGAGACAATAAATCATACATTTTATTTAACCCAAAGGAAAGAATGCAGAACATTAAATTATGTGTGAACTATGACAAAATGATTTATAAGAATGGGATATATAGAATAAAAATTGGAAAAGAATATAAATATAATAAAAATAATTTTGTTTGCTTTTTGGGTTTTAAAATCTTATTTGATGCCTTGAAGAAGAGAAAGAGGAGGAAAGTAAAAGGGGAAAGAGGAGAAGTAATATGATTAAAATGTCCAACATGGAAGAATGTAGATCTATATAGTGGTGATAAAGTAGAAAGAATAAAAACTATTGCTTATATTTGATGCTTCAGCAACAATGGACTGAGATACTATATTTATAGAGATGAGGAAACTAATGAGAAGTAGGTTTCGAGACCAAAATTAAGATTTAGAAATATGAAGTCTTTCCAACTGGAAAAGTGAAGTAAACAGGTATAAAGAGCTAAAATAAGGCCAGGATTGAATTTGGGAACTTGAAAGTACCACTGAATACAGTTTTTGAAGCCACTGGTAGAAGACATGAGCAGGAAGGAGGAAAGAAAGAAAGAAGGTACAGGACTCAGGTCTGAGTTTTGATAAATGCTCAACATTATGAGGACAGGCAAGGATGAAAGAGTGGGCTAGCACAGCAGAGGTGAGAAAGCTCCCCCAAAAGCTAGAAGGAAAGCCAGGAGAGAGCAGTGTAATCAAAACTAAGAGACAAACCGTGAGTGGCTTTAAAAACATGACCACAAATTCCTTGATTCTCTTCTTTTCAGGTACAGATTAATTTCCTTATCCTGAAGTGTGGGCTGGACTTAGTGACTCATTTAGAGAGAATAAAATTAAGCAGATTTAAAGCTATGACTTCAGAATACTGCATAGGTCATAAAATGTCACTACACTTTCTTTGTTGGTCATATTCTCTCTCTCTCTTTCTCTCTCTATCAATCACTCCAAGGGAAGTGAGCTACCATGTCTTAAGGAGAACCTGTGAAGAGGTCTACAAGGCAAAAATTGGAGGCCTCTAGTCTACAACTATGAACCTTCTTGAAAGTGGATCCCTCATCCCATCCAACCTCAGATACTCCAGCCCAATCTCCTGAAGAACCTAAGCCAAAGCCATCCAGCCAAGCCGGACTCCAATTCCTGCACATCAGAGACTGTGTGAGCTAACAAATGTCTGTTATCTGAAGTCACTAGATTTGGGGATAATTTGTTATACAGGAAAAGATAACAAACACAAGGATACTACAGTAAGGCAGAGGTGGGAAACTATGTCAATGTTACTGAGTGTCCACAGAGTCATGGGGCAGAAACAAGGTTAGGAATAGGTTAAATTGAAAGAAAAATGAAAATGTGAACAAAATGGACATTTTCTTTGAGAAGCCTAGCTTAGCAGGGAAGAGGAGAAAAAATATAATTTTATTTCTGCAACCCTCATAAATTTTACCTGGTCTGATTATTATTAACAAAATGTAGGTTAACAAGAGAAAAACAACTAATCTTTTGTGTGTAGTGGACATCGTGCAGGACAGGAGTCACTCTCTCAGAAGAGTAATTCTCTCTTAACTCAGGACTTTGGTGCCCTGTTTAAGTAGTATTTTAACAAAGAGCAATAACCCTAGGGAAAATAAGAAGAAGTAAACAGCTTCAGATTCCCCAAAGTGAGAAAACTGTGAGAAAGAAGTCCTGTTGGCACCATCTCCAAGCTGATAAAAACTCAGAGCTATCTCCAGCAAAGAAAGGACTTATGAGTTGTTTTGGGTGGGAAAGGGACAAGGGTGGCAGAAAGACCTTTTGTTTCTGTGACTCTGTGTCCTGCCATTAGGTAAATGGAGGACAAGGCAGAAACACATGCCCCTCCCCCCCACACACACACATACACACACACACACACACACTCGCTGCATGTTCAGGGTCTTTAGTTCATCAATTCTAAATATTTTAGTGAGAAATACTTTTGTTTCCTTCAGTAAGAAAGTAGAGAAGGGGAACAGTAAGCTAACAAAAGACCAAAAGGACAAGAGAATTAGCAAAGCCTTTATAGGTGAGAGGGGACTGGATCTGGACCAGAAATGAACAGGCTTGCTCATTGGGACAGAAGCACCTCTTCCTGAAGACAGGAGAAAGGCCAAAAAGACAAGTGCAGAAACAGGTAGCATCACTGATGGAGTTAGCAGTGCTCTCCAAAATAATAAGGTGAGGTAAGGCTCACCCACAATCCCTGATAGGGGACCCCTGGCCTGGACTGCAGCACCTCAGCAACTGTGGGGCCATGGTGCACTGCAGCTCTCCACCAGAGGAAATAACCTTCTGGGAAATGACATCTAAACCAGGTAGCAAACATCTTCACTCTGACATTAATGGAATCCCTAATCCTTATGCCAATTCAGCAAATTAAATCTTGGAAAAGATACCAAACGTAGGATGGTGTGGGGCTGGGGGCTTGGGTTTTATACTTAACACATATTAGAATATACATTTCACTTTTATAATTTAAAATATTATTCAAAGCCATTAGAAAGACATCTTATTACATCTAAAACATGTTTTGCTTTAGGTAATATTCTAAATGACTGCTAGAACACTTAATGATTGCCGTAATTACTAGACATACAATTTTATAAACTCTATTGTTTCATTATATTTTGTCTTAAGTTGAATTTCCCTTTCCAGCACCACTCTTAATTGAGACAATCTTTTGCCTGAAATTCATCCTTGGTTTTTATACAAAGTGACCTCAGTAACTATTTCTGTTTAGCATTGGACTTAGACTTATAGCTGTCCCATCTTATCCATCATCATTGTGTCAGGATGATCAAATATCAGATCCACACATAATATTCAGTGAGCAGTTTGGAGCTGGTCCTAAAGCTAAGAATCCATTCCAAGAAGACGAGTTCATAGACTGTGGGTGGTGATACTTCTCAATTTGCAAAGGCCCTATTTACTTGCTTCAAGGGCTTAAGCATTTTGGACAGACTGGACTTCCATATATTACTTATGAACCTGTTGTCTCCACATGAACACAGGCTTTGGGTTCTGATCCAAGACTGGCAGGGGATGTTATTGGTGTTGGTGCCTCTTTCTAGGAGATACCAGGAACAGTGCCAAAAATTTCACTCTGAAAGGAAACACCTTTGCAGCTACATCATTAGTATGGTCTTTATCCATGAGAGCCTACACAAAGTAAAAGGTTAAGGATCATTCAATCCTGAAAAACTAAAAATGCATTCCAGAAGGCAGTCAAGTGTTGAATTTAGTTAAACGTCATAAACTATCCTGACTTTGTCTCTGTGAAGAGCAGAGATACAAATATCAGATCCATAAATCTCAAAGCTTGGTACCCAGAAGAATAGTGACAATGGCAGCACATGAAAATATGTGAGAAATTCAGATCTCTGCCCTGCCCAGACTTGCTGAATTAGAAACTCAGAGGTTGGGCCAAACACCTGTGTTGTAACAAGCATTCACCCTATTCCCAGTTGGCTCTAATGCTCACTAGAGTTTGAGAGCCACTGAATTAGATTTTGAGAGGAAATCAGTGGATCATCTTGTAATAGAAATACAAATGTAGTGAATTTGACTTGAGATTTTTAGGGAACCACTACTTGGAGAACAATTATGTTATCAAGGGCAGAATGGTATTGTTAACTTATTGTATAAATGAGAGAACTGAACAGGTGACTTCTTGATGGAGATTGTAGACTTAAGGAAAGATAACATAGTATTCTGGTGAGGAGATAAATAGTCATGATAATGGTGGGCATCTCCCAAGCCTCTCATTTGATGGGAAAGGATGAGTAATGGTTCTTCTTTCAGAAAGAGCAGACTTTGGCCCAGAACCTGGAAGGAAGCTCCCCCGCCACCATCCTAAGCTCCTAGGACAGAGAAGCTGAGCTGGTCCCAGCACCCAGAAGGAAGCTCCCCCGCTGCCATCCCAAGCTCCTAGGGCAGAGAAGATGAGCCTTACAGACACCAGAAGCACCTCCCTCCCCCAGTAGAAATGAGAAGATACATAAACAAGCCTCAAAAACAGACTTCTGGATCACCTACAGCAACCCCAAAGGGAAACAAGATGGAACAATCTGATACTCAACCACCTGGACTCTCTGAACTGGCAACAAAAGAGGATCTGGGAAAAATGAAATCAGAAATACTTACCCAG
>NW_004624733.1:6941140-6955474 GCF_000247695.1 Heterocephalus glaber | reverse complement strand
ATGAGAAAAGGAAAAAAATGGAAACAAAGTCTTTGCAAATAGGGAAGGGTGGAGGGGGTGAAGGGAGAGCAAGAGAAGGGGGGGAAAAAGAACCAAGATGCTCATGTAAAGGTACAAAATCCCAATGATGACTGTAACTGTATTTTATACCTAAAATGTACCAATAAACTTAATGGGAAAAAAAAAGAAAGAGCAGACTTTTAAAAACAACAGTAGTTATCACTGCTGGTGTGAAATATAAAAGGTAAAAATAAAGTAGTTCCAAAGAATACCAGCACTGACTAGTGATTTTGTTTTGTTTTTGCTATGGTTTGGATATAATTCATCCTCCAGAGTTTCATGGGCTAGAAACTTGGTCCTCAATATGGCAAAACGTCAAGAAGTGGTGGAACCTTAAGAATCGGAGCTGAGTAGAATGTAATTAGGTCACAGGGTCACTCTTGGAAGGGACTGACACTGTTCTTGCAGAACGCTAGTTGGTTCCTGAGAGAGTGGGTTGCTGTGTAGCAAGGCTACCTAACATGCTTGGCCATTCTGCATGCATGCAGTTCCCTTTCTGCTTCTCTGCCATGGGGTAACACAGCCAAGGGGGCTCTCCCCAGGAACTGAATGGACAAGTCCCCAACACTGAGTCAAGTGAAGCTGTTTTCTTTAAGTACTTGGCATCAGGAGTTTTGTTATTGCAACAGAAAACAGACTAATAGGATTTGGGGGGTTTTTGTTCCCTACTCAAGAGACACTGAGAAAAACACAATTTTTACTCAAATTTGAAAGGAGCCATGGAGAACAATCAAGGAGGAGGAATGAGCCATTTCTTGGGTCCTTCTGAATTGCACCTGCAGCACACAGGTTGAGCCACAACAGTAGTTAAAGGCGCAAAGGAGCATGTGAAGATTCCGAAACCAATTGACAAGAGGACCAGGCCTGGGCCCCTTTGTGACCCATTTTCCTGTTTTCCTGCTCTAAAAACCCATAAATATTTTTCTTTGTTATGTTATTTCTAAACTGTTCTTTAAAGTATAATGAGTATGTTAGATAATAAACAGCGCAAAACATGGAATTATGTCTTCCAGCATCAATAAGGAAAAGCACAACCTGTATTGATGCATTAGAACTATTACAAAGAGTCAAAAACTACACACACAAAAAAAGACCATCTCTTGGGAAAGTAAAAACTACCTGATATGTTGTGTTGGAATGTCCTGGTCAGTCCTCAGTTCACAAATGCTCAAATCTCTAATCCTTTCTATTTAGAAATTTTAAAAGTCCAGCACATTTTACTGCATTTTCCCTACTTTTCTTTAGCCTTTCAAAGACTGCCTGGCCTTGTGGGAGACCATCTTGAAACCACACTGAGCAGGCTTTAGATATTATTGATTTGTCTTATGAATTTGGCTATTGATTAAAATTATGAGTCACTCAAAGGCTTAACTAAGTGCGAATTGCTAATTCACCCTTCAGTTAGTTTATGGATACAGACTTTCCTATGCCAACAGTCACAACTGGGGTCTCAATGATCAATGAGGTTGTGATGTCTCTCATAGCAAGGAAACACTCCAGCTGAGGAATTAAAACTCTGTGCAGCCATTCTCCAAGATCAAATATTAGCTAAAGATAATGCAGGTGGCTTGTTAGCTGTGACCTGCAAAACAGCATAAGTGGCTTGTTAACTATGACCTCTCCTTTACAAGAATACATAATTACTCCCCTTTTGCATTATTTTTTATTTCTTGTTTTTTATATCTTTTTTTTCCATCCCCTGCTGTCCCCTCAGGCAGCTGGGAATCCCCCAGTAACTGGTTGGGCTATCAACCCAACATGGCCTCAGCATCCATGGTCTGGTCCTACTGGTTGAGATTAAATCACTTACTCTTATTCCTAATTGTAAATACATATTTGTCACCAACTTCCATTGTTTCGCTCCAATGTTTTTGGTTTTCCATGTTTTTTTTTTCTTTTTCAGTGTTAAGGATCAAACCCAGAGCCTCATGAGTATGATCACACACTCTACCACAGCGCTATACTTCTAGTCCCCCTCAGTCCAGTCTTCCCCAATCTTTCTGAGTTGGATCCTTTCCCATAAGTCTATCCAAAATGATCTGCCCTGAACTTGGAACAATTGTTGTCTGAGTAATTTATTTGACAGTGACTTGTGTGCTCATCACAGCACTTCTCTTCTCTCAGCAATTCCTTTATACTCTAGGGTATCACTCAGATAAGACCTTCAAGAACTCCAAACTGTTGATTATGTAATTTGTGTCTCACTATGTTTGTACCCACCTAATTTTTGGCTTTGTCCATTTGCAATAATTCTAAATATTGTGACATTTCATTCTAATATGCCCATTTAATCTGTTGTTTTAAATCAAGATGCCTGGATGAACCTTGGTGCTTCAGTTGCAATTAACACTGGATTAGGCACTGAGGCTACAAAGGTAAATGAAAGCCACCAAAGAAAGAATCCACCCAAAGCCAGCTCTGCTGCAAAAATATAGAAAGCATTATAGTTGATAAGAGAAAGTAAATCAAAAGTAGTTCCTAGAAGCTGTCTATGCAAAGTATTTTTGGTCAGGAAGACTGGAGGAAGGGAGCAGAAAGAGAAAACCAAGCAGAGTGAAGGGTCCTTGATGGTAGAGAAGAAGTAGTGATTAGGGAACCAGAGAGCAGCACGGCCAGGAGTTGAGCATCACCCTGGGTTCTGAGATCAGAAACAGCTACTCTTCCCTCTGTAAAACCAGCCTGTACTCCAGAGAAAATTCATGCTTGAATTATTGTGATAGCCAGTTAGCAGCTCCTCCTCTGGTTTCTATTTCTAGCTTATAGTAGGTTTAAAATGCAGCTGCAACACTAATTCCTAGTCCATCTCCCAGGATGCTCACATGAGTTTCACTTTCTAATAAACATTATTCTCATTTACTTTATAAAATGAGTTTCTATAATTGCCATGAAAGTACTTAAGTGACTCTAGCTTCATTCTGCTGTGAAGCCTAGGGGTAAGATCCTAATATGGTTCCTGTGAAAGATTTGCATCTGGGTTTAGAGATCTATCTAGTTATGTATCCGTTCCTGGGTGTGGGGCTATTTTTAGTTGGTTGCTGTTGTTGCTGTTGTTGTTGTTCTTGTTTTGCCAAGTAGAATAGAGCATTATCTAATACTGGGTGAAGTGTATCTTGTTTGATTCTCAAATGAAACACTACAATGTAATATCATTTCCATCCCTCTATATCCCCTGCTACCAGTGTGTCCAGAGCAACACTGATATAGAATATTCTAAATAAACCATGCAGGAAATAGGCAGACTATGAACTTCAGAAGTAGGTTGATCCTACTTTAATCTGCCCTATTGGATTCACTCATCCATTTATTATATATTTATTCAGTAATTAATGAGCATCTACCACATCCCAGAAATTTGGATGTGTGCTGGAGCAGTAATGATGGATGAGATGTACTCCCTCCTTGCCTTCATATCAGAACATGGTGGGCTCCTTGATGGCAGGCTGTACTGGAGATCTGAGAGCACAGAAGGGACCTGGGAGATAGGATCCCCAGAAGACATATCACCTGGGTTGAGCATAGAAGGAGGAATGGGAGCAAGACAGCACCCTAAAGATAGAAGGATGTGCCAGGTGTGGAGGGCAGAAAAGTGGAGACACTCCAAGTATTAGAGGGTGAAGAAATGCAAGAAGTTTGATGTGGCTGAGAAGTAATGGGTAAGAAAGAGTCTGGAAGAAAAGAGATAAAACAAGACTTTATTTATTATCCAATGTATCTGGAGCAAACAATGAGAACCATGAAAAACTATTTGGCAGAAGAGGAAAAAGCAGATCAACATTTTGTATTTAAAAGCTCAATTTCCCAAATGTGTAGAAAGGAATCAGAGATAAAAGGACACTCAGGGAAAGAAAGTTGGTTAGAAGGCTGTTTCCACAATCAACATTATAAGTGATAAGGACCTGAACTAAGGCTGTGGCAGTAGACACACAGAGGAGAGTCATGTGGGAGAAATTTAGGAATCACGGGAACCTGGAGACAAGTTCAACGTGAGGAGTAAGAAAAGAGAAGGGAAAGATGACTTCTGGGTTTCTGGGTCACACAGTGGTGTCACTCCTAGAAGATGGATTTTTAGAGACTGTGTATATTTTGGGAGAACAGTGAGTTCAGTTTGGGATGTATTAAATTTGAAGTGCCAATGACACAATCAACTTTAGGTGTCCAAAGTACACTGGAATAATTTTTCTGAAGTCCAGAACAGAGATGTGGGCATAATTCGCAGGTATGGAAACCATCAGCATCCAAGACATGAGGGAAGGCATGCAGCAGATGAAGTTGCTCAGAGAGGATGAAAGAAGAGAAAGCAGGAATAACCTGGGAAACATCAGTATTTAAGGGATGCTTAGAGGAAGAGGATGGCACAAAAGATCCCCTAAAGGAGTTTCTGGAGGGTATGAGTGGGAAATTTCTCTCAATAAAATGCGCATGAGACCATATACCCCACAGAGTTGTTCATGAATGAGATAATATATGAGTATAACCCAAATCCAATGTCCCTGAAAGGCCAAATGCATAACAGGTACACAATCAAAGGGAGTTTTCATCACTGGAAATGCTACCATTTATAATAAATGTTTTACCTGAAGTTTCCTTATGTGTTTAGGTAGATGTCTGCTTTTTATAACTTTTAACAGCAATAGATAAACTCAACACTTGTGGTTTAGTTTTAAAACATCTGAGATGAAAACTTCTAATTGAAAATGCAGCCAGACATGGTAGCGTACACCTGTAATCCCAGCACTTGGTAGGCTGTGGCAGGAGGATCGCCGCAAGTTTGAGGCCAGCCTGGGCTACACAGTGAATTCAAGGGCAGCAGTCTAAACTACATAGCGAAAACCTGTCTCAAAAAAAAACCCAAAAAATGAAAATGTACCTGTCTGTCCCATGTGATATAGCTGAATTTGAATTAAATCATTAAGAGCAGAAATTTCTAAATAAAAATATACAATTTAATAAGTTTACTCTTCTGTACTACGTGTGGTCAGGTCACAGAAACAACAAAATGAACATATAAGGGTGAGAATAAAATCTGGAAAAGGAAAAATGTAAAGGATAATAGCCACCTAAAGAGTGGCTAGAAGTAGCAAAGGAATTGTGTACACATGTGTGACTGAGGGGTTTTGGAAGACTCTCTGTTTGTTTGTTTGTTCATTTGTTTGTTTGTTTTGTGGTACTAAGAATTGAACCAACCTAGGGCCTCAGGCTGAACTATATCCCCAAACCTAGGGCCTCAGGCTGAACTATATCCCCAACCCTTTTTTATTTTCTATTTAGAGACAGTCTTGGGGCTGGGGATTTAGCTCAGTGGTTTCGCCACCTGCTGCACAAGCACAAGGACCTGAGTTTGATCCCCGGTACCAAAAAAAAAAAAAAAAAAAAATTTAGAGGCAGTCTTTCTAAGCCATTAAATTCCCCAGGTTGGTCTTGACTTGTGATCTCATGCTTCAGTCTCCCAGAGTGCTGATATTATAGGTGTGCACCACCATGCCTGGCAAGACTTTTATTTACTCTAAGGTATAGAGCACCAGATGAACAAGTGAATGTAACAGTTGGACATACATAGCCAACTGTGAGATCTCTACACCTGAGCTTCCTATAGGCATCTCACATTCAACCTGTAAACTAGATATTACTTTATTTCCTGAAAAAATTTCTCTTTCTTGATTCTCTAAGACACTTAATACTATTATCATCCTACCAAATGAAGACTGTGAACTCTGGTCCCTCTTCTTTCCCAAATCACCTTGCTTCATCTATGCTATATACTGATCATACTCCATTCATGACCTAAAGTCAGACTGGTCCCTCTAAAGCCCAAATATCCCACCTACTGATTCCCCTGATCAATGTCTCCAGTGGTTGCCTGTTGCCTCCGGAAAAATTCCGAACATCTCTCATGCCCCAAGAGACCCTCCACCATTTGAGCCCAACTTGCCCCAAATGAGGTCACTCATTCCTCAATCACACCAAAACTCTTGGTGCTCCCCGGAAACTCCATGCCATTTCTCACATCCCTGCCTTTGTTCCTTCTCACATATCTTCCAAGGCTCTGCCTCAAAAATACCTCTTCTCTGGAGATTTCCTGATCACCATTCCTCCTGTTGCCATAGGTAGAAAGGACCTTTCTCTCCACTGTACCTGTACTGTGCCTGCACTTCCTATCATAACACCTGCAGTATTCCACTGCAATTGCATGTATAAGTGTGTGACTTTTCTTCCTGGAGTATTAGCTCTTTGAAAGTAGAGCAGCTTAGCCACTTCCTTTTTATCCTTCAAATTAAGCACATTGCCAAGAATATAGTACATGCTTAATAAATGTTTTATTTTATCTCTTATTTATGTATTTGTAGTTATTTATTGTGTTAGGACTTTTCTTTGATGTCGTATATTCAGTAGTCTCTTGTAAATGGAGTTTGGATGAAGCAATTCTGGAGGACTGTCATCTCTCCTGGCAAGAATCTTGATTCTACACTTCATCATTGAAAGATGAAGATAAATCCACTTAGTGAAAGCCATCTAGTTTTACTGACCCCTTTTCTAGTTTTAAATTGCAATTTTATTAAAATTATAACAGGGTCAGGGATTTAGCTCAGTGGTTCTGCCACCTGCCTCGCAAGCTCAAGGACCCGAGTTTGATCCCTGGTGCCAAAAAAAATAATAATAAAATAAAATTATAACAATCTACAATATATGTAGGGGCAATTGAGGTTCTTTAGGAGTAAGTATAACAATAAATAGAAGAAAACTATAAAATTCTACTGAGAGATATAAAAGAAAATTTGGACTGCCTAGAAGTAAAATGGGCAACTAACATAAACACAAGAATCAGAAAAGTAAAGCTGCCCATATTCATATGTGAGAAGATATTCACTACGAATAGTAAAGTGATGTTAAAGCAATATACTCTGTTATTAATTCAGCAAGGGTTAAAAAGACTGATCACATGTGGTTTGGTCAAGGGTACAGAAACAATTTCACATACTGGTATTAGGAGGGGAAATCCCTATGGCATTATTGGAAAGAAACTGACAATAGTCTCAAAAAGTAAATACATTTTCACTCTGGTTTCTAGGAATTAGTCCTGTAGCAACACCTGTATGAATTCATAAAATACATGTATAGTACATGTTTAGCACATCACTGCTTAGGATTGGAAAAAGCCTGGAAATAACAATACACTCTTTGTATGGTGCTAGTTAAGTGACTTTTGGTGCATCCATGTAATGTAATCCCATATGTTCATTAGAAAGAATGAAATAAGTACATTCTGAGATAGAAACAAGGCCAATATAGTTCATTTATAAGAAGAAAATTAGAGGTAATTATATAAAATTGTTTCACTAAAAGTTAGAATGATAAATATTATGTATAAAATTTTACAGCTTCAGGCATTAGGGTACCACTTGCCTATTAACTGGGGGTTTTTTTCTTAAAATCATCCAGTGTTTTTTCAGTTCAACATAAAATCACTTCTGATATGCTTGAAAACAAATGCAGAGCATTAAAATAAAATATGGGGGCTGAGAGGTAGCTTGGTGGTAAAGTACATGATTAGGATGCAGGAGACCTCGGGTCCAATCCCCTACACCAATAAATAAATAAATATGTTCATACTTCCACCACCTAAAACCATCTCTCATGTGTCCCATTAGCATTTCGCACACCATGCTTTGAGAGCCAATGTGAAGCCTGGTGGAGAAACACCAATGGGGAGCCTCTCAAAATACTGACCTCACTGAGACCTTTGCCATGGAATAGACAGGATATTATAGAGAACTTTCATTTTCCCTATAGTAGATGTCTAGGGTATTTGAATTTTTGTAATGAGCACATAGTGTCTTTGTACTCAGGAATTAATAAATATTTATTCTGAGGTCTCTCTGACGTGGATTACCTGTCAGAGAAGCAAATATCACACTAACTAGACCTAAGAGGATGTGATGGAACTGCAAATGAATCACCTTTTAAATGAAGCCCACACTGTGCTCTGGCTGCAAGAGGACCACTGCTGACTAAATGTCAAAAGCAGGACTGCTCTGTAATCCTGAATGACGAACAGTTTCGTAGTGAAGTGACAGCCACATCAGTGTCCACAGCACCAGCACCTTTTCCATTCCCTGCCCCAGAAGTCACACATGGTGAGAATCTGCTGCCCAATACCAAACTGCTGCTTCCGAAGGAATGGAGGACTTACTTCTGCCCCTAGACAGCCACAAGCTTGAGTGCTCAGGGTGTCAAAAACAGAGCCTGTGCCAACTACAGACAGGAGAGAAGAGCTGAAGAGAGAAGGAGGAGTGGAAGGCATGGTGGACTGAGTCTGTACCGCACCTTGCCTCACTATACACAATGATTCTTCCACAGAGAAATCAAGACTGGCTTTCTGCACATAGGCAAACCCTTCCTCTCCACATGGACCACTCTGCTCTGTTCACTGCAGCTCTAACCTGAGCTACTACATTTGATAGCAATGACAAAGTGGGGGAGGAAGATATGTCAGCTCCTTTAACTCTGCTACCATCTAGAAATCTTATTCTACAGTACAAGTCTCAAAATATTGTATTATGTAAAAGCAACAGTCCTGGTCAAATTTCCCTTACACATAATGCAGCTAAAAAATTAGTAATGACCCACATTTATTTCCATGTCAGTTAAACTTTCCTTTATGTTATACAATTAGAGACCCACAAAGAATTGGTATAATACTGACAAGTGACCACAGATGATGAATGTGTGATAATAAAAACCATAGTGCCAAACACCTACAAAAGACTGGAAATTATAGTCATAACAGAGATGCTAAAATAAATTTTAATAATTGTTTGTTAAGCAACATGCTATGCCACTATTCTGTGAAATCTACTTCTCTGTAATATTGTAATTATTGAAGTACATAAGTCCTGAAATATGTGTGATAAGGATATGCCAAATTTTACAGAATAATTTCTATGAAAGTAAAAAAATAAGAAAATAAGTAATTAGAGTAAGAGAGTTTTATACAAATTGTTGTCATCATACAAAATTATTCCATAATTAAATTAACTTGACACTGTCATCCTTAAAATCAGATTCAAGACAAAATCAGTTCTTTCTCCAATGTGAAATAAAACATGGACCCCTTTCTGACTTACTACGCTACCAGAAGGCAGCATGCAGCTTCCAGGCAGCTCTGGTGCTGGGCTTTCGTGCTTTTAGAAATGAAAGTAAATCCTAAGAAGCAAACACATTTTTGCTCAGGGTTGCAAAATATTGCTGACTTAAAAAACCCCAGGCTTAAATTCACAGAATCAGAAACTGTGGAGATGGGGAAATCTGTATTTTAATAAGCTCTCCTAGTGATTCCAAGGCACATTAAGCTCGTTCTAGGGAAAGCAGTCCAAGGATGATCTCTAGTCTTTGTAGCCCATCCACCCCTCTCCTCTGTGTCTCTACCACAAGGAATTGGTGTGGGTTAGTCAGATGTGAGAACGTTGAGTGGGCAATGTTTGGTAGCAGATGGAGTCACTTTGCATGGAACACTCAGCTCCTAGGCATCTCATTGCTCTTTCTTGCATCTCTGTCTCTTAAATTGTGAAGCCAGGAAAGATCAAGCTCTCCTCAGTCCTGCTGCCAGCACTCTCTTTTAGATGTTTGCACTCCTCTCTGCAGGAGACAGAGATTTTGGCTAGACCAAGAACTCAAAAAGCCTATACATCAAGAGAAATGTAATCGTTATTGTTATAACTTGTGTATAGATGTCCCTCAGAGCCTCATGCAGTCATAGGTGAGGTTTTTCCTGAGGTGACTGGATCTAGAATGTGTGATTCTGGGATTAAGTGTGTGATGCTGGGATCAAGGGTGATTACTAAATTAGTCCACTGATTGGTTTGGCACAGTTCTGGGTATGGTTAATGGGTAGGCCCACCTTGGGTGTAAATGTTACCTATCCTAAGGGCATGTAGCCTGGCTGGAATATAAGGGACAGAAAGAAGACTGTTGTGGTTGCTTGCTGCTTCATTGTTTTGCAGCCTTCTGCCTGCTGTAAACTGTTTCTCCTCTTCGATGCCCCTCTACCATACTGCCCTGCCTTGGAGCAAGCCAACTATGGACTGAAATCTCTATAAACTGTCAGTCAAATAGACCTTTCCTCCTTTAACTTTTGTTGTCAGGTAATTTTGTCTCAGCAACAAGAAAAATAACTAAGAAAATTATGTGCTACACACATGTACCAATAGAAAAAAAGCCTGTTACACTAAAGATATTATATAATTCCCTTCTACAACATTGACTAAATTTTATAAATCAAACAAAATGTATTATGTGTTTATATCAGAAGTATCTTTCTGTATTTTTGTAGGGCTATTCAAATTGCCAACTTTCTTCTCTACTCCAGCTTTGCAGATGCATCTACATAACCTTGCCATAAGGTAACTTAGCCTGGCCCAGCAGAGGAGATCTGGGGCTCTTGGGCAATTCCACCCTGCAGACTCACTCTCCAGCTCAGGTAATGTGTCTGGAATGGTTCTGCTTTGTAGCAATGTTGAATGAAGATTTAGGAGTGAGTTATCAGGACGATAGCAGACAATGTTCACTAGCATTAGAAAGATGAGCTCCAAGTAATACTGCCCAACTTGCTGAAAGTTGGGATCTATGTCTAAAGCTCTCACAAAGAGTAAAGCAGTACTTTGCTTTCTATTGGCAGATCATTACCTTCTTGTGTATTATATTCATTTTCTCAACAACTAAATGGGGAAAGCAATGAATTATAGATCTCCTCCACCCTCTCCTCTTTTTGCTGCTGTTGATTGAACACGGGGTTTCACACATGCTAATCCCATGCTTTCCACTAAACTATGCCCTGACTTATGATTATGGACATTCTTGGATCCTATCACATGGTTCTAATTTATATATATAAACTATATAAGCCCAAGGGATCATCCTGACAACCCTTACAAAAACCACAATTTTCACAGTGTCAAAGGTGGAAACCTAATGACTTCCACATATCCCACTCACCATAGTAACAATAAGCTGTGATGTGTTCTGCTTCTCTATGTAAGTGCTTTATCATTTTTTTTTTTGGTTTTTATGAGACAGGGTCTTACTATATAGTTCAGGCTGGCTTCGAACTCACTATGTAGCCCAGGCTAGCCTTGAACTCGTAGAGATCTTCCTACCTCAGCCTCCGAAGTGCTGAGATTACAGGCATGCACCACCACCCCTGGCTATCATTATTTACTGTAGCTACAAGAAAGACACTTATCTTCTTGAGCTACTTGGCTGAGCCATGGCAGCCATGGTGCTTGCTCTGTACAGAGCCAGAACAACTCTTGAAAGTCAGTGGAATATTCATTCATAGCTAATCCACTGAGCAGCTTCCTAAAAGAGGTGCCTCTCCTCATCAGGCCTCTGCCACAAGGTGCCCAGTAAAGCCACAGCAAGGACAAGTCAGTCACAGGAGTGTGTCCAGTGTGCCTGTGGGCATTTCTCCCATTCTGGGGCCTTTCCTCCCTCATAAATGGGACAGGCTCTGAGGCAGAAGAGATGACTGATAAGGTTTACAATAATTGGCTATGAGCCCAGAGGCTGTTGGTTTCTCCATTGCTTTAGCTGAAGGATTTTAGAAAGATTCTTTCAGGCCACTCACTGCCATCTGGTGCTGCATAATAATAGCAAGCATCCAAATAAATGATTATTTGAATTTTGTACAAAGACATCAAAGCTCAAATCCTGATCTGGATAGGAGAGGGGAAGGAAGAATAAACTTGCTCTCTTTGGCAGCTGACAGAGTATCATTTAAAAAGACAATGATATATGATAACCTTAAAAACAAGAAGTTCAGAAATCCAACACTTCTATTCCCTGAAGTGTGCTTGACTTTGTTCTTCTGCATGTGTTGGCCTCCTCCTTCAGCTAGTAGCAAGATAGCCATGAATGGTCTAGCCTCCAATCCAGATGCAGTAAAGTCCAGAGGCAGGAAAATATTACCTCTCCTGGTGTCTCCTACTTAGGAGTAAGGAAACATCTCCCAGGAGCTTCCCTTCCTCTAGAAATCTCCCCTCACATTTCACTAACGAGACCCTGGAAATCTCCCTTCAGACCTGGGTTATAGCTTTGTACTTAAAGCAGCCACTGGAAAGGAGAGTGGGATTCATTTATTGAAGACTAACTAGGACCCATTGCTGAGGCTAGAAGTCGAGACTGCTTCCTGAAGCATGTGGACTGAGAGTGAGAGGGGCGCCAGAACACATGCAAGAATCTGTTAGGAAGGAAAAAGGAGGGCAAGGCTGCTGGATAGGCTACTAGCAGTACCTGCCATAGGGATTCATCAGTTGTACTGATGTCAGTAGAAATATATTCTAAATTCAGAACATATATTCAATTCAGAGCTCACTTCTAAGGAAGGTTTGCAACTCAGAAATGTGAGTTTTCACATCAAATATTCCTGAGCAGATTATTAAAGAGCACATGCAGACCTTCCTGCATTAGGACCTGCAGCACTGACCCCTCCGAGGCAGTTGCTGCTTCTTCAAGGCCTCCAGCAGCAGCCTGTGATGGTGCCCACCAGGTAAGTCATATAAAAACAATGGTTGGCACTAAACAAGAGATGTTTAGTGCCACAAAATGCAGCCAGAGAGTCCAGCTGCTGCCTAATAAACTTTAAAAGGCTGAAGTGTCCTGAGAAATCCTGGAGGTAAACACTGGGTGCTCTGAGTAGAAGTTTCAAGGAAGCAACTCTCAGCTCAGTATGAAATAGAGATTGCTGACAAATAGAATTTCCTGACAACAGCTTCAACTCCATGTAAGGCTAGGAGCTCACCATCATGAAAAGAAGTAAGTCTAATGATGAGGACACCTTACCCAGGAGCTTACTCCAAGGCCTTTTTTATTATTGTTTAATATTACTGAGTCAAGGCCTTTTAGTGAAAATATAACATTATTCCTACCAGTAATGATATTATGCTAGTAACTTATATTGCTCAATGAACACTGAATTTTCCTATGTAACATACATTTATTTAAAGGTTCCTAGGGCTGGGGATTTAGCTCAGTGGCACCACACCTGTCTCGGAAATGTAAGGTCCTGAATTTGATCCCCCATACTGAAAAAAGAACAATAAAGTTTCCCAGGTTTGAAAAATGTTTGCCACTAAAAATCTTATAACCTGGATGCTTCTAAGCATTAATGAAGTTAGAACACGAATTCATTTCCTCTCTGTGAGTAAGGTGCAAAGGAATGGCCAAAACCAAACTCATTTCCCTCAAAGTCAGTGCCTACTCTTGACTCCCCTGTCTCACTCACCCACAGCTGAGGCTTCAGAGCCAGTGCTTCTTTCCCAGCCCGTGCATCCACACCCAAACTGTTAGCAAGTTCTTCGAATTTGGCCTCCAGATTGCCTCTTGCATTCATCACTTCCTCCCATTCTGACTGCCTCCTACACTGGTTATCTATTATCTTTGTTTTTAAAACTTCTCCAATAAATCCTTAATTTCTTACTGTGACTCAAATGCAGACAACACACTGTGGGCAGCATGAACTTTCTGAAGTGCAACTCCAAACACATTACTCATAGAGTTCCACCAAATGAGCACAGCCAAAACTCCAGAGAGCTACATTACTCAAGAATAGCAGGGCCTATGTATTACCCCCCACCTCCACAGTAAAGGGAGCTCAGTGTGATTTCAGAATTTCTGTCAACAAGTGACACTGTAGGTCTTCCATTCTTTCCTCTTTCAAATGGGAATATAAAATGCCTCCACAATTACACGTAGGGGGACAGAGCAAATATCTTCTCTCTTTGGTTCATAGGACCAAGAAGTCAGCTTGAACTAATAGAAACTGCTGTGAATTACCTGAAGATCCTGGACACCAAACTGAGTAGAATAACTGGGTTTGTCTTTACCTCACCTAGGGACATTGAGTGTGTGTTCTATTGTGAAAAGATCACTGGAAGAGAAGAGGGAACAGAGACAATTTCATGTATTGCCCAAATCTCATTTCAAGTCCTTTTTCCTGAGTATGTAGGAAGACCACACTTCCTAGCATCCCCTATGCCATATGACTGGGTTCTAGAAAATAAGATGTTTGCAGCAATAAAGTAGGACACTTCCAACTCCGGCTTTTTTTTTTTTTTTGGTACCAGGGATCGAACCTGGGTCCTTGTGCTTGCAAGGCAGGCAGCAGAACCACTGAGCTAAATCCCTGGCCCTCAACTCCGCTTTTAAAAACAAATTGCATGCAGTCTATCAACTGGAAACTAGATAAAGAAGATGTGGGTTTTTTCATAAAATGGAGTACTA
>NW_004624733.1:6909070-6941040 GCF_000247695.1 Heterocephalus glaber | reverse complement strand
ATGCATATTGAGGCCATACTCTTAAGTGAAATAAATAGGACACACGTGTAAATACCGAATAGTTTCTCTAGTGTAAGAAACTGAAAGTGTAAATAAAGATTAAAATGATTAAAACAAATAACTGATAATTTGAAATAGGAAAAGGTCCAAAGGTGTAGGGTTGGTGGGAGAGGAAGGGGAAAGGAAAGAAGCGAAAGGAAAAATTATGAGAAAAGAAAAAAAATGGAAATGAAATCTATGTAATTAGGGAAGGGTGGAGGGGGTGAAGGGCGCACAGGGATTGGGGAAAAAAATAAGAACCAAGATTCATCATGTATAGGTACAAGCACCTAATGATAAATGTAAATGTCTTGTATACCTAAAATGTACCAATAAAGAATAAAAAAAAATTGCATGGCCCTCTACTACATTTTTCTCTGTGAGCAGCAACTAAGATTGTTCCAGCTAGTAAAGTCACAAGTTTAAGGCACCTCCATCAGCCTCATTCTCTCACTGACTACAAGGAACAGAAGCCCCCTCCCCACATTTACCCTTGTCAGATACATACTGCAGTTGAGAAACCTTTTGATATTTTACAATAATCGGCATCCCAAGATTAATCTAGCTCGTGCTGACTTGTCCACACAGTACTCTGTCCCCAACAGGATACCTCATAAAGTACACTTTGGAGAAAAAAAATCCAAAAGAAAGAGTATGGTTGTAACAATGCAAATCCATCCAACCTTCAGAAAAATTCTACTCGAAAGTATCAGAGTCTTCTTACTATTGAAAGTTAGCCCATGTTCATTATCATGTGCACATTTTACTATAATCAGCAAAAACTGATGTTCTTGGGCAAAAATAAATTTCACCAAAATTTACTTATTTTATCAAATATGAAAAATGAGAGGACATCTTTTCTCTTAAACATCAGAGAAAGTTTTTATTTTCTTAATAACAAAAAAGTTAGCTCAAACTAAAAAAAATTAAGCAGCCCTACTTTGAAACTACAAAGTTGCAACTCAAAATAAAGAGGCAAGTTCACATGGTAAGTTGTCTTAATATATAAATAAAGTGGAAAATGAAAGACAATAGGAAAAAAGAGATAAAAAAGTTATTGCAATCCAGCATGGACAATGTATCTAAAATTGTCTTATGTGTTTAGTATAATTGTCTTATGTGTTTATATGCTTTTTTTCTGGCCTGTTAGTCTGGTTGTTAATCTGTATGTATGATAATTAACTTTATAAGAACTTATAAGATAAGTATATGTGGTGCTGACAAAAAAGGAGTGATGAAGAAGGGAAAAAAGAAACAATAAAATAAATTTTTTAAAAAATAAAGAGAAATCCATAAAATAGAGAGAAAGGCAGAAATTGAGGAAAAGAGGGCACACAGTTGTCGGAGGATAAGCAGAGACATCCCTTGTCAACATCTCTCAAAGTCAACCAGAAAAGGAAACAATAAACCAATGAGAAAAGCTTATGAACTTAGCTGGGCAGTGATGTAACCTGGATCTAATGTTCTGTGAGACACTACCACCTTGGAGTTTTGTTTATGTCTTATCAGGAAACTACTTGGTAGAACCACAGAATTTGTGAGTAGGAAGATCCCAAATGCCATTCCCATACCTGCTGAACACAAGAATCTTCCTAAATTTCCCTGAGACATTCCTCTGGAACTGGAAAATGGACATCATAGCATCACTAAACTGGGGAAAGTAGGAGCCAAAGTAAAGTTGATGACACCAGGTTGGTGCCCAGGGCAGGGTTGGAATCCCAAGAAGATGGGACAGCAGCATACAACTGCATTTCCTTTCACCAAAGGGGCTTCTCAGCAAAGTCCTGGGCCATCAAATTTTCAAGATCATCCTGGGAAGCAGAAGAGGGACATGGTCAAAAGGGACAGGTAATACAGAGAAATGGAAAGTTTACCAACCAAATTCACTGAAAAGTGAAATACAAGATTGTAGAAAATTAGGTGTAGGGCAGGAGATGCTCCCATAAAAGAGAAAAGTCTTTAAGTTTTAGCTATTATTTATGATCTTCAGTAATCTTCAGAGATCCATCTTTGGCTGTCTGCTCTCCTCACTCTACAGCCTCTGTGAGGACCACATCTACCTATCTTCGCTCCACTGCCAAACCTCAACTCTCCTTAGCAACAGCAAGAGTCTACAATTATGAAACCAATTCACAGAGTCTACCCCATTGGGAGAAAGATGTCTACATTCTCCCCATATTCAGGCTTCATCCCATGCAATAATGATCATCAGAGAGAAAGAAAGATGGCATAACAGATACACAAAAACAACTTTACCTGATGTCAAGTCATCAAGAGACAAGACAGATGACACCACCTAAGGAATTTTGAGCATGAAAGCTCAAACCCCCACTTCTGTTCCAAGGTCATAGTGTCTGTGATGTCACCCTGTCTGCACCTCACCACTCTCTCAAATTCCTCTCCAGACTCTTCTCCAAGATGGAGCCAACTGAACCAAATGTTGTCCTTTCCTAATTACTGTTTACTTTCTTTACAGTTGATTTGTTTCATTCTAATATCTTTGTAACAGTAAGGGATATCTAACCCTCATAACCAGGAGCCCAGCAGGTATCATCTGCTTTATACTGAGACCTCTGTCCTATCTGGCCCTACCTCAAATGTGTTTATTATTTATCTTACCCTTAGGGTCACAAGAATTCAAATGTTACTCAGCCTCCTCTTCATTATCTTGATAAACTGAAGATTTCTACATAACTTTAATAATTTTAAGTACTAAAGGCTATATAAGATTAACTCCTCCTTTTTACACAGCCTCTCACCAAGTTCCAAATGGTAACACACAGATCCACATTCTACTATGGGCTCTATTCTAATAAAACTGATGTCATCCTTCTCTTTATCAGAATCAATCATTCTCCCTGAGCAATCTCATCCAAGCACAGTTCCACAATTGTCTTTAAGTGGATGACTTCCAAGTCTTTATCTGCAGTGCAGATCTTTCTTCTAAATGCCAGCCCATATTCTCAGCTATTTATCTGACATGTCCCTGAGCCACCTCACTTAGCTCAGATTCCCTGGGAAGTAGACTCTGAGTTGGAAACTTGGATGTGGGTGGTTTATGGGGTGCTTTGGGGAGCAGTACTTGTGAGGGGGTGAAGGCTGCAGGATGGGACCAGTAGAGAGAGTGACAGTGATGCAGCCCAGCAGAAGTTCAATCGATCCCACAGGGAGCTGGGGTGACTCTTCAGATCTGTGCCCAACTGGACCAATGTGGCTCAGAGTCTGTACCCCCCATTCCCCAGCCCTTAGCTATAGGCTGCTCCCAAGGAAAAGCATAATATTAAGTGAGACAGCTCCTATGGTCAACAGCAATTCCCAGGGAGGAATCCATTCATCACAGCCAACTTCCCCAGCAGGGGAGGAATGAGTAGCTAGCAGCCTTAGCTCCTCCTGATGATCAGATCCCATCACTCCTGCCAGAATGCTTACTAGTCTCACACTGACCTAACTAAATGAGAGCCATAGCTTAAAGACCAGTAGAGACTTGTATTTCCTGATAGAAACATGCCTTTCTGTAACCAGGACTTCTAAACTCTTGAAGCCTAGAGTTGTAGAAATAAAATGTAGCTTCCTCAAATAGACTATTGGGAATGTTAGCAAGAGATATCACCTTCTATTTCTACCCCCTCAATTTCCAGACCTATGTAGTCTACTGTCTGGGGACATAGCACCATATACTGATTGTTGAGTTATGATGGACATCCTTCCCTGAAGGATAATATCCATATTGCAAGGTATTATTTCCAAATTAGTGCCACAGCTGTGTTTGTGAAAGGCCTTTCCATTGTTCACTGGCTATCATGTCTAGATGGCATATGTTGGGACTAGAGGTACAGTACATGGGCCCCCTGGTCATGGGTTCACTGCTGAAACTTCTTTGCTATAAAGTAGATCTGGGTGGCACATTACAGCATATATTCAAAATCATCATCATTTCTATCCCCACTCTAAATGCCCTGTGGGTGCTGTTCAATCCTGTAATAAGTATAGTGCTGTACTGCTCAAGTGGGATGTGTGTCCATGGAGACAGCGCCACTATCTGTAGCTGCTCTAGAATTGCATCTGGGTCCATCACCCCCAAAATACTCCTGGAGCAGCAATGCTACTGCAAGATAAGTAGTTTTTAATAGCATCACCACATTGCAATAACAAATACATGTTAAGCAGAACAAGGGTATATGATGAATTCTTTTTTTTTTTTTTTTTTTGTACCGGGGATAGAACTCAGGACCTTGTGCTTGCGAGGCAGGCAACAGAACCACTGAGCTAAATCCTCAGCCGTGAAAATATATGATGAATTCTTAAACAATTATCTTCAAACAAATGTGGTGTGTAGGCAGACTGATTGGGTGAAATCCCGTTTGCCAGGGGAAAGTGTTCACTGTTCTTCGTCCTTTGAAATCAGATGATAGACACATTGATAGTGGTATGAGCACTGAAGTAAGGATCAGGAGATTCCCAAATCTAGAGTCTCATTTTTCATTCCTAGTGATAATTTAGGCAAGACATTTAAGCAATTTATGTTCTCCTCTTCATATACAAGTGCCCATTCACAGCCTCCTCCTCCTCTTTCTCTTCCTCCTCCTTAATATCTCAAAGGCACTTCAAACTCAAGTCCAAAACCTACCTCATGATCTTTCCCCACAATAGAGTTATTTTCCAACATTTCCTATCTGTGTAAATGGCACTAACATCTATTCATTGTTTAGGCAAGATACCTATTAATTATCTTTGACAGTTCTTCTTCAACCCTTACCAAATTCACAAAGGAACTTTGCAGGTTTTACTTCCTAACTGGCTCTGGAATTCATCCACTGTTGTCCATCTCCTCCACAATCACCACCACACAGTCCTGGTCATTTCTCTGGAGTATTACAGTGTCCTCCCAACTACCCTACCTGCATTGACTCTGCCCCCACCCCATACTCCTGAGATTCTGGGCCTTTTGTCCAAATGTCCTACAGATATATGCACACTACTATCCAGTTTTCCTCCTAAACAACCACAGCAACCTTTCTGAAAAGTAAACTACCCTGCCATCCCTGCCTTGATTAACAGGACCTATGAGGCAGGATGTGGCCTGGCCACTCCCTTACTCTCTGGTTTCATATGAAAACAGGCTCCCTCTCTTTCTCCCACCATACTGGCCTCTTTTCATACCTTCATTCCCCTTTATTCTGCTCATCCAGCTCCCATCACAGATTTTGCTTAAACTTGTCCTCTCCGTCTGGACCTCTTCCTTTACTCTTCACCTGGTAAACATGTACTCACCTGCCACTTCTCAGATAAGCCTTTCCAACCTCCTAACCAGGTAAAATCCCCTATTATAACCCCACTATCAATACTTCTAGTGCTTCTCAAAGCACAAATTTATATTTATTTGAAGATTTGTTTAGTTAATCTTTTTCTTCCAAATGAGACCATGAATTTCACAAGGAAATTAGTGATGTCCAGTTTGCTCACCATCATATCCCCACTGTGAGTACAGTTCTGGTATAGGAAGGAAGGAAGGAAGGAAGGAAGGAAGGAAGGAAGGAAGGAAGGAAGAAGGGAAGGAGGGATGGGGGGAGAAGGTGTAGAGTGGGAGTCCTGCCTCAAGAGCTCTGTAATCTAGTTTGTCTCCCTCAAGTTCTCCTTCCAGCCCACTTGTCCTGTTTATCCAAAACCAGACTCCAGTGACTAGACACCCAGATGCCCTGTAGAGCCAGCAGAGGGGCAAGTCACTGAGTGATCTCAAATCCTCTGTAAGTTTGCTTCCTTCCATTCACATCCTTTTGGATTTGCCTGGGAAAGTAATAATGCCTTAAGGCATCGCTTAAAAGTGTGGAAATTTAGTCATGAAATCCCAGGTCTGAACATTGGCTCTGCTCCTTATACCTGTGAGAATTTGGGCCAGTTAATTTATTTAAAACTGCAATATCCTCATCTATAAAATAAAGATAATAAATATAAGGTATAGGAATATTGTAAGGTTTAAATGAGATAATATATGTAAAGTACTTACAAAATGCTTGGTAAGCTTTAAATAAGTAGCATCTGTTATTAGAATTTAATGACAAAAAACTGTGTTCCCACTTGGGATTTGTCTACAACATTTCAGCACCATTTCTTACCTATTTAGGTTGCAATCTCCTCCCAGATCATGCTGGATTCTTTTTCCTTTTTCTTTTCCAAGGGCCCCTCCCCTGGCTCCTGTGTTCTTTGTCCTCAACACTCTGCCCCTCCACCTCTCTTAGGAGGAAGCTACAGCTACTGGAGCCACAAGTTCCCAGGAAGGCGCTTTGCTGATGGGTGACTAATACAGGAATGTGAAAAACTAGCTCTCTTGCTTTGGGTAGGAACTAACTTTGAGGCATAATTTATATTCTGCAGTTCTCTTTTGGAAACAAGCTGATTGAAATGTCACTCTACTCTCTTTCCACTTCCTTCCTCTCCACCCCCTTACCGGTTTCTCCTGGATCACTACCCTAATAAATCTCTTGCACACACACCCTTCTATCAGGATCTGCTTCTGGGAAATACACACCAAGAAGGATCTCACCCTCCTGGGTCCTGAAGGAAGAATGATGGTCTTTTTTTAAAGTCAGAGTATGTGGGCTTGACAAGATGAGGTCCATACTGATATTTTCACCACCATACATCAGAGATAAAAGGAACCTGGGATCAAAGCACACCCTTTTGGAATCATCCCATTTGAAATTTGAAAAATAGATGCTCTTACCCTTTCAACTTATTTTTCTGAGCCACAGCTTCTCCATCTGTGAAGCTTTTAAACTAACAAGTCTCACAGGGAGTTCACGGGAATGCCTGCAAGAGTCTCTTGACCAAAATATTTTTAAGTTAGTATATCTTCCCTCTACAACATAAACTTCTCTAGCTTAGCAGACCTTTATTACAGCTGCTGCAACTAGCCCTGGCCAGCAGGAGGTTGGCTGGAGCACAGAGGCAGCCATGCCACACAAACAGCACAGGCAAGTAGTATGAAGGGTCTCCACTCTCACAGGGACGTGCCTCTGGGGAACCATTCTTTCTTTTCATTGGTCCTTTCAATTCAACAAATGCTGTCGAGCATCTCTCTGTACCAAGCACTCTGCTGTCTGCAAGGGTGAGTGAAACTGACATGGCTTTGACCAGGGGAAATAGACACAAATAACCAGCCAAGTATGTACCAACTGCTCGACATACCTAGCAGGACAAAGTGCATGGCCCGAGGAGATGTTCTAAGAAGTGATCTAACCTGTGGAGATTGGAATAAAGAAAGGCACCTTAGAGAAAGTTGGGAGAAGAGGTCAAAACCTCTTTCAAAGAAAGAAGGTCAAAGAGCACAACCACAGAATCTGTGAGCAGATATTCTGCCTCAGGGCAGAAAAAGTATGAAACGCTAGAGGAACTAGAAGAAAGCTGACAGGTGGAGCACAGAGCCAAATGACTGTGGTGGGGAAAGGGAGCTGAGCTAGAGCCAGGCCAGACAGGATCGAAGATCATCCAGTTTTGTCCCAGCACCGTCTCCTGCCTGACTGGACCCTGCCCGTTGGGGCTGCACAGCTCATCCCTTCCTGGCAGGTTGGCCTGGGCTCTGAAAGCTCGTCCTCCCACTGGGCCCATCCCACTTCCACTGGCATCTAATTTGGGTATTACCTAACAGTCTCTTACTGTGAGTTGATACAGAGCAAGTGTCCAGAGTGCATATGGAGGTACAAATCGACAGGGAAGAGGTTAGCATGACTAGAAGAGCCAAACTGGAGGCTACCACTGTCCAGGGATGTCAGTTAGTGGTCTATGTTGAGAAGCTGGGAATCACGTCCCCTCCTTTCCTAGGGAAATTATATAAATGCTCCCGAAAGACATTCCTGTTTTGCTGGCAAACCTACATCAGAACACTGCTTACCAGTGACCTCCAAGCACCTGATTTTTTTTTTAACATTGTAAGTGGCATTTAGCAGTAAGGCTAATAAACTACAGCTTTGCCAACAATAATCAAAATAAATGCAAAGGATTCTCTCTTTACAGTGAGTGATGTCTACAATGACGAAGAAAGTTCAAGGGAAAGAGCCTCAGAGAGAGTCCTTCAGAGATAAAAGAGAATCCAGGAGAGGCACTTACCTTGAGACTCAGCTCTTGAAAGGCAACAACGTTCTTTTCCTTTTAGTCAGTTAAAAATCCTCACACTGTATTTCGGGGCAGGGCACTAATGAATCCACTGAAGCCATTTATAAAAATGTAACCTGTGCAGTCTTTGTATCCAGGCATCACATTCTCACTGCCCCCAGTCAGGACTACATGGGAAGCTGACCTCTAGCCCTGCTTTTGTTGAATCCCACAAGCACACTCAGCCAACCCACAGTGCTATGGGTGAAGGTCAAGGTCAACAAACCCTTCCATTTACAGAAAATTCTGCCTGCTCAAAAAGTAGAGGGAAAAAAGGACACCCCAAAAACTATGAAGATGCCAGTCTCTCAAATTCATTAAAAATTTAAAGCAAAGTAAAATAAAATAAACATGGAAGCTTGTTTAATTCCCAAAAGAAAGACTATAAAGTTTCATTTTAGGTTCTAAGAGCTCAAATTTTGCTTTGAACCAAGGTTGCTCATTTTTTTCCCATCAATTAAAAAAGCTCAGAAAAGGAAAGAAACCTTAAATATTCCCAACTCAGCATGGTCTGGTGGCACACCCTAATCCTAGAACTCTTGTATCCTGAGCCAGAAGGATCACAAGTTCAGGCCCCAACCTAGTGAGACCCTGTCTCAAAATAAAAAATTAAAAAGGCCTAGGGATGTACCTCAGTGTAAAAGCCTAGGTTCAACTCCAGTACCTTGACCATCCATGCTCTTACCTTCTAGCTGAACCTTTCTTCTCTCTCCCTAAGGCGACTGGCAAATCTTGTGAGAACAGAGCTATTTCAGGAAACTCTGCACTCCAGAGGGTGACCACACTGACACTTACCCTCCCATCGGAATCTTAATGGACGGTGGGGTGTGGAGGACATTCATAAAAACAAGCATGGTAACACATGTTTTTGTCTTAAGGGAAATCATACTGTGGGTCAAAAATACATTTTATGCTTCCTCCTCACCATAGTCTCTAAGATTGCTTGGGGTTCTGAGCTTCTAGCAGAGAGAAATTTTGGAAGAATTTATATTTTCTTGATCTAACAATGGGGAAACAAAAGCAAAGGAGCAGCCACAAGTGAAAGATGTTAGTATAAACTCAGTTAATTGATGGTTTATAGTAAATTTGAAAAGGAAGGAAGGAAGGAAGGAAGGAAAGAAGGAAGGAAGGAAAGAAGGAAGGGGGGAGGGAGGGGAGGGGAGGGAGAGGAAGAGAGAGGAAGGGAAGGAGGGAGGGAAATCGGACCCTGCTTAGCCTGAGCAAGGTTCTTCTCCTCCAATTGGCCTTGTGAAGCCCACACAGAAGCACTGAGGCCAGCCTCTGGAGCTTATTGATAGTAACTGTTCTATTTATCAAGCCTACCTCATATGTCAGACACTGCTTAAAATGTTATGTCTTCATGTTGTCATTTGATTTTCACAATAACCCTACAGGGTACTTTCATTACTCCCATATCACAACCGAGGAAATTTGGACTCAAAGAAGTCAAATAAGTTGCACAAGGTCACCCAAGTGAAAAGAACAGACATTCAAACTCAGGACTGAGAGTCTCTAAAGTCTGTGCTTTTTATTTCTGTTCATCAGTGCTTCAAGGACAAGGACCATGTCCTCTTCATTTCCACTGCCCAGTCACCAGAGCAGAATGTCAATAAACAGCATTGAACTGAAATGACCCAACCTAAGCTAGCTCAGGTTCACATCAATGACTTTACGGTTCCCACTAGGCTGGCTCATAACAACAAACAGGGTGGGGATGGGGTTGGTGGACAGGCAGCCTCTGTGTCTTTGTGGAAAATGATTTTGATATGGCTATGAAATAAAATTAGCAGTTTTGTTATCGGATGGCCCTTAGTTGCAATACTCTGTCATTCCATCTATATCCTAAGTCTCAGCAGAATGTAATAAAAATTACAGAGGAAAAAGGGGGGTGGGGGTAAGCATAGGCCAAGTGGTTCCAGACTCTTTGGTGAAACAGAAAAAGAGACTCCTGGGGTAGGACTGGGTCCCAGCTCATCACATCTGTAAGGAAAGTGGGATTCCTGAAGGCCAAGGCAGAAGTTGTGACACTATGAAAAGGGAGAAGTGAGAGTCCTTCTGTGATGAGATATGGCCCCAGTCCACGTTGTCTTAGCCCCTAAGCTGGGCTGTGACTACTTCCTTCCAGAGCTGCACTCTCCGGGTAGAAGCAAGTATCAGCAGCACAGAGAGTCCTTGAAAGCCACAGCGATGGTGGCAAAGGCTCCGGCCTCAGAAGAATTCAAGGATATCTGATGAAGCAGTGAACAAAGAGCACACAAGACCTTGGACCCTGAATGTGTCTTCCTGAAAATTACTCACGGGGTTGATTATAAAGATTCTTTGGGCCTGCAGCAGGATTTGGGGCCAGGTTTCTAGATGAGGATTTTTAGGGGCTGGGCCTATAATTAGGAAAAGGGGAGTGAACAAAACCAATCACTTTATCTCATCCAGGCCAGTAAGAGATACATCATTAAGAAGCCCCTTTTTGGGGGGGTCATCTCCACAGGCCGACCACATGCAGGCTTCCACTCATGCCTAAGCAATGCATCTGCTGGGCCATTTGATTTAAAAATAAAATTCCAGGGCCTCACTCTGCATTTCCTGAGTCCAGACGCCCAGGCATATGTTTTTAGTGAGGACTGCAGGTCCTTTACGGAGCAGATAAGCCTGGGAAACACAGATACACTCCAGGCCCTTCCTGCGATGGCCCTTAAAAAGGGACACAGCACCAGGACAATTTTGAAAGCTATTTGTAAGCTTGATTGAATGTTGAGTGGTTTCAAATTTTAAAAATTAAAATAAAATACAATGGGAAAATCATCTTTGAGAGAACAGATATTAAATTAAAATAGACCACTTAGCAATTATTTTCAAAAGCCAGATGATTTTGAATAAAACCGCCAGCACAGCAGAAGCTAAAGGCTTGTTCCCTTTGCATCCAACTTGCTAATAAATGTGTTAATAGAGAAAACTTGTTTGGAATTCAAATAAAGATAATAGAACAGGCTCACTTGAGACCTGGCTTCATTTTTAGAGACTGTGCTTTCTTAGGAACTTCAGACCTGAAATGAGGGAAAGCTTGAGTGTATGCTTGGAGTGGATAATGAAGAAAGCCCTTGACCGCAGAACCACCCCTTTGCTGCTTTACTCAGGCCCTGACTACATGGTAGGCTTGAGAACCTTCTCTTGATTTGTACCAGCTGGGGTGCAGAAGGCTGCGTAGAGAAAGGTAGAGAACATGGGCTTCTAAAACATGGGTGTTGGTGTGTTCAAATCCTACTTCTGCTAATACATGTAATTTAAACTCAGTCTTTTTTTCTGGAGTTCCAGGGCTTGAACCTAGTGCCTTGTATATGGTAAGCAAGTGGTTTGCCACTGAGCTACTCAGCCCTAAACTCTCTCTTAGTCACGACTTCATTACCTATAAAATAAGAAATAGTGTAATAGTGAAACCTTATTCTTAATGATTGTCACATAACTTGATACAACATGTCCACACAGTCAGTGACCCATAAGAATTCAGCAGCTTTTAGCCAGGCACAGTGGCACAAGCCTATAATTTCAGCACTCTGGGAGGCTAAAACAAAAGAATCACAAGTTCAGGCCCTGCCTAGGCAATTTAACAATTGAATGAGATGGTAGCTTAGTGTGAAGACCCTGGTTTCAATCCCTAGTACTGAAAAAGGAGAAGGAAGAGGAAGAGGAGGAGGAGGAGGAAGAGGAAAAGAACACGTGGAGGAGGGGAAAGTGGAGAAGGAAGAAAAGAAGGAGGAGGAGGAAAAGGAGGAGGGGAAGGAGAAGAAGAAGGGCAGGAGGAAGAAGAATTAGTGAGCTTTATTACTATTTGAATGGTAAAAACTTAATGTCACAGATTTCGAATTAACACTAGCCTTGCCAGGTCACTCGTTGCTAAAACATTTTCTATTTCTGGCATTCAAATTTGGTTTTTGTATAACCCACATCTCGTTCTCACCAAAAACTAGTAGTACTGTCAACTTCAGTATCACAGCTTCTTTTTTAACAATCTATTTCCAGACAATAATTTCCTCTAAACTGTCTCCATGTCCCTTAGGGATATGGCCTGAATTTTTTGATGTTTTAACCATGCTGACAAGTTAGATCTTATAGATGTGTGTATTTCCTGTGATGAGATTTTCTCATTTTGTTGTTTAGCCAAGTTTTATTTTTTCTTTAAACCTCTTATGTCAGGCCTTTCTCCCCGCAAAGACCATCCAGGGACAGTCATACTTTATTAATGCTATAAATTCAGCACTCAATTATTCATTCAACAAAGATTAACTAAACATCTAACATCTTCTAGGCATCATTTTTGTCTGTATCTTTAATCTGGCACTTTTCTTATAAGTATTTTGATTATTGTTGTTATTATTACCATTATTTCCTCTCTACACTAAATTGAAACTTCATTGCCATCGGAGATGAAGCTGAATTCTTCCCTCACTGCTCAGTGCCCAGTGTTTTCCACACAATAGACTTTCCAGAAAAGATTTCTTCTTGACCATGATGGTAATCCTTGTCTAGATGAGGTGTCTCCCTCAAGGTAGAGAAAACAAGGTGCTTAACCCAGCTTACTTGGTAGTTAGGCATATGACCTTCAGCAAGCCACTTTGTCTCCAATATTCTCAAGCTTTAAGACTTGAAGCAACTTAAAAACATGTGCATATGGCTTAGTTACCCCATCCTGGGCCTTAGAATGGTTTCTGTATTTTCCAAGTAAAGTCATATGTTTCACTTTGCTTTATTTTAAAATTCAGATTGTTCTGATAAGCTTATCCATCCTCCTATCTCATCCTTTATCTTCTCCTTCCCCTCAGCAAAAGACAAATGAAGATATATTAGGACCAGGTTGACTCCAGTCAGCACCACTTCAGCATTCCCTGAAGAACAGTGAATTCAGTAATTGGCTAGCTACCAAAGATAAGAAAACTTACAGAAGTAAAAAGACTAAAATCTGTCCTGAAACAGACTGAAATTTATTTGCACATTTGATTTCTCTTTGTCTAGATAATTGGCACCTTTTACTCCTTTTATATTCTCTGCCTTCAAGAGTAATTTATGAAAGATAAAATAACAATTTTTGGCCAGGGATTTAGCTCAGTGGTTCTGCTGCCTGCCCCGCAAGCACAAGGACCTGAGTTCAATCCTCAGTACCAGAAAAAAAAAAAATTTCAAAAGCAATGCAGAAGACTTAAGAGATGATAGCTCTATTAAAATTTATTTTTTACCTAGATTTGGCATGATAAAGTCTATTTAAGTCTGATGTTTGAATCTCCTATCAATTTTTTTAGCTCCCTAAAATGTAAAAGTTTCTCCATATTGCCTTCACACACAGATTTTCTGCAATATTTTGAGTTAGACATATCAATCATTATAGAGTTGTTTGAACTGCATAGCCTGATTGGAGTCCAGTCTCTTCAGAGCCACTGATCATGTGAAGCACACTGCTCCCAAGACCCTGCCCTCAGCACTGGCATTGGGAGCTACTAGTTTAAGGCAAAGGGAAGGGTGTGGGTGGATCTGTACAAAGCACCACAGATGGAGAAGCAAAGTACAAGCTGTTCACAAGATGGGTGAAAGCGTCTTTGGACTTCAGGTACAGCACGCTTCACTTTCCTAAAATATTAGTAGAATGTTCTCACAGTACCAATGATGCATTTGATCTCCTCCACCTTAACTTGCCTGAAAAGTCAATGATGAGAAAGTCTGGCAATTACCTTGGGTACACAAAATGCAAAAAGGTCACAGGAAGGCTAAGTTCTGCAGACTGCTGGCTGCTCAAGGATTCTGCTCCTGTGCAGATTAAGCTGTGGCCTGCCAGTGAGGCCACCTTGTGCTTCACAGCCATTCTGTTTCTTTTGCCTTCATGTCCTGAGTGGGAGCAGGAGAAGGGGTCAGAAAGGCCCACTACACCCTGGATAGAAAAGATTCTTCACAATTCTTGTAAAATCCAAACTGACACTTGATACTGGAAGGAGGATGACTATCCTAATGGCTCTAACCAAATTAATGTATCCTTGGCTTGCCTGGTAGTGAAGTTTGTAGCGTGATTTCAAAGTTACGAGCTAGGTACATCATCTGTCTTTACATTTAATAACTGGATTCCAAAAGCAAAAACAGCAGGGAAAAAATAACAAAAATCCATAAAAGCTCTTGATGTGTAGTTAGTCTGACTATTCACCACTTCTCTCTCTAGCTGGGAGCCATGCTGGTTAAGCTTGCACTGACACATTTATTTTTCCAGAACTGAAAACAGCTCTCCTCTGCACCAAAAATTAGTTCATTTATTTGGTGAAAGGAAGTGTGCAATGTTCATAAGGTCAAAGTCATTTGAACTCCTCTACTCTGTATTTATATAAAAATAAGCCCAGATGTCTCAGGGAGGGAAGAAGCATTAGGTTAAGAAACAAGGATTTGTTTCTCTACTACTCTTAGATAACATCCTTCTTTCCCTGCTTTTCTCTCACAGTTCTCTTCCTGACCCTTCATTTTGCTATTCTCCTGCACAAAGGACAGACAGACTCCCTTAAAACAGACTACCCAGATATTCACAAAGAAGGAGAATAAACTGGGCCTTGTGAGAGTGCACAGCCACAACTCAATTCTTCAGGGAGTGAGATAGCCTGACTTCATTCCTTATCTTGACCAAAACAGATTGGGTAGGGAGAAGATGAATACAGCTGAAGGTAAGAAGCTATTTTAATCCAAATAAGAGTAATTTCATGAGTGTTCAGAATTGTCCAGGGTTCAGTATTGCTTTTCTGACCCTTCCCTCTGAGCAGTAAATAAACTGTGTCAAGGGAACTGAGATTGGATCAGTCTTATCTGAGGAGAAAGAGATAGTTACACTTTTCCAGTGAGGAATCACTGACATTAAATACATACACCCTCATTCCCAGGATCAGCAGAGAATTGGGAAACAGTTACTGCAAATTTGTAGACAAATAAGGGAGAACAAAAGAAGCCAAAATCTAAAGAACACAGAGCTGCTTTATAGAGGTTTTCAGAGGAAAATATTTTTCTTTTGAATACAGTATTTATTAGGTAGAGAAAACTTGAAGCCAATCCAAATACTACTGAGCTGCTTCCCCGAGGTTCTTGTGGAAAAAAATTTTTTTTCTCAAATATTATCAGATGGAAAACCCATTGTTGGTTGTAACAATCCAGTTTCCCGGAAAACAGACTTTTGTTGGCTTCAATGCACTGCTTTAGCAGGCTAAGCTAAAGTGTTTGAGGAGAAAACAGATCCAAAAGTTAATAAAGACACTTATTACAAATGGTGGTTTCCCTCCTCCTTTCTTCACAAGGAAAAAGCTCAAAAGCAAACCAGTTTTCCCTTGCTAACCTGAGATTTCTCAGGTCCCATTTATGCATGTGCAATACAGTGGTGAGGCTAGGGCACACCCTGCAGGCAGAGACCTGGGCTCCACACCCTCATCATGCAGGGCACTCAAACCTCAGCTTCCTCTGCAGGCAAATCAAGCTGACACCTAGTTCACAGTACTGCTGTAAGTTACAAGATGTAAGTACTGTTGTAACACTCAGCTAGTGTCCAGCACATAGTAAATTCTTGATAATACTAGCAAATTTTTATTTTTATTAATAATTAAAACATGGTTATTTATGTTGTTATGGATAAAGTTTATGGTTAAGGTATTAGAAATCTTGATATTACCATGAAAATTGTGAAGTTGGTTAACAAGACATATATCCAAGAATTTTCAAGACAATCTCAGTTTCAAATATCCTAATCCAAAGAGCTGTGATTATAAATACTCAGTGTAGCTCATATATTTATTGGTAGATATGGCATGTTATTCACAAGAAGGGAAGGGAGGGAGAACTGAGAGTATACAGGATATATTTAACACTGCAGTTGCATTAGTCATTTTTCCTGTTGCTGGACAAAATATCTGACACCTGCACCCTAAAGGAGCAAGAATGTCATGGCAGAAGGGTGTAGCATAGCAAAGCTGCTTCTTTCATGGAGGCCAGGAAGCAGAGCAGGGTAAAGAGGAAGGGACAGTGGACCCCTAGGTCATTACCCACCCAGACACATCAAAAGTTTGCTTTACTAATTCCCTAGGCAGCTCCCAAGCCCAACAATTTGACAATTGGGGTTAACCATCTCAACTCACTCCTTGTCAACTCTACGCAAACACACATCTCCTTAAATACAATAACAAGTTAACAATTCCATATAACACGATAACAACTATTTTATGTACAACTGAAAATGCAATAATCCCTTCCCCCAAAGTTTCTACAGTTTCAGTATTTCTCAATAGTCCAAGTCAAAATCTCCTTTAAGGTTCATAGAAAAATGACCTGTCAACATCTGTAAAATTCAAAATGTAAATTACTTAATCCCAAAATATAGTGGCACAGAGTAAAATATTCCCATTCCAAAAGGGGGAATAGAAAAGCGTTGAACCAAAGCAAAATCAAAAGCCAGCAAGGCAAACATTAAGTGCATGGCTCCCTGTCTGGCACAGAGAGCACATGGTAGTAAAACTGAGTTCCAAAGAACTTTGGTGGCCCCACCTAATGGCCCTGCTGATTGCAGCTCACACAGTCTCTCTCTTGGGCTGGCTGCACTCCAGGCCTGCAGATTTCCTTAGCAGACACTCCACACTCCCAATCTCTAACTTCCTGAGCTCTCCACTGCACCTTTGTCTTCATTTCTACACTTCATGCACCCACCTCTTAGGGCACATCACCTGGCCTCCCAGGCCTTCCTCTGAAATCTGAAGGGAAGCCTCCCTGACTCTGCAACTCTTGCTTTCTCCACATCTGAACAACCCATATCACATGGACAAAGCCAAGGTTTGCAACCAGCTCAGCCTATACCTGGGCACCCTTGGACTATGAATGCAGGAGCCTTTGAGTACCTGTACAATTGCATACAATGAAATGAATCCTGGTGAACCAATTTCCAAGGAAGTCCTTCTTGGGGCCCAAGAGCTTTCTTCTCAACTGAGGTTTATACTTTTGCACCCTTGAACCTATGATGGGTGGGGTCTTGCTAGTTCCTGTGATGACCTCAACATATCTCTTTCTCATCCCAGTTCAAAGTTCTTGGTTTCTTTTTAATGGTGCTAATCTCTTCAGTAACCATACTTCCTTTGGTCCCAAGTTTATACATGGTTTCTTTCAAGCTGAAATTTAAATTTTTAAAATTTTTCTACTCTGCTTTT
The DNA here is from genome assembly GCF_000247695.1 of Heterocephalus glaber. The sequence goes on along the minus strand of NW_004624733.1, from coordinate 6,923,659 downwards.
TGCCCCTGATTCTCACTATAAATCTGGCTAAAAAGAATCAGCAATTCCCCTGTCATACCCTGAACATTAGTCTATCTTGAAATTTCCTCTGTCAAATCAATTAGTCTGCCACCTTTACTTTAGCCTCTTAGGTCACGGGCAAAATGTAGATGAATTTTTTCCAGAGTGTAACATGAATGGCTTCTAGTTTAATTTTCAATACAGTCCTCCTTCCCATCTGAAACTTCATGAGTTTGGCCTTTATTGTCTGCATTCATACCAGCATTCTGGTCCTCTGAGCTATGACAAGGATCATCCATCAGGATCTGCTTATCACACTCTGGGGATTCTCTGGCTCACATCTTCAAACCTTTCCAAACTCCTCCCATGAACCATTTACAAAGGCTTCTAAACCACATGGTCAGGTATAGTCACAGTAATGACCCCACTTCTCTGGTACCAATTTCTTTTGTTAGTTTATTGCAGGACAAAATACCTGACACCTGCACCTTAGAGGAGGAGAATTTTGGTTATTTGGCTTACAACTTCAGAGGATTCATTCCATGGTTGGCTGCTTCAAGACAGGAATATCATGGGGCTGGGGATTTAGCTCAGTGGTTTTGGCACCTGCCTTGCAAGTGCAAGGTTCTGAGTTTGATTCCCGGTACCAAAAAAAAAAAAAGAAAGACAGGAACATCATGGTGGAAAGGCATGGTGGAGCAAAGATGCATAGTTCATGGGAGCTGGGAGGCAGAGCAGGGGAACAGTGCCAGAGAGGAAAAGGTGAGGAATCAGATAAAGTACTCAAGGTCACACCTCCATGACCCACCCAGACACAGCCAGAAGTATGCTTTACTAGTCCTCTAGGGAGCTTTCAAGCCCATCAAGTTAATAATTAAGCTTAAACATCACAGCAGTTCTCAAACCCCTTAGAGATTAATAGAAGCAATCTTTTTTATACTAAAAATCATAATAGACATGCCACCAACCACACAACCACAACGTTGCTAAAATATAACCAGCATATCAGACAAATACAAAGTCCACCAAAAAAACAATATATGTACACACACACACACACACACACACACACACACACTTCAGGAAAAGAAAAATAATATATTTTTTCAACTGATGATGTTACCCTCATGTAGGGAACCCTAGAGGATGTAGTATATTGCAGAAAATCCACTACACTGCTGCCCCTTAGAGAAGAAATTGAAAATGCATGTGCAGCAATCTCAGTGACCAAGGTTACCCAAGAAGCAGTTCACCACCTTACTAATAAATATCTGGAAGTTAATGGCCACCACTTTGAGCACTTTGAGTAATTTTAGAGGCTGAAGGTAACTTGTATTAATCTCATGATGTCTCAATAAATCTAGTATTAAAATATTTATACAAATTTTTCTTTTCCTGAAGAGTGTATATATTTTTGGCAGACTATATTTCATTCTTCTTGCTACATATATAAGCTATCTAAATAAATAGAAAAGGAAATAAATGTTTTCATAAACATAACTTGCCACTGAGGTCTTGGTATCAAAAGGTAATAAGAAGAGTGTGTAGTGACAGAAAATTTAGGAACAAACATTTCAGATCAAGAAAATTCTATGCCAAAGTTAGACAGCCAGTTACCTAGGAATGTCCTAGTTTATCAGAAACTTGCCATTTGAGTTTTTGATCCAAATAACAAAAGAAATGCCACTCTCATAAATCCTCCCTGAGCTTTTCTTACATCAAATCAACAATTGGCTTCTTTTCATACCATAAATAGATGTGAAGTGACATTTTCAGAGAATAGATTCAATATGATCACTTTTTAAAGTAAACAGAAATGTAAAAAATATATATTTTGACTAAAGGTGCTGGCCTTTGTTTGCTTTTTTTTTATTAGTAAATGTTTACATTCCTTGGGTGGAGATAATACATGTACATAATACATCTTAATTCCATTTCTTCATCCCATTTCCCTCCCCTCCTTACCTTGATCCTTTTCCCATGTGCTGGCCTTGGTATAAATAAATGCCACAACTGGCATGTCTTGAGTGGGATTGTGGTTCTAACAGTTAATGTTCAGTAAGGCCTGCATTCACCTCCCATGCTTTTATCTTTTTGTCTCCCTGTGATCAAACCATGTCATTGTTGTCCAGATTGAGGAGGATTCTGTGATCACAGAGTATTTTCCTCTATGGGCCATAACTAGCCAGAGTTGTGGGTGAAGGTTCCATCTTGGCTTCATTACTTCTACCCATTCTGTCCAGCAGAGCTCCAACACAAGATTTAGAAAGAGGAAAACAAAAGCTACCCCTAAATATGTGAACTTTCAAGTTGACCATCACTGTCTGCTCTTAATTGAAGGCCAGCAAGTTGGAGCACAATAAAGTTAGAAGTATGAGACTTAAAAATCAGAATTTCTAGTAAGAACTAAGAGAGACTATGTAAAGGTGCAAATTTCCAATGATGAATGTCATTATATTGTATACCTAAAATGTACCAATGATTAGAATGAATAATTGATAATGCAAAATAGGAAGAAAATGGCCAAAGGGGTAGGGGTAGTGGGAGGGGCAGGGGAAAGGAAAGAAGGGAAAGGAAAAATGCTGAGAAATGGAAAAAATGGAAATAAAGTCTTTGTAAATAGGGAAGAGTGGAGGGGATGAAGGGAGGGCTAGGAATGGGGAAAAAATAAGAACCAAGATGCATTATGTAAAGGTACAATTCCCAATGAGAAATGTAATTGTGTTGTATACCTGCAATGTACCAATAAAAGAATTTAATTTTAAAAATCAGAATTTCTATGCCACAAGTCAATGATTTAAGAACTGATATGTATGTTTCCATGACACATACATGCACACACAAAAAATACCATCCTTAAAGACATCCCAACCTTCCCAGAGATTAGACAGCTGCCCCAGTGTGAGCAGTAATGCTGTTCATCTTGGAAGGGAGGACTTGGGTAAGAAGCCACAGTATTACTGCCCTCTTCTTCATGTCTGACTTCTACAATATGTCTTCTATATTTTACGTAAAAGTATGTTGGAAATGCTTTGAACATATTGCTCTATTTCCTTCCTAAATAAAGCTAAATATGTATGTGCTAGTAAATACGGTGCTGTTATTATTAGAATAGAACTAAAACAGAAAGTAATAGTAACTATCAAAGAATGCAGCTCCATACAAGCTAAACAGTGTTTTACTTGCCACCTTTAAGGTATTCTGTGCTCAGACTAATTGCATTCATCAACTTAGAGCATATACCTGGTATGCAACCAAGATGTGCTCAGAATATTTCCACCCATTAGAGAAAAAAATACACTTCATTGTCTTTAGGAAGGTAAAGTCCAGTACAGGCACTTTGAGTGCTGTTTTTCCACATGTAACCAAAGATTATATTTATGAAATGAATCATAAAAATAATCTTATCTCTGTTTCTGACCTCAGTTCCTGGTTTTTCATCTACTTTATCTTAAAGTCTTGCCTAACCTACATTTCTACATTAGTTGGATTAATCTGGAACCCAATCTTATGAACTGAGTACCTGAAATAATTGGCATTCAAGAACTAATAAAGTTTTCATACTAAAGATGTATGATTGTGTCTGTGAGTGGGTTAGATATAGAAACACACACATCCATATATTTTTAATACTGGTAATACAAAAATGGCCCTCTATCTAACCTGAAGAGAATCTTACTTTACTTCCTGCAGACACTTCCTCACAGAACTGACTGTCTAGGGGAACAGGGTCCTGCAAGATCAAAGCCACTCTGCACAACCCTCAAGAGCTTCTTGCTTTTCCCAGGCATAGCTTGCCACCTACTGGCAGGAAGCAGGAGCAAGAATCCAAGAGCAAGGACACAGAAACAGAATGGAGTTAAACAAGACAGCTGCCCTCTGCTAAATGGTCATCTCCCATGGCCCAGGTGGGAGTAGTCAAAGGAAGAGCTCTCCACCAAGCCACTGTCAACATCTGTGTCTCCTTCAGGAAACAGTAGGAACAGATTAATGGTCTTTATGCCCTTCATGGACAGAAAATCTTCCATTTACAATACTGCAGGAAAAATAAGTTCTGGAGATCTAAGGTATAGCGTGGTGAAGAGTTAATAATACTGTATTGTATGCCTGCAATTTGCTAAGAGTAGATCTCAGAGTTCTTACCAAGAAAAAGAAGGAGGGAGGGAGGGGAAAAGGGAGAGGGGAAGGGATAGGAAAAGAGGGAGGGCAAGGGAGGGAAAAGAGAGAGGGAAAGGGGGGAGCGAGAGAGAGACTGAGAGAGAGAGAGAGATTGAGAGAGAGAGAGATTATGAATCATCACAAAGGAGCCACTGGAGAAAACATGGCCTGTAAAACAAATGGTGCTGGAAAAATTGGACATCCACTTGTAGAACATTAAAACTAGAACCTGATCAACTCAAAATGGTTCAAAGACCTTAATATAAAACCTGAAACTTTGAAAATACTAGAAGAAAATATAGGAGAAACACTTTGGCACATAGGTATAAGCAACAATTTCCTGAAATTCAAAAGCTCAGGAAATAATAGGAAGAATTGAAAAATGTAATTACAGCAAATTAAAAACTTCAGCAAAGGAAACAGTAAAGAGACAGCTTACAGAGTGTGAGAAAAATTTTGCCAGTTATTCATCTGACAGAGGATTAATATCTAGAATATAGAAGGAATTCAAAAAAATCCAACACCAAAAGAACAAATGGGCAAATGAGTTGAAGAGACACTTCTCAAAAGTTGTGCAAAAGTCCAATAATTATATGGAAAAATGCTCAATATTTTTGGCCATCAGAAATATACAAATTAAAACTACATTGAGGGGGGTTGGGGATTTAACTCAGTGGTTCTGGCGCCTGCCTTGCGAGCAGAAAGATCCAAGTTCGATTCCTGGTACCAAAACAAACAAACAAACAAACAAACAAAAAACTACATTGAGGGTCTGGGAATGCAGCTCAGTGGTACAGCATCTGTCTGGCTAGCTCGAGTCCCTGAGTTCAATTCCCCATACAAAAAAAAAAAAAAAAAACTACATTGAGATTCCATCTCACCCCAGTTAGGTGACTATTATCAAGAAAGCATAAAATAACAAATGCTGGCCAGGATACAGAAGGAACCCATATACACTCTGGATAGAAATGTAAAGTAGTATAGCTATTATGGAAATCAGTATGGAAGTTCCTCAGAAAAAAACCCTAAAAATAGAACTATCATATGATCCAGCTCTACCACTGTTTAGTACACCTAAAGGAATTAAAGTCTGCATGCTATAGGGAGACCTGCATACCCATGTTTACTGCAGCACAATTCAAATAACCAAGTTATGGAATCAGCCTAGGTGCCCATCAGTAAGTGACTAGATAAAGAAAATGTGGTATATATACACAATGGAGTATTATTAAGCCATAAGGAAGAACAAAATTATGTCATTTGCAGGAAAATAGATGGAAGTGCAACTCATCATATCAAGTGAAATAAGCCAGACTCGACAAATATCACATTTTGTCTCGTATATTAAATCTATTTTTTAAAATTCATGAAAGTAAAAGGCAGACTATTAGCGAAAGAGGAGAGGGTCACAGGATAATAGGGAGGGTGGAATGACCACAGCATGGTATATCCATATATGAAAATGTCCGACAAAACCCATTACATTGTTCCATTAATATGTGCTAATAATTAATAATTTTAAATTTTTAAAACAAAGATCACCATGTGAGGTAATGGGTATGTCAGTTAGCTGTCACAATGTATACATGCAAGAAATGTTCCATATCTATCCATGTGGTTATCCAGAACACATAATGAGAATAAAGATTCCTACATCTCCGTTAATTATGTTCAAAAACTTGCAGTCAATGTGAATGAGGATTAACTACTGATTGTTAAATAAATTTTTAAAACTTTAAAAAAGGCACATTGCACAATTTTTTTGTCAATCATACTTCAGTAAAATTGAGAAAAATAGTCTTTTTAAAGAAAAAAGCTGTACAGAAGAGAAATAAAAAGAGAGAAGAAACAACTGTGAATCTCCCAGAGAAAACTCCTAAAGACAGTAAAGGGCTCTCATATCTCAGTCTGTCATAGAACCCATCGGGAATTAGGAGTTCCCTGTGCCACCACTGCAGCTGGGGCCACGCAGCTCATTGCTGCTTCCCAGGAATGTGAACCACAGAGCCCAGGTGAATGAAGGCCAATGGCATGGGATAGCCTGATCTAAACCCTAGTGTTGACATTTTCACTAACTTCAGTTGAAAGGTTTGCTAAAAATAATGCTCTTGCCAAGCTCATATAAAATTATACATTTCTAAAAAATTAAACATATCAAAACTAGATCATGCAAATTTGATTCCAGTGTCTTATTTCCCCACCTATACCCTCAAGTCATAAACCTCTCACAAGCAGTGAGCCCTTCAAATATGACTCATTTTCAAGCTTTAACTTCAGATCTCAAATTTCTCTACATCCTGAAAAAAAAGACGACAAGAAAGAATAGACTGGCCCATCCTCCTCAGTTCCCTTCCCTCTCACTTGTCAGAAATTGGGAAAAATATACCAGATGGGTTTTAAGTAAATTTTCAACTCTGGGGTCTTTGTTAAAAATGAAAGTGAATTTCAAATTAATCATGACAGATTGATCACAGGCATTTTCTCACCCTCCCAAAACTCAGAATGTCAATGATAAAAAAAAAAATTTTCACAAGGCCAAAGGGAATGGGAGAGCAGGCACCAGGAGACAAGAGGCATAAACTCATTTGCAGAAAATTAAGGAGTGGCAGGCTTCAAAAGCAATGGCATTTCTACCTAACTTCCCACTCAGGGGTGCTGCTGAGAAGTGCGTGAATTTTGCCCACAGAACATGGAGGTACCTGGAATTAAAGGCAGGGGTAGAGCGAGTGAAGGGCTAGAGGGAAAGAGTAGTGAAAGCATATCCAGAGTAGTTGGAAGCCAGTCACCCTTAGAGCCAGGTGACTCCTTTCTCACTGGACATCAGGTTCCCCATTCCAACCCTCTTGGAAATTAAAGTTTTTCTATGGGGAAATTAACCTGAAAGACTCAAAATTCTGGGATATCAACAATAACCAAAAGGCCCCAAAGAGAAACCAAAACACGTACAAATAAAAAGCTTCACAGTGAACATAGCCCCCTCTTCCACTTTAACCCAGAATGCCAACAGCCAGGTTTATGCATCACCGTGGACTCCAACAGTACAGATACCAATTATTTACTTAATCAGAATTATGTCACAGTCATTAGCAATTTAATCAGTTGTGGAATAAGCATAGGGAGAATTAGGAGAGTGAAGGTAGGAAAGAAAAGGGAGCTAAATCCTAAACTACTATTACAGAAGTCTATTGATAATGTTAAATTGATACATTTTAAAACAGCAGTAAAAGCTTAATATTTACATAATAAATATATGAATGCTTGTCAATTTCCATTTAAGCTTTACACAACAGTCCCTTCTTATTCATTCCTTAATTTTTCATAATTTTATTACCCCTGGTCAACTGAAGTCTGAAAATATTAAAAGGAAAATCTTAGAAATAATTCATAAGTTTTCAATTGTACACTATTCTGAGCAGCATGATGAAATCTCACACTGTCCCATTCTGGACATGAATCATTCTTTTGTCCAGCATATCTGTTTGTGTGTGTATATATATATATATATGCTATTCACCTGTTAGTCACTTAGTACCTGTCTCACTTTATCAGGTTGACTGACTTGGTATCATAGTGCTTGTGTTCAGTAACACTTATTTTATTTACTGATGGCCCAAAGTACCAGAGTTATATTGCTGGAAATTTGGATATGCCAACAAAAAGCCAGTAAGTGGTTCCTTTAAGTAAAAAGGTGAAAATTTATCATGGGCTGAAGGGTGGGGATAGAGGAGGAAAAGGAAATGGGGGGGTGAATGATGGTCCAGTGTTTTGTAATTCTCTTGCTCCTGCCACCTACCCTTCAACTTTTCCAACTTTTCTGTAGCTTAAACAAACTAAATAACTTCACTGAAGGAAATAGCCCAGATTTTTAAACTATCCATAAGTAGCAAAATAATTCACAAAGTTTCAGAAGCAGACGGCCATACAGATGACATTGCCCGCTTTCTTCTATAAGCTACAGAACTCATTTTTAAGTTATAAATTCACTAGAAAGAGGCAGGATCAGCTCCATGTCAGACACATCAAAAACATTCTTTCCAGTAGAATGCTAGATATCATTCATTTCCATTACAACTAAACAAATTAAGTGTGCAACAGAGCTCCTTAGAATGAAATTTTAAATACATGTGGGAAGCTTTACCTCCAAATCATCTAGTAACATTATCAACTAACTTCCTCAAAATCCTGACCTGAGAAAATCTCAACATTTCAGATATGCCTAGGAATCTGGGAATTTAATTTTTTTTTGTATTGACAGTAAGAAATGGTCTCATAAACACTTTGTTTCTGAAAAAGTTAAAAAGGAAAAGTAGGTTGCTGCTGAGCTGTGACCAAGGTGGAATTTCAGAATGAATGGATTGTAACAGCTCCGGAGTACACGGCTGTCCAATCTGAGGTACCAGACAGGTGGCCCCCATGCCTTTATAGAGGACTATATTGAAGACTTGTCTGCAGCTTCCACTGTGCAGGCCGCTGAATGGATAGGAACAACCACTGAGTGAGCGTGTCATTATTCTACAAGCTGCTAAGCAAAATGGAAATAAAGGTTGCCACAAAGTAAATACCAGTTTATTTTTTAAAATAATAAAATAAAATAAAGTTCCACTAAGCCTGACATTGCCTCCTGATCATTTGGGGCTCATAAGAGCTAAAATCACCTTGAAAAAGAATCAGTAACAGAGTTGACTTAATCTAATTACGGTGATGAGCAACAAGCTGTACACTGTGGAAGATGCACCCATACCTTCCTGATGACCACCCTGGAGGATGTCTGAAAACAATTCCCATCCTGCCTAATAGATTCCTGAATTCCTCTTCCCAAATGAACTCCAGTCTCAAGTATATCTGGCTCACTTGTGTTGAGTGAGCTACAAAAAAGAAAGTTTATTGCCCAGAATGACTCTCAGCTGACGAGGGACTGGAGTTGATAATGACTTCAGTTTTCTCACTGCTTGGTAAGAAAATTCTGGCTTGTGGTCCACATAGTTCCTTAGAGGAAATAAAAGGCACAATAAGTCACGTCAAAAACTCAGTGAAAGCGTCACTAATAGACAAGATCAAGCAGAAGACAGAATTTCTGGGCTTGAAGATAAAGTTGATACATTATTATACCTAGACACTAATAAAGAAAAAATTATATATTATGAAGAAAACATCCAAGAACTCCAGGATCTTTGAAAAGACCAAACTTATGAATTTTTTGTGTAGAATAGGGTGCTAGATTTCAGACTAATGACATAAAAAATTATGCCAAGAAATAACAGAAAATTTTCCAAATTTTGGAAAAGATTGGATATTCAGGTATATAAGACATTTAGAACTCAAACAACCAAGACCAGAAAAGAATCTCCCTATACCATATTATAGTTAAAGTCACAAGAGTACAGAACAAGGAAAGAAAATTGAAAGCTATGAGAGAGAAACACAAGTCACTGATAGAGTTAGAATAACTAGAATGGAATAGCTTCATTAGAATAACTTCACATTATTCTGGAGAAACCCTAAAGGCTGGAGAACATGAAACAATGTACTAAAAGTCCTGAAAGAAAATAACTGCCAACTTAGATTCCTTTATCTAGCAAAGCTATACTTCAAAATTGAAGAAGAAATAAAGTCCTTCCCAGAGAAGCATAAATGAAAGAAATTCATGACCACTAAGCTAACATTTCAGAAGACAGCTAAAGGAAGCCTAAACACAGGAGATAAAGAATAGATGATCTAATGAAAATTAGAAAAGAATCAAGTAGAACAACAACAAAATGACAAGAGTAGTAACTCTGAATGTAAATGGTCTTAATTCTCTAATTAAAAGACACAAACTGGCAGATTGAATTAAAAAACAAGGCCTCACTTTTTGCTGCCTTCAGGAAATATGTCTCATGTCTTAGTTACTTTTTCATCACTGGGACAAAATACCCAACACCCAAAACTTAAAGGGCAGAAGTTTATTTTGGCTCACAGTTTTTCTAGTATTCAGTCCATAGTCAACTGGTTCCAAGGCAGGAAGAGTATGGTGAAAGGGTCTGTTGGAGGAAACTGCTCAGGTCATGACAACCAGAAAGCAGAGAGTGAGGAGAGGTGGCAGGGAGGGAAATATACCCTTCCAGGTCATGCTCTCTGTAAACAACCTCTAACCAGATCCCACCTCATTTGCTGAACTCATTAATGGGTGAATTCATTGATGGGTATAGTGCCCCCTAATCCAATCACCTTTTAAAAACCTCACCTCTGAGTATATGAAAGTTTGGGGAAATGTTTTAGATCTAAACCATAACATTCCACTTCTTGCCCCCAAAAGACTCATATACATCTCTTCATGCAAAACACATTTAGTCCATCTCTAAGAGTTGCCTAAGTCCTAATCATTCCAGGATTGCTGAAAAGTCCAAGTCCAAAGTCTCATCTGAGACTCAAGGTAAATTCTCAACAGCAAACCTCTGCAAAATTTAAAAAGAAAGTTAAATATTGCCAACATTCAATAGCACTGGAAAAACATTCCCATTCCAAAAGGGAGAAATAGGAGGATAGAAAGGAATGAGACCAAAGAAATATAGAAACCATGCAAGGCAACCATTAAATCCTGTAGTTTTGTGTCCAGCAACCAGGGCAAATTATGATAAGATGTGAGCTTCAAAGGACTTGCATGTCCTGCCTCTGTGGCATTGCTGGTTGCAGCCCACATGGCCTCTTTCTTGGGGTGGCCTTGCTCACTGCCTGTAGCAGACAATTCACATTTCTAGCATATCCAAATTCCTGGGTATCTGCTGCACGTTTGGCTTCATTCTCATAGCTTCATGCACTGCTTTCTCAGGGATTCACTGTCTGACCTCCCAGGCATTCCTCTAAAATCCGAGTGAAAACCTCCTTGAACCCACTATTCTTATATTTTAAATGCTTGAAAAAACAGCACCATTTGGATAATACCAAGGTCTGTAGCCAGCTCTAGCAGTATCTGGACCCCCTTGGATCATGGCTGCAGAAAACTCTGAGTGTTTTGTTGGCTGAGCACTTTGAAAATAATCCCAAAGAACCAATTCCCCAAACAGCCTTTCTCAGGTAGGAGGCCCAGGAGCTCTCATAAATGAAAATTTTACAGTTTTGTACCCTTGTACGTACAATGGGTGTGGAATTGTGGATTTCTGAGATGCTCTCAAGACATCTTTCTTATTGTTCTGATACAAAGTACTTAGTTTTTTCCTAATGCTAATCTTTTCAGCAGCCATGATCTTCTTTGGTCCAACTTTGAGGCACTTCCTTTCTCATGAAACTGAAAATTTTTAAATCATTTAACTGTGCCAATTGCTCTTGATTCTCAGTGTTGATCTTGCTAAAAGTAGCAAGAAATATCCATGCTACAGTCTGAACACTGGGCTGTTTTGAAATTTCCTCCCGCAGATTTGGTTCATTGTCTTTAATCTCAGTCTCCAGCAAAGTCTAAGGACATTGGACAAAATGGGGACAAATTTCCTGCCATAACATAACACACAGGGGCTTGAGTCCAACTGTCAATAGAGTCTTTGTTCCCAACTGAAGCCTCTTGAGCCTGACCTTACACATTTCTATTACTATTTTAGTCTTCTGAGCTCCAGCCATAATCTCCCATCAAGCATGGCTTAAAGCATTCTAGGGCTTCTTTGGCTGGCATCTCTAAACTTTTCCACTCTTCCTGAAAACCACTTCCAAAGGCCTCTGTACCATATGCTCAAGTATAGTCACAGCAATCACCCCTCTCTCAGTACTGATTTTTGTCTTAGTCTCTTTTTCTTTGCTGGGATAAAATATACAACACCCTAACTTAAAGGAAGAGAGGTTTATTTTGGTTCATGGTTTTTAGAAAATTCAGGCCATAGTCAGCTGGATCCAACAAATAAAAGGTATAGTGGAAGAGTCTGTTCTAACAGAGGAAAGATGCTTACATCATGGCAGCCAAGAAGTAGAGAGCAAGGAGAGGTGCCAGGGAGAGAGATACACTTATCCTTGTCAAGCTCCCAGTGATCCACCTCTAATCAGCTGCTGACTTCTTTAGTGGATGATTCACATGTGAGTATAGTGTCTCATTATCCAATCCCCTTTTAAAGCCCTGCCTCTGAGTACTAGAGTGTTTGGGGGACATTTTACATCTAAACCATAACACCTCACTAACTTATAGATACAAACAGACTGGAAGCAAAAGGATGGAAATCAATATTCCATGTTAATGAGATCCAAAAGCAAGCAGAAGTAGCTATACTCATATACAACTAAGGAGACTTCCAGACAAAATTAAAAGGGACAAAGAAGCCCTCTCTATATAGTGGTAAAGCTAACAATCCACCACAAAGATATAACAATTATAAACATGTATGCATCAAACATCAGTGTTCCCAATTTCATAAAACAAAGACTACTCAACATAAAGGGACACATAGGCCCAGTAGAGTAATAGTGGGAGACTTCAATACTCTACTCTCACCAAAAGATAGGTCATCCAGACCAAAAAAATAATCAACAAAAAAAATCAGAGTTAAACTAAATCATGGATTAAATGAACTTAACAAATATCTACAGAACATTCTATTCAACAACAGAACACATATTCTTTTCAGCAGATCATGGATCAGTCTCCAAAATAAAGCCATTATTTTACACCATAAACCAAGTCTTCACAAATATGAGAAAAAACAGAAACAATTTCTTGAATCTTATCAGATCATATTGGGATGGAACTAAAAATCAACAGGAAGAGAAACTATATGCTGAACAATTCACTTTTGAATGATCAGTGGGTCACTGAAGAAATCAGGGGGGAAATTTAAAAATTCCTAAGTTCAAATGAAAATGTAAAAACAACATACCAGAATCTCTAGAATATAGCAAAGGTAGTTCTAAGAAAGAAGTTTATTGCTATGAATGCCTCCCTTTAAAAAAATCAGAGATCTCAAACAAATAACCTAGTCATATATCTCCAGGACTTAAAAAAACAAGAACTAACCCAAAGCAAATCCAACAGAAGGAAAAAAAATAATAAAGATTAGAGATGAAATTAATTAAATAGACTTTTAAAAAACAGGATCAATGAAATAAAGAGTTCATTCCTTGAAAAGATAAACACTTGATAACCCAAACTAAACAAAAGAGGGAGAAGACACAAATTACTGCAAGTAGAGATGAAAAGGGGAACATTACAACAGACACCACTACCACTGCAATTCACAGCATCATTGGAGATTACAGCATTTTGAAAATCTATATTCTAATAAATTTGAGAATCTAGAAAAAAGGATAAATTTTTAAACAAATATGACCCCCAAAATTGAAAGAAGAGGATATAAAAACTAACAGATCATTAATTACATAGTCTCCTAACAACAAAAACAAGGATGAGAAGAGTTTACACATGAATTTATCAGACCTCTAAAGAAAAATTAACGTCAATCTTCTTCAAACTATTCATAAAATAGAAATAGGGAAAAATCTTGCAAATTCATTCTATGAGGGTATAATCCTGATAACAAAACCTAACAAGGACACAACAACAACTAAAAAAACTATAGACTAATATCTTTGATGAATATATATTCAAAAACCCTTAATAAGATACAGAGGAGGCTGCTGGGCCACAGTAGCACTGCTCCCAATGCAGAGAAGGTGAGCTGTGCAAGTTCAAACAGCACCCCCCACAATAAAAATGAGAGGACACATGAACAAGCCTCAAAACCAGACTTCCAGACCACCTACAGCAACCCCAAAGGGAAACAAAATAGAAAACTCATACTCAACCACCTGAACTCCCTGAACTGGCAACAAAGGATGATCTGGAAAAAATGAAATGAGAAATAATTTCTAAGATAACAGCAGAGGTTGTGCCCATAATGCAAGACATGATTAATAAATCTAGAGAGGAAACAGATAAAAAAAATAGAGGAGCTGAGGAACGTGATGGAATCCCAACATAGGAAACAAATGGAATCCATAACACAGATAAAAACAGATTTCCAGGAGATTAAAAACTCCATTGAAATTCTATGCAGTAGAATGAACCAATGTGAGGACACAATTTCAGATATAGAAGATAAGATTGCAATTAGTGACCTGGAAAAGAAAAATTGCTTTAAAACTGTAAGGGACCACAACAAATCAATCCAACAGCTGTTAGATGATCCAAAGAAGAATAACATGAGGCTGATTGGAGTCAATGAAGAAACAGGAGAGGGTGAAGATGACATTTAAAACCTGTTCACAGAAGTGATGTCAGAAAACTTCTCAAGCAGGAGACAAGAACTTGACATACAGAGAAGTGAGGCATATAGGATTCCAACTAGCCTTGATCAAAAAAATCTACCCATAGGCATATAATTGTTAAGATTCCAGAAACCCAACACAAGAACAAAATTCTACAAGCAGTGAGAGAAAAGAAACAAATCACATACAAAGGAAAGCCCATCAGAATCACAG
>NW_004624733.1:6886207-6904064 GCF_000247695.1 Heterocephalus glaber | reverse complement strand
GGGAAAAAAATAAGAACCAAGATACTCATGTAATGGTACAAGATCTCAATGATGTATGTAACTGTATTTTATACCTAAAATATACCAATAATCTTAATGGGGAAAAAATCCTATATCAATATCGTAAAGGCTATATATGACAAACACAACCAACATCATTCTGAATGGGGAAAAACTGGAAGCATTCCTCCTAAATCAGGAACAAGGTGAGACCACCCACTTTCACACTTCTAGAGAGTGCTTGAAATTTTAGCCAGAGCAATTAGGCAAGAGAAAGAAATAAATAGAATACAAATATGAAAGGAAGAAATTAAATTATCCTTGTTTTCAGATGATATAATCCTAAAGAACCCCCTAAAGAGTCTACCAAAAGACTTTTAGAGCTGATAAATTCAGCAAAGTAGTAGAGTACAAAACAAACATTTAAAAAATCAACAACTATGGAATTAACATGAGAAAATGAAAAAACTGAAACCAAGTTTTTATTAATAGGTAGGGGTGGAGGGGTTGAAAGGAGGTCAGGGAAAGGGGAAAAAATAAGAATCAAGATATATTTTGTAAAGGTACAAATCTCCAATGATAAATGTCATTATATTGTATACCTAAAATGTACCAATAAAATTAATTTTTTAAAAAATCAACAGCTTTTCTATATACCAATAATGAACTAGCCAAGAAAGAATTCAGGAAAACAATTCCATAATAGCTTCTAAGTAAATGCATACATACATACATACATACCTAAGAACCAACACAATCAAGCAGGTGAAAGATCCCTACAATAAGAATTATATAACACTGAAGAACCTGAAGAAGATGTTAGATGATAGAAAGATCTCCTATATCATGGATCAGCAGAATATTATTAACATGGCCATATTATCAAAAGTGATCTATAAACTCAGTCCAATCCCCACCAAAATTCCAATGACATTCTCCACAGAATTAGAAAAAAACTATCTTACAATTCAAATGGATACATGCAAGACCTATAGGATCCAAAGCAATTCTAAGCAAAAAAGAGCAAGGCTAGAGGCATTATAATGCTCAAATTCAAGTTATATCACAAAGCCATAGAAACAAAAGTAACAAGTACTGACACAAAAATAAACACATTTGCCAATGGAATACAATAGAGGGCATTGAGATAATACCACACAATCATAGCTATCTGATTCTTGACAACGAAGCTAAAATAATACATTGGAGAAAAGACAACCTCTTTAATGGTGCTAGCAAAATTGGATGACCATATGTAGAAGAGTGATAGATCCATATCTCTCACTCTATACAAAAATCAATTCAAAATAAACCAAAGACCTAGGTATAAGACCTGAAACTTTGAACTGATAAAGAAAACGGGCTAGGGGGTTGATGTAGCTCAGTGGTGCCGTGCCTGCCTGGCAACCACAAGGTCCTGAGTTCAATTCCCAGTACTGGAAAAAAAAAAAAGAAAGAAAGAAAGCAGGTGAAATTGTTGAATCAACAGACAAGGGCAAGGGCTTTCTGAGTAGAACTCGAACAGCACAGGAAATGATAATAAGAATTAGCAGATGTGACTGCATGAAATTAAAGTTTCTACACAGCAAGGAAGACAACTAACACAGTGAAGAGACAGCCTACAGAATGGGAGAAAATCTTCACCAGCTATACTTCCAACAGAGGATTAATATCTGAAATATACAATTAACATCAAAAAATCAAAGAGCCCAACCAGTAAGTGGACAAATAAGTTAGAATAGACACACCTCAAAAGAAGTTTAAAAAAGCCTCAAATCTGACCAACTTTTTGAGTCTAACAGAGTGAAATGTGCCAAAACCACAGGATGACCTCAAATGGCCTCAAAAATGTTCAATAAGAGGGCTGGGGATTTAGCTCAGTGGTTCCGCCACTTGCCTCGAAAGTGCAAGGTCCTGAGTTCAATCCCTGGTACCAAAAAAATGATCAATAAGTATTTGAAAACATGTTCAACATCTTTAGCCATTAAAGAAATTTAAATCAAAACTACACTGGGATTCCATCTCATCCTACTCAGAATAGCTATGAACATTAAAACAACACAATAAATGCTGGTGAGAATGTGGGACAAAAAGAAACTCTTCTACACTGCTGGTAGAAATATAAATGAATAGGCTATTAAAGGAGTCAGTATGGAGGTTCCTCAAAAACACTAAAAATAAAGCTACAGTTTGATTCAACTATACCACTTTTTAGTGTTAAACCTAAAGAAATTAAAATCAGCCTACTATGGCAATACCTGCATAGGCATGTTTATTGTGGCATAATTCACATTAGCCAAGATGTGGAACTAGCCTAGGTGCCCAGCAAAGATGAATGGATAAGAAAGCATTGTATATAAACACAACAGAACATTGTACAACCACAAAGAACACAATTATGTCATTTACAGGAAAATGAGTGGAACTGGAGTTCATGTTGAGCAAAATAAACCAGACTCAAAAAGACAAGTATCACATGATCTCCATAATACTGTATATAGAATCTAAAACAGATAAAATGAAAGCAGACAAGAGGAAGGGAATAATGAGGAAGGGGTGTGTAAGGGGGGATACCGAGAAAGGGGTACAAGGGAGGGTAACAGAGGATATATAAGATCAAAATATATTATGCACATTGAAGCCAAATATTCTGCAAAACTAATTTTTTAAATATTTAGAAAAGAAGAAAATGAAATATCCTTAGAATCATTACCACTATCGACAGAAGAGTTAATAAAGAGAATTAAGCAAGAGAGTTTTAAAAATGCAGAAAGTATCTGAGCGATGCCACACCTTTGAGATTTTTACCCACAGGCAATTTTTCTAGATCTTATGAAGAAGCCTAAGTAGGTTATCCATGAAAAATTAGAAGGAAATATACCTAATGATGGCAGTTATACAGATGAGGACAGAGGGAGTGGATGGAATCAGAATTTGAGGAAACAAAGGTGACTTTGAAAGTGCTAAGTATATAGAATTATGGTAAGACAAAGGCAATGCAATGTTAACTGGAAGACAATTTCCTATTCTGATTATGACTACATGTAAGCAAAAGCATATGCTTATAAAGGGTAAAGAGCAAATTATCACTGCTTTGTTAGGCTAAGGAAGAAATTTTTTGAGCATGCAAAAAATAATAGTGTCAAAGTACTGAGTATCCAACTAAGATAAGGCTGACATTTACTCACTGTTACGTTCCGTCAAGGAGCACAGCATGGTTCTCAGCAGTTTTCAGCAGTCACAGGATCAGATGGTGGTAGCACGATCACCCCACCCTGGGTACTGCCAGTCCTTTCCCCAAAGCTGTTCATTCATTCCCAAAGAGAAGGCTGAGGGAGTTCAATCGATTCAGCTATGACTGTAGTAAGTCTAGACTGGAGGATCTAGACAAACAAAATCCAATTGCTATAGGAAAAACGTTTGAGTTACCTGTTGGGATATTAACAGCAAAACTCAGTAATGAAGGGCCCCAAGGCTGATTGTCTTCTGTGTCTAACAGAGCCAAAATTGCCAAAACTACAGGGTGGCTTCCATCACAGGGATCTTCCCTTTTATGTCAGAGGAAAGAGCATACATGAAAGAATTAAAAGACCATATACATTTTCTTCCTATTTCACATTATCTATTATACCTTTTGATCCTTATTTGTAAATAGGGAGGGTTGGAAGGGTTGAAGGGAGGACAGGGGAATGGGGAAAAAAATAAGAGCCAAGATATACTATATAAAGATACAAATTTCCAATGATGAATGCGATTATATTGCATACCTAAAATGTACCAATAAAATTAATAATAAAAAAGGCCTTATACAAACTTAAAGTATTTAAGGGACAAAATGTGCCATAAAGAGGGAAGATCAAAAATTACATAAGAAACTAGAAAAACTACCTGCAATATACATGGCAAAGGGTTAATATCCCTAATGAATGAAAATAGGAGACAGATGGCAAATGATCTTTATTCATAAGTTTCACCAACATATTTGCCCTGAAAAGGATTGTCAGCTCTCAGCATATATTTGAAATTCTATGCTGACTTAGGGGAAACTTTAAATGCTCCACTGGTAAAAAGAAGTCAGAATTTATTAATGGCAGTGGAACTGCTAGAAATTGTGGAAGAAATCAGGAAAAGTCCGGCCTTGGCTTCAGGATTTCACACGAAGCAAAGAAAGGAAAATAAGTGTCACATTGGGGCTGAACTGGTAAACTTAAACTGTAGAACAACTTATAGCCCTGTGGCCTGGGACTTTCAAAAAGGTAGCAAAATCCTAGCAAGCTACAGGGAAGAAAAACAAAAGGAGAATCATTGAACAGTAGCTCTGTTTAATAAAGTTAATATCATGACCATTGTAAGGGTGTGTTTTTTTAATGGCTTTTATCCAACTCTTTTTCAATTTTTATATTTCATTAGTTCATGTTTGCAGTACATAATGATAATTTTTGTATTGTTTCTGTGTAGGGGGTAAGCTTGACAAATCACAAAATAAACTGCAATTATTATTCTAATAAATTAAAACAGCAAAAATAAAAACAACAAAAATATAGATTTCACACAGAGGAAACAAAATCAGTATCAGTCGAATACCTTGTATTCTTCAGGGACTAGAGCCACACAGAAAAACATAGCTACGAATACATCAGTTGAGGGACCTTAGAATGGCTCCAGTAGAGATAATTTTCCTTCTTTACTTTACTGAAAAATCAGCCTTTGAAGTTTAATTCTCTGAAACCCCAAGGGCCTTTGATTTCTAGAGGTATTTCCTACCATTGGCTTTTGGGGAGAATGATCTTTCAAGGGAGGGGAAGAAGAATTGAGACTAGAAAGTGAGGTAAGAACCCTAAAGGCGGAAGGGCTCCGAGGGGTAAGTATACCTCCCAGCTATTCTAGGGGCATGAAGTAAGTGTTGGTCTGGGGAGCAGACTCACAGGCACATGGGAACAGCACAGAGCAGGGAGAAGCATACCAGGATTCTACAGTAGACGGATGGCATAGGTGTAACTTTTGGGTTGAGAAGCCTGGGCTGGGGCCTGCAGTCACAGACCGACTCTCTTAGCAGATCTCTCACTCAGCACCTCAGCCTTCAGGGCCTCTTCAGAATTTCACAAACTCGCCATCTCAAAGAAGGGTCCCCACGAATTTGTTTCAGTAGTTACCCCCCCAAAAAGCAGCCCCAGCAGCTTCCCACAGTTGGGTAACAGGCCCCAGGAGCTTGCAGCTGAAACGCAGCTATAGTATGCCCTTCTCTGCGCCTACTTACCTTGAAACATGAGCCATGAAACAGATTTGGTCACCAGTGAATTACTACCTCAGGAAAGGAGGAGTATTTTCCCTAGAAAACAAAAAGAAATCATTTATAAAGTCACCACATTCTGAACGCCTCAGAAGACAAACTGTTGTGTGCTGTTTTGAGCTGAGTTTTCTAAGCACATGAAGCTCTTCTTCATCATAAACCACCCCCCACCAACCTTGGGATATTCACATTTCATTGTCTTCTGGAGAAATCTCCATTATTCAAAAACTAAGTGAGACAGGGAAAGTAACCCTCAACCTGTTAGATATCAGATGTGCCAAGTTGGTGATCTCACATCAAAGAATGAAGTCATGAACCAAAAGAAGAGGTTAAGCGATTTTTATTGGAAATAAGGAGAAGAATAGCTCCTGGATTTCCAGGAGAGGTCCCAAGTGGGTGGCCACTGAGCCTCCTGAGGGTAATTTACACAGTAAAATCACAATGTGGGTGCAATATGGATCAAACTACGATCGACCTATAGAATTCTAAGTATAGTCGCTTAGCTACCACTGATCCAATAGGGAAGCAGGGCACATAGCAGAGATATTTGGTGAGCATCATTAACTTTAGCTTATCTATAACTTCTAATCATAGAAAGGACAAAGACATTCTCGGAAAGGGTTGAGAGTCCGGCTCCAGGGTTGGGATCTTGTGACCATCCACCTAAGTGTCTGGTGCCTATCTGGGACCACTAGTCCAAAAGGTGCCAATCATAATACAATCTCAAGTTGCTATTCATCTCTAGGGAGGCTTGCATGTGACTTCCTCGAGGACCTAATTTCTGTCTGTATATTAATTTCTATCTAACTTAGCTGCCTATAATATAAAGACACTAAGTTCTAAATAAAACTAACATGTCTTTAGCACTTACTAGTGTTTGCCAATGTGAAAATGACCTATATTCTATTTGATTGTGATGGTTATTGCCCCTGGTACACAAATGATGGAACTGATTTATTTTCATGGAGCTCAAACCTTTTCTCCAAAATAGCAACTGAAACAGAACTAGACAGTAATAACAACAACAAAAAGCTGACGGATGCATACAAAAACTAGGAGCTTTTCACTTTATCATCCGCCTCTTAGACTCACAGATAAGAAAAAAAAATCCAACTAAATTGGGCCTAGATCCACCAAGGGCCATTTCACAGAGGAACTAGAAATGCTTAGGAGATCCTTTCAAGAGAAATGGTAGGTAGGTGGTAAAGAAGTGACTCCCCCACTAATTAAATACTAGCAGTTCACTAGTTCATTCAACAATAATTTATTGAGCTCCTACTAAGTACTAGACAATATCCCATGTGCTGGGGATGGGATGGAAGGGGACAGACAATCCCCAAGCACCTGAATTCATAGAGATAATAAACATGTAAAATATGACAGATGGTGGCAACGGTTATGAACAAATCCAGGGTGAGGGAGTGTGGTTTCCTAAAGGGAGGCCAAGGGGAGCCTCTGTAAGGATCCAACACTTGAGCAGAGGAAGTGAGGGACTTAAAGGTCCACATAGCTGGAGAAGAGAGCCGAGGCTGAGGCACTACACCTGCCAAGATCTGTGGATTTACTCTCCTCTTCTCAGAGCAGCCAGGCCAGTAAGACAGGAGTGAGGCAAGTGAGGGAAGTGGCAGGTGATGAGGTCGGAGAGCCAGCTACTGGACAGGTGATGCAGATTGTGTTTCTCAGGTTTCAGCCATCCTCAGAATCACCTGTACACCTGGGTATGAAAGCAGATTGCTGGCCACCCCCAGAGTTTCTGCTTTTAAGGAGGGAGCCTGGGAATCTCCATTTATAACAAGTTCTCAGCTGATATTGATGCTGCTGAACTGGGGAGCTACTGTGGGAGCCTTGCAAGTCATAACAGACTAAATTATATTCCAAATGTGACAAGAAACCACTGGGGGATTCCAAGTGGAAGATGAAAGAAGCCTGCCAGCAAGGGGTGGAAAAAGGAAACTAGCAAGGGAACAATAGTTGAGGCAATAGGCAGCAATGATCTTGAATTAGAGTGGCTGAAGGAGAAAGAGTGAAAATGGTCAACTATATTTGGAAAATGGGACTGATGCAGTAGCTAACAGGCAAGAGGCAAAAAGACAAATCAAGAGATGGTGCCTTGTTTTGACTGAGGTACTGAGCAGAAGCACTGGAGAAGATGAAAGGCTTAGGATTGACTTTTATTTGAAAGCAGTGATTTTGTTTTTTAGATTCCTATTAGCTATCCAAGGGGAGTAGTGAGTAGACAGACAACTCACATGTCGCAAGCTCAGGGCAAGGTTCAGGGCAGAGGTGTAAATGTGGTAGGCATCATTTTATACCTGCTGTTGTACGGCATGTGTCTAGATGTCCCCCCAAAGCCTCATGCGCTCACAGGTGGGGCTTTTCCAGAGGTATCTTGATCTAGAGTGTGTGATGCTGGGATTGATTCATGGTGCAATGCTAGAATCAAGGGTACAGGATTAAGGGCGTGACTGCTACCTGCTCTAAGCACCCTGGATAAGATATAAGGGATAGAAAGAGCTGTGGTTGTCCTTTGTTGCTTTACTACCTTCTTCCCACCATGAACTCTTTCTCCTCTATGATCCATATCTGCCATCCACCCCTGCTTTGGATCCAGCCGATTATGGACTGAAACCTCTACAAACCATGAGCTAAATAAACTTACCCTCCTTTAACTTTAGGTGTCAGGTATTTTGTCTCAGCAATGAAAAAAAGTAACTAAGATAGCTGCATACAGTGGGACCTGATAAGATCCCTAGAGATGGAATGAGCTAGAGGGGCAGCCCAAGTCCTGAGCCCTGGAGCACATAAAGCAGACAGAGAAGTTGCAACTCATGAAATAGGAAAAACTCAGCAGAATATGAAGTTATGGAAAACAAGACAAAAAAAATTTCCATAAAATGGAAGTGAAGGGTCTGGTGGTATAGCTCAGTGGTAGAGCTTGTGCTTAACATGCACAAGGCCCTGGGCTCAATCCTCAACACAAAAAATAATAAAATAAAGTGAAGGAAGCAACCCAGTGTTGATGACGGTCACAGTAAGAGACGGACTGAGAGTGACCAGTGGATTTGGCAACCTGTCCATTGAGTCATTTTAGTGAGTTAGTGGCTAGAAAAAGACTTACTATGAAGCTAATGAAGCTTAATTTCCAAGGCAAGTCATCTGCATGGACTCTCCAAAGATTCTAGAAAGTGCATTATTAATATGTTCACATATTCATATGTGTTTATTTTTTTGTTTGGTTTTTTTTGGATTTTTTTGTTTTTATTTTTGTTTTGGGTACCAGGGATTGAACTCGGGACCTTGTGCTTTCGAGGCAGGTGCCGGAACCACTGAGCTAAATCCCCAGCCCTATATGTGTTTATTTGTAAAGGTATCTCTTGTCACTTTGACTTCCTCTCTGTCACATTTTTCATGTTAAGTGCCACTGAACTGGCCAAGGGCATTTTTGGAATCTGGCTACAGGTAATTTGAGTTGGAGACACCTCTACTTTGGGTTTAACAGTGTTATAGAATTCACAGTCATTTTCATATATAATAGTTTATCCATTGTTCTGGAGTGTGTGGGATTCCCAGGATTACTTCTACTACCCAATGTGGTAACTCTACTTAGGATTGTGACAAAAATGTAGGACCAGGGTCCTACTGATATGAACATGGCCTGAGGTATCTGGCAACCAGAAAGAGCTATTTGGTGGGTGAGAGGCAGGTTTGAGATACATGGAGTGAGAAAGTAGTCTACACAAAATTTATAATTATAAGCAGGGCATTTCATTTTCATTAGCACATTGTCAAAATTGAAATTCTCTCCTGTCAAGAATATGACTGATAAAGTAGTGAGTACAATTATTAATGCAAGCTTGTTTTTCCCATTTTTATAGGAATCACATGAAATATAGTATGTCAAAGTTCCTGTCTGTGTTTGTTAGGCACAGATCTGTAGCAGTAATACAAATAATAAGGGTATCTTTGTATAAATTTGTATATTTTCTGTGTCTCAATTGCCTATAATAAAAACTAATTTTGGTCAACTATACTAGAGAAGAGGTTAAATTATATTTGTATTTGCTCTGTTTTATCAAATTTTGTCATATGAAGAAACAAAGGTGATGCAGCCAAGAAATGTAAGGGAAAAGATGTACAGAGGTGTGACAGGTACTTAATATAAAATACAAAGTTATATTTCTAGATTTGGTAGTTTTTCTGACATTTATCAGCTTTTTCAAAATTTATAATTTGTTGTGACATTTTCTCATTTCATGTATTTATTATTTTCATAGTTTGTGCTCTCCCCACCCTCAACATATTGTACTATAAAAGCTACTGGCCTCAAAACCTGGATCCATCTCCAAGTGGAGGAGGTGAAAGCCAAAATTAAATATATTAAAGACATAGTTAGAGAAAAAGAGGAAGAAATAGCATAGAAAGGTCTTCAAGGTGGACCCTAGGAGTAGGAGACGGAGGTGAGAGGTGGGGGAAGGGAGGTTAAGAAGAAAATTTAAGTCCAAAGAGGAACAACTGGAAATGGTATCACACAATGCTCCGTATCAGTTGTGTGGTGGTCCTTGGCTATCACATCTAGAATCTCCCGTGATGGATAATACAGGGGTGGAGAGCTTAGAAAATAAGATCAAATGCAAATGAGCATCTAGAAAAGCCTGTAAGTCAAGAGTCTCTCCTGGTGCCAGCCTTCCTTACACTTTGATCTCATTTAAACATGAACTGGGTTCTTGAGCCCATCTACAAAGAAAGAAGACCAAACCCAGGGGAAATACAGGCATATGTAGGGCTTCTCTTTTTTTGGAGACAGGGGCTCCCTATGTGGCCTTGAACCCACTTTGGAACTTGTGGCGATCCTCCTGCCTCATCATCCCAAGTGCTGAGATTATAGGCATTGCCACCATGCCTGGCTAAGCATATGTAGGCCTTTAATTAGACTCCCACTTGAGCCAGAAGGGAGCAGCAGCTCTGACAAAGGGCAAATCAGACCAGCAGTTTCATGAACAAAGGAAAGAGTTCTCCAAAAATGTCTGTCCCAGTCCTCCATGCAAATGCAGCATTCAGACTTGAAGAGAGGGTCCCGTCCTGACCTTCAGTTTCTGAGCTCAGTTGTAGGTGGCTTGCTCATTGGTCAGCTTTGACCACTAGGGTGAGGCAGGTCTCTAGGAGGCTGACCTTTCCCTGCATTTTCATTAGTAGGGTGCCTGCAGCTACTGTGTTTTTAATTCCAGAGCTGTGTGTGAGCCCTTGTTCCCCATTTGCATCTTTCTTTGTGAAAACACAAAACAGGCAGGATCCCTGTGGGGCCCTTTCCTAGCATTTTCTCCTTTTATTTCCTTGTAAGTGGTCCCTGACAGTCTCACACAAAGAGAGAAAGATGGGCTCATCAGGAATTTTAATCAGCCATGGCATAGGCTTTTAAATTTGCTACCCTTGTTATTGTTGCTGGTATCTGTTTTTGTTTTAGTAGAAGAACCTATTCAATGAAAATCTTATAGAGACATTCTGTAGTATCAGAGACAAAGCAGAATGATTCCAGCTTTAAAGTCCATTCCGCCTTATGTATTCTTGGTTCCCCAGTGGAACCTGCTGGCCCCTAAAGACAGAAAAATACAGTTTGAGGACCATTAATGAGATGCTTGGATTGCTCTGAATTGCTGCACAGTTATGTCCACAGTTAGAGCAAGAGAAAAATTGTTTGGAGTCTAAATTTCAGTTAAACATGCTAACCTTCACCTAACTTTGATTTACTGGGACTTATCTGCCTAACTTTGCTATATGCCCAAATACCTCCCAGGAAAACAGATGAATATTAGAATACTCACACACAAACTTTCTGATAAACTGAGAGTAGTTATGTCTATGCCAAAGAAAAACTGCTGGTTAAATGATCAAGAAAATAATTAATAGAGACACACTCTTAAGAGAATTAAGCTCCACAGTTATCCCACCCCCTCTACCAACCCTACGCACACGCCAGCCCCATCATCCCCAAACGTACCTGACACAAGTTGACAGGTACTGATTAGACACCCCCCTTCCTGCACACTTTCCTAGAAATGCTGATTTGGCATGCTTGCAGCTAGGCCCAATAATCTGTATGTTAATAACCAAGCAGTTCTTACCAACAGGGAAAAGAAAGTGAAAATGCAGATTATCAGACTACCCTAAACCTCCAGAATCAGATGCTGGGTATCTGAGATTGCACAGTGTTGAGAATATAGAATTGAGAGTATTATAGATAGATAAGCTAGGTAGAAATATTATAGGCGGTCAGATAGGGCTAGGTCCTCGAGAGGGTGAGGACAAAGGTGAAACACACCACAAAGGCCCCAGACACACATTGGCTGAAAACCAGGCCTCAAGATAAAGACAAGATAATCAGACCTACATACTCCCTCAAAGAACAAACACTAGGCCTAATGAAGTCTAGATAGACATCAACCCACTCTAGTGGGTCACCAGAGACCTCTGCACCCACCACTTCCTAGGAGAATCTTGGTTCTTTCCATCCACACTTGTTACGTGACTTGTTTCCAAATTAGACCACCATTGCCTAAGTGACTATACTTGTAACCGTATTGGATGATCATGGCTGTGGCCCATGTTGTGCCCACGTGGGTTTCACTCTATAAAACTCCTCTGTAAAGTGGGGTTCCCGGGTTACTCACTCAGGTCCCCCTCCTGCCCCTCAGGAGATTTTCTATCAATAAATATCTTCCTATTCTTAACCTCTATTGTTCCTAGGACTCATTCTTCAATTTCTAAAGAACACGAACTCAGTGTATCATACAGTTAACAGGTTGGGAGATATAATAATTCATATTTCATCTCTGGTATTATTTCCTGTAACAAAAGGAAAAGCAATCAATTTATATTTGAAGATTTTAATACTTCCCTCTCAGAACAAGTAGATAGAAAAGCAGTAAGAATATAAATTCCTCATGTGTATGTACCAGCTCCATGCAAGAAATGTAAACATTATGTACTGCAAACATGTATTAATAGAAAAAAATACCTCTATCAGCCAACCTGACCTACTTGAAATGTACAGTACATTCCACCCAACATTCTTTTCAAGGGAGTATGAAACATTCACCAGGGTAAACTAAATTTAAAATCAGTAAGTTTCAATGAAATGTAAAGATTGAAACCATTCAGAGTACATGTTCACAAAACAATAAGAGAAAGATACTAGAAAATATCCAAGTAGTAGATGGAAATTAAGAAATACACTTCTAAATAGCACACAGGTGGAAGAAGAAATCACAAGAGAAATTAGAGAACATTTAAAACTGAATGAAAATCAAAACACAACATTAAAATTTATGGGGTATAGCTAAAGAAGTGCTTAGAGATATTTACAGCATTAAGACTTAAATTAGGGGGGATTTAGCTCAGTGGTTCTGCCACCTGCCTTGCAGGCACAAGGACCAGAGTTTGATCCCCGGTACCAAAAAACAAACAAACAAACAAAACTTATATTACGAAAAAAGAACGGTCTCTAAGCAATGACCTAAGCAGCCATTTTAAACTGGAAAAAAAAATTAAGTCAAAATTTCATTGCTTAGGAAAGAAATTATGAGAATAAGAGCAAAACTCAATGAAATAGAAAGTGGGCACAGAGGAAGACAAGAAAAAAAGAAAAAGAGGAGAAAAAGGAAAAAGAAAAGAAAGGAATCAGTGTAACCAAAAGCTGGTTGTTGGAAAAGATGGACAGTGCCGATGAGCTCATAGCCAGACTGCTGGGCGGGGCTGTGTGTAAAAGTGTTTGGGATCAGAAAGTTTCAGATAGCAGAGTTTTTCAAACTTTGGGAATCTGGCATAGACTCTACTGGTTGAGCATTCCTCAAGTAAAAATTCAAACTCTTAAATGCTAACGTCACATGCAGTGGTAGGCGGCTCGTAGCCTGCAGTCTCCAGCAGCTCCCTATTTGTAGTTTCTTCTGACACTCTCTTTAGCCTCAAGCCAAAGCCAATTTCTTCCTTTTTATTTTTGTTTTTTATTTTTGTTTTTGGTTGAGACAGGGTCTGGCTACATACTCGTGTTCATAGTCAAGTTCATGGCCTTGAACCTTCAACTCACAACCCTCCTGCCTCAGCATGCATCATCCTTCCCTACCAGAAAGCCAATTTCTGACAAGTTCCACGAGCATTTTCTCCCCCACTGAGTGGGCCCTGGCTACACTCCTCCAGTGAGGCCTAGATCGCAGCTGGGAGACCTGATGAGAGGTCAGGGATGTTTCTCTGAGATTTGCTTTTTCCTCACTGATCTTTTTCAGCCCTGAGGCAGTGGCTGTGTCCTACAACTTCTATTCTTATGTTCTTTAAAGTCCTCTTGGGGCCAGGGATTTAGCTCAGTGGTTCTGACACCTGCCTCACAAGCGCAAGGTCTTGAGTTCAATCCCCGGTACCAAAAAAAGAGTCCTCTTTTGCCCTTAATAGCCAGTTCTCTGAAGCTTCAATCTCAGGTAATAGTTAATACTTGAATCTTTTCTTTGCAAAAATCAAAGATTTTTGTTTTTAGGTTAGAGACCTTGACCATTGAGGTCCTCCCAGAGGAGGAGTCTCTTTAACATACTTTCTCTTCCTGATAACAAAACTCAAAAGAACTTTTTGCCTGGCAATTAGGACGAATTCACAAGTTTGCTCAAATAA
Source organism: Heterocephalus glaber (assembly GCF_000247695.1). The sequence continues at coordinate 6,890,122 of NW_004624733.1, read as the reverse complement.
AAAACTTAATCACATATCATATTGCATATAGTATTTTTAACATCAATGATATTTAAAACAAGGTACATAAAGATATAAGAAGATTATCTTCCATGAAGATCATAGGTTCTACATCCCAATGGCAAGAGACACACAGTACAGTAAGCAACCACTTCCCATAAATGTGAAAGGAAACCTTTGTGAACCAAAACTCTTCAGTGAGGGCCGGGAATTTAGCTCAGTGGTTTCACTGCCTGCTGCACAAGCACAAGGACCCAGTTGGATCCCCAGTACCAAAAAAAAAATTGAAAAAAACAAAAAACTCTTCAGTGAAACAGCTGCTCTTTCAAGGTGCCACCACGGCTACCTCATACTTACATAAAATCAGTCCCTCGAAGTCTCCCATGCAATATGCAAAAGGGAAACAGTTATTTGTAGTTGTAGATTTATTGAACACTGTGCAATTCGGTTCATTTTTTTTGAGCATGCACAGATGTAATCTGGGTGATATTTGGCTCTTTGGTGAAAACAGAAAGCTCAACACAGCTGAGCTTTGTGGAATGCTCATGGCTGAACTACATTTCAGCACTAGGGGGCAATATCCTCATTTAGAATCTCTTCTCCTACACATCTAAACTAATTTTGGTGGTTGCTTTATCCCTCTCAATTAGAGGATCCGTCCAGTTAAAGAGAAGAATACAAATAGTACATCAAATTAAATACCATCTAGAATCCATTTAGGGTCTGTGGGAGACTAGCTTTCCAACTGTTTTGAAAATCCCTCAAAGTTGTTGTTTAATTCTAATTTATAAATAGGTCATTGGAGCTTGTAATTTTCAACATGAATTCTGTAAGCAAAGCCCAAAACCCTCATCAGCCTCCTCTGTCGTTTGCCTATCAACCAGCCATCAAAACGAAACTCTACTTTTTTTCAAGAGTGAATTTCTGGCTGGCAATGAGGCCAGAAATAGGGTATTTGAATGAAGTCCTGGATTTGGTCCCTAGCGCTGGAAAGAAAAAAAAGAGTGAATTTCATCCTGACATTTCCAGACTCAGTTTAACACAGAGTCATTCTACAGTAGGCAGAGAGAGAAGATGGGGACCTTGTTGATCAAGCCTCAGTAGGTAAGCCACAGGACTCAAGAGTCCTCTATTCCCCAAGCCTTGAGACACATAATGTCATCTTTCCAGAGCAGTAAACCTTCCCCCATGTCTAACCTGTAAATACAGGTTACCCAGAAAACTACTGAACAAGGTCAGAATGCTCTTTGGAAAAACTATCTTGAGAGAATAATGAAGTTTATGGAAATCAAAATTTATGATACAGGGCTCTATTCAATTCTCAATTAAACTTATTAACATTTTTGAGCCATTATTTTTATGTTAAATGAATTATCCATTTTGCCTTCTGCGAGGTAGTAACTGGCTCAAAGTCATTCCTTTTGAATTGTGGAGTGGAGCAAATCTGACTCTCACTTATGTTAATTTCTGTACTTTGTTGCTGTCCTAAAGTTTTAAGAGATAATGTTGGAGCCTAAGGACTTCAAAAACCAGAGTCCAGAGAACTTGACTTCCAATGCATGCTTGCCTAGCCTCTCAGATTTTAGAAATAAAAGGTTTGTCATGAGTTGGCAGAGTTGCCCATTCACCATCACTGCCCTGTCCTATTTTGCTCTGGGTGTCCTACAGAAACAGTGGTTCCAGTTCAAATCCCATTGTGGAGATGAGAAAAGTGATCATAGGGTGTTATCATTCGGGTCCATCTTTGAGACCAGACCTGAAGATTCCCAAAGCATTGTTGTTTTCAGTTAAGCTGTATTAAAAGCAGAATAAAATCTATAGAAAATGATTCCTGTGGGCGGCATAAAAAGTTAAATTTCTCCAACAGAGGCTCTACTTTCACCTTGGCAGCTCAGCTGACTCCCAGCACATAGCTCCTCTTTTGAATGGATGGGGATTTGGATCTATCAGTGTTAATTACATTAAACATTTACTATTTGCAGGCACCAGGGCTGCTGAAAAGTTTTGCAGTTTATTTACCACACATTGGTACTCAGCAAAGTAAAGTGGGGCCACAGCCAGGCACAGCCTCTGCCCTGAAGAGGTGCCCTCTTACCACACAGTGCCCCCATGGCCGTCTCTGGCAGGAGGAAGTGTATTTTCCAATGTACATGCAAGCACACAGCTGAGCCTTAACAGTGAAAAATGCCTTATTTGGTTTATTTTATTTAATTCTCATTTAGTCACTACACCCTCTGAGGTAGCTCCTGTGAGCTCTATTTCACAGTTGTGGAAACTGCCTAGTTCTGTTTCCCACTTCCACAGTAAGTGGCAAAGGGAGAAACCAGCCCAGATCTCTTTACCACCTAAGCCGAGAGGTCCTGGTGCAAATAAAATGCAAAGTACTATGGTCACCAATGTGACATGTCCACACGCAGTCCCTGTGCAAATGATTGCTATGTGACCTTTCCCAAGTCCCCGTATGCATCTTCCTTTCACCTGTGCTCCAAGCTAAATATAGAAAAGAGAACAAATCAACTGAAATCTGCTCCATTCGCTATTTTGAAATATCACATACAAAACCCCCACAAAATAAATGTGTAGCTTAAAGAATTAAAATACTTATTTAACACCCATCCAGGCCAAGAAATTACCAGCATCAGAAGACAACTCACCAATAGTGCCTTCCCAACAACAACTCCTTCCTTCATCCCCACAAGTACCCCTGTCCTGACTGTTGTAATGGAGTTTAAGAATATTTTTTATTCTCATATGTACATTTCTAAACAATATAGTTAAGATCATTTAACAAGTGCTCATTGAGCATCTAATGATTATATGTGTCATACTCTAACCTAAGCACTTGAAGAATAATAGTAAATGTCTTTTCCCTTGTGGGATTTATGTTCTAGCAGATATACATTCTTCCTATTTTCAAACCTGTTATAAACATCATACAGACATATAGCATCTTACTTCTGCATGACGTTGTGAGATTCAGTCACCTTGTCACATACAGTTGTAATCACTGATATCTACAGTATCCCATTACATAAGTGCTTCATCATTATTTTTTGTTGTTGTTGTTGTTGCAGGGGCTCGAAGTCCAGACCTTGAACTTTCAAGGGAGGCCAAGGCACCACTGAGCTAAATCCCCAGCCCCTATTTTTTATTCTATTGTTGATGACCATCTTGGTCGGAGCTTTCTTGCACAGTACATGTATTCAGATGCACATGAGCATGAACTTTTCTAGAACCTATGAGAATTGCTGAGTCATTGGATATGCAAATCTTCAAATTTAGTAGATTATAGACTATTTTCCAAAAATGGCTGTACCAGAGGAAGCTCCCCGCCTCCATCACAGGCTCCTAGGGCAGTGAAGCTCAGCCAGTCCCAGCACCTGGAAGGAAGCTCCCCCGCTGTCATCCCAGGCTCCTAGGGCCAAGAAGGTGAGCCAGTCACAGAACCCAGAAGGAAGCTCCCCCACCTGCATTCCAGGCTCCTAGGGCAGTGAAGCTCAGCCAGTCCCAGCACCCAGAAGGAAGCTCCCCATCTCCATCCCAGGCTCCTAGGGCAGTGAAGCTCAGCCAGTCCCAGTACCCGGAAGGAAGCTTCCCCACCGCCATCCCAAGCTCCTAGGGCAGAGAAGGTGAGCCGCGTGGGTGCCAGAAGCACCCCCACCCCGCCCAGTGGAAATGAGAAGACACATAAACAAGCCTCAAAAACAGACTTCCAGTTCACCTACAGCAACCCCAAAGGGAAACAAGATGGAACACTCTTGATACTCAACCACCAGGACTCTCTGAACTGGCAAGAAAAGAGGATCTGGGAAAAATGAAATCAGAAATAATTAATCAGATAACAGCAAAGATTTTGCTCATGGTGCAAGACATGATTAATAAATCTAGAGAGGACACAGATTAAAAAATAGAGGA
>NW_004624733.1:6872022-6883337 GCF_000247695.1 Heterocephalus glaber | reverse complement strand
AAAAAAATGGCTGTACCAATCTACTCTTCCACCAGTAAGGTATGAAATTCCCTTAATTAACATTTCAGAGTGATCTTATTTTGTATTTCACTTTTCTTTCGTGCAATGACTATTCAAGTCTTTTTTTTTTTTCCAGTGCTGGGGATTGATCCCAGGGTATTGCACATGCACACCCAGCCCACTATTCACATCCTTTACTCATTACTCTCCTGGGATCTTAACTATGTTTAAGATGCTCTAATGGATGCTACACAAAAATCTGTGCCCACAAAAAGGCATGCTATACCTCTTCAAGTGACTCTCACTACCAATGGATGTAGTGTTTATTTTTGTGATATAATTAATCTTCTAGGCTCACATTTATTCATTGAGTTAAATTGAGGTAGACACTTAATCCTTAGTATCATTTTGAGAGAATGTTCAGCTAACTTTTTCAGAAACAAACTCTTTTAAGATTCTAAATTTTCACTTTTCCATGTGGTAACTGAGAAGACATTGTGACATGAACCTTTACTGCTCTAAGCACAAACTTCTACTAGAAAGAATCATCTACACTGAAGGAATATAGGATTTAAGAAGACTCTTAGCATTCTACTCATGGTGCAAGACTTGGTAGCTCTTGAAACAGTCTTTGCCCATATTTATGGTTTTAGAGACATCTGAAACTCACCTGGTAATGTGAGCTGCAATCAGAAAGCTGAAATATTTCCCAAAATGATTTATACAAGTTAATTCTCATACTCTTTAATTCTAGTTTGTTGAATGCAGCTGCGTTCATAGAGATGAAATGGCACTGGTTTTCAGTCCAGAAAAACTCCTCTAATTCTAAAAGATTAGAATTAATCTTTTAAGAACCTTAAAGGAAGGCAGATTAGTAGATTTTTAAGCTACCTAAGACATAATGACCACCACTATTTCTAAAAATCTGTAATCAACACTACTAATTATTGTTTTAGGCTTTTACCCTCAAGTACCAGAGAATGTGACCTTATTTGGAAATAGTCTTTACAGAGGCCAACAAGTTAAAATTAGATCATTCTCTGACTGGTAATCGTAGAGGTAGTTTGGACATGGGGACAGACACACACAGAGGGAGCAGAAGACGTGACCCATGTTGTGTTGTCACAAACTAAGAAATACCTGGGGCCACCAGGAGCTGGAAGACATAGAGAAAGATTCTTTCCCCATCAACCTTGTGAACAATGATTTTGATGAATTTGTTCCAAGCCACTCAGCTTATGACACTTTATTACATCAGCCCTGTGAAGCTAATGCAGGAACATTTAGACTTCTGAACTACTTGAGGGGAGAAGTGTTCCTTCTTTTTTCTGCTTTAAATGTTTGATATAATTTATCAGTTAAAATGTTTATGACCCTGCTGTTGTCATATAGGTAGGTTTTCAAGCTAGGAATATACTTTCTTCTATTCCCTTCCCCTGCCAACCCCAGAAACTCAAAGCTTGTTTTAAAACTTGGGGCAGAAGCAGTGATGATTCAGGAGCCAAGCACCAGGACTGAGAAAAGCTGGAAAGACCACCTCTGTAGCTGCACATAGAAACAGCCTGCAGTCCTGGGGCAACAGCAGTCTTTGCCCTGAGGCACTGACTGCAGAGGTGGTCAGGGGTAAGAGCTAGAACAAAACCAATCCTGAGGCCAGGACTGATACTTCTGGGGCTCCCTGTCCATGGCAAAGTCATTATACTTTAAGTATCAATGTTGACATGCTAAGGGTTATATTGCAGGCTGATGGGGCCTGGTTTTGCTGAGCACCTACTATGTGCCAGGTACAGGCAAGCTACTGAGAGAAGGGATATCCAAAGTAATTGTTAATAAGAGCAATACAACAATCTAAAGGCAACTCTTTATCATCTAATTTAAGGTATTGGTCTAACTCAAAAAATAAAATTGTTAAGGGGCTAGAGGTTAGCTCAGTGGTAAAGAACATGCTACACTTATGCAAAGCCCTTGAGTAAATCCCCAGCACCAAAACAAAACAAAAGCCTGCTAAATTATGGGGCGGAGGATGGGGGATTCTTTTTTACTCTGAACATATTCTATTTTAACAAGACACTTGTGGGAAGTGATAAACAGAAAAGAAAAAAGTACTTCCTCAATCTAAAAACATCAAAGGAAATGCTCATGCTACTGATGGGAGCCAGCAAGTAAATTCCATCTGGCGAGAGAAATATAAACTCTAGAGCCTCTGAAGAAACTGCTGCTCTGTGAAGCTTCTCCCCAATTTGTGATGGTGGGAGGGAATTAACATTCATTGCACATTTATCTGCCACACACTTCTGCTAATCTTCAAGATAGGCATTTTTCCATTTTACAGATGAGGAAACCAAGGCTCTCAGGGTCACTAAACTTTGCCAAGGTTTTTCCTTGAACAGCAGAGCTGCACTGTGAGCATGTGCCTACCCCTCTGCACACATCTTTACATTGCATTGTGACTCTCAGGCAGTGGCTCTCAAAAGGATGCAATATGAGCACATTGTGGACAAAATCCAGGCAAGCCACTGTGCCAAATTTACATCACTGCCAGGACTAGAGGACAGGGGAGAATTTACCATTACGAGTGATTGTTTAATGTCTTAATGCTTTCAGAAGTGGCATGGCAGATTGCTGACAAATTGGCTGAAACAATTTTCTGATGTACTTTGATGATTTTCTGGTGTACTTTGATGAGCTAGTGGGGATATTAAAATGGAGACCCTTTATTAAAATTATCTCCTCTACCCACTATAAGCCTGGTGTGATGGTACACGCCCATAATCCCAGCATCCTGGGCCAATGAGACAAGAGGATTGCCAAATTTGAGACCAGCCTGGGCAACTTAGCAATTTAGCAAGACTGTCCGAGAAGTTAAAAAAATAAAAATAAAAGTAGAGAAGCAGTACCAGCCAGGGATGTAGCTTTCTGTGAAGGCTCAGAACTCAATCTTCAGTGCTGGGAAAGAAAGAAAAATCTTGGGCTGGGGATTTAACTCAGTGGTTTTGCTGCCTGCCTCACAAGTGCAAGGACCTGAGTTCGATTCCCGGGACAAAAAAAAAAAAGAAAAATCTCTTCTATTCTCTTCTATATTGTAACTTTTAAAAGATTTTTAATACGTCTTATTTTTAAATAAATTTCTTGGTTAAGGGAGAGCAAGTATCAAGAGCCCAGAGAATAGCAGTTAGTTTTGAGGTACTTCTAAGATACCCAAGTGTCCATGCAAAGTAGGTGGTGAAGTGGAGCTGAGGCTCAGGAGAGGCTGAGGCTAGAGACAGTAAGCTCTGGACCACTGGCACATAGGGTTACTGAAGTCAAGTGCAAAGACGAGAGCACTTAGAGATTCGGTACTGTGAGTGAGGGCTCCACAGTGTTCACAGTATTAGTCAATTCACACACTGGCATTACAAAATCCTAAGGTCCCCAAGCAAACACAGATGGTCCAAGAATACTCAAAATTCAATGCAAAATTCAAAATGCAATGATGTAGATTCTCTAATCTTCCTCTAAAGACTTAACTCATGTGTTTATAAGAGATCCATTATTTTAAGTAAAAAGTTTCTTCATAAAGTATTTGCAGTCTAACCTCTTAGAAAAGGAGACCAGGCTAGCCAGCCTTATTTCAGGTAATACTTTAAGAGTACATTAAAGAACTTAATCTTTCAGCCCTAGTTACTTTGTCATATTGCATCCATCTCTCCTATTAAGACTAATTTGGTTCTTCAGATGTCTATGTCAAGCCAACAACCATCTAAATACCAAAGTTTACCTAATATCTTTAGTAATAGGAATCAAAATTGCAAAGACTCAGAAATATCCTTTGGAAAACAGACAATTGCAAAAATAAAATGGTCAAATTCATGGGTTATCAAGAATAGTGAATAAAATCCCTAAGTTAGATCTACATGAATCCATTTCATTCCCAGATTAATGAAGGTGGCATCATTGATTAAAGTAATTGAATCTTATTTCATTTATTTCCACCAACAAAATACTTCAGACCTGTTCAATGTGATTATTTTTTAAATCAATATTTCACCCATTTCTGTTGCTCCAAAGTTAGACTGTACATAAGTATAATGTCCTGACAAGGAGAGCAGGTAAATATATAATGGAAACATTTTTAGTGCCATAAATAACCTTCTGAAACATAAAATAATTTCAGTTGTCAAGCTAAATGAACTGTGGACAGACTGAAACCAGCTTTGGAGGGTTTATGTCTAAGAATTTTAATAAGAGGTTATTATGGTCCCTGGTTAAACTAAAACTGAAGAAGCAAAATAAAATCTTTGAAGAGTTACAGAAGTTGTAACAAATGGAACTCAGATGAGACTATTCATATTAAATTAAAATTCTAAGTAATTTATAATTTGAAAGGAAAAAGGTGAGGGATTGCTGTAGTTAGGGTTTGCAAGGGAATAGATTTAATACAGAACACCTAATTCATAGGATTATTTTATAACATTCACTCACAAATGTCAAATGCAGAGGAATGCAAGAGATCTGTCCATGTGCTCCAAAGAATCAGAGGATTGTATCGAGGATGTGCACTGGGAAGGCCCAAAGGCCAGTGGTGGAAGCTAAAACATTTGCACAAGCAGGGTAAAGGGTCTGTGCCACCAAGCTGAGAAATCTGCACTGCAGCCAGGAAGCTATGCTCAAGGCAGAGACCAGAGCTACCCTGAAGAGGCCAGCAGCCATTCCCAGTGGCAGCAAGGACCGGAGTTCCTCTGACAATCAGAACAGCTAAGTTTGTATCAGGAAAACCAGGCTCAGCAAGCTTCTCCAGGAAAATCAACACCCCGTGATCTTTCCCTCCAGTTCTCTCTTTATGCCATTCTCAACAATTCTCAGCTGGGTTTTTCATGCCCAGCCACCATTCTGACTCAGTTCAGCTTGGTGTTCCAAGTTGACCATTAGTTAATCACCATAGGGGTATGATGGAATAAGCCAACAATGAATAAAGACAGATTTGAGGCCACTGTCACAAAAGTATACATATTCTCACTAATGACTGAACAAGATGCTACTGACTAATTCTGCAATTCCAACTAGAATCTATTAAGTCTATGCATTTTAAAAGTGATCATGTAAATCTGAAAATTTCCCATGAAGATAACTTCTTATCACCAAAATCTTTCCAAACTATCGGCATTACCAACTTCACAGGTTTTCTTTGAACGTACAAAAGCTGAGTCTATTAGAGATATGAAATGATTGGGAATGTCTCATCTTCCCAATTCCTATTCTTCTCTTGAAAACTATATGTGACCTCTGGAAAAGCTCAAAGGTTCTCATTTACAGGAGCAAGATAGGAATCAGTTGTGTGAAGTGAACCCACCCAAAAGCAGTCATTTCAATCATGCCCCTTATTTTTTTAAACAAAATAGGTGCTTTCCCCATTTACAGACAAGGAAACAAAACATACACTGGCACAACTTTCCTGCAGTGTGGTCACTTTGAATCCCTTGTACCAAGAACATTCTTTGAAGCAGTCTAAGAACAGACTAGTTAGCCTGACTATCCAATGATAAAATGCCATGCCATCATTAAAAACTGGAATGAATGAGGGCTGAGGTGTAGCTCAGGGTAGAGTACTTGCTTGGCATGAAGGCCTGGGTTCAGTGCCTTAGCACCAACACAATGCCCCTCCTAAACCCCACAACAGTTAATGGTAGAAGAAACTTTTTTTTCAGATTTTGGGATTAGTTGTGGATTCAAATCTCAACTCTGTCATGTATAAGCTTTGATATCTAGACAAGTTATTTATCTGATTCTCAGTCTCCTTCCCTGTGAAACAGATAAAATGGTGCACTTCTCTTAGGATTGTTACAAAATTAAGCAGTTGGCATAGGTCCTGGAATATAGTGCTCAACAAATAGTAAATTTTGAAATGAAGAATCCTATAAAATTTTTTAATCAGTTGTAGATATATTTTGCAATTAACTCATTCTAGTATCATGGAGGACAAAATAGAATCAAACAAAATCTACTCACATATTCTGGAAAATCTATGCTGTGACTGCTGAGTTTTTTTGTTTTTTGTTTTTTGTTTTCTTTTTTAAGAGCTGGGGTGCCCAGTAATCCCTGCACTTAATTTGGGAAGCCCAAACTCTCTCCTATACCATATGTTACCTTGGAAATAATGATGAAATGTTTGACCAAAGCCCAAGTAGACTCAAAACTTCTTGAAGAGATCATTTTGGCCTTACCAGTAAATATCAAGAGTCCTACCTCAGGTGATCATTCCCATTCCAGTCCAGCCTGTTAAATTTTCACTATGAAATCTCCTACTCCAGCTCCCGATTCATACATGCAGAGGCGGCGTTGGTCTGTTCTCCAAAACCCAGCCATTCAGTGTCATCCTGGTTCTAGATCTTGTTAGAAAAACAGAATCCCAAGCCCCACCCCTCCCTACCCCACCCCAACTGAACCACAATCAGCAGTATAACAAGTTCCCCAGGTGAACCAAAGGCATGTTAATGTTTGAAGAGCATTGCCCTAAATAGAGCACCTGCTATTCTTTATTTAACAAGATTAAATTTGCTTTGGACACTGGTACTGTTCATGATACAGACTACATAACTTTTTCTTGTGCATTTTTAGAACTCTTGTTCACTGTTATGTAATAGCAAGAAAAAAACCCTTGGAGCATTTATCTTGATCTGTGAGATTTTGTTTACTGACAAACTTTATCACATCTCAAATTAATTATTAACACAGATTTCTAATTTGTTTTCAGGCTGATAAGCAAATTATTTTAGAAAAACCTGGTCCTGATGTATAAGAACCAACAGCAAAGGTGGAAGGGGTCCAGGGACAAAAGAAAGAGGCAGACAGATCCAGAATTCTATAAAATGCAATTTATTATAGTCTATGGTCAAAACTATGTCTTGGGTAGCAGAAAGACAGGAAAATCCCTGCACCCCAAGAGAGGAGGAAGGCATTTATGTGCAAAGCTAGACAAAGGTGAGTGGCAGTCAGACAAGAACATACGTGGCCTTTCTCTGAAATAAAATGTCTGGCATTACTTAAGAAATGTCATGAATCAGTGGCAGGCACAACATACTAGACTATCTTTTTTTACATGTGATTTTTTGACTCTTCTTGTTTTTATGAAAAAATAAAACATTTTCATAACCAAATAATAAATAGAATAACAACAGCTATTGCACTGTGTATCATTCTAATTTGTTTCATGTAGACTATCTTAATAACTTCATTTGTGCTTTAGGGTTTGGGATGTGTGCCAGAGCCACCTGGCAAGCAAAGTTGGCTGTGACAACAAAAATAACTGTGTCCTATGAAGCAAGATCTCTGCACAAATAACAGCTGAGTACACTACATGTGATTTTCCTAGTATAACTTTCCCTTTAAGTATATTCTTGTCCTTTGTAAAAGATATCTTACAGGTTAAATTCTATTTTCAAAAATGCTATTTAAAAGCGGAATGTACATGTGAAGCTACCATATAGTGAGCACTACTTGATGCCAGACACTACTACATACTCTGTATATGTTATCTACTGTACCTAAGGACATGGCCCTGGAACTATTACAGATGAGATGAAGCTCACACGTTAACAACGTATTTAAGATTACAGTTATTAAATGATAAAACTCATATTAATCTAAACCAGGTAGGGCCCATAAATCTGTACTATTATTCCTGTTTGTGCAACATGTTCCACGGAATGTTTTGTTATAGTCAAAGTCAAATGAGAACTAAATACTGTGAAGATTCCTCTAGTTAAAAAAAAAATCTATTACCCAAATTTGTTTATGGGGTGCTCCCCCTATAAACAATTGAAGTGAATTCTGAGATCAACTCTTTAGATATAGACTACAATATACTGACCTTTACAACTTGAGTATTCCTCCTCACCCAGGGGGTCTCACAGTGTTGCCCCCAACTGGCTTCTGAACACAAACCTCCTGCCTGGGCCTACTAAGTACCTGGGACTGCAGGCACGGTACACAGCTTTAAGGATGTTCATAGAATTCCCTTATCAACTAACAACTTTAAGGCCTCTTAGGCATGCTTCAGGGAATTCAAATCCTTGCTTATCAAAGGTATTGGCAGAACTGGTTACCCAAGAAATTTTATGAGAAAAATACTTTCTAGATTAGAGGAGCTCATGTACAAGGGCAAAGGTAAGTCACAGGCCTGAAAACCAAGGAAGATCTGGAGAGCAGAGCAATAAAAACTGGGTTAAAATCCTGCCTTTATGGAGTTTACATTTTATAGGACGCAAACAAATGTGAAATTTAGAAGTTCCATAGAGAGGACTGGGGACATGTAGCTCAGGGGTAGAGGGCTTGCCTGGCGTGCATGTGGCCCCCAAAAAACAAAACAACAAAGGAGTCTCATGAAAAATAAAGCAGAGGAAGGGAAGTACACAGGGGGTGGAACAGTGTAATCTAAAGAATAGATGGTTCTCAGAAATGCAACATCTAAAAAGAGACAAAAGTGATTTAAAAACTGTATAAATATAATTACATTTACCTCTCCCCTCTCCTGATTCACTACCACCATTATTAATAACTTGCAAGGAAGATAGGAGACAGAGATTCTGAAGAAAACTGGGAATGTCTCTCACTCAGGGACACTAGGTACATAGGTCAGGAAAACACAGTTTGCTTACAGAGAGATGGAACCTCAGCTTAGTTCCTAGTACAGTTCTGAAGAACCACTATCCAGAATTTTTTCATTAGAGAAAATGAACACCCTGAGAAAAGACGTACAGATACTGACTCAGGAGTGGATCCAACAAAAGACACCTTATCACTTGACAATGCCATAGTGAAGCCAACAGTCAATAAGCCCCTGCAGACACAACTGTCAATCACTCTTTAGTACTTCAGTCCTTAACAGATATAGACAGAAGTGGGGGAATGCCTAATTGGAGAATAGAAAATGGTACATACACTTTGGAAGATAGTTTGGCAGTTTCTTACAAAACATATTCTTACCATATGATCCAGCAATTGATCTTCTTGGTATTTATCCAAAAGAACTGAGAACTTATGTCCACCCAAAAACTTACACATGGATGTTTATAACAGTTTTATTTGTAACTGTGAAAACTTGGAAGCAAGATGTCCTTCTGTAGGTAAATGGATTAAGCACTAAAAAGAAATGAACTGCAAAGCTACAAAAGACATGGACAAAACTTACATGTACATCAGGAAAGAAGCCAAGGCTACATACAGTATGATTCCAATTAATGACATTGAGAAAGGCAAAACTATAAATAGAAAAACCAGTGTTTTCAAGGGATTAGAGAGAAAGGGTAGGGGTGGATGAACATAAATCAGCACAGAGGATTTTTAGAGCAGTGAAACTATTCTATACAATTCTACTGTGAACAAATATCATTATAAATTTGTTCAAAACCATAGAGTGTACACCACCACCAAGAGTGAACCTCAAGATAAGACAGGACCTTCCAGTGATAAGGCTGTGTTAATGTTAGTCCATCAGTGGACACAAACCCACCACTCTAGTGAGGGACAGACATACTGGGGAGCCAGTGTTTGTGTGGAGCCAGAGGGTATACAGTAAATCTCTCTACCTTCCTCTTAATTCTGCTCTGAACCTAAAACTACTCTATAAGTCTTATTTTTAAAAAAGAAAAACGACACAAGATATAGACACACACACTTGTAATCCTAGCTGTTTGGGAGGCTGAGGTAGGAGGACCACAAGTTCAAGGTCATCCTAAGCAACTTTAGTGAGACCCTAACTCAAAATACAAAAATAAATGTCTGGGGATGTAACTCAATAACCCGAGGTTCAAAATCCCTAGTAATGAAAAAACAAACAAACAAAAATCTTCCATTGTCAGGATACTGCCACAAACAAGCAGGTAAACTCCTTTAAAATGAATCCAAATCTTGTCAAGTAGAGCATGGTTTCTTGAAAGTATTCTTGCCTATTAACACTGGCTCTCAATTCTTTTCTATAGCAATAAGATTGGTTATATTCCTACATGGGATATTTGCTGAGGGTTAGCGATGAATCTATTCTTATTAACCAAAGAAAAAAATTAAGACCTATCAAGTTTATTAGTAACAACTAAAGTTATGATCCACTAACAACCACGACTACTGGAACCCATGACGGAACAGCATGAGTCTGAACTAAGTGACCACTTATCAGGTCAAACTAATCTACTACAGATCAGAAAAGAAACATTAGTTTCATTTTTTTCTAATGATCACTGCCACAAGAATTCAACTAATAAAAACATCCAAAATAATCTTTCATAAAACTTTAGCTTTAAATTAATGTTAACTAAATGTCTTTAATATTGTTTCAATTTTCCATATAAACATACGAAAAATTCCTGAAATGCAGATTTAAATAATTACACTTGACTTTCTTTTAATTTTTATTAAAAACAAAGAAATTCTGTTGAACAATTTATAACTCTGCTGTTTGAAACAGCTTTTATTCCTGTTAAAGCTTTATATTTAAAAACACCTACACAATGTGTTACACAATGCTGGAGTATTAAACTTAACCACACCTGTGACTTTAGCAGCTTTATTGCACAATGATCAATGTAACATTGCGTAATTGCTTAACCTATGTCATAAAGTGCTATTCATAGACAGGAGGCAATAAAGATGACTAAACACACATCCTCCGTCATATTTTCTATAGGGCAGGAGGGGTCTAATGTAGTGCTACTTATCTGAAGAACATATTTCTCTTTAAAAATGAGAATAAAAGACATTTCCCAAGAGTTTGGGTTACTCTGTTAAAATGTGTCAATAGCACTCCATAACTAATCAATGCTATAATATATAATGGTCATAGTTTCTGAACATTTTAACTTAAAAAATAAGCAGTTTAAATAAAAATCACCTAGCTAAAAGAATATCTTTCAAAAATGAAGATAAAATGTAATTCTTCCAATTAAAAGAAATGTCAATATTTAAAAAGGTACAATGATTATTTCAGTTACTATTCCTAAACCATTAATTTTTTATTTTTATTTGCTTATACTACAGATTCTTATTACCAAAAATAAACTGTAGAAAATGCCATACAACCAATTAGTTACTCCATATTTTGTAATATATTTAATGCTACTAAAAATATGAGCTTTTCAGACTTGTTAACATAAACCAGGAAAATCTGATACATTAACATTTGTGCCCCAAAAATGAAAAACACAAGACACAGAAAAGGCAAAAGAATAAAGATGACTTCAAAATTCCATCTTCAATAATATTGCTAAAAAATAATTCTTTGATGTAAACACAAACATTTTCACAGAGTAGGAAATAATGAAGATTAATTTTGAAAAAAAAAAAAA
>NW_004624733.1:6826615-6855676 GCF_000247695.1 Heterocephalus glaber | reverse complement strand
TTATAGATATATATATAGATAAATATACAGTGCATCAACAATTTTAATCATGTTTTTGCTTTTAGCATTTTTTATAAAATGTTACAACCTTTTAAACCATTAGTACCAATATCTTATCAAGTGGGCATGCCACTATGTTTAACCACACCCCTATGATACTTTGTGTTATGTAAATTTTGCATATCTGTGCAAAAAGTGTTTCTTGTCAGACTGTTAATCTGGGATACTGTTCACATAAATGGCCAAAATTTATTTGTGGCTAGTTTACTTTATCCCATGTAAAAGAAGCTAAACTACAATTTTCATTATTTAGTCTCAAGAAATTGGAATTATCTGTGTGGGAAAATGTCTAACAGAACACAACTTTGTGAAAGACATGGGAAAGTTTAAAAAACTGCATTTCATAACAAAAGAATAATTTATTATCAAAAAAGATGTGTTATGTATTGGTGACAACTACCCACAGTGAATGCAATCATATATACTGCAAACATCAACTAATAAAAAGAATTTAAAAAGGATGGCAATTAGACCATTTTCCTATGAATGTGGATGCTTTTTAATGATATAATTTAGGTACCATGTAAAAGATTTTAAAAATGTAAAGCTACTTCCTCTCATATCAAATTTAACTGATAAATCTCATTATTCCATGTGTGAGTTCAAGACAACCTGACTCCTTTCCTAAGCCAGACACATAGGCACAACTCTAATACCTAAATCAAAGAAATGTGTACTTCAAATAAGTAAATAATCCAATTCTATTTTCAGTTTATCCTTGCTAAACAAGGATATTTACTTTTAAAATAATTCTTAAAGTTTTAGATAAATAAAAGGCTGTACCTTGGACTGACTGCATCCCGGGGAGAACGAAGCCATTCTTGTAGTTTATTACTGGAAGCGACTCCCACTTTCACCAGGTATGAATATGGCTCCACTTTGAAGGCCCAAAAGTGTTTCCCTTTTGTAATTCCGACATCTCCGATGATGTAGTCCAAGCTTGTGTAATAACCCACTTGGATACGCTCTGCAGCCAGAAGAGTATTAAACCCAGCTCTGCTCTCCACTCGGTCTCTCTTCAGGTTCAGCAAGAGGTGTTCATTATTATAGCCACATTTTTCATCAAAGAGGAAACTGAAGACTAAAAATAGCTTAAAATTAATGTTAGCCTGAAAGCTATTTACTCACATTTCTAATATGATAAATTTTTCAAATAGAAATTACTGAAAAGAGGGCCAGGGATTTAGCTCAGTGGTTCTGCCATCTGCCTCGCAAGCACAAGGTCCTAAGTTCGATCCCCAGTACCAAAAAAGGAAAAAAAAGAAATTACTGAAAAGAAAAGGGAAGAGGAAGGTATCATGCTACCCCAGACAAGTACGTCAAACCAAACCTTCAACTTAGCAATAACTTCCAATATATTCTCTATACCTGCAAATCTTCAGAAAAGCAGAAAAGTATTTTAAATGTATATGAAAATTTAAGAATGCACCTCTTTGAAATAGAAATATAATCACAGAAATTTCACTAACTACATCTCTTCTCTCATCTTTAAAAGGTAATAACATTTTCATAAATATCTACTCAATTTTAAAAAATAGCTACTCCAAATTTTATAAGTTCAGAGAATTTTAGCTATTTTAAATAAGGTCTTATCAATCAAACATACCAGACATGATGTTATGCTTTAGATCTAGACCAGTCCCCAAAAGTCCCATGTGTTCAGAGGTGGGGCTTCTGGAAGGTGCTTGGATCATGGGGGCACCATACCCACCAGTGGGTTAATCCACCAATGAGCTCACGGTCAAATGTGCTGTTAGGAAATCGGGCATCACCTGGAATGGGGTATCTCCCTCCCCTGTCCTCCCTTTGCTCTTTGCTTCCTGGCTGCCTTAGGTTGAGGACTTTTTCCTCCACCAGGCCACTTGGCCATCCTGTTTCTGCAGTACAATCAGCTGAGCAGGGACTGAAACTGAGCCAAAATAAACCTCTCCTTTAAGTGGCAAGTGTCAGGTATCTTGTCCCAGTGATGGGAAAGTAACTAAAACACATGAGCAACATGGTAATGTCTGCAGGGGGAGGGGAGCATGGACTTTGGATTCAGCGATCTAGGTTTCCATCTCCATTCCAACATTTCAGTAGTTTGACATAGTTAATTTCTTCATCTACAGAATGGAGGTAGCACCACTGTTATCACTTCTGTCAACTCAAATCCTTTAGGTGTAACACTGATGGCTAAGCAATACCGAAACAACACAAAAATCCATCAATAAATGAGTGAATGGTAATGTAAATACAGTGTATACATACAGTGGAATATTATCCAGCCTTAAGAAGGAAGGAAGTTACAGGAGCCCTCAAAAAGGAAGGATATTCTGATACAAGCTACAATTCTTGAAATAAACCAGATGTAAAGGACAAATACTGCATAATTCCACTTACATGAGGTAGTCAGAATGGGAAAATTCAGGCAAAAAGTAGGGTGGATTACCAGTCTCTGGGATGAGGAAGAATGGGAAGTCATTGTTTGATGAATGCAGATTTTCACTTTAGGTTGATGAAAAAGTTCTGGATTGTGCAAGTGATGACAGCTACACGGCATTGTAAATGTACTTAATGTCATTGAACTGTACTTTTTTAAATGGATAGAATGGTAAAATTTTACCTGTAGTATAACTCAATTTAAAAAATTACTGCTTAGCAAGCTAAAACCGACCCCTTAGGTAGGCAGACCATTCTTTCTGGTAATGCCTAGTGTTCAGGCATAATCATTCCTGCTTCCTTTCAGTCTCTAAAATCTCCCAGTCTGCACCATAAATTTAAAGATGACCCTATTCATATGGCTTTTCTCAGAGTAAAGGAAGATAACTTGTAATATTTCCTTTCCTCCTCCCCCACCCCAACTGTTACTGAAAACACAAGCTATGTCCAGGATCCTTTTGCTTCCACTTTTGGTTAAAGAGATTACAAAAGAAAGGGGAAATAGTATAAACCGTAAAACATCTACTTTACACTTGCAGATTCTTCCTAAAACTGTTAGATTTTATTAAAATTCAAGAAAAATAATTTCAGCCAACTGTATACACATTTTAATTTCATTTGGAGCCATAATGTACCTAAGGAACATAGTGGGTAACACACTATTCTATTTTGAACAAAAAAGGGAAGTAAGGACAGAGTGCATAAAACATGGGTACATAAGCCACTAAAGATGGGCAAGAGACAATGAGATCTAAAAACCCACTGAAAGTATTTTCAATGCCAACAGATAGGGCAAAATGTTTTCCTGCTAACAAGGCTAAGTACAACTTTAGTTTTAAATGTTTCTCGCCCATTGAGACATGAACATGACCTAAGCTGTAAGTCATTTTCACTCTGTAAAAGTTTCCACTCCATAAGTTGTATCAGTGGATTCAGGGGGAGGGAGGGTGGTTCAGCATAAGGAGCTTTTAATGTGGGGAACAAAGCTGACCATGTGGTTCTAATGTGTGTCACCATCCCCATGTGTCAAGACTCACACTGAGTTAGCTAGAAAGCCACAGACCAATAAATTTTTAAAATATCTTCCCAGATATAGAGATTTGTATAAAGTGACCAAAATCTGAATTATACTATTTTAAACTTTTAAGGTAGCGTTCAAGCTATTTTAATCCCAACTCTGCTCACTCAAATATCATCCTTTCATACTCTTCTCTGATTGAAATCAGTCAAAATCTAATTCTGTTCTCAGCCTACAGGGTAAAGTTGAACTATTCACCTCATTTCTAAGTTCCAGCTCAGTATGGAATCTACTAATCCAGAGTCTTCAAAGAGCAACAGCTGGTTTCAATGTACATCTACATAAAGACACAGAGAAGTTTATACTATCAAGGTCTCCTCTCACTCTATCCCCAGTACCTGGAGCAGGTGGAGTATGAAGAATCAGCTCTCTGCTACAGGGACTGTAGATGGAGCCCTTGTACGCTCTCACTCGGAAGGCGTAGTGACTGTTATCTTCAAGATCAGAAACAACCTTGTTTGTGCCACACACTTGGATCTCATTCCATGACATGTCTTCATCTCTATTAATCTTCCGATATTCCAGAACATAGCTATCAGCTTTATCCTTTTCGGGATGGTACCAATTTATCAAGGCATTGTTATAAACTTTGCTCTGTTCCTCATTAATTTCAGGCACATCTATGCCTGAAAGAATTAGAAAAAACAATGTTAAAATATTGATGTTTTAAACATGTATTTTTTTTCTCCATAAAAATGATGTACTGAGGGCCAGGATTTAGCTCAGTGGTTCTGCCGCCTGCTTTGCAAGCACAAGGTCCCAAGTTCAATCCCAGGTACAAAAAAAAAAGATGTACTAACAATGGTTTCTATACCATCCAAGAATTTTCTAAATTTATAATACTATGTATAAGAAAAAGAGTAAATATAAATATGGTATATTATAACTGAAATGAGAAGGAATGAAAAAAACAAAATTTGAGACTCAATTATAGCTTCAAGTATTATCATTATTAATTCTGAAACACCATAAATTACATTTTTATCCATGCTTTTCAATGTACTGAATAACAGCTTTGGACTTAAAATTTTTTCATGTGCATCCTCCCATATACAAATTATTATTTTAATATTTTAAAAAGTTTGGTGACTTTCAAAATCTCAATGAACATTATATATTTCCTTTCATATTTTCTTCAGTAGAATTGTAAAGCAATTTAATTTTTCTTAGTATAAATGTGATACATATTTTTGCAAGAAAACCAGAAACTAAAGAAAACACACAAGAAACTTTAATTGAAAGATAATCACTAAAATACCTTTGTATAGATCTTGCAAGTATTTTCCCCTCAAAATACTATACTATATGGGTATAACAACATTTATTTATTTTGGGAAACAGGTTTCTAATATTTCACTAATAACAGAATGAGTAAATATTATAGCTAAATCTTTGTGCATATGCCTAATTCTTTATACTAAATTCCTAACATTGGAAATAGTAGGAACAATAAGCTATAAAAGCTACACATGCAGGCATACATACACCATACATACACACACACACACACACACACACACACACACACACACAATTTACATCAAATCATAGTGGAGGATATGAAATGAAAAAGAGAGGTTTCTCCTTTATTATCTCCCAGCTACTATAAGCAAGATAAATGTATGTCTGTGTTTATTTATATTCCTGAATATCATATTGCCTTAAGATCTCCAAAGTCACCCAAAATACATTTTAAAGTTTTAAAAACAGAACAAATTACAAAATAACATGAACGACTTGTCTTTTTTTAGACAGGGTCTCACTAAGTAGCTCAAGCTGTCCTTAAACTCACTATGTAGCCCAGGCTGGTCTGCAACTTGCGATGATCTTCTTGCCTCAGCCTCCCGAGTGCTGGGATTACAGGCATGTGCCATCAGTCCCAGGTATGAATGACATTATTAATCCCACACCCTTTTCTTGAAACATAACTTACTAAAAAAGGTGCATGTAAGGAAAAATGAAGGGAATAACCATCAGTGGAAATCCAGGTGAGTATCATTCATTCTTCCCTACCTACATTTCTTAGTGATTTTCTGCTGTACACTGGGTATAACCCAATACTATAAATGGTCAAAATGTAAAGTTTTAAACCAGAACTGTATATTAACAAGTATATCTATCTTAAACTTAATTTTTTCAAAATGCTATTTTAAAAAGGATATATACAACATGCCATTTGTGCAACATTCAAAAATACACAAACCAACAGAACACAGTTTTGTCCATAAAAATATAGCCAAAAAAACATAAATGGGATATAATTTTAGGACATGATGATCCAGGGCAAATGAAATACTGCTTTCTCATGTCAAAATAAACAGAACTGTGTGTTTTTTCTATACAGTGTAAATTCAGACTAAAATAATGAAGTTTTGCCTTTACTAAGACTTACCACTAGAGAAAAAGGACAATTCTCCAAGAACTTCTGTTTGTTTATATGTATTAACAACATAGTCTTCAAAAGAAGTCTGGGCTGCTGGTCTAAAGCTCTTCAAAGATTCTGTAGCTTTCTGTATTCTGCACACAGACAGTTTAGATAAACATGATTTTTAAAAAGTCAAATCAGACTAAACATCTGCAATGTGATGAACAAAAGAAAACTTACACTTCACTCAACACTCAAGAATGAAGCAAAGTACATATTTCAAACTAACAGTACTATGAACCACTCTGGAACTAAAGTTGAAATACACAGTGGCGTTTAATGACACTATGCCAAGGAGATTCTCAAGTGGAAAGTAAATACCTGAGGTGGAGCTGCTTTGCTGTCTGCACAAAGCAAGACTGATCCGTCTCCTTCAGCACCTCTTGAGCATATCCCACAAGCCCATTGTTCTCCAGAAGTCCCTGATACTCTTCCACTTGAGTCTGAAATTTGTCTAATCTTAGTTTCTTAGAGACATCAATTGCTTTCAGAACAGATGATTTCCTCTCTTCTAGAATTTCAAAAAGCTTTTCAAAATGTGTAATTGCTTCTTCTTTAGCCCTCTCTCCATTGCACTGTAATAAAATAAGTATAGGTATTACTTAATTTGTTGAATCCAAATATCATTTCACAAAGTTCTATATATTTCACTTAGTGATAGTCAAATTATCAAAACAAATCCAGATATTATGAAGAAAAAAATTTGTCTAACTCTGAAATTTTCAAAACAATAGTATGGTATCAAATACACTTAGTGAAGAATAACAACTTTTATCAAGACTTATTTTGTAATTTTGTAATATTGTAGTTAAGTTTTTCATCTCCAAAGTCCAACAATAGACAATTTATTCAATGACATTAAAACAATTTTCAGTTATATATAAAGGAATCTGACGCAGAAAAATTGATTTAATTAGACAGAGTAAAACTTACTTCTAGAGTTTTATACAGTATTCATTTCAACTTCAAGAATCGTTTTTAACTCTTTCTCCACTATCCCTTTTTTAAATAAGTTAAATCACAGCTACAAAACTAAAACAAATTAATTACATTTTTCACTGAGATAAAAATCTAAGTTTCCTACTCAAATTAATTTAATTACAATTTGAACCCTGACTCTATTGTGTGACCTTATTCAAATTACTTAACTTCTCTATACAGTGGACCCTTGACTTACAAACTCAATTTGTTTCTGAAGGCTGGTTGTAACTCAAATTGGTCAATTGAAGGCTCAAGCTCCTCTACACAGCCTTCAAAGTCTCCCTCCTGTATACAGGCAGATCGCAGTGTCCTTAGAGAGACACTGGCCTGGGATTTCTTAATTAACCCCACACAGGAAAGGATGTTGTAATGTTCCTTCCAGAACTCTTTAAGGGTTAAATCTGAATCTGAGACCATCTGGAAGGGTAAACAGTCAGCATATGGGTTATAATTCAAGACTTTGGTTGTAAGTTAAAACTAAAATTCCAGTCATAACCCAAGTTGCTCATATGTCAGGCTGGCTGTAAATCAAGGGTCCAGTGTACATGCCATTTTCTCTTGTAAAAACTGTGGATTGGGCTGGGGAGTAAATAGTTTCAATGCCTAGCATCTGCCCCAAAAATCTAGATGAAAAAACTGTTTAGGTTTCTGTGATGATTAAAAAAGTTTTGCACAAAATTCTACAATGTCACACACTGTAAATAAGAAAAGTCCATACAGTTTATTGACTTTGTCATAAAATGATTCTTTGTAGTATTTACTAAATATTTTTAATCCCTATAAAAGCAGAGTTAAATGTGATTTTGAAAACAAGACCAGCAGAGCACTCATAAGCACTCATCATAATGGACCCAACAGAAAAATTAATTTGTAAGAACACTGTTAAACACTGACAATATATGGCAGAAATGCACTGTGTATTTGCCAATGGCTTCTGGCCAACATGTACAATGATTATTTTTTCAGATTTCCTTCTCTGTTTCCTAGCTCCAACAGTCACACTTTTTAGAAAGAAAAGGGGCAGAAAAAGACTTTGATAGAATACTTAGAATACTTGAACAGAATTTCAATGCCTATCACATTAAGCTCAGAAACATCACTATACATAGATTAAAAGACCTATTTCTGGCTAAGGATAATCGCAGGAGCAAAGACAGTGTTACCACTGTCACCGAGTAAAAGTCAAGAAAGGAGACAAATTCTCCAGTGCAGAAGATTCTTACTTATCAGGAAGGTTTATCAATCTACAAATGCAGCTCAGGCCAAAGGCAGAAAACATTCAACACTCAACATCTCAGATCTCACTCAAGTTCAGGAAGAAAGCACTACTATATGAATACTTAATCCCTGAGTTCCTCAGCTTTTTTTACTTAGTAGATGATAAACCCCAAAACAAATGCTGGGTTTCCCTTATTTCAGAAGTAAAGGCAGCATGACTGAGGGAACCTATAGGGTAATGTTAAACCGAGAATGACGAAACATATAATCCCTGGAGATACACACTATTAGGTAATAGTTTGCTTTGTGCTGGGAGATTATATCAAACTGAGTGAATGTTATTTAATCAGACAAAAATATGAGAAAATTCCCCTTAAATTACATGGGAAAATAACTTAATACATAGAACAGTAAATGCTGGGAACCAGGGGTGCCCAACAACTGAGCTATAGCTCCAGACCTTTTTTATCTTTTATTTTGAAACAAGGTCTTGCTAAGTTACCCAAACTGGCCTCAAACTTGCAATCCTCCTGCCTTAACCATCCAAGTAGCTGAGATCAGAAGTATGTGCCACCAGGCCAAGATTTTGGGGCACCTTTTATAAATATCATCATATAGAATATATTCTTTTCTATCTGGCATTTACTTTTAACATTGCAGGATTCATCTACACTGTTGTATGTAGTTGTAGATGGTTTATCCTTCTATTTTCATTCCACTGTTTATGGATACTGTATCTGGATAGTTTCCACTCTGTAGCCATCACAAACTCTACAGCCATGAACACTAATACATGTCTTTTTGTAAACAAATGTAGAGCATATAGTCAGGATTACCTGGAATTTTAAATGGAAACCAGGTCCTATCCACACAGAGTACATTTTTCAAAAGCAATTTGTTCATTTTTTAAAATACTTATAATACTAAAGCTATCATTTCCATTATTGCCTTATTTCCTTTTGAGACTTTGTTACTTGTCATATAAAGAGTCATTCTTTCTTCTATGTTCCAGCGTTACTTAATCACTGATTGATCACAATACTGATGACATAGGGTCATCATTTATTTTTTAAACCTGTTTCCCTAGTCCCAGAAAAGTAGAGATAATATCTACCACAACTTTATGTTCCCAGCTCGTGTAACAGCCTTAGGATTTTATGAACAAATAAATGCATGTCAAAATACATAAATGAAAACTATATAAACCAGTTTGTTACTTACCTCTGTTTCTTTCATTAACAAATTTAGTTCAGAAATTTGACTTTTCACCTGGCTTTCTTTACCAATAAGGTAATCAATATCCTTTGAAAGCTTTTCCTGTTGAAACATATTCATAATGCAAAATTTAGCAAAAGCCTTGTGTGTTTTTTTATATTATCCAGACAGTAAAATCAGCTATGGTGATTAGATTTATTAACCAAGGTAAACAGTTACTGGCCTTACGCACAAAGGCCCCAGGATAAATAGAAAATTAAAAGTAGGCTGGAAAAAAAAAATAAAGTAGTGATTCTGAGATTATTCAAAAGTTCTAAATATGTACACAAATAATAAATTTTTGTTGTTTCATTATCACCCTCAGAACTCTTTCTCCTAAGACTTCTAAGTAAATAAAGGCAACAATCCAGTCTTGTCATCTATCAGACTTTATAATTTATGCTCATATACACCTACATGTACATACCATACACTACAGGAAAAGTAACAAAAAGCAGTCCAACATAATTTAGATATTCATTAAATAATTATACATTAATGAAAATACAGATTTATAAAAATAGGCAATTTCCAGAATTTACTGGTTAATTTGTTTATAAGGTAATCTTTTCAAAATTTAAATGATTTCATATAGAAATGCTATCATGGGTTTTGGTGAGGTTCCTAGTCTAGCCCAGAAAACATACTCTGTGCTATTTTCATATATTATTAAAGAACAAAAGCCCTGAAAGCACTTTGGGATAAAAAGTTAAAACAAACAAATGCGTTTATAGTCTGAAGAAGAACACTTAGAAAACATCTCCAAAGCTGTGGCCCTAACAGGATCTGAGCACTGAAGTGGGAAGGGTGGGCACAAAAGAAGGAACAGACTCAGCTTCTAGGAACTGGAGAAATAAGTCTCCCCCCATATTATCTTCCTCTTTTCACTTGGACCACATAATAGGAAGAAAGAATGTACACACAAATACAAGTCACAGGCTTTGCAGGACTCATCTATGTTTCCCAAGAACACCCAGAAATCACAGTGAGTTTCCAGATGGCTCACTGAAAAGACAGGAAGAACTTGTCAGGCAGAGGAATGAGATTTCTGGGTACTACAGGCAGATGGGATCAAGAAAGAAGTGGCAGGATGAGAAGAGGCATAAAATTTTGTCTCAACAACAGATTTTACAGATGAGGGAGCCAAGACGTATGAGTACAAATACCCTATATTAAAGAGCTGAACCAGAAACCTACTCCCCCTACTAACCACTGACCACTGTCCCACAGGCAGAGGTGTTTTTTTAGCACCAGGCTGCAAGTCAGAAGACAGTTCTAATATTACACTGTCCCTCTTGGGGCCATGCTGAGATCAGAAGCACTAGGTACAGGTCATAATAGTCTTTTTTAACTACAGTGGCAAAGAACTAAATTTGGCCATTTAATTTGAAGTAAGGCTTAGTTCAAAGCTCAAATTAGAAGTAGAAAAAGGGTAAGATAAGTTAACCCACAGAGGTAAGAACCAGAGAAGAACTGATGTTAGAATTTAGAAACACCATCATTCATAGGTCTTCAAAAAACAGATGAGTATCAGACACTAATGCTAGGCACTGGCAATAAAAGAAAAACGTAAAAGACAGGCTCCCTTAGCCATAGGAATTTCACCTCATGGGGAAAGCAGTTTTAAATAAATCATGGAACTAATCTGAGGCTACTTTCTCAAGACTCCAAAAATGCTCAGAAGCCTTCCTCTGGAACAGTGGCTTTCAATCAGTGGTGTGAATCTGAGTCTCCTGGGTGCTAATGAAGAACACAGAGGTCAGGTCCCATGAAGGAGGACAGGACCAGCCTCTGTAGCTGTACCAAGTGACCCAGGCGAGGCTAATTCTCACCAAAGTTTGAGAACACTGTTTCCCTCTGTCAATCATGTCCACAATCAAAGGTTTCAAAGAAACATTAGTCAACAAGCCAAGGGAGAAGGAAGAAAGAGTCATCAATAATCATGCTAAAATCTCTTTTAGGTAAGCAGGCTAAAAGAGCAATACATGTGGTCCTTTTCTCCAGAGTACAGTTTTAAAGGTGATATCAGCTCTGCTCTATCTCTGAAAATGTTTACAATAAAATACTGGGAAGAAAGGATATAATACATTTTAGTCACATACTCCATATACAAATGCTTTAATTACTTCCTTATTCAGGGAGGAGAGTTTATAAAAATATTTACATTTTCTACTCTTTTAGGTCTTAGTTAATAACTTGTCTAAAATCAAAGCCATCATTCCACAAGAGATAACAGCACAGGAACACAAGTTTTAAGTCCTCTTTAGAAATCTATGGAAATTATCAATGGGAAACAAAACTAGCAAAATTTCCTTAGGAAACACTGCTCAGTAAAATGTCTACAAACTACTACAGATATAACTGTAGAAAAATAAAGATGAGCCAAAACACAACTCTCTTTAATGAAAAAACTATAGTGTGTGAGAAGGTGAAAAACCCACGGCCACCCAAAGGTCAAAAGGCATCCTCTAGAGATGTTGCCAGACTGAAGGAAAGATAGTGAATACCTAACCATGGCCCCTTTTCCAGGTACAACAGGATTTCAAAGCCTTAGCAGCCCTTCACAAAAACCCAACAGGCAGGAGTTGGAGAGCTCCCAGATGGCAGAGCACAGGAGTTCCTGAAGGGTGGCACAACCGAATGGGGGATGGGAGCTCCCGGCCCATTTCCACAGACCACGCCCTACACACCCTAGGTTCACCCTCTGTAATATCCTTTCTGATAAATCAGTAAATGTAAATAAATGTTTCCTTGTCTTTTGTGAGCCATTCGGAACCTGCAGAGAGGGTTTTATAGTTTTTATAGGGCTCGAATGGCACATGAAGTGGGGTAGGGCAGTCTTGGGTACTTGAGCCCTCAACCTGTGGGATCTGATGCTATCTGCAGGTAGACAGGGTCAGAATGAACCGAATAGAAGCCACAGCTGGTGTATGATACAGAACTGACTGACTGCTTGCTGGTGGGGTGAGAGCTCCACATTATTTGAGTTCACAGAAGCCTTCTGCGTTGACCGCTACAATCTGCGAGGAGAGGAAAAGCACGGCTTGTCCTTCCCGACACAATAGCTTAAGTGTACACTACTGCAAAGACCTATGCTAGATAGTAGAAAAAATGCATAGCTTGTATAAGATTAAGCCTGTAAGAAACTGAAAAAAAGACAAAATTTAATCACAAACAGTGATATGTGGGGCAAGCTGTCAAGGCGTGATACAGTGACAAAGAATGGATTTACTCTCCCACTTGAATCAACCTAACAAAATACATAAAAAGCTCTCAAGATACTGGACTTCAAAAACAAAGGGGGGGGGGGGGGGGATTTAGCTCAGTGGTTTCGCCGCCTTGCTGCGCAAGCGCAAGGACCCGAGATCGATCTCCGGTACAAAAAAAACACAACAAAGAGGAGAAAGTTTCCCTGAAATTTTCCCTGAAAAGTTGGAAAACAAGATGAGCCTATGACTGCCATAGCTTACTGTCTGGAAAAGATTTCCAAGGCCACGCACAGCAGAGAAATCACATGGAGCCCAGGGTCTCCCATGAGTGTAGATGATGAGACTGGAACCTGGCAAGCCCAGTAATTTTAAGACCTAACATGGAGAAATACAGAACTGCAAGGCCGGGGATTTAGCTCAGTGGCACCACACCTGCCTCGTAAGCACAAGGTCCTAAGTTCGATCCCTGGTACCAAAAAAAAAGAAATACAGAACTCCAAAGATGTACCATCTTAGTTACTTTTCTCATTGCTAAGACAAAATACCTGACACCCAAAGTTAAAGGGAGAAAAGTTTATTTGGCTTACAGTTTGTAGAGGTTTCAGTCCATAATCAGCTGGCTCCAAGACAGGGTGACACATGGCAGAGGGGCAGCAGTTCATGGCAGACCAAAGGTAGCAAAGCAACAAGGGAAACTTAACAGCGTCTTTCTGCCCCTTTTATCCCACCTAGACTACCGGGATTAGAATGATGCCAAACCAATCACTCACGTGTAGCAGTTTAATAAATCACACGCTCTTAACCCCAGCATCACATATTCCAGATTCAGCCACTTCTGAAAAAGACTGCAGGAGGCTTCGGGGGTACATCTAGACACAAGCCGTAACATGTACCTTGCAATGATCAACTAATGTGTATAAGGAAATGACCAGAAGCCATGGCAAGAATAACCCAAAGGATGAGAGCTCAAAGGGCTGGGATTAGTGCCAATTTCCAGCATCCAATCAAAGAGAAAAAGCCAAAATCAGGAAGAGTAATGAAAGGGTTTTACCTACATAGCCAGGTAAAATTAGCTCTAGAACTAAACACTGCTCTGTTCTACCTAACAAAGCTTAAATCGAAGATCCAAAACAGTTTCCAAAAATAGTCACAAATCCAGTGAAAACTCAGAAATATTTGTAAGAATACAAAATATTCAGCACCAAAAAAGGTGAAATTTACAATACCTAGCAGCTAGTCAAAAGTTACTAGGCAGACAAATCAGCAGAGAAATATGAAGTGCACTAATAAGAAAAAAAAACATAGGTGACAGAATTAGTAGATAAGAACAATAAAACAATTGCACCTGTATTCCACATGTTCAAGGATGACAGAGTAAATAGTGACCATGACGTACAAAAAGTACAAAAAAGTATATATATATATGCAATTAGATACAGGATAGAAACATATGTGTATACACATTTTTATATTGTATATACTGGTGTGTGTGGTTTTATATTATATATATGTAATAATTTAAAAGGGTGGCATTATTTGTGGATTATTTTTGAAATACTGTTTACATAAAAAAAGAATGAGACCAGCAGTATGACACCACCACCTATTTTGCTACTCATTATCAAACTTGAAAGTTTTAAATGGTCTTGTACAAAATCAACAAAGAGGAAGTAATTCAGTTTTAGCTAGTAAGGATCCCAACCAGAATAAATAAAAAAGGTTATACTGATTCTACAGGTAAGAAATAAGAATCAAGTTTCTTCAAAAATAGCTACTATGCTTCAAAGCCTGTCTTTCCTATTTACACCCTCAATCTTGCAGGCATTGGGCTCATTGAGGGATCAGGGAAGTGTCCTTCACCCTTCTCTCTTCCTGAGAGATCCGAACTATCAGTGTAGGCTTCAACATCTAATGGCCAAAGAACCATCATTCAGAAAAACTAGCAAACTAGTGTAAGAAACGCTTCACATCACTAACTCATTTCAGTAAAACAGACCACAACATAAACTATGATATTATAAACAAAAACTTACAGGCATAAAGTTTCAGAGAATTAAAATTCATTTCCAATACTAAACAAGCCCCACCTTTAAGGTTTTGTAGGCACTGCTCATGGTGGTTACACGGTGATTGGCATGATTACCACCCAACTTGCAGAGGTGACAAACTGGCCTCCTACACAACTCACAGTACATGTTTATTCTCTCTGTTTCATGTTCTGGACACATTAAAATCTGTTGAATAAAGAATAAAAATATGATTAGTTTCAAACTATTACTTAGTTTCAAGTAATCTGATAAAAAACTAAAATACAAATAGCATTTGCTTGACAAACTCAATAAAGCCATTTAAATGAATAAAGGTATAAAAGAAATAAAAATGTTTGATATAACATATATTATCTATATTAGAATTACTATTTTTCAATTTGAATTTTTCAATTTAAATACATAGCTATTATTTCTCCCAAACTTGGTGATAACAAAGTAAAAGATTCACTCCTGTTAGATGCAAGTGAAATGTTTAGTCAAGTTAGAAAAGCCCTCTGACTACCCTGAGTAGGCAAATATTTGTGATCATATTCATTATTTTTATAAGGTACCAGAACTTATGAGAATCTATAATGCAACTATCCCTACAAGAAGTATGCTGCTATGAGACTCTTGGGATGTTTTGTGATGTAAGCTTCTAATGTGTTGGCTTTTACAACATCAATTACATCCTAGAACACTTTATGATGTAAGCTTCCAAGGTGTCACTTCTTACCAGTTAATTACAAACACAATGACCAACTGAGTTTTCCCATTTGATTAAGCATCTACATCTTTATTTATTCTGTAAACTATGTAGATACATTTGAAAGTGAAAATAAAAATAATCATTTCAATTTCGAATGAGAGGGATATTCAGTACACTAATGAAATCAAAAAGTTTTTCATCATTCCAATAGATTCAATTTTAGGCAACTATAAGTAGTCTGCTAATTTACAGATATTTAAAGCAAACAAAAAACAGTTGAATATGTTAAATCCTAATACTAACATAGGTTCAGGGGAAAAAAAATTGGAAAAGATTTTAAGTTTTTCAGAATGTCTAAATTCTTACATTCTCAAAGCTATTATATTTAATATAAAATATAAAGTTGTATTTTCTCAAGAAATGATTAAAAGGACTCATGAGCAAATATCCCACAGCACAAGGGATACCCCTTTTAAGAACTGTACTGTATTGAATAACACAAAATACTTGATGGTAAAAACTATTTTTCTCAGTGTAGCCTATTTATATTTCTTTGCTTCTCGTATCCATCTTTCATTATATTTATAAAATACAAAGTATAGGAATGTAATTTATACATAAAATTTCATGAAATCCTCAAACCTAATATAACTAATAACCAGTCCCTTCATAATCAAATAATATTAATGAATTTAATTAATCTTTTAAATGAAACACTGAGAACTGGGCATAGTGGTGCACACCAGTAAACCCAATAGTCAAAGGCTAAGGGAGGATTGTTGTGAGTTCAAGGCCAGCCTAGGCTCCATGTTGAGTTCAAGGCCAGCCTGAACTACATAGAGAGACCCTATCTGAAAAAACCTAAATAAATAAGTGAAAGAAAGAAAGAAAGGGAGAGAGACTGAAACATAGGTTAAAATCATAAATTTTAAAAAATCAATAGCCATGAGAATCTAAAGTGAGATGAAAACATGAGGATTAAATTAAGCTATTTGATAAATCTATAGCCAGTTTGAGAAAAGGATCATTCAGAATGTGGAAGCATAAATTATTGTTGTTTTAATCTACCAGTCATATACTGCTTAATATGATGTTAGAAACGTTCAGCTCAGTTTCAAGATAACTTTTGAGATCCCCTTCTTTTTCACTAAATTTATGCTTAAGGATATAATCACATATTTGTATTTACCCAAGTTATTAAGTTGTAAAGAACGAAGACTTTAAAAGAATCAATCATAGTTTTTAAAACTACATAAATTAGAAAACGAAGATATCCAATAATCATTCTGCTTTTCAGTCACATACCAGGGCAAACAACAATACTCAAAAGTTGTTAGCATTACCAAATAAATTAATCAGAATGTTAAAGAAATGCAGATTCTGCCTCAGATATTACATAATCATTATAATCACAAGCTTCAAAATACTAGATTGTAATTATTCTTTATTCACAGTACAATGACTAGCTAACTACAAATATCAGAAAAATATTTCACAATCAAATCTCGTAGGTAATTATGAGGTCATCACTCTAAAACACTAAAGCTTTTTAACATTAGCCATTAAAATCTTAAACACAACATTTCTCCTATTACTCAAAGGTATCATTATAAAACTCATTTATTGTATTGTATTACACTGTATTGTAATAGAACAAACCAACATTTTTGTCTTCCATGCTAGATTTTTAGCCCCTAAGTAACTCCTACTAAGATGCCTTAAATTCTTATACTTGCTTTTAATGCTTCTTTCTGTTAAGTTCTAGCCTCATAATAACCTATTCGTAACATTAAGTGTAATATTCTAACTTACCTTGGGTCTAAAATTAGTGGTGGGGCCCACATACTCATGCTGAGCTTTCACAGTACCCCAAGGATGATAAATTTTGAAGCATTCATTGCAGTAGCTTGCACTACAGTCCATGCAACTTTTTGTGGATTCTTGAGGTGGTGGCTTACAAAGGTCACACATAATGGCTGTGGCTGCCCTAGCTGCCTGGCGGTATCTCTCAACAATGGTTTCCAAAGTGAAATTTCGAAACAAACCATTGATTCCGCGTTCTCCAAGATCCACATCATGTTCACAACCAGGGCAAGGAAAAGTAGTTGTCCTAGGAGTCAATGAATTTCGCTTCCAGCCTGCATAATTAGTAAGTACTTGTTTAGTTACATCAGTAGGAAATAATTAGAATTTTTAAAAGAGGAGGTATGTTTTAGAAAGATAAATATGTTCCAGAAACAAAAAGTATCAAAAGAGTTCCCATTTGAATCAATTTGTATTCTGAAAATGCTTCTCTAAAAACTATTTTTCTTTATTATACAAAAGACAAGCTCAAATTAATACTTATCAGATCAAAAAGGAAAAATCATATAGTAAATTCCATATAGACCATCATATACTATCCCAAATATAGATATAAAGATAAAGCATGTAATCCAATACTACATGGATCAGAATCATTTATAATTATCTATTATACACCACATCCAAAGGCGTTTAAATGAACAGCCTTAGCTAACTAAGAGAAAGTAAGTGGAAGGATAAAAGAGCAAGAGTCATTAACACAGGCCCTATGGATAGGCCCTGCAAAATTTTCCACATATGTATTTTCTGGTTAAACAAACTATAACTTCTGTAAGATTCTCAAGGACATATGTGAACATAAAATTTTAAGAACCTCTTCAATAGATTTTCCACTGTAGTATTGTTTTATCTGGAAAAATTCAGTAGGCAAGATCATTACTTAAGTGCAATCTACAGAAGAGTGAAACAGTCATTTATAGACCTAGAATGTAGTAACTTTAAGAGGGACCAACCATTTAATATCTTCTTATGACCTGAAACAAAGAATCATTAAGATTACTTACTTCAGTTAGACATGTTACCCAAGTAATTTTACAATGTATTTAATACAATGAAGGGACTTAAATATCACTTTTTTTTTCAGTGTAATCATCCTGATTTTTAACAAATCAAGAAACACAGGCAAACATTCCTTACCCACTGGTTCACAGGAATCCAAAACTGTATATTTAACACAGGTGCACACATACCATACTCCTTTCTCTCACTTAAAATATATTAGAGTATGTAATCTTGATTGCCCCCAAATAACTCCCTTAATATAAACACAAACTTCCTAAGCTCCAGCCTTCTTTCATACTACCATATATCTAGTACCAAAAGTGAATGGTTAAACTTAATATGCCACAACTTAGAAAAAGTCTAAGTAGCTACATTAATATTGCCTTTGGACATTACTATCATCACTCCACAGAGTATCTTTAAAAATTCCTGGCTTGATATCACTAATGGTAAAATTTAGCAATCAGCCACAGTATTACCTATTTGAAATGACTTTATAGCATGCTAAAACAGCACTGGTCCCCAAAAGCTGCTGATGAAACAAACATGCAGAATACTTTAATATGTACATTTAAAGACTTCTTAACATTAATACATACAAAATAACTGTCCCACAAAAATTTGAAAATCCTACCCTACATATATTCTTGTGATGATACTAAGCACATGCAATACAGTCCAAGATGTTTCACACCACAGCAGGCATATCATGAAATAAGCAGCAAAGCTAGTTGTAAAACACATGCCAATGAAAACTTTATTTAGTGAAAAACAAGCCAAACAATTCTGAAGTGATATGGTGCAGTGGTCAAGTTTAAACAAATGAAAATTCACAATTAACTGCATGCTTCCACAGATGAACTAGGTACTGGGAATTTAAATGAATAAACAACTCATGTCAACAGTCAATGTTAAAAATGGGGAGTGACTAGTATTGGTTTTATGATGGTTGTGATCAATTAGGTAATGAGATAAAGCAAAATTAAATCATGACAACAAAATCATGCTTTAATATGTATACTGGTGACACCCAAATTTTGGTCTTCAGGTTTAGATGTCAAAAAGAAAAAAACATATTTCATCCCTTTTCTGTATACCTCGGTTAACTTGTTTTTACAGTCAAAAAATTAAGTATAAAGCATCACATCAGACTTAAGTCAGACAAAATATTAAAGAAGTGAATATTACTTAGTTATCTGAATAAATACGTTGGCTATTTTTCTAAACAGATCTTGAAAATTCAAATTTTTCTTATAAATCCTGAAGAACACATTTCATCTATATTCTACCATTGTTGTCATAAATACAAACATAAATGTTAGGAAATAAAACAGGACAGATTTAAGGCTATTCTGGGAAGTAAACATAATGAAAAAAAGAAAAGACAGTGAAACTAAAATGTAATAGAGTCAATTTTCAACTTTCTCTACCTGTGCTGTCTAATATAATTAGCCAATGTTGCTGTCAAAATTAAAATTAAATAAAATTTAAAATTCAGTTATTTGGTTATACTAGCCATGCTTAGAGATACTGGCTACCATACTGTATGGTGTGGGATTAAACATTTCCATTATCATAGAAAGATCTATGGGATAGCACATGACATAGTGAAAAAGAAAACATATCATGGATTGAAAAGGTAAAGAAGAAACAGAGACCAAACAATGGCCAATTTGTGGGGCCAATAATATTTGCAAAGTACAGTATATAAATACCATTAGTTTGCAAAATCTAGATAACTTTAGATAACTTTAGAGGATAACTCTAGATAACTTTAAAGGACATTAAACAGAAAGCATAAATCACGTAATAATTTTAAAATGTTTAAAAAATTCCCAAATTAATTTATATCAAATCCTCCAAAGAGGTCAGCTTTTAAAATTTTACCATTTAAATATCAAAGAAGAAATAAAGTATTTCAAAACAAAGGGAAGATGGGCAATGCAAAACACGTTCCAAACCTCTGGCAGCTGCATCCTCCCCACATATTCTGGCTTAGGACAATTCCCCCATTACCACCTGGCCATTTGGTAGACTGCTCCTCCCCAAACTGGACACAAGTGCTAGGTTTCTTAGCTGCTGCCTTAATGGTTTTTTTGACGCATTCTAACCAACTGATGTCTATATGTCACATTTACTCTTTGAGTATTAGCATTCTGCAACTTGCAGAAACTTTCTCAGCTACCTTCTAAATCAAAAGCAGGGAGTAAAATATGACTTCTTTCAAGAAAACTGCTATGTCTCTCCTCATTTCTACGTTTCAACACTTAAAATCCTTAGACTCAGCAAAACCTTACTGAAAAATTACATATGGCTTCTAGAAGTGGCTATAAGATTTTTATATCAAGAGATGCATAAGGGTAGGAGGAAAACAGAAAAGGGATAACATTTCAGGTATTTTTGTTCTCTAAGTGGAGGGCTTTCACCAGTATGTCACAAAAACGTACCCAATTGTACTTTAAAGGTCAAATGGAATTTTTTTTAAAAAGAAAATTTTAATGTAAGTTGGTCCATTTTTCACATAGAATTGAGTATTTCAAAAAGCCTGAAAAAGGAAGGTATATTATTTATCCACAAGTGGGTAAGGCCTCAGTGTTAAAACTCTGCTGCCAAATGCTTTAAAACATTAACAACAAAGATACCACATGCATAAAAGAAGCAAAGATTATATTAGCTACAAATTTTATCAACACCTTTAATCAAATTTTTCAAAATATATTTAACTCCCTCAATGTAGTAATATTAAGTTTTGTCCCACTAACCAAATGTAAAGGATTTTTGGGGTACTGTGTCTCAAAAAAGCAAAAGGAGCATGTGTCGTTTTTTTCAGAAATGTCTTGTAATAAATAGTGACCAAATACAAGTGTTAATAATCTGTGTTCCCCTTAAAAACATCAGAACATGCTTGGAAATTTAGTCCTGTTGACCTTTAAGTCATATTAGTCCAATTTGTTAACTTTCTACATAATTTTGAAGACTTGACCACTGATTTTAAAGAACCTTACGCATACATACACAAGATAATTTAAATCTAACGCTATACTGTCTGCGGCCACAAAAGCAATAAAGCATTTTCTACCTCTCCACCCCAAAGATCTCCGTTGTGATGCTGTGAACAATGAACAAAAAGCTGGATTTAGAATTTAATTTCAAAGAGAAGATTCACAACTTGTTAACAAAAGATAAAGCAGTAACTGTGTCCTGCACATAGTTCTATCATTGAATTAACCATAAAAATGTGTTTTTCTCAGTACACATGGTATTTATGAAGCCATCAATACAAAACATTCAAGCTATCTTACTAGAATTCAGGTTGGGTGGGGATGGAATAAAATAAAATAAAATTTACTTTACAAAAAGAATTCAGAATTCATCATTGTTGGTGCAGTATTTAAGAGCCTTATACTTTGTCCTACAGATTTGTGTTTTCAAATAATCAAATTTCTGGTAACTATAGGAAATAGGAGTAAAATCAAGTATATTTTTTACTTTTTACTGACCTGAAAATTGCAAATAAATAGAATTGAGACAAAATTTTTTTCTGACCAGAGGAAAATACAAATTGGAGGAAAAGCACACAGAAAAATGAAATAATCTGGCTCTTATTTTCACATAATTTAATATTGTTACTGTCCTTTCAAGGTACTCTTTCATTTAAAAAAATCTATTGAATGGCTAAAGTAATACTATCCAAATGAAATACATGAGCCAAAAGTATAATTTAAGTAATTTTAAATTTTTCAATAGCCACATAAAAAGTTGTGAGACAAGTGAAATTAATTTTCATTACATTATTTAACCCACTATACTCAGAATTCTATCATTTCAAGATGTAATCAATAAATACCTTACAGTCTTTTTATCCTAAATCTTTGAAATTCAGTGTGCATTTTACACTGACAGCATATCTTAATTCAGTCTAGTCACATTTTAAGCACTCGACAGCTATATTTGTCTAGTGGCTACTGTACAGACAGTCCAAGTCTAATCCTCTATTAAGCCCTACCTTCTAAATTATTAAACTAAGTTTTAGAACTCTACCCTTCCCATTCCAATTCCTATAAAAAGGGTTTCTGGTTTCTTTCCCAAGCATGTCTATCTAACTGATTCTTTAAAAATCTTATCAGGAAAAGAAGTGGGAGGTCGGGTACATTACTTACTCATGAATCTATAAATCTATCCAAAAATTATAGACAAATGCATAATAAATGGAGGGTAAGTAACATTATAAGACAGTAAACTTCTAGTTTAAAACTGGTGAGCATGTGAAGGATAATACTAAAATTTACATTAATTTGGTAAAAACTTCCAGGAATGATTACCACAGAGGGGACATTATCACTTCTGGGTGCTCTACCTTTACCTGTTAACTTGCTATCCGTGTGTTCCTGACAAAGGACTGTTCTTTCGCACCTCTTATGAAGCATTTTACAATGCTAGAATATGGAAGCCAAGGCTAGCTCAGTGGTAAAACATTTGTCTAAAATGCTAGGCTATGACATGATTGTTTTAGAGGACAGGTCAAGGCTGGGGATAGCTCAGTGGTAGAGCACTTGCTTAGCATGTGTAAGGCCTGAGGTCAATCGCCAGCATCACAAAAAAGAAGAAAAAAAATAGAGGAGCACATCTATCTTCTTTACTCTTTAGCATTTAGCCTTGTCTAATAACCAGTAGACACTCAAATATTTATTGAATGAATGAATGACTGAATGCAGCTGCTATTCAGTAAGGCACAGAACTGGAGTGCTGGAGATCTGGAGGACAACAAAACAACTGGCTCAATTTGCTACCCAAAGCAGAAAGCTCCCCAATATTATTTGCAGATAGTGGACACCAATACATTGTTTAAACAGACTGCAAACACTGATGGTCCAAAATCCCGATCAGTCAGAGCCAAAGTTGTGCTGATATAGTGCCTATGTTGAACTGACATAGTGTTGTTAAATACTTAATTGCTCGGAATTTCCCATAAATTAATTCTCAATAATTTTACATAAAAACCACTAATAGCTTTGTGACAAACCAGAAAATCTGACAGTCTGGTTCACTCAACCTCACAAACTTCATCAGTGCTATTATGGTTTATATTTAGATGTCCCCCTGAAGCCTCATGTAGTCATAGGTGGGGCTTTTGGAAGGTGATTGGATTATGGGCGACTTGGGGCGAGACCTGGGTCCATCTCTTCTGGGCTCTTCCCTTGATCTCTCTCTCTGCCATGCCATGAGCTCCTTCTCTACCATGCCACCCTGCCTTGGAATCAATGACTACAGACTGAAACCTCTACAAACTATGAGCCAAAATAAACCCTTCCTCCTTACAGTGGTGGGTGTTGAGTATTGTGTCTCAGCAGTGAGAAAGGAACTAGGACAGGTGCCAAGTAGCTTCTGCCCCCTTTCTAAGGCATCCCTTCCAGTCTCTACAGTTCCAAACTAGACCTGTCTGCTTCCAACAAGGAGACCTAGAATCAGATGGCTGCCCACACTTGGAGTGCTAGTTTTTACAGCAGGTGAGCTAATGGGAAAATGAAATCTCTCTCTCTTTATTATACTAAAGGAGTAAAACAAGAGAGTTTCCTATTTATTATGTCAGTATCTTGCTTCATTTATACACCTGTTTGGCTCCCGCAGCATCTAAATTTGACACTGGATTTAAACACTGCCTAAAACAGGGATCTGGTATGACTAAACAGCTCACTTTATTCCTGGTCAACCTTCAAGGATTTGTATTTGTTTTCTTTTATGCCGAGTTAAATATGCCTTTCTATTCCATCTATTCATTGATCCAGAACCTCTGCTAAAAACAGCTAGTACATTCCTTGCCCACAACACTGCAATTAGTCTGAAGTCATCCTTCACCAAATTAAACATTCTTAGTTGTAACTGTTCTTCACAGAAAAGTTTTTAAACTCTTTATCATTCTGTCTCCCTTCAGGCTATAATCTAACATCACAGAACTCTTCTTAAGGAGATGAGAATTACATCTCAGTAATTCTATTTCTAATCTAGACAGTGGGATGTACGGTGGAATGGAGCTCTTGTTCTGAAAATAAAAAGTCACTATTATTGAACAAAGTCATTATGGCATGCTCTTTGCATAAATCATGTAGCAGAGACTTGTCATTCAACAAATATGGATTAAGCACCTTCAGAGCACTGTGCTAGGTCTGTTCCTGAAAATTGAAATAGTTCATTTCATACTTTATATAAATCACATACAAAAGTAGCCAAATCTTGTCACTTCCTGGCCTTTTGGCTAAGATCAAGTATAAAGTAGCCAAATCTGAAGATTAAAAGCCTATATAAAATAACAGATTTGACTAAATAGGTGAGTACAACTGAATTATAGGTGGAAATACTCCTCCACTGAATTGTCTTCTCTGAATATTAATATACAAAATGTAAATATTTTTTGGTCAATCAAACAGGAATCTCCAATTAGTCAAAGATCTACCAACAGAACATCAAGTTTTATCTGGTAGATGACAACAAGAGCTCACTACTGTCTTCTGTCCCCTCTTTCATGTGCCAGATTCACATCAGAGAGGAAAATATTAAAGTGATGACTTCACAATGGACACAATTCTCCTCTCTGTCCTCATATTTCCCGTCCACTTGCAATTTGCCTAATCCTCCTTTTTCTCAGTATGTACATATAATTTTTATGTGTGCAAAATATCTGGTTAGTTATTACTGATTGATGTGTAAAGAAAAACACATTTTTTAAATAGCATAGTAAAACTCTTAAAGCAAATTACTCTTATTCTTTGATGAGGCACATAAATACTACTCAAGGAGACTCTTATCGGGTGGTAGACCAAAAACAAGATGACATTTTAAAAAATACAACTTAGAGAAAGAGATTCTTTTCTGAAAAAATTTACAAGATTAAAAAGTTATTCCTATAAGAGCAATAAACCAACAATATGAACAAATAAATTAAACTTAAAACCTCAGGGTTTAAACCAGGTATGGTGGTACAAGCCTATAATCCCTGCACTCGAGAGACTGAGGCAGGAGGACTGCTGTGAGTTGGAGGACAGCCTGGGTTACATAGTGAGTTCAAGGCCAGCCTGAACTACACAGTGAGAACCTGTTTCAAAAAAAAAAAAAAGCCACAACCAATGACTAAAAACTTCAGATCTCAAAGTGGGCAGGGCAGAAGCTCTGCAATCTGGATTTATGGCCACTCATACTGCCTTCCACAGAGAGGGGATGCTTCACATGAGGCTGGGTGCTCCTTGGTCTTCACTGCTGACTTTTATACTAACAATTCAGCACCTATAGTGATACTAAACCAATTTTGATCTACATTAATCCTGCAATAGCCATACAGAAGAAAAAGTAACATTATCTCAACAGGAAATAATTTAAACATTGGTCATGTAATAAAAGATACAGTATATGTGCTTGTTATACATCAAATTACATTTACTTGTATATGTTATTACATAGTTCTGCTGATTTACGATTTTCAAAATCCTTTTGTGATACTGGGGATTGAATCCAGGACCTCTGCGGTGAGCTACATTCCCAGCCCTTTTTTATTTTGAGACCAGATCTCTCTAAGTTGCTAAACTGCCCATCTGGGCTTGAAGCTACAAACCTCCTGCATCAGCTTCCCAGAGTGCTGGGATTACAGGCATGTGCCACCACACCTATCTAGAATCTGTATTTTAAAAACTGGACTTAAAAAGGCTAAAAACATAAAATTCCCAGGAGGAATGACACCAAATAATTTGTCTTAAAAATTTTTTAAGATCACTAATAAAACAAATTTTTCTAGGATTACCCATTATGTAGTCCCACCCTTAACTCTGCAGTATTTGTTTGCATATTGCTATATGTGGATTTTTCCTAGTAAGTATTTCAGTGGTCCATTATTTTATATCAAGAACATCACAGGCAGAACATCCTCAAAAATACAGGCACAGTTAAGGGCTTTAACATATTGGTGTTCAATATCTAATGAGCACTCTGAGAACATATTAAAAGATAACCACGAGTTCATTTTGACATTTTAAGGAGGGGAACCCTTTGTAACTATAATTCTGTTTACCTGGGAAATTAACATTCAAAATGACAAACATAGTTTTTTTTTCCACAATTACAACTGGGTAAATATCTATAAGCTCCCCCATGCCAAGGTGCCTTTGCCACATACCTGGTCTGTTAATTCTGTCAATTCTGTCCATGCTGGGGGAGGAAAGGCGAAGGCGAGGACTGCTCTGATTGGAGCTGTCGGATCCCACATCATTGAATGAGTCCTCCAGAGCCAGTAAGAGTTCTTTCACACATTTATGACAGATACTGTGTTGGCAAGGGAGAATCAATGGGTGGGTGAACAGCTCCTTGCAGGCTGGGCAAATGAGCTCTCTTTCAATATTCTTAATAGTCACCTTCAAATTGAAGAAAAAGATCCAGTCAAAAGCTCTTATGGGTAAATACATTAACCATGTTTATCTCTCTCATACAAGTACATGTGTCTACTCTTCCAGAAAGAATTAAGAAAAAGATTTTATAAAAATCTGAAGTTCCCTTCAACTCTGAAACTTCCCTTTAACATCTATAGCTTAGAACTGGGAACAGAACATGAGACTAAACAAAAGAAAGAGAAAGAAGAAAAAATAAAAGAAAAAAGTTGGCATAAAGTATTAGGGGCCCAAAATTATCAAAAACTAAAAGTCATTTAAACCACCAAGAATAATCACTCATTCAGGACTCCAATGAAATTCAAAACAATTACTTCAATAAAAAAATTGGAATACTCATAAAAGAATAGATAGAATTACCACCCTGGAAAGGGTGGGAGGAAGGGAGGGTAGAGGATAGTTAATGAATACAGGAGTGCAGGTGATTAAGAGGAATAACCTGGCAATTATGTATTTCAAAATGCTCACAGAGTGGATTATGAATCTTCTCAACACAAAGAAATAATAAATGTTTGAGAGATACACTAATTACCTCGATATGACTATTACACATTGTATATATATACTGAAATTTCACACTGAATCTCATAAATATGTACAGCGTTATTGATTCAAAATAAAGTATGTAAGAAAAAAGTTTGAATATAGCACTAAAAATAGTCTATTCCTATTTGGTGCATTAATTCAGAGACTGATAAACACTAGGCTAGCCAATATGTTCACAGAGTTCTAGTTGAATCTATTTACAAGCTGAAGTAGCAGCATTGTGACCATTTTTCATATGTTGTAACTATAATGCGGTTAAAATGCTAGAGATTCTCATCTGCATATCAAAGGTAGTCACCATAAAGCACTTCAGGCTTAAAAGGCTGTAGATGGCTAACAGTCACTAAGTACATCAATGTTATATAGGCTTTCATTATATTATTAAAAAGGAGAAATATTTTAGATTCTTGTAATTAATAAGGTTTAATGAGTTCATGCCATTTTTCACATCCTTTTCCCATGTATTTTGTTTCATGTATCCCAAATTTCAAATGAATCTATTGTTGGCATCTTCAGTTTTAATGACAGTCCAACACTAAATTACTCTTAACCTTGTACGTACATTCATTTCAACACTAGAAATACACACAGTTAAAATTCAATTCACTTATTTTAATGAGACAAAAATGTTAGCTAAGTTTTTTCCCTTTAAAGTGACACAAAGTGCAATTATACCCTCTTTCATTTAATAGCACCACAGAGCACTGGCGCTATCCTGTCTCTCCGCGAGGGTCTCAGGCTGCGTCATTCAACATTTCATAAAGGCGCACATCCTGGCACGATTTTAATACGTCTGGAAGTGAGACAACCACACCTCACGATTCACACCAAATACAATTCACACCAAAACTGTACATTCATTCACGTCTTACCTCATTTCACAGATTGACATTAATTCAAAGGAAAATGCTGTCCAGAATATCCAAACTAGATGCTCACACCCATTTTTACGTATAACAACGTACCACTGGTCAATAGTTGAACGCCCACTGGAAGTTCTAAGCCTCCTTCCATTTATCTTGCACACAAAGTCATGTCTTGAATTTGGCTTTTGAATCACAGTGGATATCAAAAGTAATTCTTACACAAAATAAAAATGTGTTCATTTTTTATTCATTGAGAGGGAAACAACTAAAAGAAATGGATGTGATGCCTCAAAGGGGTTCCCCGGAAACTTCGGGGATCGGCCCCCAAACAAAAGCTCCACCTCGACAGCTGCCGGCGCGCCCGCCCTCGCCCTTCCCGAGCAGGCGAGGAGCCCTGACCACCGGGACCGAGCGCCCCAACGCCGTCAGACAAAGGGCGGGCGCGCGGCACCGCCCCGAGGCCGAGGCTCCCAGCCGAACTTCCAGCCAGTGCTGCAGCGCCCCGGACGCTCAGGTGGCGGCCTTGGGCGCGGGGATCCCCGGGGGTGCGGAAAGGGGCACCGGGGCGGGGACGGCGCAGCGGAAGCGGGGTGCACGCCTG
Organism: Heterocephalus glaber; assembly: GCF_000247695.1. The sequence continues at coordinate 6,826,987 of NW_004624733.1, read as the reverse complement.
CCGCGCCCTCTCGAGGGCAGAGGACGCGCACTCACCGCCGGGGCTGCGGCGTCCCCTTCCATGGTGGCCCCGCCAGGTGTCGTCCTCGGCGGGGTCCAGCCGGAAGGCCTGGTGGGCGGACCCTGCGGCGCGCGGAGCCAGGGTTCGGGGCCAGCTGGTCCGCAGGGTCCAGCCAGAAGACCGACGCAGCGACAGACGAGCCAGGGCGGGCGAAAGCACGGGCGCGGGGTCCGCTTCGCTCCCTGCGGCTCCCCGGGGATCCCGCCCGCTGTCGGCTGCGGCTGCTGCTCCTGCGGACTGCAGCTGGATGCGGACCCGGCAGAGAGCAGGGCGGGGTCGCCGCGGAGCGGGCGGGGCGGGTCTGTCCCCCAG